>JALJVW010000184.1:84615331-85237831 GCA_024865655.1 Emberiza elegans | reverse complement strand
AAAATCATAAATTGCCACTAAGAGATGTTCTGTCTGCTACTGCTGTTTTTACTAACATGTTTTGCTTACAGGCTTTCTTTGCATCAGGATAGTGCTCCAAAATCCCTGTGTAGTTCACCAGAGCCAGGTGAAACTTCCTTTAGCTGTGTTTTGCAACCCTGAATGCTTTACAATGTATTTTCTAAACTGTGTTTTAGTCAGATAAGGTCCAGGGAATATGGAGCTAGGTCAGTTCACATTTTATTTGTTCATTAACAAAAATGTCTTGATGGAAGTGAAATAAAACTGAAAAGGCAAATACTGCCTATACACCATTGAAAAAGCTGATGCTTCAAGAATTTTGATAGCTGCAAAATTTTTTCTGTAGACTTCTCTGTTACTATTGGATTCTGGACACCTGCTTCCTCTAGACTAAAATGGTAATGCCCACCTTGTATAGGTTTCATTAAGAAAGCCATAAGAGTTTTTCTTTTGCCTGTAGCATTGCAATGGACCTGTTACTGTGCTCTGAGTGATGGGGTTGTTGGGGTGGGAAATGGATAGGAGGCCTTTTATGCAGGAAAGATTGCTGCCATTATGTGCTTTCAAGTTTTATGGGGCTATAGGCAGTAAAAGTCATAATTCTTCTATAAGCAATACAAGCAATACCTCTTATCCCTGAAATTCTAGTAAATAAGAGATCACACTGAATAGGAAAAATGAACTCACCAGAAAATGAAGTTCCCCAATACTATGGATTGTCAGAAAATGAAGTTTCTTTTTTTCCCCCCCTCTTTATTTTAACTTCTCAAGGTCCATCCCCTGGAGGTGTGGACCCAGAGTCCCCACAGGCTTTGGCAGAAGGTTGAGCACGCCTGTCCTTGATGGCTGTAAGATGAATCTCATCCAGCTCAGCAGCCTTTAGCTAGCACTCTTTGTTCCTTGTGTCTGACTGAGCTCTAACTTCTGGTGAGTTCTGTTGGTTTTTTTCCCCTTTTCAGAAACTTTCTCTGGAGCAAAAATGTCATATTAAAAAAAATAAAAAGCACTTTCAGGTTGGAAGAACCTGTTTCTGGAAGGTGAACTGCATCTCACCCCATGGTGAGCACGTGGTGAGGCAGCTGCAATTTCTGCTGTCATTTTGAGCATGTGGAAGGCATTTAGAGGTGAGGATTGGATCCCTGGGCACAGTGTTTGGAACACAGACCCTCAGTTGAGGATGAAGCCCTTTTTGTGCTGATTTTTTCCTCTTCTTCACTTGGTTGATAAATTCATTTCACTATAAGCTCCCCAAGGCTTTGTTAACAGCAGTCATTAAACACTGCTAGGAAGGAGAAAAAAGAGAATGTGTCTGTCCTCCTGATTACTGATGAGGCAATGACAGAGCAGGTATTCAGGTGGGGGAAGCTGCTGCTAAAAGCTGGCAAAGAGATCCCTGAGCATGTGAAATGTCAGAAGCCAGGAGCAGGCACTTGAGGGAGGTAAGGCAGAAGCTTTAGTTAAGTTAGAGAAGGAAATATCTCCTGCCAGAGCTGCTGTGTAGAGTGGGGTGAGGTTCTGTGAGTCACCTGGGCCAGGGGATTTAACATCTGTTCCTTGTGATCTGTGCCACAGACCTCAAGGGCTTTCCTTCTCCAACACTTCTTCTTATGATGTGTCTTATGATGTGCCCCTCCAGACTCCTGTGCAGATGATCTTTAAGGTCTCTTGAACCCAAACCATTCTATGATTTTCTCTCTGCCCTCCCCCCTTATATTGACTGCTAAAGGTATCTGTAGCTGCCTGTGGATAAGGGAGATGGGGACATGTGGAGTGGCCTGTGCAGTACAACTTCTCTGATGGAAAGTTTTTCTTGCTCACATAGGAGGATGAGGAAGGTGGTGGTGTAGCATGTGTGGTGTCTGCTTGTGGCTTCCCAACTTTGTGTTCTGCTGTTTGAAGCCTGGAATTTTCAGATAAACCTGCAAGAGAAGTGGCTTTCCAAAAATCCTCACCTCGGTGCACTCATTCCATGGAGATCTGGGGGACAGGTGAAGGCTTCTGTGGGATGGGAGTAGAATCCAAAGGACCAGGCTCCAGTTCAGCCTCAGGAGCAGTGACACTGCAGTGACAGGGTTGGCCTGGTAGAGAATCCACTCAGTGCCTGTGGCACTGGAACTGCAGTGGAGCTTCAGGTTGAGCTCTGTGGACCAGAGCCCAAGGCAAGAAGCTGTGAACCACTGACCCTTTGCACACCAAAGGGCCCAGGGTCCTGTCACCAGGCCAAGGACTTGGACACTCAGAGACATGGCAGGAGCCAAGGACCCCCAGATTTTCCTGTACTTCGACTGTGATGGGATAAAAGCCCAGGGTTTTCTCTTTTGGGATGCCTCCTCAAAGGCCCCAGCTCAAGTTGTTAATTTGTTATTTTGCTGTTGCACCATGATTAAATTCTTGTAAGGATCTGGACATTTGAGACTTTCATGGAGTCCTCTGATGGGAAACCCAGGATGGAGCTGTTGAGAAAATCTGGAGTGACTTGGTGAGTGTGGGATGCAGCTGCACAGGGGCCTCTGTCCCAGCTCGGGTGGTGGGACAGCGACAGCCAGAGTGGCTCCTGGGTGTTGGGACAGGGCAGTGCCTCTGTGTGATGGGCATGTGCTGTCTTGGGAATTGCCATTCCCTCCCCATTGGCCTTGTCAGCACATCCCCATCCCTGCCTGTGCTCCCTGAAGAGCACACAAGGCCCCAGCCTGGCTGTCCTTATGAGCACAGGTCTGCTCAGCCTGTTCCAGCAGTGCTCTTGGAAAGGCTCTGGAGCAGCCTCACAGTCACCTCAAACCCCTCATTCCCTGCAAGCCTCCGGGGTTCTGGAATGTTCCTTATTCACAGAATCACAGAATCGCTGATGTTGGAAAAACCTCAAGGTCATTGAGTACAACCTGTGCCCAATCCCCACATTGTCACCCAGCCTAGATGTGCTGGATTGCAAGATAAATCTGAATTCTATTTCCCATCTGTTAGTGGTGGGGCAGTTATCTTCTGTTCATTGGGCAGTTTTCTTTATCTCTTACACACCAAATCCTCCCTCCAGGAGATCTCTGCTGTTAATGGGCCATTAATTATTAATTATCTTCTGTCCATGGCCAGTGAGTGTCCCTGCATAGCTGATCCAATTCCATCATCCCATGGGGAGAGGCTCCGCCCAGGGGAGGAGCCAAGCATTCCTACCTGGGTCCAATCTGAGCCTGGCCCAGCACAGCAGCCTTTGCCCCCTGCATTGCCAGAGGAGCAGCTTTCTGCTGCCCTGCATTGCCAGAGGGAGCCCAGGCCCATCTGCAGCAGCCCTGGAGCTGCAGAGGAAAACTCCCCCCTTGTGCAGGACCCCTGCTGCAGCAGAGCCACAGCTGGCACTGCAGGAGGGCTGAGCCCCCATGGCATGGGGCTGTGCCACCACCCTGACACACAGGGGGACAGGGACTGTTCTGGTAATGTTGTTTTGTATTACTGCATTTTTTATTTAACTTATTTTAAAAAATTTCTTCCCAATAAGGAACTGTTATTCCTATTTGTTGCAGTGTGCGATGTCATTTCCTGTTTCAGCCATCCCCCAAGTATGCTTACTTCCCCCTCCCCCTCGTCCCCTTGCCAAGTCCTGTCTGTCAAACTCCACATTCCAGCAAGGGCATTGTGTGGTTGGTCAAATTCAAAGGATGCCCTCTCCGGCCTGGAGTCATTGGTGAAGTCAGGTGTCATTTGTCCCTCGAGACCCTCCTCCTGTCACCTGGTTGGTGCCTCACCTGTCGCTTCCCCTCCCCTGCCCCGGGGCTTAAAAGGAGACTGGGCCAGGAGGTCAGGTATTCTGTTAGGAGCTGTTGCCATTATCCGGAGCTGTGTGACCTTGGAATTAAACTCTGGATTACAACCCTCCTCGGAACCCACTTCTTTTCTCTTCACCTCGCCTAAGGACTCTCATCAGAGGTAAAAACTGAGTTCCTACAAGCCTGGGCATATCTATCTTCAGCCAGCCTGAAGTAGCTCTGTGGTGTAGAACCACAGCTGCTGCTCCTGGCCAAGAAGCAGGGGCCAGACAAGCCTGGGCACGTCCCATCCGTACATATTTTAATTATATTCTGTACCTATTCCCATATCTTTGCCTGAGAGCCCCTTAATTTCAAAATTATAATAATTCAGAGGGAGGGGGTTTACATTTTCCATTTCAGGGGAGGCTCCTGCCCTCTTTAGCAGACACCTGGCTTTTCAAACCGAGACACTAGAGCACTCAGTGCCACCTCCATGTGTTGTTCAGACACCTGCAGGGGTGGGGACTCCAAACCTCCCTGAGTAGCCCCTTCTAGTGCTTAACAAATCTTTCAGTAAGAAATCCCTCCTGATGTCCTATTGCAGTAAGGTAGAAAAATTATAAAACAAAGGCCTCATAAAATCAGACCTGCTCTGTTAGATCATGGCTGGCCTGTCATTTTTTCTAAGTGCAGCTAGCACTTTGCAATTTCCCATGTGAAAGCAATCCTGGTGTGAACAGTTTGTTAACATAACAATCTATTCCTGGATGAAAAACAACTAGCACCTGCATAAGTATTAAATCTACCCCACCAGAACCAGTGAAGAAAATATGTCAACCATTTAAGAGTAGAGAGATTTGATAGACAAGTAAAATACCTTTTACTAACCAATAAAGTAGTTGTCAAGAAAGCTACTAACCAATTGGAGTCACACATGAGGTCTGTAAAACTGTATAAAATGAGTTATGTGGATAAAGAAGAGGCTTCTTCCACCATGAAGAAAATGGAAGTCTCACCTGATTTATCCTGATGATGTCCAACCTGAACCTCCCCTGGTGATCCAGCACCTCAATGTATTTCTTGAAGTGAAGGTCCCAGCCCTTGTCAAAAGAGAGAATTGGACTCATCAAAACTTTGCTCACTCAACTCACACTGGACACCTTCAGATGTGCAGGGCAGTTTTATTCTTCTTATAAATGATTTTATTCTGTGTAGGGTGATGAGGGGTGTACATAGCAGGAATGGATTCCCAGAATCAAGACTGAGCTTCCAGAGGAAGAAGTGATGTAGTAAAGACAAAGACATGGGGATGGATGAAGAGTTTTAACAGCCAGGCAGTCATGGCAAGGCAGGGGAAGGTAAGCCAGGCTCAGGAACTGAACCTGCTTTGCCTTAATGTGTCGTTTCCCTTTGCCCCTAATGTAACTGTGCCCACTGGGACATTGCCCTCACTGTCTTCCTCAAATGTCTCCAGTGTGGTGACAAAAGAAAATGTGAAATTCCAGCTGTGGAATTTTCCAAAACACGAGTTTAAATAAAAGGGGAGGAGGAAGGGGGAAAATAAAAGTCTAAATGTGAGAGTGGAGAAGGAAGAGGAGAGGTGGATTAGCAGGGTTAGGCAAGGAAAATAATCCAGTTATTTTAATTGATTAACTCAATTGGCAAAATTGCAAGAGAAAACCAGAAGATTAAAAGCATAAAAGGCTTTTCCCCCCCTGAGGGCTTGGAGTAAAACAACTGCAGACTTTTTGGTGCAATTGTTTTTTGTTTGTTGACTGGCTTCATGGGGCAGGACAGCAAAGGGGAGGAAGAGCCCAGCTGTGTAGGAGCCAGAACTTCTTCTGGGCACCCCTTGAACCTCAGTGGCAACTTTGGGCTCAATTTACCATCTGCTTCAGTATTAGAGTTGATTTAGCTGTGCTGCTGAAGGCTGTAGTTTCCTGAACAGCTGATTTTGGGAAAATTTTGTCATTGGCACCAAAACAACTCATCTGGTTCCATCCTCCTTTCTTTGCCTGGTTCAGGGAAGCATCCATAATGAAAGTGGCCCTTGTTGTTGTTGTTGAGAGTTAACCTCAAACTTTTCCTAGGTGGTGTGGAATGGCTGCTGGATTTTATAGCTGGACTGGCAGCAATTCAGGATCAGCTCTTCCCACACACTGTGGTGTAAATATGGATGTGTAGAATTATGTTTTTTGAGAGGAGGAGCCAGTTTTTGCCTCTACTCACCAAGTTCATGGCCCTTTGCTGTCTCCTACAACTTCTAAAATGCACACTTCAGTTATGAGTGTTAAAATTGTTGTTGTTATTATTATTTCCCAATGTTTGGGGTCAAATACTGTGCTTGGATGAGAATAACTGTGCATCTCCCTCTGCTCCCTCCTGTGCCTCTGCAGTGTGCTGGGGAACCCTGGACATGAGGCTGGGAATGTGCTGGACAACTGGAGAATCAGGACCATGGGTCATGTTCTACAGGTTGGAAGATTTCTTTGTCTCTAAGCCTATCCCAGATTGCTGGATAAGGAAGGGAGACAATATCCCAAAGTGTCTAAACTGCCCAAGCAAAGAAAATGCTGTTCCCAGGAACAGGGGAAAATGTGAGATTAGTTTGTAGATGGCTTTGCTGTCAACTTGAATTACAATTCAGGAAAATCACTTAATTGGTGTAAAGAAGTAGATTTTATAATATTTCTGTGATGTTAGTGGTTGGCCAATCTCCTCTGGTTTTGGTGTTGTTGTTGATTTGTGCCAGTCACTACCCTCAAACCCAGCACTGTGTTCCTTATGATGACCACATCTCCCATGTCCTCTGGTGGGTCCTGACCTTGCATTTTATTTCAGAACAATTTGAAAATGAATAAATAAAAATTGGATTCTGATTGTCCTGAGGGTCACAGTCCCTGTGCCAATGATGTCATAAATTAATGAACAGTTCCTTAGCACTGCTGGAGTATTTTGGCAGCCCAACATTCCACTCTGTTAGTTTTGGGTGATGGAAACCACACTGAGTAATGAAAGAGCAGGTTTGATTTTTTAATGCTCTTCTATTCATGCTACTCAAGGAAGCACCTGAGCTGCTGCTCCTCACTTCTGAAGGGAAAGGGACATCACCTGCTGCTTCTGAGCAACACCTGCCACAGGTGGGTAATGCAGGGCCCTCTGCATCCCCAGACCAGGTGAGGTGGAACCCTCAGAGACGCCCCTACAGCTGACTCCCATCAGAGGGCTGGCAATACAAGAGCATCCCAAGAACTTTGTCACTGTGGCACAGGGGAGATGGATATTGTGGAGACAGATGGGCATGCCAGCCCTCTCCCTTGGGGAGGTATCCCTTGAATGGGCTGTGATAAGATCTTCTCAAACTCTCCTGGATTGAGAAATCCTCCTTGGTCATGGTGAGTGCCCAGCACGCTTTGGAACCCCATGTAGATTTTTAGGACTCATTGGTTTTCCCCCTTTGTACCACCCCTGCTTTTCCCCATAAACCCCCAGTTTCTGCCCTGCTCAGGAGGGAGCTGTTGTCCCTGGCCTCCTTTGCAGGGTGCTGGAATAAAGGAACTCTGTGGAACAGCCACACAGAGCTCCTGTCTCTTTGTCCCTGTGTTGGCCTGGGGACACCTCACAAGGCAGAGCTGAAATCACTGAGAGCTGAAATCACTGCTCAGAGCTGAGCTGGCTGCCCCTTGCTGAGGTTACCCTGTGCCTGAAGGACTGCCTGAGACCCCTAGAAAGTTGTCTCTTGTGGGACCTCTCTCTGGGAAGGTCGTGGTGTCCAGGTTGAGCCATCAGACCCCCGACCAGCTGCCTCTACAGATTTGACCCATGTCCTGAACGTGCAGCTCCTGCTGCACCCACCTGCAGCCAATATCCAAAGGAAAGAGTGTCCTCACTCTTCCTGGGTTGCTGTCTGTGCTTTTACACACACCTATGGGCCTGGGGGGCCAAAGGAACCTCACTCCTGAGTGAGCACTGCTGCTGGATTCCTTGTGGAGCTGCAGAAAGGGCACATCTCAGTCAGTATCTGGGGAAGAGAAGAGGCAGCTGCAGCATTCCCCAGCTCCCCCTATCCCTCACTGCACATTGAGGTTTTACAAGCAGTCAGATGATCCTGGACATTTGTTTCCATCCATAAATAGATGCCAAAGTGCTTCAGAAAACATCTCTTTGCATCCTTAAGCACTGTGTGTCACTGACACCTGTGCCCTGGGAGCACTTTAGGACAGGAATTGTGACCATTGTGATTACCCATTACCCTGCCCCAGACAAACCTTAATTCTTTCAGCCCTGTGTGTCTTGGGGGCAGGGGGTAGTCACAGAAGAGGTTGAGGTGTTTGACTTAGTTTGTGACTGACCAGTATTTGAATGTGGTTCTTCTTCCTCACAGCTGCAAGGAAGTTACTCCAGTTTTGAGGCATTCAGGAAGCTGGAGCTTTTTACAGTTTTCCAGGTTGGCTTTTCACACTGGGAGCTCAGCTTTTCCTGTGATTTTTCCTAAGTGTCCACTTGACAGTTGTATGTACAATGTCATCCTCAATACATCTGAAGAGAAGATGCAAGGTCTGGAGTTTGCTGTATACCTGGGATCACAGATGGAGAGAGCTTTCACACACTTTGCTTATCATCCAAGGTCTAAGAAATCTCTGAGCAGAATATTTCCGAGAATACTTCTGCTTCCCAACAGAATCCTTCCCAGAACAGGAGAGTCTACAGGCCAGAGGAATCAGAGCAGACTGCTAACTCTTCAGCCCCTTCCAATTGTGGTCATGTTCACAGGGGTCTTATGTTGAGGGAAGAGACAAGGATTTGACTCCATGTTTCAGAAGGTTTGATTTATTATTTTATGATATATATTACATTAAAACTATACTAAAAGAATAGAAGAAAGGATTTCATCAGGAGGCTGGCTAAGAATAGAAAAAGAAAGAATGATAACAAAGGCTTGTGTCTTGGACTCTCTGTCCGAGCCAGCTGGCTGTGATTTGCCATTAATTAGAAACAACCAACACAGGCCAATCACAGATGCACCTGTTGCATTCCACAGCAGCAGATAACCATTGCTTACATTTTGTTCCTGAGGCCTCTCAGCTTCTCAGGAGGAAAAATCCTAAGGAAAGGATTTTTCATAAAAGATGTCTGTGACATCCAATCTCTGCACCATGCTCCTGGCTATCACCTCTCAAAGTAGTGCCTCCACCTCCTCTGCCTATGGGAAACACCCAGCTGAAGCAAGGCAGATTTCAGATGGATGTGTGGCTTTAGCCCTGGGGTCCCCACTTACTGTGCTCGTGCCTGAAGGCTCTGGGGAGAGGCAGCTCTTGGCTGCATGAGGGCCATGTGGCCTTCACCCAGCACAGGACACCACGAGGTTCTTGCTCCATGCCCTTCCCTGGTTCCCAGCTCTCTTTTGGTCCAGCCCTGTGTCTTTTGTAGCTGAGCCCTCTGTGAGAACATCCACCAGATCTCACCTTTTCCTGTGCCAGTCTGCCCAACTTTGACTGTTTCACCTTGAAACTCTGACAGAGACCATGGAGTGGAGCAGGTACAAGGGAAACCTCCACCATGGGCAGCATGGATTGAAGATCACAGTGTCTTTCACTTGGAGAACAAAAGCTGATATATTTGGTCCTTGTGATGCTCCTGCTCTGGACCACACCAAGAAGCAGCCCTTTCTTGGGTCTGTGATGGAAGGAAGAGGTGTGTGGGGATTCAGGGCTGGGAGCACAGTGTCCATATGGAGAACAGTAGGGCCTGGAAGTCAGGGTAAAGATCCCAGCAGGAATTACAGCTAACAAAATGTTCACAGATGAAAAACTGAGGTGAAGTGCCTCAGTTTTGCTTCTAGGAGTTCAAACCAGCAAGTGTTGTGTGAACAAGAGTCTGGAAGTTGCCAGTCAGGCCTGGGACAGTAATGGAAGAGATTGTCTGAGAAAGTGAATGTGGTTTTGTGTCACTGGAGAGCAGGAACAAGGTGTTAACCCCTGGTAGCTCAGGTATGACCTGCAACTGCTGAGGTCACCTGCCAGACCTGATGTGTGGTCCATCCCAGTCTTGAAGATGGGCTTGCATTTTCCAAAATGTCTGTTTTCCTTTGGCCTCCAAGGAGGTCAGTGTCAGACATTGTCACCCCATGCACAGTTTGTTCCTCATCACTTGCATGCCCGTGGCCACGGCCGTGCTGCCATCCCAAACGTTCCCAATCATGGGCCAGTCTTACAGAAATCACAATGTTGGTGGAAAAAACAATGAGATTGAAAAACAATCCCGTAGGGTGCTTGCTCTGCTGGCTTTGTTTCAGAGGAGCTGCACATCTCCAGCCAGGAGGGCTGGACGAGGGGAGAGCGGCCATCTGAGCGTGCCTCCACATTGTCCTGCTACACAATGCTTCCGGGTCCCTCAGGGCCAAAATCCTCCCAAACATGCCATGGCTGCCCTTCAGGGTGTCCTGGCAGTGCCTTGCTGACGTGCAGGGGAAACCTCAAAGGTGCCCAGCCCTGACAATGGCTTCCAGAGCAGTTGTGCCTGTCACCCTGCCACCCCCAACACTGCTCCTCAGCCAGGATGCAGCCCACAATGGCCTCAGCCTCCTGCCTTTCAGCCTGTCCCAGCACCTCAGTGCCCTCCTGCCCATTCAGGCTATTGCAGTGTGAACCCATCAGCTCAGAACTGTGGCCTTATCACAGCAAGACTCCCAGCCTATCTCCCCTTAAAATCATGGAATCTGAATTATTTGGGTCAGAAGGAACCTTAAAGCTCAACTTGTTCCACCCCTGCCATGGCAGGAACACCTTTCAGTAGCCCAGGTTGCTCCAAGCCCTGTGCAGCCTGGCCTTGGACACTTCCAGGATTCCAGGGACAGCCACAGCTGCTCTGGGCACCTGTGCCAGGGCCTCCCCACCCTCACAGCCAAGAATTCCTTCCCAATATCCCATCCATCCCTGCCCTCTGGCAATGGGAAGCCATTCCCCCTTGTCCTGTCAGGCCATGCCTTGTCCCAAGTCCGTCTCCAGCTCTCCTGGAATCGCTTTAGGTCCTGACAGGGGCTCTGAGCTCTGCCTGGAACCTTCTCTTCCCCAGGTGAACACCCCCAGCTGCCCCAGCCTGGCTGCAGAGCAGAGGGGCTCCAGCCCTGTGGTCAGTGTGGTGGCCTCCTCTGAACGTGTTCCCACAGATCCAGATCTACCTTGTGTTGGTGGCCCAAGAAGTGTTGGCAGCTGCAGGTGGGGTCTCACCAGACCAGAGCAGAGAGGTGGCAGCAGAGCAGCCTCATGAGCTCTTGCTGGTGGAGGATGGGGAGCAAGAACTTCCCTGTGTTCTGCCCTTGCTGAGGTCATTTCACACCAGTGCTGGTGGCCAGAAGTGGGTGACACAGTCTAAGCTGACTCCTGCTTGCAGGTGGGACTGGCTAATCCAGGTAGGATGTGCTGCCTGCAGAGCCCAGGGTCACCCCAGGTACCGCTGGGGGCTGAGCTGCCCAAAGGTGGGCAGGGTGGCACCAGTAAGGACCACACCAGCTGCTAGGAAGGGTGGTGGAGTGGTGTGGGATTGCTTTTACTTTTTTTTTTTAATAGTTGTTGAACTTAGTGCTTGGTAAAGTGTAAAGATGTGTACACTGTTAGAGATGTGGGGAAAGGCACTTCAACGAGCATTTTCCAGAGAGCTCATACTCTGGATTTATGGCCTGCAGCAGAAATAGAAAGGTGCTGGTTTCTGTTTCCTGCACATCTGCAGATCCACAACCTTTCACTGTTTCTTGGGCACTTCTTTGGTCAGCACAGGATGTGCTCTGTGTTTGTGCTCCCTCCTTCCCCTTAGCAGCCCTGCGAAGAGCACAGCCCAGAGAGGCCTTCAGGCTGTGTCTGCTACCATGGGCTCTGAGGGGCTGCTGTGGCCTGGGCAGCAGAGGGAGCAGAGGCAGCAGATCCCTGCTCCATGACCAGCTTGTGCTCAGTTAAATTCCCCTGGCTGCCTGTGAGGCAGCAATGTGTGGGAGGGCTCTGTGCCCGTGGGAGCTGGGTAAGAGGATCCTGGCTGGTGCATTGGCAGGGCTCCAAGTAGCTTTGTTCTCTCTGAGCTGATAATTCTTGAGTTGCCTGGAGATGGGAACTGGCTTTCAGAGGCAACTGAGCTTCCCTGGACGGAGCCAAGGGACTCTTTCCTCCTGAACAGTGAGGAAAAGCTCCTGTACCTTACAGCATGTCTGCTTTTGGGGCTCAGGGCCCTTTGGAGTGATCTGGTGCTCTCTCAGTCCCTCCCTCCCCAGAGATGCCCTGCACCTGTCCTTGGCTCACTGGGGACACCTTCCAGGCACGTGCCTGGAGATGCCAGTGAGGCAGAAGAAGGGTGCAGTGGGGATCCTGGGTGAGCTGGAGTAATGGTCAGCACATCCATGGACAGCATCTGCTGTGGAGACCCTGAGAGATGAGTGAGGTGCTGAGGGTCTCAGTCTGGCTGGCCTGGGCTGGCTCTGGCACAGACAGGCCCTGCAGGGCTGCTGGCCTTTGCTTCATCTTGGAGGAGAGGGTGTGGGAAGTCCCCCATTGATCAAGGACCCCCCCACAACCCAGAGAGCTTTTATGCAGACCCACAGTGGACTTTTCCACAGCTTCCTGGGGAATTGTTCATGGGAAGGGCAGTGCTTTCACCTGTATCAGCCCTGTCATTATCTCAGGGTCTTCCTGGGCTGGGCTCTCTCAGATGCTCTCCCTCCCTTCAGCCAGCTCCTGAGTGCTGAGCCTGAGCCCTGGAAAGCTGATTGTGCCAGGCTCTGGCCAGCCTTACCTGACTCCCTGCTCCTCTGCCTTCAGTGCCATCAAGGGTGTTTGTAGCTGTTTGCCATTGCTGTCCCCCACAGTGGCCACCACCTGAGACACCTGAAAGTACATAGAGACCCTTTGAATGAGGGCTGTAACTTGTGTAATCCCAAAAGGAAGCTGTTGCCTCTGCCCCACAGCCTCTCCAGCGTGGCAGCCTGACATGTTCAGGAGCTGTGCACAAGATCTGACAGTTTGGGAGCCCCATGTACCTGCTGGGGACTCAGTGCTTCTCAGCTCCTGCTGCCATCGTGATGAGGGGATGTCCCCTGATGTCCCTCTGCTGGGGACAGCTTCTGCCCTGTGTGCACTTGGGTACCTCAGTGACTGCTTGAAGATACTCCCAGCAGCAGTGCAGGGCAGGGGACTTCAGGCAAGTTTCAGGAGTGTTGCAGTTAGTGTGTGACTTGTAATGATGCTCATTGTGTCAGTGACAGGGGGCTTTATTTTAGGGTGTCTTCCAATTTGAGATTTCCTTATGGAGTAAAGATATGTGCTGGGCAATTTGAGTTTGTGCTGGGATAGAATTGTCCTCAATGAGAAGTGACCTTAAAGTTCATCCAGCCCCATTCCTGCCATGGGCAGGGAGACCTTCCACTGCCCCAGGCTGCTCCAGGCTCTGTCCATCCTGGCCTTGGACATTTCCAGGGATCCAGAGGCACCTACAGCTGCTCTGGGCAACCTGGGCCAGAGCCTCACCACCCTCACAGCCAAGAATTTCTTCCTCAGTATCTAATCAAACCTCCTCCCTGTCAGTTTGAAGCCATTCCCCCTTGTCCTGTGACTCCAGGCCCTCATAAACAGTCTCTCTCCATCTTTCTTGCAGGCTCCCTTCAGGTCCTGGAAGGCCCCTATTAGGTCACCCCAGAGCTTCTTTTCTCCAGGCTGACCAATCTCAATTGTCTCAACCTTTCCCCATGCTTCATCTCTATAATCAGCTTTGTAGCCCTCCTCTGGATGAGCTCCAGGAGGTTGATCCCACCTCCAAAGGAGCATTTTGTTTCTGGAAATCGACCTAGGATGAGTCTTTCCCAGTCCTATGCATGTGAGCAGCCCTAAGGACATGGAAGAAAATGACTCTGTGTTTTTAATGAGCCAAACATGAAACCAGATTTTGAGCACATGTAGGATATCAGAGGTCTGGATCAGGATTCAAGTCTCACAACAGCAGACCTTTGGATTTTGTCACTAAATTTGGGAGTTCCACTCTTTTCTCTAATCCTTGGATCTTTTCCTCTGATTTCTTGGTGTCTCTCAATTTTTTCATTTTGAGATAAGACCACAGGCCTCAAGTGCACAGTGGGGGAAGCAGAGCCAGGTTCTGTCTGGTGAGTCTGGCTTTGCATAGACCCTGTTACATGATGTCCTTACATTTGATGCCACAGACTCTGTCCTGGCCATGAACTCAAACCCCTGAGCAGCAGATCACAGGGTACAGCTCACAGGAGTCTGGTCCATGGGACCTGGGGAGGCACCTGGTGCCACAATCCTGCTGCATGAAGGTGATTTGGCTCTTCCCTCCTGAGAGCAGGGGTGGGGAGGGTGGTGTCAACTCACATGGACAAAACACAATTTCCCAGCTCTCACTCTGGCAGTGCAGACAGCACCCAAGGCACAGCAGCTGCCAAAGGAGCCACCAAGGTCCCCTCATGTGAAAGAGGACAGAAACCAGCCACTGGTCAGCAACAGGGCTCGTTTATTATCTCATGAAAATGAGTGACAAACAGCTGCAGCAACGTCAGCAGAACCAAAGCTTTGCCCAGGCCTGAGTTCTGAGCACAGGGCTCCCTGCTGCACTGGGAGGGTTGTGATGGAGTCAGTGGATTTGGGAGATCCCTGAGCTGCAGGGAGTGGATTTGAGGCTGTTCCCAGTGGCCTGTGTCCTCCTGATGCCACCATCCCACAATGCTGATTTCTGTTTCCTCCTTCTACACCAGCTGCCTGCCCTTAAAATAGGAGAAGGCACATGCAGTGCCCAAAATGGCTCCACTGTGAGTGGGACATGTACCCAGAGCCAAGAGCCTCTTCCAGGGGTGAGGTCTGGGGGCAGTGAGGCAGCAGCCAGACCCCATTTTCACCATGTCTGACCAGGAGCCAGGTGGCTGCAGACAGGAGTGCCCCCGGTGTGCTGTGCTGTTTGAAGGGGGGGTGGAGGGGGCCTGGTGTGCCCTTGGGTGCCTTGGCTTGGTGCTGCCGGGTGACCTCAGGCAGAGCACATGGGATTTTCTGGGAACTGTTTGGGTTTGGCTGCTGTGGGTTTCAGAGACCCCTTGTGAGACACTGTGGGTCAGACTGAAAGACTGAGCATCCCCAGCTCCTGGTCTTGGCTGGAAGTGAGGGTTGTGTCCAACCCGTGAGGCTCCCAGTGAATGAGTGGGGATTCCCAAAGTAGAGGTGTCCAAAACCCAGGTGTACACATGGATATGCTGCTTTTGGTGGCATGAGACAGGAACCAGACCATTTCCAGGGGTGTGGGGCCTGCAGAGAGCCCTAGAGGACAAGGCCTGGGGTTCCTCTAGGTGTCCATGTCATCACAGGAGGTAATTTCCAGGGGTTGCCACAGAGCCATGGCTTTGGCCAAGAGGTCTCTGCCTTGGGAAGACAAGCTTGGCTTCACTGCAGGCTCCTCCTGGCTGGTGATGCTGCAGGGTGGGCACGAGGAGGTTTCCCTGACCCAGTTCCTGAGCCAGTGGGGTTCTCTCCCAGCCAGTTCCTAGCAGAAGTGAGACTCACACAGGGTTTGTCTCCTCCCATGGCCAGCCCTGAGTGTCTGGAGCTCAGTCAGAGCCCTTCTAGGCCAGGGGCAGCTGGCAGAGCAGTGCCTGTTGTCCAGGCAGGTATGATGGGGATGAGGGTAGACAGGTTTACTGGTGCTTTTCAGGGAGCCATTTGTGTCACCTTGCTGGCCCCCGGGCACTGGTGTTGGCCCTCAGTGTGGGCTGTGGGGCCGTTCCCATGGCTGCTCCCAGGAGGGTTATAAGTGAGATGTGTAGGGTGGTGTGGGTGGGGAGGGGAAGAAGGTTATCCGGAGGCTGCTGCCAGACAGATCCCGGCTCTCTGGAGTTATCAGCGCCTCACTGTCATTGAGGCAGGGGCAATGCTCAGAGCAGCCCCTCTCCTTGCCCCTGGTGCCCACCCTTTGCTGGCAGGGGATGAGTGCCATGGAGGGGAAGCTGTAGCTGTCAAGGATGGGCCGCACTCCCAGGGAATCAGGTGTCTCACACATGTGGTCGATGTCAGAGAAGTTCACCAGAGCCTGGGTGGAGTCATAGGAGCTTTTCTCCATGTCATCAGCCCTGCAGGACTGGGGGAAGCTGCCCTTGTCCTGCCCTTTCTGCCTCAGCAGGCGGAAGTCATCTCTGAAGTGGGGGTTGAAGAGCAGGTAGAGCAAGGGGTTGAGGCAGGCGGGCAGGGGCAGGACCACAAGGAAGACAGATTTGATGACCTCTGGGGTGATAAGGAAGAGATTGAGGGTAGAGGAGAAGGTGAGGAAGGCCACTGGGCAGTAGAGGAGGCAGTTGGTGAAGATCAGCCAGGCCACATGCTTGACCATGGCGCAGTCCCAGACAGCGCTGAACTCCCCCTTCAGCAGGCTGCAGTAGAGGCGGATGTAGGTGCCGGTGATGGTCAGGAAGCAGAGCGTGTTTGTCATCACCAAGGCCACGGTGAAGCCCAGGCTGGTGGGTTTCCCCTCTGGGATGGGGTATGGGAGGCAGAGAGGGGATGCTCCATATTCCCCAATGGAGAAGAGAGGCAGGATGGCAGCCACAGAGGACAACAACAGGCAGCAACAGGCGGCGGCCTTGACCTTGCCCAGGGATGGGGACTTCCCATATCCCCGCACGCAGGAGGCCGAGAGGCTGCACTGCACAGCAGCCAGGGTCAGCAGGAAGATGGCAGCCTGGGAGGCCAGCACTGACAGGAACCCTGTCACCCTGCAGCCCGCGCCTGTCTCCCATCGGGCACCGTAGCGGGCAAAGCGGCCGTAGGTGAGGCTGTCCACGAGGGCCAGCATGCTGCAGGAGATGCCCGTCAGCAGGTTGGCCCCAGCAATGGAGCCCACCAGGAACTTCACTGGGGACAGGTAGCTGGGGGAGGCAAAGACAGCCAGGATGACCAGCCCGTTGCAGAGCACCGAGACCAGAACGATGAGCCAGACTCCCAGGCGGATGATCCAGCTCTCAAACAGGTGGTCACAGGGCTTGAAGGGACCTGCAAGACAAACCCCAAAGTTACACCCAGCAGGCACTGGTTCTCTCCAAGTCCCAGCCCTCTCCTGGCCCCACCAGCCACATGAGTGTCTTGGAAAATATGACATTGTCCCCCTCTTGGCTCTCCCCTGTGCTCCTGCCCCCGCACTGGAGTGCCTCTGGCATCCTCTCAGATCTTGTCCATGGTGGGAAGAAAGTGCAGGGAGAGGTCAAAATAAAATGTAAGGAACAACAAACTGATCAGTGCACCTAAAATGTAAGAAGGTTTTGACTGCAGACTGACCAACACTCCTGGTGTCAGCCTGGCATTTGGGCCCCTCTGCCATTGCCTGCTCCTCCTTACATTCCCCCTGGGAGTTGGTGGTGTGGAGATCTGCCAGGATGCTGCATCCTCCTCTGGCACTGCCAGCCTCTCTCTGTGCACTCGAGACCTTGGCTAAGAGGTGTCTGCACCTCCTCATTCATTCTGCATGAAGGGGGATGAGCATCAGGAGGTGAAGTGTCTGGGCATAAGGGAGAGAGGGAGGGAGCTGGGGTAGCAGGGAAGGGACAGAGGGGTCTGGGCAGGCAGAACATGGAAGGATGTCAGGAGAAAGAAAGAATACAAGTGGATGGATGGGGGAGTGAGTAAGGGAAGGTCATGGAGGGATAAAAAGAGGACAGGTCTGGAAGCTGTTTGTCAAAGAAAAAAGGAAGAAAGTGGGGAAAGAGAGAGTGGGCAATAGTATAAAGTTGCCTCTGGGAGGGATTGGGATGTTTCAGTGAGTGGGTCAGCAAAACCAAACCAGGGTGGTAGAAGTTTTAGGTGGTAGAGAGCAAAAAAATTAGGGGAAATGGAGAAAGCTTTTTCATTTCTAAGGAGGTGAAGCTCAGAGTGCCAGGCAGCAGGGCATGCCCCCAGTTGAAATATTATTCCTTTTGCAACAAACTCAGTAGAACAACTGGTAAAAAGTCTGTCCCTGCCAGTGTCCCACAGCAGGCTGGCTGGAACCTGACCTCTCCAGCCTCCAGGTGTGTTTGTGTAGGACTCCACTGAGCTATGAACAGGGACGAAATCAGAAGGAAACTTCCTCAAGCCCCAGCCAGCATGTGCAGTCCAGTGCGTCCCTGCTCCCCCTTCCTCAGGACACAGAGCAAAGTGTCCCTGCAGTTTGCAGTGCCATGGGTATGACCAGGACACCAAGGACAAGGCCTGCCATGCAATATTCCAGGCTGGCTGGGGCAAAGCTGAGTGTCAGTCATGCAGGGAAAGAGGAGAGCCAGAGCTGAGGGCAGCGGGGCAGTGGATGGAGGAGCTGGTGGTACCTGGGGCTCCTGCTCAGGTTTTCCTGACCTGGGCCTCCCATCCTGGCAGGGCAGCTGTATCCAGTGGGGACAAGGAGATTCCTCGTCTGTCCCCCATTGGCCTAAGCCCAACCCGTCAGGCTTCTGCTCCGTAAGGTCATGGGGGGTCCTGGGGATTGAGAGAAGCCCAAAGGATCCCAGCTCTGTTCAAAGGGTTTCCCTGGCTGCTCACCCGGGCTTGGTGTGCACTGAATAGTGGGGTGCAGCTTCGATTCCTCAAGGTCCAGCTGGAGATCATCTGCATCTAGGTCATCTGGGGAGGAAAGAACAAGAAATGGTGCTCAGATAAGAACAAGCAGAACCATCAGAGCCAAGTGGGCCAGGAGCTTTTCCTGCTGCCTGTCCTGCACACAGACCTTCCCAGCCAGTTCAAAGTAGCTGCTGGTGTGCAGTTTTTCCCCTGCAGTCACTGCTCTAGAGGGAGAAGATCTTGTAAACGTTGGTGGGTTGCAGTGTAGCCAACCCCTCTGTTTTTAGGTTACTCCCAACATTTGAAGTGTGAGAACCCCAGATCCCAGAGCTGTGTGACTGTGGTTCCCTCCTCCCAGCACTCTTTATTAAAAGTAACAAAATCCTCCAGCCTGTGTGGTTACAGAACACAAAGCCTTCAAATGCAGCTTCTCCATGGGAGCTTTCTGGGCAGGCCTTGTCCAATATTTGTTCATCATCAGGGATTTTGGGGCTTTGTTCAGAGGGAACCATCAGCCTCTTCTTGCAGCACAAATTTTTTGTCAGCAGCAACCACCACCAAGCAGTTCCTCAGCAAAGAGACAAGGAAAACACGTTTATTGCTTTATTTTATGCCCTGTAAAACCCTGGGACTGTGGTGCCCTGTTTTTGATGGTGGATGTTCCCAGGATTTGCTGAGGGATTTGCAGACTCTGCAGCCATGGGGTTTGTGCAGCCAGGCTGCAGAGCCCAGCCCTGCACCAGCATCTCTGCCGTGCTGGCAGCTGCACCCCGAGCCAGGCTGGCGCTTGCTGAGGGTCAGGCAGAGCCCCTGGCTGAAGAAGGAGCTGCTGGAAGGGAATGGGGCTGAGCCCTCAGCTGTGTGTTCAGTCTAGGCTGTCACCAGGGTGAATGGCATCCTCTCAGCCTAATCCACGATGTTCTTTTCTGCTTTGTTCCTTGTTCCTGTTCCCAAAGTCCTGCTGGCTGGACACGGTGAGAACAGCTCTGTCCTGCTGCCCTGTTCCCAGCTGTGGCACCAGCACAGCCTTCAGCTCCCAGTGGAGAGCTTGGGAGGGTTTTCTGCCAGTGGGAGGAAAGGGAAAGGATGTGGTTTTGTTCTTGCTACAGCCTGGTAGCCAGAGAGTTGGATCTGTAGCTGTGGGATGAATTTTCTCTTGGATGAATGGACTGATGCTGCAGCCCAGGTGTGCACCTGGCAGCTTAGAAACTGGCCAGGAAGGCAAATCTCCACAGATAAGGCTGGCCTGAGTGGGATTGATGTGTCTAATCTGTTTAGAAGTGGTGCCTCTCAAGAGCTATGCTCCCTGCCTGTGTTTGAAAATGTGACTGGGATTATTTGATTAAAGGATGATGACAAATAACGTGCTATCTTTAGTGCCTCCTGACAAGCTTCATGGCTGTCTCGGCTTCAGGGAGCTTTGGAAAAAAAGGTCATTTTTAAAATCTGTCTGTGTAAGAATTGAAATATTACTGCTGCTTTGGAGCCTGGCAAGGAAACCCTCACAGTGGGATGGAAAAATATTTCATCCTTGTATTTTATAGTCTTATAAATCTCCAGTGTCTTTTCCAGCCACAGGAAGGCTGTGATGTGCAGTCACGATACCCAAATAAAACAGACACAGCTTTGCTCTTTCTGTGCTCTGCTGAGATCCAGCCCTTGGGACAGTGTAACCTGTGCCATCCATTTTCCCCCCAAAGCCTGGTTTTAAGCCCAGGTTAAACATTTTCCTGAAGGATGATCTCTTGTTTTGCCTGGACTACTGAGCCTGCTGGGAATTACAAAGCAATCCTTAGTCAGCACAGTGGGATTCAAAGTGAAAAATGTACCTCTCTCTGCTAGAAACCAGTCCCTCTCCAGCCTGGGAGCTGTGGAGAAAGGAAAATGGCTGTTGTGTCCTAACAAGGCAGGCTGCATTGATTTTGAAGAAGCTGTTATTTATTTGAATTTTGCTGACTTGCCTCCACTTTCTGAGGTCTTATGAGAAAAGCCCTCTTTGCCAGTAGTGCCCTTTCCATGAGAAAGGAGCTGCCTGTACCAAAAGTCAAATGAGAGGAAGAGGAGCAGAATTGCTGGGGAAGGGGTGGAACAGAAAACACTGGGCTGAATGCTTTTCCGCCTTAGTGCTGTCTGCTTGTTCCCTGCTCAGTCCTGTGTGTCTCAGCCAGGGCAGCCCCTGGCCTGGCAGGGTCCTGCCCTCTCCTCGGTGTGAGGGTGGCTGCAAGAGGCCTGGGCAGATCCTCTTTGGGGTCTGGAGTAGCTTTTTGAATGGCAGAAGTAGAGATGTATCTCTGAGGTCCCTGCAGGGTTTGCAGGTGGTTGCAGAAGTTCTTTAGTACCTTCAGAAGCTGCTGGAGGTGCTGGGCTGGGGGAGCAGTGTCCCATTGCCCAGGATATCACACACATGTGCTCCCTTCTCACTTCCCACAGCTTTGTTCCATCATTGCAAACACGTGCTGTAAGTGCATTCATCCCCTCCTATCCTCAAACCAGAGGTCCCACAGGGAGGTGCTGGGCTGGTGATGGAAGTGCCCCAGGGCAGTTTCGCTGCCCTCCTCTGCAGCACCACTGGGAGCTGCTGGGGGCTGTCTGGGGGCAGGTTCCTGAGCCATCCTTGGGTTCCTGGTCAGCCACAGGGGCAGACTTGGGGCAGGGGTGTCTGTTAAACACTGCCAGCTGTAATCCAAAGAGGCTGGGACAGTTGGGATTGCCCAGCCTGGAGAAGAGAAGGCCCCAGGACTTAGAGACCCTTCCAGTGTCTAAAGGGGTGCCAAGAGAGCGGGAGAGCAGCTGAGGCTGCCCCTGGATCCCTGGAAGTGCTCAAGGCCAGGCTGGATGGGGCTTGGAACCACCTGGGACAGTGGAAGGTGTCTCTGCCATGGCAGGGGGGCAATGAGAAGAGCTTTCAAGGTACTTCCCAAATCCAAACCATTCTAGAATTCAGTGATATCCCAAACATTGAAAGTGCTGGAAGTGAGACCTTAAATATCCATTTTGGCAAGGTGACAGAATGATGAGATGTGCACTGACCCCTCTAGTTTGGGCCCCAAGTGGGTGTTACTCAGATGAGAATGGACATACTCAGGTGGAGTGGGGGGATTCCCAGCACCCAGGGCCCTGGGGGGATGGGGAAGAGCTGATTCCACCCTGGGCTCTGTGGCACCACCTGTGCTCTGGGTCTGGCTGGGGTCAGGTGCTGGGCTTGGCTGCCAGATGGGTGCTGGGATGGGAGCAGGAGAGGCTGTAGGATGGGATGGGGATGGGATGGGAGCAGGAGAGGCTGTAGGATGGGATGGGGATGGGATGGGAGCAGGAGAGGCTGTAGGATGGGATGGGGATGGGATGGGATGGGAGCAGGAGAGGCTGTAGGATGGGATGGGGATGGGATGGGGCAGGAGAGGCTGTAGGATGGGATGGGGATGGGATGGGAGCAGGAGAGGCTGTAGGATGGGATGGGGATGGGATGGGAGCAGGAGAGGCTGTAGGAGGCACAGCCAGGTAGGGCATTGGGGATGGGGCAGGAGAGGCTGTAGGAGGCACAGCCAGGTAGGGCAGGGCACTGGAGCCTTTTCCTGTCCCTGCAGGGCTGCCTGGGTCCAGCTGCCTTTCACTGCCCAGCCTGAGGTTCTGGGGACTCATTTGGGAGGGACTGGGAGCAATGCACAAGGCTGAGAGGACAGAGCTGTCTGGACTGTTCCCTGTCCCTCTCACAACTTCTCCCCCAGCATCCTGAGTGCCCTGACAAGCCTGGCTGGACCTGCTGCCACGCAGCCCTGAGGTGTTTTGTCTTCAGCAGACCACTTTCCCTCTTGCATGAAAGGAATGTTTGGGAGCTTTTTATTTCCTCTTTAATGAGGAAGTGTTAAGGTTCATATAACCCAGCCAAATGCCATCAGTGGCCATCAGAAAGGAGGCACAGGGAACAGAAATAAAGCCATGATTAATTAAGTAAAACAGCAATATCACAAACCCCATATCATTAAGAGCAGACCCTGCTGCTGGAGGTCTGGAGAGTCATCTGCAAAAGCTGCACATCATAAGGAATGATGTTCCTGTGCATTTCACATTTGCACCTCTGTGCTTTGATATTTCAAAATAGATCCAATGCTTTAACATCTGAAAATGGGAGCCTTTACGAGCAGCAAATAGCTTCATTTGGCACATCTCAGAATCAGTCAGCATTCCCCTCCTGGTGCTGGGACTGGCCTGGAGGCCTGGGACCCTGGGGTAGGTTTTGGTCTGCTGACAGGGCCAGGTGAGAGCATCAAAGACTTTGGTACTGAGCAAGGTTTGTGGCCCCTTGTCACAAACAAGATCTTCCCACAAATGCCATAATTTGCTGGTCAAACCCCACAACTATCTGCACTAGGACTGCTACAGTATGGGCTGCATTAATGATGGAAAAAGTGACCTGGCTCAGAATGAAATCCTGCAGCAATGACTGTAACATGACTCCTCTGTACTGTCTGGCCAGTGTTACCACCAAGTCTACCATGCTTCCTGGAGCCACACCATGCCAGTAGAAATCACATTTGCTACCCTCTGGCTGGGCTCTCTGCGTGTCTAAAGGTCATTCTCAGGAAGGATCAGTGCAGGAGCACAGGGCTTGGGGGTCCCTTGCTGGCTGTGTCACAAAGTGTCTTGGTCATCCTGCCCAGAACACAGTGAGAGGAATAGTGGATTTGTCTTTACAAACCAGCTGCGGGTCTGCTGGTAGATAAAACCAGCACTGGGAGATAAAAGAAGCAATGGGAGGGATTCCACTGATTGATGAATGGAAAAAGATATTTGCTTTTACAAATAAACTTTAGGTTTGCTGATAAACAAAATTAGACATTGAGAGATGAAAGAAACAATGGGGAAGAAAAACCCCTAAATTCCATAAGAATTAAAAATTAAAAGGGAGGGTTGTACATTAGAGGGGAATTTTTGGGAAATCTTCAGTATCAAGAGTTTTGGGAAGTTTGTACCTTTCAAGTACCTCAGCCAATGAGAAAAGAGAGAAGGGAAATATGGCTGGGAAAACTGGGATAAAAAGGAGGCTGTGTCCTCCAAAAATCTGAGCTATCCCTGGCCAATGCCCCATGGCCTCTCCCTTTATTTGAATAAAGCCAAAGGACTCCTCTGTCTCCTTTTTGGACATAAACCTCTGGTGTTTGTGGATTAATTTTCCTGACAGCAGTGTCCAGCAGCTCTGGGTCTGAATGTGCCTCCAGATGCAGTCCTGCCTGCTCAGGCTGTGCAGGACAGCAGGGTCCTGGCTGGGGCTGGATGCTCAGAGCTGCTGGGAGCAGGTGGGCCAGGGCTCTCCAGGGCACAGCCCTCTCTCCCTCTCCAGCTACCATGTGGATTTGCCTACAGGATGTCTCAGGCCTCGGAAGTGCACTGTATTTACACAAATGTATAAATAGAATTAACATCCAGGCTGTGTTCTGAACTGTTGTTTGCACTCTCCAGCAGTTAGAGAGGAAGCAAAGGGGTTCATGTTTTTCTTTATGCTATTCTGAGATTCTCTTGCTGAGCCTGGTGCTGGAGCTGCTGCCGTGCTGTGGGGCTGGGAGTGCAGTGATGCCTTGCCCTCTCTGCTGGCTCCTGGAACTGGCCTCAAGCAGTCTGTGCAGAGCTGCACTTTGGAGCACAGAATAAATTGACTCTTGGAGAAAAAGTGCTGCTCAGCCATGGAGCTTCTTCTTCCTGCCTTGGCCAGTCTCTGTGCTGTGTTCCCCAAACTTGTCCTGTTGTCACACCTAACCCTGACCTTGGCTGTAACACCCAAGAGAGAGATGAGATCTCTCTCTACCTCCAGTCAGAGGGATATTCCAGGTCTTTGAGTTCATTCTCTTATTCAGATTAATTGCAGGGTCCTTCCTCTAGGTGATATAAGAACAAAGACCAATGTCTTGCCAAAGGCTCCACATTGCCCAGAAGCCTAATGACCAAGATGACCAAGCCCAGTTGTTCCAGGTAGCCTCAGCCACCTTCCAGTGCCTTGAGCAGCCTCCCTCCATGGCCAGCAAGGCCAAATTGACAAACATGCCCAAGGTGTGGGGGCTGAAGGTCCCTTGGCTCCATTGTGGAGGTTTGGATGTGCCAGACCTACTCTTTCTCACACACAGGGTCACCAAATGGAGCCTGCTCAAAGCAATGGGCCCCCTGTGCTGAAGAAGGCTCAGCCTGGCCTCCCTGAGGCAGGAATCATCTCTGGCAGTGGCACCACCCCTGCAGAGGCAGGATAGCCCCCCAGCTCACTGCCCTGCCTAGGCTGATCACCATGCGGCCTGTTTACTCACAGTGGTTGTCAGCGTGACCTGGGAACAATTCCAAGGTCCTCTTGTGGGGATCCTCCTCCTCAGGGGCCATGTCTTCTGCCTCCCACTGGCTGGACACCCTGAAGAAGCTGCTGCAGCTCCCGTAGGCACAGCACTGGTAGGCATAGGGCACCTCCAGGACTCTGCACAGAGGAAAGCAGAACTTTAAGGTGTGTCCCCTCCATGGCCTGACTCTCCATTGCTTTGCACTTTTTGCTTAGTTCCTTCAGTTGTTCAAAGATGAAACTCATCTATACAGAGCCACAAAGTATTCTGGGCTGGAAGGGACCCACAAGGATCATCATGTGCAGCTCTGAAGTGGATGGGCCCTACAGGGATCACATCCACAATGTTGGTGCTATTAGCACCGTGCTCTAACCAGATGAGTCAACAAAACATGGAACACTCCACGAGTTTCTGTGCAGGAGCCATGCTGATCTTCTCTGTATCATTCCAATTTTGGTACCTGCTGCTGACATGACAAAAGCTGGTCTGTGTGCCTATGGTTACAGTGGAGAGGGACTTTGCTTTGGTGAAGGACTCCATGTAGGACCCAGGGCAGCCTATGCTCTCTCTGCACCACCTTTGGTGCTTAAAACACTGTCAGTCAATAAAATGTTGTCAAACACCAGGTTTGGAAACTGCTCTAAAGTTCCCAGATAGTTCCTTGTCCTGGTTCTAGCCACAACAGGGTTAATTTTTGCAGTAGGTGTCAGGGAGCATGGCCAGGACCCAGAGGTTATTCTGTACCATTTTACTCATTGCTAGGGGCTAGGGGGAAAGGAGAAAATGTGGTGGAGGAGCCATCTGGCATTTGTTTGTTTTTGGGGGCTTTCCATGTAAATAACTTTCTTTTCTTATGCTTTTTGTTATTAATATTGTTGCTGTTAGTGTTTGTGTCTTATCTCATTGCTGTTTCCAGTAAATTGTTCTTATCTCAACCCATGATCTTGGCCTTTTGTGCCTCCAGTTGGGGAGGAGCAAGTGGTGCATGGTTTTAGCCGGAACACTAAATTGGAGAATACCATTCCTAAACCACCACATTCCTAAAAACCCTTCTGCTGTTTTCCTCAGAATAAAGTAGCCCCTCTATCCAATATGCAATGTGCAGTCTTCAATTTTTACCCCAAGGCCATGTTTTCCCAGGCATCCTTTCCTTCCTTCAAGGGGAGAAGCGTCTCTAGAGCAAGGCTTCCCTTGCTTGCTGTTGAGGGCACCTTCAAACTCCAGTTCCAGGAGTCCCAGCTCAGGCAGGGAATTCTCAGGTCTCCCAAGTGAAACAAGTTATTTAAATATGTCTGATTTCTGCTTGAAAGTCGAATTGATAGTTGCTAATTATAGCATGTATGACAAGGTTAATTCAGCAGCAGCTGAGCATCATCTGGATGCAATACCAGGCTGTCTGTCAGCAGCTGCATTTTTGGCTTTGCTGGAAGTCAGGGAGACTGCTGATGAAGGCAAAGGAACCCCAGGTTTTCCAGACAATTAAGGTCCTCTGACAAGATCAGTAAATATGGTAAAACTCTATATTCTAAAAATATGCTTTTGTTTTATGTTCCCAAACATTTCTGGCCGAGTCCCGGGAGGGTCTGGAAACTCTGTATACAAGCTCGTTTCCTGTTATAAGCTCCAAATTAGATCCTATTATTGAAAGGTGGTAGGGAGGTGCAGCTCCTCCCAGCAAGGCTAAGAACTGCTCCCAGATGACTCCTCCAGGCATGCCCCAAGAGTAAGGCTGCTTAATGGCAGTACCCCAAATTCAGGGAATGTTAATGGCTCCATTGCCTGGCATGGTTCACTGAAGCACTGCTGCAGGCTCAGTTTCTCTGCTACAAACACAAACCAGCTCAAGAGATGTGAATGGAACTAATTTAGAGGAGAAACACCCTGGAAGTACTGAACTTGACCCACCCTGCACAAGGGACTGACTCTTGGAGCAGGTCCAGAGGAGTCCATGGAGCTGCTCCAGGGCTGGAGCCCCTCTGCTCTGGAGCCAGGCTGGGAGAGCTGGGGGTGCTCACCTGGGGGAGAGAAGGCTCCAGGGAGAGCTCAGAGCCCCTGCCAGTGCCTAAAGGAGCTTGGCACTTGTGAGGGTGCAGCTTCAGTCCTGTGCCCAGTTCTGGACCCCTCACTTCAAGGAAGACACTGAGGGGCTGCAGTCAGGAAAGGGAAATGGAGCTGGGGAAGGGTGTGGAGAGTAAATCATGTGGAGAGTGGCTGAGGGGGATCAGCCTGGAGAAGAGGAAGCTCTCCCCCATCAGCAGGGACCTTATCACTCCTTACAAGTGATGATTGTAACAAGGTGGGGCTTGGTCTCTTCTCTGGGCACTAAGTGGTAGGGAGAGAGAAAATGGCCTCAAACTACACCAGGGGAGACTCATATTGGAATCAGGAGGAATTCCTTCAAGGAAAGGGCTTGTCAGGTGTTGGAAAGGGCTGCCCAGGGAGGTGGTGGAGTCCCCATCCTGGGAGGTGTTCAGGGAACAACTGGATGTGGCACTAAGTGCTCTGGGCTGGTGATGAGGTGGGGACTGGTCACAGGTTGGACTTGATGATCTCAGAGGTTCTTTTCCAACATTAATGATTCTCTTGTTCTGTGGTTGTGTGAAGAAAGCTGGAGAGGAACTTTGTACAAGGGTCTGGAGGGACAGGACAAGGAATCCTCACTTCCTACTGGAAAGGGCAGGGTTTGATGGGAAATTGGGAAAAAATTCTTCCCTGTGAGGGTGGGCAGGCCCTGGCACAGGGTGCCCAGAGCAGCTGTGGCTGCCCCTGGATCCCTGGAAGTGTCCAAGGCCAGGCTGGACAGAGCTTGGAGCAACCTGGGATGGTGGAAAGTGTCCCTGCCCATGGCAGGGGGTGGCACTGGGTGAGCTTTAATGTTTCTGTCCAACCCACACCATTCTATTGTTGTATGATATTGAGTGTAGAAAACCCTCCAAAAGCTTCTAGAACCCCCTGCCATTTGGGAACCAGCCATGCAGCATTTCCCAGCTATGAGTTTAAAAAGTCAGAAGGAGAGAGCCCTGCAGGCACCACTGCTGAGGCACCTGAAGGGAGAGCTCCACACTGCTCCTCAGGCCTGAGCTTTGAGCTCTGTGTTGGTGCAGTGACCTGTGACCCCAGCCCTGTGTGGAAACTGGAGAAGCTCCAGCTTTGGGAACCCATCCTGGATGAGTGCGAGCATCAGCTCATGCATTCTTGGCTTGAAGAGAATTCCCTGGGACACCTGAGCAAGAGATGACTTTATCTGTGAGGAATTTGTGTTCCCTGGACCCTGGGTGTCTAAGCCTGAAGGCAGGTGCCACACTGGGACCCAGGAGCCAAGGAGGGCCAGGAAAGTCTGAGCCTGCAGCACAGCACTCTGCTCTGAGCCTTTTGCAGGCTCTTCTTCATCAGCCTGACTCCTTCAGGCTCCTCATTAATCCATAACAGACAAGACACGGCCACACAAGCAGAGTTTATGGAAGAAAACCTGGATGTCATTAGGTAGGACTGCTTCTGGGAATGTTTTCCATTGAGAGGAGCCCTGAGCTGGGCCTGCTCCATGTTTTCCACTTGTGTGTGTGTGTTTGGGGTGGGGGTGGTGGCCTGGGAGCACATCACTGCTCTCCCATGGAACATATTAAAGATGAGATGTGCTAGAAGCAGATCTTCCTCAACCCATGGGCCTGGAAGCGTGGGGAAAGCAGGAGATGGGCCAGGAGAGCAGGAGGCTGAGTGCTGTGAGCAAACGCAGCCTGTGCTGAGCACCAGAAGGGAAAGAGCCAACACCCAGGTACCTCATTTTGGGGAAGCTCTCCTTGGTGAAGGGCTCAGAGAGAGCTGGGTTGCCCTGGAGCTTCAGGTGGGTCAGTCCAGCCAAACCATCCAGGGGCAGTGTGACCAGCTGGTTGTCAGTCAGGTCCCTGTGAGGGGAAAGCAGAGAGGGAGACCATGCTCAGGCTCTGCTGCCAGTGGTGTCTCGGGCAAGCAGAGGGCACTGCCTCAATTGCTCCCTTGATGCGATGCTGAAATGGGGCTGGTGCTGCTCTGGGGCCAGGAGCCTCTGGAGATAAATGCTGCAGGGCTGGGGTTGGTGGCCATGCTGACAGCTCTGGGTGGCATCTCCCTCCCTGTGCATGTCCATGCCCCACACATCCCTTCCACTGTGGGTCAGGGATGACTGCAGGTTCCAGCCCATCAAATACCCAAGGGTTTTAGAGAGGGGGCTGAGAACTGGGGCCCTCCAGAGCCAGCAAAGATGGTCTGCAGTGGCTCTTGCAGAAACAGCCCATCCTGCTGATCTTCCTTAAAGGCATCTAAGGCAGCTATGAAAGCATCAGGAAATGGAGGTTTAGTGTTCAGGATGAGAGCATCTTGAAGATGGCCCCTCCTGCACATCATCATCCCTTTATTAATAGTATTAATTGGAAACCTTGGGATTTGTTGTGTCCACATCAGGCTGAGACATGAACCTCAACACATCAATCTTCCAACATCTAAATCCCAGGTGTTCTGGTAGCCCAGGCAGTCAGTCTGAGGTGCACAGATACCTCCCATCCCTGGTGACAGAAATATCCCTGCAACTTACAGCTTGGTGAGGGAGTGCAGGGTCACAAAGGCTTCTGGGTGAATAAACTGGATATAATTCCAGCTCAGGTCTCTGCAAGGCAAGGACACAGCAGTAAGAAGAGAGCAGAGCAGGGCAGTGAAGCTGCTGACACTGGTCCAGCCAAGGGCCCTGGGGGGAGCACATGTGGGATCTGTAGCCCCTTGGTCAGCAGCAATTTCTGTCCCTTTGCAGCTCCCCCCAGACAAGTCTGGGGCTGTATATGGGTGGTTTCCAACAGAGGGCACAAGAGTTTGCCTTGCAGGAGCTCCTCTGCTGAGACCAATGGGAAAGGATCCATGGAAAATGTTCTTTTCTGGTTTAATTTCTGTAAATTTGGGGATTTTTTGCCAACATGCCAAACAGGTAATGCCTTAGTGCCAGAGCATCCCCAGTGCAGTCCCAGTGCTGGGTGGGGCACAGGCAGACAGGGCCAATGTGGAAACCCAGAGCACAGGGAATATTTCTGTCTGCTCTGGGGTGCCCTGACCCCCAGGGGAGCACTGACTCTGACCCTCATCCATGGAGAAAGTTTCCTAGACTTCAAGATAGACTGGAATCCACAAAAGTGTGAAATAGATTATAGAGAGTAGTGTGGGTGAATCACTAGGTGAGAAATTTAGGGTTTAGGGGTTTTTAGTGTGTTGTGGATGGAAGCAAGATGGAGGGCACAGGGTGTTGTCCTGGGTTTCTTCTTCATGCTTCTTCTTCCTTCTTTCATGGGTTTGGGTGGCATTTTGTAATTGGGTAGAAAAATCCGCATTGGGGGCTCTGTGGGATTAGTTATTGGGTTAAAAGGGAAAATACTCTAGGTGTCAGTTCTTAATTGGATAATTTAGCTTTAAAAGACCTTGTAACCAGAGACTGTTGGCCATTTTGTGGTGCTTTTGCAGTGTGCTGAGCCTGGTGTGGACAGCGTGCAAAACTTTAGATAAGATAATAATAAACAAGAACCTGAAGATCGAAAAAATCCAGTGCATCTCTTTCCTGACATAAAACCACTCCAGGAGGGTCTCCCCCGACAGGGGAGCCCCCAGGGAGGGCCCAGCCTGAGCCCCAGAAGTTGAGGAATCGGCAACAGGAACCCCAACAGGCCAGGGCTCTGGGGAAGGTGATTTTGGAATGTCTCCTGCCATGCACAGGTGCTTTGGATTCACTGAGTCTGCTCAAAAAGCTCTGCCTCCATCCAAGTGAGACAGCTCCACTCCCTCTGTAAGCAGGGCAGAGGAAACCAGCAAACTGGGGCACATTTCTTGCCCTAAGGCTGACTACAGGCCAACCTTCATCTCTGGTTTTCAGAGATAAAGGTCCTGTAGTCAGAAATGAACCTTTATCTCTCCAGCTCTAAGGGAGCCAAGTTACCTGCTCAGGTGTGTGTGACATTGGGTGGGATGAACCCTTCCCCAGGGACCAGAACACACCCAAAGCTGCCAGAGCTTTCTCTGTGTGTGTGACTGGGCTGGGACAGCATGATCAGGTTCCCTGGGTGTCCACAGTGTCACCTGCCACACCTCAGGTGTAACCGTGGTGTCTGTGACACTCAGGGGATCCCAGGAACTGTTAAATGGCACTCACATTGCTGCACCATGGGAGCAGCTTTGGTGGGATTTAGTTCACCTCCAAACAGAACAGCAAATAAAGACTGTCAGGGCTCTTCCCAGATGTCACAGAGCCAGGGGTGCCCTTCAGAGCCTTGTCAGGCACCTGGGAGGTGACTCTGTGTGTGTGGGAGGTGCTTGGGTGCACCTGTGGAGCACAAACTGCTGAGGAGCTTTCAAACCAAACAAGATGCCCTGCAGGGGTGTTCCAGGGGTGGCCCGGGACCTGCCTGTGTAGGACAGGGGTGCTGGAGCTCAGGAACTGCCCAGGGTTCCTCCTGGCATTCAGGAGCCTGACTGTGATGTGGGCTCTGCCTTGGCAGAGCTGTGGGGTGTGGGCACGAGGGGGCAGGTAAGGTGGGGGGCTGCAGGCACAGGGGAAGCCAAAAGGATGGTTTGTGCCCTCCTCTTTCCTAAGGAGGAATGGAAGAGGGATGTTGGGGAGGATGAAACAGGAAAGCCTTATCAATATGATTGCCTGGCAAAAGATTTGGAGAATATGGAAACTATAAGCGAGACTGAAATGAAAGCAAGCTTTGAGATACCTCAGTTACTGAACAACTGGAAAACAATGGTGTGGCCAGCTGAAGGTAATCCCCTTTTGATGGAACAACACCCTCTGCTTGCAGACAGGCCCAAGGGTCAGGGCAGACCCTGCTGGCTTGGCAGAAGGGGCCCAAAGAGTAGTTTTTAGGGGTTAAAATGTAACCCAGTGTGGTAATGTAATGATTCTTATAGGCTGTATGGAAATGCTATAGGATTTGTATCTTGTACTAGATTGGTTAGTGAGAATTAGAATATTCAGCACAGAAGATTTATGGTATTGTAATGGGAACCTCGCTCTCTTACTCTCTTATGCTCTTACCCTTTTACTCCCTTACTCTCTTACCCTCTCATCCTCTCTGCCCCTCTCTTCTCTCAGTCCTGCTCCAGCGGTGGCTGGCAGCTCCCAGCAGGGCCCTGCACCCAGGCCCTTTGCAATAACCCACAAGTTCCAAGCCCTGGATTCAGAGATCTCTCGTCTCTGTATGTCCCCACTGTCCTACCCCCATCACTCCTACAGACGGTCTCAACAGAAAAGCAGAGACAGCAGCAGGCTGGGAGCTCCCCCAGCCCCCCTGGGCTCACAGTCCCCCTCCCCAGCACAGCCCCAGCTGGTCCCTGGCAGGCAATACTTGCATGGAGCGCAGGGCCAGCAGCTGCACAAAGGTGTCTGCTCTGATCTCCTGGATCTTGTTGTGCTGGAGACCCCTGGAAAACAGGAACTGGTTTGAGAGGAGAGCTGAAGGCAGTTATGGGAATCTTTGTCCCATGGCAGTGCTGTCACTGTGGAAGTTGTTGTGCTTGAGAGACCTACTCTGATTTCAGGAGCTAAACAGGATGAGCAGCAAAACATCTCAAAGTCATTCTCTCCTACAGCAGCTCCAGGGCTCAGACAGCCTCTGCTTTTGATGGCATCATGACTGAGTACAGAACTGTTGATGTGCAGTGGCCAAAGGTACCCTGTTAACCCCAAACCCACACTGGTTTCCCACTTTGCTCCTCCCTAAGCCTCCAAACTGCTTTTTCCAGAGGAAAAGCTGAAAGCTTGGAGCCAGTGATAACCAGCTCTGTGTGACCCTTCAGGAAGGACCATGGGGTGCTGCCCTTTGCCTTGCTGAGGATGAAGGTTTGAGGGCTGAAGGTATCTCAGTGTTTCATGAAGAAATATCTTGATGTCTTGTAGAACCCACTGTCCACATCTGCACATGAAGTCCCTCAGCCCTCCACATCCCCTTTTCAGCTCCTTCATCCCCTGAGGAAGGGGAAAAAACAGGGTGAGAACTCACACAGACTCTGTGACTGACCTACACACTCCCCGCATCCTCAAGAGTCATCCCGGATGCTCCAACCATGCACCTTGTGGGAAAGGTTGAGTTCCTCAGGGCTGTTTTCCCTCATGTGAGCCCATCCTGAATCCCCAGACCTGCAGAAGCAGTATCCCCCCATCTATGACCTTCTGTAAGGGGACACAGCCACTGCCTGCTGCTGCTACAGCAGCTCCTGGGCATTTCCCAGGTGGGTAACCTGACTTCAGAGTCAGAAATGATCCTGACTCATCTCACACAAGGACTCTCATGCTGGTTCTAGTGTCTCAGCTGGTATTTGGCCACGTGCTCCTGTTCCAAGGGTGGGCACTTGAGCTGCCCCCATGGTGCCCCAGGCTGGCAGTGCCCTGGCTCCAGCCAGGATTTCACCTGGGGGCCACTGGAAGATGTGGGCACAGATTTGGGGGTCTCACTGATGGGAAGAGGTGGAGTTTGGGCAGAAGGGGCATTGCAGCAAGGCTGAGAAAAATAATTTAGAGGTGTCTAGCTGTGAGGGATCACCTGTGTGGTGCAGGTGAATGATGCACATGGGCAGTTACAGCAGAGTGAGGGCACAGCTGAGCTCTTCGTGTGCCAGGCTGGACCACCAGGCACCACCAGCCTTGTTTCAAACCATCAGGAATACTGATGCTTGGTGGAGATGGGGCTTACAGGACAAGAACTTTGGGGTTAAGGGACCAAAAAACTCATTTTGATCCCTTAATAAGAAAATACATTTTAATATTAATAATTAATATTAAACATTAATTTAATATTACTATTTTAATAGGTACATAGGTATAATCTATTTTACTTCAGCAGCCAGAAACTGGGATATAATATGATTCTGTATTAATGTTAATTTGAATTTGGCATATTGTAAAATTTTGTAACAAGGAACTCAGGCAGAATGTGTGAAACTACAGATTTGAAATTCTGAACATTTGTCTTTTTTTGGTCTACTTTTATTTTTTTCAAATGTTTTCCTGGGGGTACTCTCACAGCTGCCATAAGAAGCAGCAGGGGCTGTGAACTCTCATTTCCATGTAGTCTCACAGTGTTCCAATGTCCAGTTTGCTGAGGCTGGATGAGCTGCTCTGACTCTCCGGGCTGAGGTGCTACAGAGAGCAGGGACAACCTCTCCTGTGGGGCTTTTAATGGGGATGCTGCTCCCATAAATCTGTTCTTCCAGGTAGCAGAATTCTGTGAAAAATCATGGAGTCTATGTTAATTGTTCAATTAAAAAGTTTTTCTCAAAAAGGCCAAGAACTTGTGTTCTATTTGAAGTGTAGGGCCACATTTTGAGCTGAGTGTGAATAACTTTGTCTCAGAGCAGCAGCAGTGCCTCCTGGGGCCTGGAGAGGACCCAGTTCCAGAGCTACAGCTGAGGAAAGAATCCCCCTTCTTTCAGGAGGGGCTGGCTCTGGGCAGGGTGGACAAGAGCTGCTTTGTGCCTATGGCATGGGGCCTCTTCTTGGGGCAGAAGACATTTATGGTGGACATAACCCCATTCTTGATTAGCTCATAGTGGGACCGGAGTGAGAGAAGTGAATTCAGTGCTGTCACATCCCACTTCTGTTTGAAGTGGCTGGGACCTCTGACAGGATCTGAATTAAGCTCCTGTGCATGGGGGATGTATCTTTATTTTGTATGTGCACAGGGGATGTATTTTTATTTATTCTGTATGTGCCCAGAGAGGGGCAGAAAGTGGAGCTCTGGTCCATTTGCACTCCAAACAGTGAGTTACAATGCCCAACTTCCCCAGTGCTTGGGAGTTCTGTGGGTGGGAACCAAACCACCCCTCTCCTCAAAGCAGCCCCTTTTGCCCAGAGCACAGCACAAACAAGGACATTTCCATACTCACAGCTCCTCCAGCTGCTGGCACCGGTGGAAACTGGGCAGCTCCTCAATTTGGTTGTGTGACAGCTCTCTGCAGGGAAAGGACAGCACAGGAATGTTGGGACACCAAAAGCCAGAGCCCCTGAGCCCTCCCTTGCAAGGCAGGTACTGCTGGAGAGTGAGGTGACCTCACTTCATCCTGCACAGCTCCACTTTTGGTAACACCAGAGAGTGGGATCTCCACCCTGCAGCAGCTGCTGGCTCTGGGTGTGTTTGTGCAAGGTGAGGGCTGCCCCATGATCTCTGTGCAAAGTGAGGGCTGCCCCATCATTTCTTGTCACAGACATCTTTTCTGGAAAATCCTTTCCTTAGGATTTTTTCTCCTGAGAAGCCTCAAAAACAAAATGTAAACAATGGTTATCTGCTGCTGTGGAATGCAACAGGTGGATCTGGGATTGGTCTCATGCAGTTGTTTCTAATTAATGGCCAATCACAGTGAGCTGGCTTGGACTCTCTGTCTGAGCCACAAGCCTTTGTTATCATTCTTTCTTTTCTGTTCTTAGCTAGCCTTCTGATGAAATCCTTTCTTCTTATTTTTAATATAGTTTTAATATAATATATATAATAAAATAATAGATCAAGCCTTCTGAAACATGGAGTCAGATCCTCATCTCTTCCCTCATCCTCAGACCCCTGCGAACACTGTCACAATTTCTGTGCAGGGTGAGGTTTTCCCCATGATCTCTGTGCAAGGTGAGGGCTGCCCCATGATCTCTGTGCAAGGTGAGGGCTGCCCCATGATTTCCCCACTCGTCCCCCCCCAGCCCAGCTCCCTGCACAGCCCATGGGCTGATGGAGCTGCTGGTGCAGCTGGGGTGGGCTTGTCCTCCCCAGCCTCAAGTCAGCTGGGAAAGGAAACCCTCCTGTGCCACTTCTGCCGTGCCCAGCCCTGCTTTCCATGGGCACAGCACAGAGGTTTTTCTGCCAGAGCTTGCACAAGCTGCAGATGTGCCTGCAGAGCCTGGGGAGGATTTGACCAGCTCCCTCCTGGCACAGCAACCCCACTGCCCATTGCCTGCTCCCCCTTCAGCCTTTCCTGGCTTTGTCCCAAGGTCAGGGAAGGGGTTGTGGCATTGGCAGGGATTTGGTTCAGGACATTACAGACTTTGACAACCTCTGGTCCTCGTTTTTTCAAGTGCTGTCACTCGAAAGCAGTTTGCAGCAAACTCCTCTTGCCACTGGTTCATGGCTCAGTGTCCTGTCAGCATCTAGCGTGGCTTGATAGTCAGAGGAAAACCCACCCTGGCACAGCTTAATGAGAATTTATTGACGCTGAAACAGGCTGGGTAAGGAGCAATGCTTAAACCCAGCTCTTTCCCCCACCAGCAGAGACTGGATTTGTGGTTGTTCAAGGGAAATTTACCCCAGGGTAAAGTTTTGTATGTGGTTTCTCAGCCGACTTTCCAAACTCGGTTTCCATCTTTCTGCCAATAGATTGCTCCTAAAATATTTCAATTATTTTTTTTGCCAACCCACTCACCACGAGTTTTCCATGGTGGAGAAGAGGAGGGAGGGAAAAGCAAGCAAAAGGTTTGTGCTTGGCTCTGGGGGCTGTCACCCAGGATGGAGAAAATCCTTAGCATCAGTCACTTTTCCCTGGTCCCTGTGTCAATGCATTGGGCTTGAGTTTAGCTAATGGTGATGGGGGAGAACCAGCCCCAGGAGTTATTTCTGGCTCCTCCAGAGTGAGGGTAACCAGGTGCAGCCCAGAATCTACAAACAGAGCAGCCTCAGTCACTCCTGCTCTGTTGGGAACACACCAGGCTGAAGGTGCTGATGGCACCAAGGGACTTCAGCTCTGCTCAGGGCAGTGTCACCTATTTCTGCTTGAGGAGAACGAGAAATCTTCCAGAGTCCAGGGAGCATTTGGACTACTCTGTCAGGCCCAGGGTGGGACTGTTGGGGTGTTCTGTGCCAATCTAGACTCAATGATCCTCGTGGGTCCCTTCCACCTCAGGAGTACCATGGCTACAGGAAATCTGTGCCCTGAGCAGGAGCTCTGGATGAAAGCAGCAGGATGATGCCAGGTTGATGCCAAAGACTGCCCTGCTTGTGTGGGGCATCCCAGGATGGCTCTGACCCTGTGCCCCTGCAGTGGCTCTACAGTCCCTGTGCAGGGTCCTTGCAGAGAATCCACACCTGGAAATGCAGCTTTACCTGTCATCTATGGCCAGAGGTGTCACAGCCACAGCTCCTGTGGCTGCCCAGAGACAGGCAGAGAGCAGCACTGGCTCTGTGGGGACAGGGGCCGAGGCATTTCAAAGGCAAGGGAGATGTGATCATGAACAAACATTGGCCCTCACACTCTGTCTCCAAACCCAAAAGCAATGCAGTTAATGTCAGGAATGTTCACTAGGGAAGAGGATCAGAGGGCAAGGAACAAGGTGGTGTGTCCCAATAAAACTGTCCCACATGGTGGTGTGGGGTAGGCACAAAGAACAGGCTCTGCTGTGGGGGCTTGCAGTCTGATAACTGCAAACATAAACAGAGCTCTGGGACCCAACAGCCTGGGCCAGCCCAAAGGCTGCACTTTTGTAGCCAGTCATCCATTGAATTGGTCCAGATGTCTGAAGATGGGAGATCTTCCCTACAGGGACATCTGGAACCAAAAGCCTGTAATCTCCTAAGTTACAAATTGTCTTCTTTTATTTTTATGTTTTACTCTTGTTTCCAATTTCTGTGATCAAGAATTCACTCCTGTTGCTTTCCTGGAACAAAGTTGTTTTCTTTTTCGGCTTGCTTGTATAAAGACTGATGAGAGGCAAGCCTGTTGTTGCCCTCAGGCTGCAAACTTGTATAAATCTGGCTCATGACTCATTTCCTGAGGATGTCTTTGACTGCAAACATAGTTGGGGATCTCAGGAACCAGGGATGTGATTCCTGAGATGATGCAGGACCTTTCTGAGATGTTGATTTCATCATGTACCAAGCTAAAGGAGAGAGCATGATCCCCCAGCATCATTCAGTGCCTGGCTAAGCAGGCAGAGCCAAAGAAACAGAGACTGAGCAAAACCCTGACCTGGCTGTGCTGCCCCAGGTGAGGAAATGAGGCCTTGTGACCTCACAGGTCTCCATCAGGTCAGACCTGATCCCTCCTGGGATATGAACAGGATCCTTCTCCAGATGGTGGCACTTGCTGCAGCCTCCAGCTGCAATAAGCCAAGGCTGGGGCAGAGGATGAAGGTGATTTCCCCCTTGTTTTTGGGCTGAGGGGAGCTGTGAAGGGCTGTGGCCATCCTTACCCGTCTCCTTTTGCACTCTCTCTGCTCCCCCTGAGGAGGGGACAGGTCCTGCTGTGCAGAGCAAGGAGGAGGTGGGTGCAGCCCTGGGACCAGAGCAGCACCTGGGATGGAGCAGCAAGGGCAAGAACAAGCAAGAGCTCAAAGCAGTGATGAAGAAGGTGGTGATTTCTGCATGGAAAAATTATGGGACCAGGAACCACAGGATGATATCCCACAGCTGGCCCTTTCCCTGAGCTGGACAAAAGGAAAGCTCAGTTCCTGAGGCCACTTTGTAAGGACCAGGCAGGCCAGAGGCATGGGTTACTCACAGGACTCGGAGGCTGGGCAGCTGCTGGCACATCCTTCTGGGGAGGAAATGGATTCCTGCCCGGGTCAGGGTCCTGGAGGGATGGAGGAGAGAGAAGAAATGCTGTTGCTGACAGCCAGCACCCAGATTCTGTGACCCCAAAGCCCAGTCCCAGATAGTGGCAGGAGAGACAGTATCAGTAGGGCAATAAAATACAAGCAGAGGATAAAATCCTGCCTGGCAGCTTTGGAAAGAGGCTCTGCTGCTGGACCTGGCTAAGGTGAATGTGAAGAGTTCTGGGCCATTCTATGAAGAGTTCTGGGCCACTGCTGAGTACTGAATTCACAGCTGTCCCTGGCCTTGCTGGGGGCAGGTGGCAGTGGCCTCTGATAGCAGGGGCATGCTCTGCCATCCCTGCTCCCACTGTCCAGGCGGGACAGGCCTGGAGCCAGGACTCCTCAGAAGCTGTCTCTGAGGGATGGATGGTGTGTCCCTGTGTCCCCAAGACACGGCAGGGCCAGGCCCCACCTGGGCCAGGGGTGCTCCAGTGTGGGGATGATGTCCAAGAGAGGAGAACCATGTGTGGCCGGGGCAGTGTGTCCTCCAAGGCCCTGGGGGCGTGGGGAGGGGACCAGAGCAGCTGCAGGAGCCCCAGCCTGGGTGGCAGATGTTTCTGAACTGCACCATAGTGCTGGTTCCAGTATGGGCAGAGACACTGGGCTGCAGCAGAAGCACTGCACTCTCAAGTGCAGGAGGGAAGGAAGGAAAAAACAAACAAACAAATGAAAAAAAAAATAAGGCTGGAGCACACTCAAGAGTACCAAGAGAACCACTCACAGGGAGGAAAGCTGGTTCAGGAGCCACAGGGGTGAAACAAATCAGAAGGGTGAGTGACCAGGGAGAGGCAGAGCTGAACACTGCACAGCACTGAGAAAGTTGTCCTCACTGAAACAGCCTGGACCACCTTGGAGGAGGAAGAGCACAGCTAGCAGGGTAAAAGGGAGAGAGGTGCCACTCACAAAACTTCTAGGCTGGTGGTGCCTTTGAGATCTGGGAACTCCCTGATGTCCGTGGCTCCATTGAGTGACCTGCAGAGAAAGGAGGCTGCAGTGAGGTGGGCAGAGCACCTGGAGGCACCTGCAGCTGCTCAGGTCTTCAGACCCATCAGCCAGGGTGGCAAATCTGTTCCTCACACCCAGGTGGGATCAGGGCCCAGCCCCAGCATGTCCCTGTGGCTGGAGCAGACACTGTGTGGATACAGCAGGATGGAGCTGGGACTTCCATGCAGGGAGACTTGGCAAGCTCCAAGCCTCTCCCAGCCACTGACATTCTTGGCACGATCTCTACCCAAATTAAATAAAAAAACCCCAAACAATTACCATGGGGAATGTAAGCAGGGCATCCCACCCAAGCCTCCCTGGGTCTATGCATTTGGATCTAAAGAATGCAGGGCTATTTGAATGATTTATTTTATGTGCCTGGGTGAGGCTTATAAACAGAGATTTATAGGAGGCCCTTGAAAATATATGTATTGTGTAAGTGGTCTTTGAGTCCATGTAAAATATATCTGTACTGTATCTGAATATCTTTGCCCTGGCAGGTGCTAGTTATTCTGTATGGGCTGCAGCTGTGATGCCCTTCATTGGGCTGCAGCTGTGGCCAGTCAAGGTAACTGGGATAAAAGGGGGTGGGCTGGCCAGTCAGGGAGTGCCTTGGAGGAGTCCTGACTAAGGAAGACTCAGAGTTTGTGCTGTGAAGATCTGCTGCCCACGAGATGACAACAACAGAAAGGTACAGGGCTCTTGAAATATGCTAAATACAACATCTGGTGACCCTGACGTGATAGTGAAGATAGGACAGCTGAGAGCTGTGGTGGCCTTTGAGCCAGGACAGAGGAACTGGAAGAATAGGACAGCCAAGAGCTGTGAGAATACGTGGCCTTTGGATCAAGGAGCTGTGACAGCCAGGAGCTGTGGAAAGAATGGCCTTTGAGCAAGGAGCTATATGTGTTGTACCATGGCCTTTGAGTTCTGGGAAAATGTATTGTATCTGAGATAAGTGTGTGTTGTACCATGGCTTTTGACTTGTGGGAAAATGCATTGTATTTGAGATAAGACAGCTGAGAGCTGGGAAAATGTATGTATTATTGTATAATGTGAATATCTGTATAGTTGTCTGTCTAAAATGTGTTTCTGTAAAAAACAGAGATTTATAGGAGGCCCTTGAAAATATATGTATTGTGTAAGTGGCCCTTGAGTCCATGTAAAATATATCTGTACTGTATTTGAATATCTTTGCCCCAGCAGGTCCCAGTTATTCTTGATGGGTTGTGGCTGTGATGCCCTTCATTGGTCTGCAGCTGTGGCCAGTCAAGGTAACTGGGATAAAAAGGGTGGGCTGGCCAGTCAGGGAGGCCTTGGAGGAGTCCTGACTAAGGAAGACTCAGAGTTTGTGCTGTGAAGATCTGCTGCCCACAAGACAACAACAGAAAGGTACAGGCCTTGAAAATATGCTAAATACAACATCTGGTGACCCTGACGTGATAGTGAAGATAGGACAGCTGAGAGCTGTGGTGGCCTTTGAGCCAGGACAGAGGAACTGGAAGAATAGGACAGCCAAGAGCTGTGAGAATACGTGGCCTTTGGATCAAGGAGCTGTGACAGCCAGGAGCTGTGGAAAGAATGGCCTTTGAGCAAGGAGCTATATGTGTTGTACCATGGCCTTTGAGTTCTGGGAAAATGTATTGTATCTGAGATAAGTGTGTGTTGTACCATGGCTTTTGACTTGTGGGAAAATGCATTGTATTTGAGATAAGACAGCTGAGAGCTGGGAAAATGTATGTATTATTGTATAATGTGAATATCTGTATAGTTGTCTGTCTAAATGTGTTTCTGTAAAAGAAAAGGGGGAAATATAGGAGGCCCTTGAAAATATATGTATTGTGTAAGTGGTCTTTGAGTCCATGTAAAATATATCTGTACTGTATTTGAATATCTTTGCCCCAGCAGGTCCCAGTTATTCTTGATGGGTTGTGGCTCAGGGAGCACCTTGGAGGATGTCCTTGTGCTTGAAGGCTGCAGCTGTGGCCAGTCAAGGTAACTGGATGAAAAGGACAGCTGAGGGTGGTGGCCAGTCAGGACAGGGGAGCCTTGGAGGAGCCCTGACTGAGGAAGATCCAGCTATAGTCTGTGTTCTGGAAAAGAGTATGAGATAAGTGTGTGTTGTACCATGCCTTTGGCTTGTGGGAAAACATTGTATTTGAGATAAGACAACTGGGAAAATGTATGAAAGGTACAAGGACTCTGTATAGTTGTCTGTCTAAATATGTTTCTTAAAGGACTTGAAAAACAGAGATTTTAAGTGGTCTTTGAGGTTGCCTTTGCTCTGCTTCAGTATTTTTAGTGCTGTGCCACAACAGGTCAGCTGAAATACCAGTGTGGGGCAGCTGCTGTGGTTCAGGTGGTGCCCAGCCTGTGCCCTGGAGCAGGGACAGGGCCAAACATGTGAGGGAAGCAGTGCCACTGCTGGCTGCCCAGTAAAATCACTTGTGCCACGGTGCTGGGATGTGTTCCTCCACTTCTCCATCTTGTGGAGGAAGGCAGATGCCTTCAATGTCCTTCTGCTTGGGCAATTATCCAACAGCAGAAAAAGCTGTGGTGCGTGTGTGTGGCACTTTGCTGCTCCTGGCACTGCTGTGGAGACCCTGGAAAGCCCCAGTGCCTGTCAGCTGTGTGGGGAGGAGGAATTAGTAGCTGCCTCCAAAATGCCCTTTCAAAATTAACCTTCCTCAGAAGACATTTGCAGTGTCTACTCCTTGGAGTAACCTTTGGGGTTGGACAAGAGAGGCTGGCATAGGGGCTTGGAAAAAGGGAGGGAGGAGGCCACAAAGGTGCCCAGTACACAGGGCTTGGAGCTTGGATGTTACCTCTCTGGGATGTGCTTGGTGAACTTACAGAGTGTGGAGCTTTGGCAAGTACTGGAAAGCAGACTGTCCAACAAACTGGATGGGATTGTCATAAAAATGGCTGCAATGGGAAAGAGGAACAGGTCAGAGTCTGCTGCACACAAAGAGAAGGTTCTGTTACAGGTCAAGAGCCCCAGAGCTACCAGCAACAAGCCATGCAGGAGGTGCTGCTGTGCTGTGAGGAATTCTTGTTCCCCAATAAACACAGGCTCTCCCATGGCCTGTTTTGGCTGGGCATTGCTACAACTGAGGTCTTCTGCTGCTCTGAGTGGGCCCTTTGGGGTCCTGCTGAACCAGATGGGCTGGAAAGGTGTAAAGCCCTTCTTCAGTCCTACTGAGAAATCTCATTGCACTGGAGGACACCTCCTGTGGTGTCACACACAGCACCAGCACCTTTCCCACTCATCACAGTCAGCGCCATGAGCTCTTCTAGGACCCAGTGAGACATGGGAGGAGTTGAGTCACCTCCTACAAGAAGCACTTCCTCCCCACTAACTTTGTGTCACAGACATCTTTTATGAAAAATCCTTTCCTTAGGATTTTTCCTCCTGAGAAGCTGAGAGGCCTCAGGAACAAAATGTAAACATTGATTATCTGCTGCTGTGGAATGCAACAGGTGCATCTGTGATTGGTCTCATGCAGTTGTTTCTAATTAATGGCCAATCACAGTCAGCTGGCTCAGACTCTGTCTGAGCCACAAGCCTTTGTTATCATTCTTTTTCTATTCTTAGCTAGCCCTTCTGATGAAATCCTTTCTTCTATTCTTTTAGTATAGTTTTAATATAATATACATCATAAAATAATAAATCAAGCCTTCTGATGGATCCTCATCTCTTCCCTCATCCTAAAAGACCCTTGTGAACATGGTCACAACTGTGGAAGGCTTTAGATGGGCAGATGCAATGGAGAGATGAACATTCTGGGAGTGTTGGTCCCATCATCACCCTGTGCATGCTGCCCAAGCAGATGGTTCTGGCTAGAGCACTGAATGGTTTCACCCAGTGTCACCATGGCTTTCCAGATATTGGTATTTTTATAATTTAAGTCCAGTTTGGACAAGCAGAGCTTTTGTCACACAATTTTCAAGATCTGTGTGGTTCAGAGAAGTATCCAAAAATCCCTAACTGTGCCTGGGTCAGAGCAGACATGACCTGACAGCTGGGTGTGTTTATCTGCTGAGCTCTGTGGCCCAGGTCTGGGCAGACACACAGGGGTCTGCAGTCCCAGCTCTCTGACACGTGTGGCTGCTGCTGAAGCTGTCCAGCAGCTTTCTGAGCACAAGGAATAAACAGCAGCAGATGTCAGCCAGGGCTTAGGTGGTTTCCACGCAGACCACCTGTGTTTTGTTCCTTCCTTGCTATCAGCAAACGTCAGCTGCAAGGAAATCCTCACCCTTGAGGATTCCCAAACTTCACATCCCACAGCACCCTAGGGCCTCAAAGATCCTGAGTTTGGGACTAATCTCTTGTCTTCCTGTGGGGAAGAGAATCATCCCCTCACTCCCGTGGCCATTCCTTCTCTCTCACCAGCTCTCCTGAGGCTGTGTTCAGAGGCAACACTGTCCTCTGAAAGGAGAACCCACAGTGGTTCTGAGAAGGAGCCCAGAAGCAGCAATTTCAGCCTGCTTTGGCGCATGGATAGCAAATATCAAATTGTTGTCATTTGTCAGAAATCCCAACTAAAGACAGCAGGAAGTGCTCCTTTCTGGGCAATGTAAAGATGTAGGAAACATTATTTAATTTTCTTACATTGTTTGGAGGAGGGGATTCCCAACAAATGCGTTCTCTGGAATAGCTTTGATGTTGTTGTTGTGAAAACCACTGTTGGGAGAAACAAATATCTTGATATTAATTAAATTAACCTTCTTTTCTCAACACTTTTAAAGCCAGAAAGCCTTCAAAATATTCATCAAATAGGAGATATAGGCTCCTTCCCAGGTGCAGCATCATCCCAGCAGGTGAACATGGTCTGTGGTTTGGCAGGACAAAATCTGCTGCATTTTCTCTGTGGGTGTTCCATATATGACTCCACCAACCCCACTAAGGGTACAAGGACTTCAGGTTTAACACTTTACAGGTCAGGAAACAGAAACAAGCAAATACAGGATTTTCTCTCCACCAGGAACTACAATTTTTGTGGATGGTTTCTATAACAGCCCCACAGCTGCCAACCACAGTGTGCCAGGAATTATCAGTGATAATTATCAATTATCAGTATTACCACGTGACTTTAAAGGATTTGTAGCTCCAGCTGGGATATTTTTTCTTAAGCTTGAGAACCAACTGACAGAACCAGAGGTCACAGTCTCAAGCTGCACCAAGGGAAATATAGGTTGGATATTAGGAAAAAGTTTTTCATGGAAAGGGTGATAAAGTTCTGGAATGTTCTGCCTGGGGACATGGTGGAGTCCCCATCCCTGGGGGTGTTTAACAAAGCCTGGATGTGGCACTGGGTGCCAGGGTTTAGCTGAGGTGTTGGAGCTGGGTTGGACTCGATCTTTGAGGTCTCTTCCAACCCAATGATTCTGTGTATTCTGTGAAAATTTCTATGAGCAAACATTCTCAGCAGAAAAGAGCTCTGTGGCCACAGTCTGACCTGTACAGCAAAGGCAGTCACAGGTTCTTGTGTGCAGGACTTAGACCAAGCTCTGGGTGATGCCCAAGTTGTTTATCCCAGAGGAGTCTGAGCAGGTGATTAGTTGATGACTGTTTGGAATTTGCTTTTTTTTTTAGTGAAGGCATTTCAAAATACATCTCGGAGGGGATTAAGGATCTTATTCTCATTTTGAAGGTGAGAATAATGATGATATTGGTCTGAACACAGAAATCTCATGAGAATTCTTCCAGTAAAGACAAAAGTAGTGTCAGATTTTTACTCCAAGGCTCCCAGAAACATGAGAGCAGCTGCTTTTGTCCCACCCCATCCTGGCACCAGTGTGACACAGGAACTGTGGATCCACATCAACTCACCCCACCCTGGGGCTTCTACCTTCATGGGTGATAGGTGGGATGGTTTCTTATTTTTAGTGTCTCCCAGGCTGACCAGTTAGAGGAAGGAGAACTCTCCACTAAAATGGTCATAAACTGGTAATTCCCTGTTATAAATTTATCCTCAAGGAGATATCCTATTAATTTATCCTAAGTTTCTTTGCATTAGAGGAGGCGGCACAGTGCCTGCAGAAACTGTGGCCTCTCAATAACAAGGTTAGGTCCAGGTTGTGGTCCCAAGCTGGGGAATGGACATCAGAAGCAGCCAGAGAACAGCTGGAATTTGAGCCCCTGAGATGCCAAAGGAGACTGAGGAGCAGTAGGAGGAACCTGTTCCAAGGCTGGCAGAGACTCCCACTCTCCCTCTGTGTGTGTGGAGGTGTGGAGGCTGATGGGGAGCTGCTCAGGGCTGATGGAAATTGAGGGGATAAACTTTGATGCAGTGGATAAGGCTGGGAAGGAGAAAAAAGGCTTGGACTGAGTGCTCTCCTCAAGTCAGAGCACACCCGATGCTTTATTGGTCACCCTCCTACAGGGAGTGGGTTTGAAAAGGAATAAAAGGAAAATCTCACAGCTCCTGCAGTCGGCCCAGTGTCCTGATAGCCCCGGGGAATTCCAGCAGCTCGTTGTAGTTCAGATCCCTGAAAGACAGAGAAGGGAAAAGCATTAATTAACATTTCTCTAGGGACTCGCCCTTGGAGCTGGGAACTTGGTCCTTAACATGGGAGACAGGGTTTTCCTCCCATGTTGATCCAGCACTGCCTGGAAACACAATCTCACCAATTCCTGCAGCAGGAATATTGCAGCAGAACATTCCCTGCTCAGAGCACTGCCAGGTGAGAGCCAGTCCAAGCCATGGCTGTGCCAGGGGGCTCCTCCCTGCCAAGTGTCCTGTGCCCAGCACTGGGCAGTGGAGCTGCTCCCCATCTCCTGAGGGCCCTGGCTCCTTCTCCCAGGAGCTCTGCCCCAGGCCTTTGGCTCTGAGTAATTTTTCTTGCCTTTCCAGGTTTTTGGAAACCCCCAAAATGGGGTTCTTTGAAGGACAAGAAACATGAGTAGCATCAGTTGTGTAGGGCCCATGAAGGGCTCCTCTGGGTCCCCTTGCTCTGTGGTGCAGAGGGGATCAGGGGCCATTCCCTCAGTGGGGACATTCCTCATACCCCATCTTGGAGACAATGGGTCTCCATGCCACTGGGATATGCTGTGACTGGGAACAGTGGGAAGAGGAGTCTGTGGGAGCACTTAGGTCGTCTTCTGATGGTTGGAGCCAACCCCACATTGGAATCTATGAGCCAAAGCTGGAAGTGATGTGCGAGAAGTCCTGACACTGTTGAGCATTGTCTAATTTGCTGTGTAGTAAAATAAATAAAATTCACTGTGTTGGTTGTAATGACAAGTGTAGAATTTACCCACCCTGACTTGGCAACTAAAAGAGACATCTGAGTCTGAATGAAATCTCAAGAGTTGTGTTTGTTCTCTAAGGATGGGCTTAATCTCTGGAAAAGGATTTGACTTTTGGGGCACTGCTGGCAACCTGGGAGGAGCAGCCCTTCAAAGGCACCAGTCCTGCTGCTGGCTGGAGGGTGCCCATGGAGACTGGCTGGGCTTTGGGTGTGCAGCATTTCTCTAACATGCCAAAATTTCTCCTTGGAAGGCAATTTCAGCTGTCACAGTAACATTTGGCCCTGTCCTGGCCATCCCACTTTGCAATTCACTGAAGTCTGAAAGCCATGAGACTGCTTCCTACCTGCATAACACTCACCAAGTTTTAAGTGGTAGATACTTTGGAACATGATTACTGGCTCCTGGAGATTACTGTATAATTACACTTAATGAACCTCAAAGTAATTACCATGTAACCTGGATTGTGGTTTATGGAACAGAAATAACCGAGCATTTACACAGCAATGGGCTGCTGCCCAATTACCCTGTAATTCTCATCCTCTGGCCCAGGCTTGGTCATTACGTTATGATCTCTCTTGGCCCCCTTGTCTCTTACATCTTCTCTCACTAGCAGTGCCCCTCTTGGGAACGACTCCATGGCACCAGCTCAGCTTTGCCCTGAAGGTGTTTACACAGGAAATCAACCCAGAGAGTCTCTCCAAATAGGTCCTTCCAGGACTTCCAGTTTATATGATTTATGTCTTAGGGAATGCTTATCACAGAATTACAAGATAGGGCACAAACCCAAGTGAAATATATGGAATGAGGTTGTTGTGGGCGGATTTTGTCAGGTTTAGCTCTGACAAGGTCCACACCAGACCCTGCTGCTGGATGCCCTGAGAAGCCCAGGTGCTGTGACAGGTCCTGGTGGAGCAGGGCTTGTCCCCTGACACTGAGGGCAGTCTTCCCTCCTCCAGTTACACAGGGATCTGGATGCAGGTACTCTGTGCAGAGATTTGAGCAGATGAATCCTGCTCCTGCAGGACCCAGGCAGGGCTCGTGCTGTCTGATAGTTGGCCGTGCTGGCGCTCAGCAGGGGAGGAGCACAGGGCTGGTGGTGAGACCCTGAGCTCTGCCTGCCCAGTGCCAGCCCTGCACAGTGGTGGCAGGGTCACACCTGAAGCTGCTGTGCCTGTCCCAGGGCCCAGCAGTGCAACAGGAGTGGTGTCCCCTCCTCACATTAGGCAGGAGAGCTCTGCCTCTCCCTGAACTTGCTCTGGCACACTCTGTTCTCATCCTCCTCCAAGATCAGTGCTTTTCCTCAGATTCCCCTGCTTGAGCCCAAATTGATCTGTTCAAGGATAAATAGCCCAACACATGACCACTCATAGCCTCACTCTTGGCTTGTAGCTCCCTGTCAGCTGCTTGGGTGCTCTTGGCCAGAGTCTGTAGATGGCACTGCCAGGTTCCATCAGGGCCTGGCTGAGGGCACTCACTGCACAGGCTTGGTTACCAGGGGCAGAACTGGTAATGACACATCCCTTGTCTGCTGCTCAGGAAGATACAGGAGTGGATTTCCCAAGTGAACAAGCAGTGGGAAGTGCAGGCAGGACCCCACTGGGCATTTTCAAAGCATCAGTCAGATCTGATTAACCTCCAGATCCCTGCACTGGTTGAAATCCAGAGGCATTAGCAGCCTAAGTCGACTGACAGCCCCAAATTATGCACATAAGGTGCATAATACCTTTAAAAATTTCACCCTGCAGTGACTCTCTGAAATTAGAGGGAGATTCGACAGGGAACAGGAAGCTGCAGAGGTCATTCAAGGCTGGATGTCTGCCTGTGCCACTTCACTCCCCTGCACCACAAACTGGGGCTGGGATGAGCCTGTGTGATGCCAAGGGATGGTCCCTGGAGAAGAGGCTCTGTGAGCCCCAGCCCCGGGTGACATTCAGCCCATCACTGCAGTGTCACTGCCACTGTGGAGGCTTCCTGTGATGGCACAGGGCTGTTTCTGTGAGCTGCCAACAGATGGAAAATATTGCCCAGCAGAGAGGAGCCTTGGCTCACCTGTGATTCACTAACAGAACAAGGGATCTTAGATCTGCAACCGGTATTATTTACAGGAAATAATTAATCGTGCTGTAATATTTGCTCCTGTCTTTAAAAATGTGTTTCCTTTCCAGCCTGCACCTCTTCCAGGCAGGCTGGTCTTTCATCAGCAGATGAAGGTTCTGTTTGTACCTCCCCATGTGAGCAAGTACGTGCAGGACCAGCTCTTCGTGAGCGAACACACAGCGCTCCCAGCCCTGGCAGCATCCTGGGGCCTCCCTTCCCTCTGCACTTGACACATACAAAGAGCATTCATTGTGTTCAGCAGCTCCTGCTGCAAAAGCCCATCTTGGAAAGCCATCTTGTAAATGCTGGCAGGTGTAGTCCCTGCTGCTGATGCCCAGTTTGTTGGACTCCTTTCTGTTCTGTTCTGTTCTGTTCTGTTCTGTTCTGTTCTGTTCTGTCCTGCTGTTCTGTGAGTTTAGCAGGTCCTGTTCACAAGTGAGCTGCCTCACCCTGGGTGTGCAAGGGCAGCTCTACCCCCAGTTTGTTCTGCTGGATCTGTTCAGCACTCAGGATTCTGTTCTGTTCTGTTCTGAATCATTCTGTTCTGTTCTGTTCTGTTTCTGAATGCTTTCTGTTCAGAGAGACAATGCCTGTGAATGGGGAATCAATTAGCATTGCTCCTGCTGCTTCACTGGGTTTGGGAGGTGGCCTCCCTCCTGGAAGTTCTGCCCTGCTGCTGAGGGAGCTCTTGGTCCTGAGCCCAGCTGCTGAGGGGAGCAGGTCCCTGGGTGCTGCTCACAGGTGGCAGCTCTGGATCATGTGCTGCTCTCACCCTGACGTGTCCCCAGGGCAGCTCCTGGCCCAGCTCTGCCCAGTTCGTGGGGTTCAGCTGGATGGAGGGGGCTGGAAAAAAACAGCACTCAGGATGGTCCTCAGGTGCCATCTGTTCCCTGCAGTGGGGCCACTCTTCCCAAAGCCCAGACCCAAACCATGACATGAAAAAATTTCCCTGTCCCTGTAGCCCCATATTTCTCTTCACAGAGAAATGTAAGGCACAATTCTTCCCAAGAACATTTCTGGGACTGACATTCTCTAAACCTCAGAGAAAGAAAACACAATTCTTATCATTTGCTGTGCCTGTGTTTGTGCAAAAGTAGAATGCAATATGGAGACTGTTTACCCACAGTGATGGTGTTTTGTTTCCTTGGCCTGCAAGGGCCAGGTGTGTGTGTGTGTGTGTCAGGACTGTCACTGACAGTCATGAGATTCAGAGCAGTGTGAGCAGTTGTGTGCAGGGTTGAGTGCTTGGCAGATTCAGCTTTAGATGTATAGAATAATATAGTATAATAAAGTAATTAATTAACCTTCTGATATCCGTGGAGTCAGATGCATCATTCTGTCTCCCTCACCAACATTGGAGTCACCACTGATTTGCAATATGTCCCTTCTTCTTTCACAGAACTGGAGTTGGGCTCTGGTCCAAGCAATGGCCCAGAAACAGCATTCAACCTCCACTAGGGTGTTCCTGTCCATGGGGAAGTTTCTGTTCATTTAATGAAATCCAGTCCTCAGATCTTTCCACAGGTGCTGTAAGGCTCCATCTGGCCCAGACATCTCCTCTCTGCCTGCTCTCCAATGGGGAATTTGGCCCAGCCCATATTCCTGCTGGTGGAACTCCAGAGCTTCTTCCCCAGGACTCAGATTGGAAGGACTCACAGCTCAGTGGGTCAGGGATGATTTTGCTTTTTGACTCCAGTGGCAATGAAATTTCCTCTCCTGAGCATCAGGGAGCTGCCCATCAGTCACAAACTCCCTCCAGGAGCTGGTGGATGTAGGAAGGTTGAACCTTGAAGGGTTCCCTTCCTCTCCCCGCCTTCCCTGAGGTACTTGGGCAATGCTTTGTTTCCCTAGCTCCACACTCTGCCACCTTCCCACTGCTTCCAGATTTGGGATGAAGCAGGGAAAGCTGCAAAAAGCCACTTCACTGTTCCCACTGCAGTGCTGTGGCACAGGCTGGGGTGGCCCAGGAGCCTCTTGGCCCAAGGGAGCTGGACCTGGCAGTGCTGCCCCAGCCCTGGGGTCTGACCAGTCCGTCCCAGGGCAGCTCTGATCTCCACTGAAAGTCCCAGCAGTGTCCGGAGTGTGGCTGTTCCTCCCAGGACTCCTGTCTGCTCTCCTGTCACTTTGTGTGTGACCTGTGGGGTTTTCCACATGAAAGAGCTCATTGGTTGTTGTTCATCCTTAATAGCACAGAAATTTCCTTTTACTTCTCCCTCATCCCTATCCCATGGAACAGCAAAATTCCTCAGCACAGGCATTGTCTCCCTGGAATAATTAAAGGAATGATTAAAGGACAGCCCTTCCCTCCCCAGCACTTTGATTTCATCCATTTCTCATCCAAAACACCAGGAATCTTCCCCTGGATCAGCTCAAATATACCTTTCCTGTGCCACCTGGAGCTCCTGCTCTCCCAAAGAACCTGGGAACAAAAATTAGAAATCAGGGAGAAAAAGCAACTGAGGAAAGGATCCTCCAGCCTCAAATTAATCCCTGAATTCTGCTGTTTACTCAGGGAAAGAACACAAGGAATTTTTTTCTCTTCTCCTTTTTTAAAAAGGACAGAAGTGCTGTTCTTTTGGGCACAAAGGAAATCAAGGGCAGCATTACTTGGTGGAAGGGTGGCAACACACCATGGCCATGGCTATGCCAAGCAATAGGGAAACCTCACAACAGCAAAAATAAATTCAAAATAATAAGCATGGCATAAGGGAGTTTTCCCCATTATCAAGGGCTTTTGAAAGTGAAATCAGTCAGGCAAGGGGTTCAGAACTTATGTGCAAGAGCAGTGGCTATGAATAATCCCTTTCCTCAGCTAGGCTCAAAGTTACCAGCTCTAGCATGGCAGTGGGATGGCAGGAGGAGCCTTGTCTGTTCTTCTCCTTGAGATGAAAGCCTCTGAAAGGTCACCCAGCCTGCCCAAGACACAGTGAACTGGCTGGCTTTCCATTGTTTTCATTGCTAGAGGGAGCCTATAGCTTCATATTTGGAAGATCTTAACCAACCCTGTTGTTTATTTAGAAATAAAAGTGAGTTGACATCAAAGGCCCAGTTATTTTGGGCTTTAACTGCCAGGGTGATTTGAAGCTGACAGCAAGCAGCCTGGAACTATTAATATCTTCAGTCACGCCAAAAGGAGAGAAGGAGGGGAAAGAGTCTCAGGTCAATTTTCTGCCTGTTAGGGACTATTAGTGGTTCCACACAGGAAGCCAAAAAAAAAATTATATAGTACTATAAATTCTTCCATAAGCCACAAAACACCACAAATTTGCAGCTAATAAACCTGAAGATGAAGTGAGATTAGAAGCTGTAGATGGGACATTTGCTGACTATTTCAGTCCCAGTGGGGTTGGAGATGTTACCATGGTGCCTGGAGTGTGCAGCCTCCTCTGAGGACCTGCATTTCCACCTGTCCTGTGCTGGCGCCTCATCAAGCTGCCAATAAATGTAATTACTGCCTCTGCTAGTTGTGCTGGTTACTGTGGGCAAATCAAGCACTGGAAATGATTTAATTGGTAGTCTGGAAGCCCAAGGGGGCCATGGTGACCATGCAGTTTGACCTCTTGCCCAGTACTGAGCAGACAGCTCTACCCAGACTCCATACATCCAGTTCAAATATGAAAAATAACTGCACAATCTGGTGCCATATTTTATGGGATCACAGATTCATTAAGGTTAGAAAAGCCAAGATCATCGAGTCCAATCATTAACCCCACACTAGAACATGTCCCGAAGCACCCTTAGTGGTTTTTTGAATGCTTGCAACACTTTCTGTTGTGTAGCACCAGCCCAAAGCCCACACTCCTGGCAGTGGCTATCGTGGCAATGGTCCCCTGAATGGGGAATAATTAGCATTGACTCTATGATTGCAAAAGGCTGAATAATTGCTTTATTCTTCTATATCATACTATGTTATACTATACTATACTATACTATACTATACTATACTATACTATACTATACTATACTATACTATACTATACTATACTATACTATTAAGAAACTCGTAACTCTTACAGACTGCCTGTAACTTAACTTAACTTTAATTGGTCAATTAATCTAAACACTATCTAGTGTCTAATTAAGAAACTACTCTTTGCTAAACAATTTCCTATAACACATTCTACATATGCACAACAACAGGTGCAGCAAGTGGAGATAGGAATTGTTTCTTATTCTCTTCTCTGAGCTTTCTCACAGCTTCTCACAACTTCCCAGGAAATTCTAGGAGAGCTATGTCTCTCTCTGTTCAGAGGATATGTGATTACCACAGGTGGCAGCAGTGTGTGTGTGCCCTGTGTAGACACATTTCTCCTCACAGAGAAATGCAAAGCGATCTTTCCAAGAACATTTCTGAGATTCACATTCTCTGAACCTCAGAGAATGATCATAACAATTCTTATCTCATTTGCTATGCCTGTGTTTGTGCAAAAGTAAAATGCAATATAAAAATTGTTTACCCAAAGTGATGGTGTTTTGTTTCCTTGGCCTGTCAGGGCTAGGTGTGTGTGTGTGTTTTGGGACTGTTGGCTGACAGTCACGAAATTCTGTACAGTTGTGTGCAGGGTTGAGTGCTTAGCAAATTCAGTTTAGATATAATATAACATAGAGTAATATAATATAAAATAATATAGTATAATAAAGTAATTAATTAACCTTCTAATAAAATAAAGTCAAATGCATCATTCTCTCCCCCTCATTGAGAGCAAAATATCCACTATACCCAGCTTGGCCTGGAGGATGAGATGCTGCCAGTGCTGTAAGAAGTGAGAGGAGGGAAGGGGGATGTGGAAGGACCCAGAGCACTTGTTTGGCTCCAGGCAATGTCCCCATTCCCCAAGGAAGAGGGGGATGTTCACATGCACCACAGAGAGACAAGACCCACTGTGGGATTCATCTGCTAGGGTCAGTGTTTTCATTGGGACATTAATCATGCCCTAGAAACCCCCCTTTTTTTTTTTTTTTGCCAGTTATAAGGAGAAGCCAGGCAATGATGGAACTTGAGGAGTGCATGTGTGTCCCGAAGGAGCAGAGAAGGGCTTCCCACTGTGGGAAGGTTGTCAGGTACTTGGGGTACATGATTCCTGCCAGCAGCAAGCAGCAGTCCCTGAACGAGGATTCATTCTGCTGGCCTGGAAACATCTCAGCCTCTCATTGATAGGGTGCTGCAGCACTTTTACAGGGTTTGTGTGGCTCTGATAATCCATTGCTGACTGTCTGTGGGTTGTGCCTTGCACCCCTGCAGCCACCAGTCCATCCCAGTGCAACTCTGACCTCCATTGAACATCCCAGCAGTGTCCAGTGTGTGGCTGCTCCACCCAGGGCTCCTGTCTGCTCTCTGACTGACAGAGGTGATGGATAAATGTTTGATGTATTTAACCCTGTACCATGCACATTCAGACACAAAGGGACCTTATTTTTGTGTGCTGGGACACACAGAAACACACACGAGCTGATGGCTCAGGAGGCAGGCAGGGAGGAGGGGAAGGAGAGGAAGGCAAAGCTCAGGGAAGCCTGCTCTACAGCAGAGCATTCCCCAACTGCAGGAAAGAAGCTGGGTATTTCTACCTGCTCCCCAAGGTGCACAAATGGCTGGAGATCAGTGCCTGGAACTCTGCTGCTGGCAGGAGGGAGCAGGGGATGGAAGTAGAGCTCCTGTGCATCAGCACATCCAAGGTCCACACGTGCCCCCAGCTGCCTCTGCTGCCCTTCTGCTGCCTGCAAGGGCTGCTCCTGCTCTGCACAGGCATCACTTCACACTACATACCTCGGGAGGAAGAGGCACAGACAGCTGCTCCAGGAGAGGCTCTGGCAACAGGGAAAGGCTTTGGGCAAAAGGAAGCCCAAAGAGCAGAGGAGCTGAAGATGGGTCACAGCATGTGTGCAGACTCAGAGGCTGGAGCTGGAGAGCCCCAGGGCTGTTGTTCATTGCAAGATCAGTGGCTCTAAGGCTGCAAGATCAGTGGCAGGGAGAAGCAGGCTGGAGAGCTGGCCAGGTGCAAGAGGGGGTGTGAGGGTCTGGTGGGCAAAGGGAGAACAGGGGGAGTCCTGCAATGGAGATGAGCCTTACAGCAGAGCTGTGGAAAAGTGCAGCATCTCCAGAACCACCTTTTCACCTGAACTGCCTTCACTTTCTCTCTTTTTTTCTTTATAAACCTGAAAAATATCGTGTCTGACTGGGCTTGTGTTCTACCAAAGCTCAGCCTGGTTACAAGGCACCGACGGGTTCAGAGCTGAGCTGCACCAGGGAGGGCACGTTCCTGGTAGTCCAGGCTCCTGCCTTAGGGGGAGAAGCTGCAGCACACTGGGAGGAGGGCCCAAGGAGACACCCAGTCAGTGCAAGGTGTCTTTGCCAGTTCAGTTTTAGATGAGACTTTTTCTGTTTGGAAAAGTCACTTTCCAGTTATACAACAGAGCAGTCAGTGAACTTTATAGCTCTGTTCTTGGGCTGGGCACAGGGACACATGCAGCCAGGGTCCTGAGCTGTGGCCCTCTTTCCAAACAGCCACATGTCCCCTTCCTTTCCCCTTCCCCTCAGTCTGGGTACCTGAGTGCCTTAGGTTGCAAGATGTGTTTGGGGGTGTGTGTTCTATCACCATCAGTCAGAGGTGGGGCAGTGATCTTCTGTTCATGAGGCAGTTTTCTTTATCTCTCCCACACCCAATCCTCCCTCCAGGAGATCTCTTCTGTTCATGGGCCATTAATTATTAATTATCTTCTGTCCATGGCCACTGAGTATCCCTGCATGGCTGATCCAATTCCAGCATCCCATGGGGAGATGCTCCGCCCAGGGGAGGAGCCAAGCATTCCTACCTGGATCCAATCTGAGCCTGGCACAGCACAGCAGCCTTTGCCCACTGCATTGCCAGAGGAGCAGCTTTCTGCTGCCCTGCATTGCCAGAGGGAGCCCAGGCCCATCTGCAGCAGCCCTGGAGCTGCAGAGGAAAACTCCCCCCTTGTGCAGGACCCCTGCTGCAGCAGAACCACAGCTGGCACTGCAGGAGGGCTGGGCCCCCATGGCATGGGGCTGTGCCACCTCCCTGACACACAGGGGGACAGGGCATGGTCTGACTCTGGCAGTGTTGGTTTGTATTTCTGCATTTCTATTTTTTTTCCCTTAATAAAGAACTGTTTTTCCTGCTCCCATATTTTTGCCTGAGAGCCCCATAATTTCAAAAATTATAATTTAGAGGGAGGGGGTTTACATTCTTCATTTCAAGGGAGGCTCCTGCCCTCCTTAGCAGACACCTGGCTTTTCAAACCAAGACACTGAGTCTCTCCTGAAGTCCCTCCCATCCCGTGGCAGGGCAGCTTGGGATCACACTAGCAAGCTCTGGTGACCTGCCTGGGGCATCAGGATGCTGAGGAAGTACCAGAGCAGCTCAGTGCAGCAAACAGGGTGTCCTTGTGGGGTCAGATCCATCAGCTGCTTTGAGAATTGTACAGATTTGGCTTTAACATCAAGAGACTGCACAAAAGGCTTCAAATTAAATATGTGGATGGAGAGAGATCCACTTGAGGAGCAAGGTACCATTTGGGAGACAGTTTTCTGGGAGAACAGCAAAGCCTGCCTGGCCCTTAAAGTGTTAAACAACCCTTGTATGAGCCGTACTGGAGATATTTCCCATTTCCTTATTCCTGCCTTCATTGCCCAAGGTGTACTTTATATTAATTTTCTTACTTTCCTTTTTTTTTTCCTCTCTCATAGAAAATCCAGCTCTCCAGAGGAGCTGCTAGGTTCCAGCTCTGCTCTGCATTTACAGACTTGACTAATTACCCAGATAATGGGATGGGTGCTGTGGTAAGGGCATTTCCTGTGAGGCAAGGTTAGGCAGATAAAGTGCCTGGAGCCAGAGGGTTTTGGATTCAGCCCTTCTGGGAGACGTTTCTAATTTATTAGTGCTATTTTTTAAAAATAAATTAAAAGGTTTTTTAATGAATGGAGATTTGCTGTTTCCAAGTGATTTATCTCCTTTGTGTGATGGGCGGAGGAGCTGGCAGGGATGCAGAGGGGGAGGGAGAATCCAGGCAGAGAGGAAACAGCAGGGTCATCTCAGGTGGAGGGGATGGGCAGGGCTGCGTGGCCTCCCTGAGCACATCCATGGCAGAGACAGGCTGGAGATTTCCCAGAGGAGCAGCACTTCTGGGGCAGATTGTTCCTATTTTGGCTGCAGCCGGGAGGGCTCCAGCACTTTGAGCTGGTCCTGGGGAGCAGCCATTCATTCCACAGCCATGCCTGTGCCCCAGGAGCCACCTTGGCCCTGCTGGGGCTGGTTGGGAAGGCACGACACTGCCAGGACAAGCTTCTGCTGTCTGCCAGCACCAGGGGCTGTCTGTGTGAGTGTGCCAAGGCAGGGGAGCCCTGGCCCTGTCCTGGCTCCCTGGGACCTGGCTGTGTCCATGACAGGCCCATGGCAGGGCCACAGCTCTTACTGTGCATTTTTCTCTTTGCCTCAGCAGCTCCAGACAGGGGAATGTTGGGAAATGTTGTTGGGGAAGATGAAACAGGAAAGCCTTATCAATATGATTGCCTGGCAAAAGATTTTGAGAATATGGAAACTATAAGCGAGATTGAAATGAAAGCAAGCTTTGAGATACCTCAGTTACTGAAAAACTGGAAAACAATGGCATGGCCGGCTGAAGGTGATCCCCTTTTGATGGAACAACACCCTCTGCTTGCAGACAGGCCCAAGGGTCAGAGCAGACCCTACTGGCTTGGCAGAAGGGCCCCAAAGAGGAGTTTGTAGGGTTTAAAATGTAACCCAGTGTGGTAATGTAATGATTCTTATAGGCTGTATGGAAATGCTGTAGGATTTGTATCTTGTACTAGATTGGTGAGAATTAGAATATTCAGCACAGAAGAATATTTATGGTATTGTAACGAGAACTTTGTCCTCTTATTCTTCTCTCTCTCTTTCTCTCTCTCTCTCTTTGGGGCTCCTCTTTGGGGCCTGCTCCAGCTGTGGCTGGCAGCTCCCAGCAGGGCCCTCCACCCAGGCCCTTTGCAATAAATTCCAAATTCCAAGCCCTGGCTTCAGAGATATCCCATGTCCGTCCATCCCCACCATCCTACCCCCGACGCTCCTACAGAATGGGAGGTGGATTTTGTGGTGGGGACCCTGCACATGCCTTGCCAGGGTGCTGCCTGGCACTGCCAGCCCAGCTGAGCCACACCTGAGAGCACAGACCTGCCAGAGCCAGTGCTGCTGCCCTCCTGCCTTGTACCAGAGCCCCCAGGGACTCTCATCCTCATCAGGCTTCCTGCTGTGTGTGTGTGTGACAGTCATCCCCCAGGGCCACCACCACCCCTCTCCCTGCTTGGACAATACAGTCTGATGGGAGAAAAAAAACTTCCTCCTTTTCTTCAAAGGAGAGATCCCATCCCAGGGCCATCCCATGGATCTTCCCAAATCCTCCACCAAAGCAGTTGTGGAAGTGACCCATTGAAAATGCCCTTGGGATGAGATTTCCAAAGAGCCACTTCCACAACAGCTTTGGTGGAGGGTTTGGGAAGATCCCTGAGGAGCCTCTGTCCCTTCCAGCTGCACTCTGCACTTGCTCTCTGGGCTCTGCTCTGCTCTGCCGTGGGGACACCAAGGGCTGAGGGCTGCCTGATAGCAGGGAAGGGGGCAATGCTGAAGGATGGTCTGTGTGCGCTGCTGTTTGGAGATGGAATCTGGGGCCAGCTCTGAGGTTCAGCTGCCATGGCTGGCTCTGAGGCACACAGACACAGACACAGACACACAGACACACAGACACAGGCACACACACACACACACAGACACACAGACACACACTCAAACACCTGTGGCTGCACAAGTTCAGGTCAGCTTCCGCTTCCATCCCTCTGCACAGAGCAGCGACCTGGAGCTTGGCCATACAGGGGGGCTTCACTCATTCCCCTGCAGCTGTGATCCATGAAATATTCATATTTTGGGGACACCGAGTGATAAACTCAGTGTTATCACAATCTGCCTAATGAGGACAAAGTTGAGCACTGGGGGGTGAGGGTATCCTGAGAGGGTGAGGCAATTGCAGGGTGAGGCAATTGTTCATCAGCCTTTAGACAGTGCTCAGACTGGTAGCAAAGCTCAGGGACCTTAGGACACCACTCAGCTTTCCAGGTGAAGGTGGTAAGGAGAAAACCTGGGCATGAGACCAGCCTTCTGTGGAAATTGGTGTCACAGGGATCCATCCCCTCATGAGAAATCCTTTCCTCACAGAGCAGAGGGGAAGCTGGCCCCTGTGTTAGCACGATGCTGGCCTTTGGCTGGCAGTCTGCCCTTGCTGTTCCTCGGCAACCACAGCCATGCTCTCCCTTGCACTGTGCCCCAGCCCTGAGCACAACATCTGGGGTTCCCAAGAATCGGTCTCTGCCATTGCAGGGATGCTCCTGGCTGCAGCTGAACTGCTCCTTCCATCAGCTTTCCCATAACACTTCTGCTCACCAGGCTTATAACACACAACAAATCTCATCACAGAATCATGGGGTGGTTCGGGTTGGAAGGGACCTTAAAGATCATCTCATTTCAAGCCCCTGCCATGGGCAGGGACACCTCTCACTTGCCCTTCTTGTTGCTTTGTTAAAGATTTAGAGATTAAGTCTAAGATAATCAGGAAATGTAGAAGTCAAGATCTTTCCATCCAAATGGCAGAAACAGATGATGCTGCCAGATGTTTTACAGCGGGAGTTAAACATCCTGCTGTATGTTTAAGGAGGATACACAATGGGGCAGGACTGACAGGGCAAATCTAGAACAGGGAAGCAATGCAAAGAGCATTGGGTCTGCAGTTTCAGCTCTTGGCATGCCTTGCACCTACTTCTTGCAAGAGATGGTGCTTCTCTTGACTCTTTTTCATTTCAGCTCCCCCTCCCTCACCCTCTCAGGATATCTTCACCCTGCTGTGCCAGGCCAAACATTCACCTTTGCCACCTCTAGCCATGCCAGGGGCCTGATGGATGTCCTTCCCTTGGTGTTTATGGTCTCCATGCCCAGCAGGGCAGTGCTGCCACCTCCCTGCATTTCCTGTGGGCATCCCCTCACCTTACACCTTGTGTGGAGGATCAAGGCTGTTACCCAAAGGGGCTACAGGAAGAATGTGTCAATCAGGGTATTTACACTCCCTTTTACTCCATGTCTTTGGGAAAAGGCTAAAAAATGCCAAGCTTCTCCCACTCCGACCATCTAACCCCTGGTTCCTGGGGCTTCTTCCCACAGCCTGCAGGGTTGTTCTGTGCCATCTCTCAGGCTGGTGGGAGCTGCAGAGGGAATTCACTGCTTTACAGGGCTCTTTCGAAACCCCTTTGGAACCCTGGCCCAGGCTCTGAGCTGCTCCCAGCCTACCTGCCAGCTCTCCTTCCCAGAAAGAGAAGGCTGGGGGGTGGCTGGGGAGCAGCCAGGTCTTGCCCTGACAGAGAAAATGTTCTTGGAGCTGCTTTCTCCAGTTTCATGCTGGTATTTGACTCATTGAGGCCTGGTGGGTGCTGCACATCTGCCTGTCCCCTACCAGTGTGGAGAACACAGAGCTGCTCTTGCTGTGCACTTGGCAGAGCTGACTTGTGCACAGGAGCTGCAGGTCAGTACAAGGGAAATGTGAAGTAATTCATCTGGCTTCACCTCTTTCTAGATCTGCTGCCCTCCTGAAATATCAGGGCCAAGCCCTCTCCAAGAACAAAGATGCTCCACTGGGATCTGTTTTTGCAGAAATGCCGGGACTTGGAGCAGGTGAGCAGTGTGGTTGTTGTTATGCAGCTCACACATTGCTGAGACCTGCACGGGGCAGTGCCTGCTGCTTCTCTCAGGGTTTTGGCATTTAATAAAAATAGAAGTTTTCCTGTCTAGCTGAATATGAGAAGAAATATTTCCCTTAGGGAGACAGAGGTTTTTGCACCTAAAACTTCCCAGGCTCTTCTGAAAAACCTGAAACAATGTTTTCCATTCAAATATTACAGTTCTTCAACTATTGTGCCTGGTTTATAATCAGCATCTGGCCACAAATACTCATTTTAGGAACCCTGGAGAAATTTCTGTCTTCACCAACACTTACCATCCTGCTGCCTTCCAGGAGGTAACACCCACGGGGTAACTGAGAGCATGGTTTGGCCTCCACAAGCCAAGAAAATGTGCTAAGTGCTGTCAACAGAATGTAATCATAATTTGAGTTAAAGGATAAATGTGGAGACTGTAATCATCTCCACATGCACAGGAGCTGAGAGGTGGAAGGTAGATGCAGGTCTAGCAGCTTGGCTGGGACACTGCAGCCAAAATTTTGGCAGTTTTTAGCTCCAGAGCTTGCCCAGCTTTGATCAGCAGACAGGTGGGTGCTAAGGATTGACACGGGGATGGCTCCACTTGAGGAACACCCATTCCTCAGGGATCACTGAGCTGGAATTCCTGCTGGCCCAAAGGAGAGAATTGGATGCTCAGGCCAAGAGGAGCAGGAGGCTTCTCATAGCTCTGGAGGGCCCTGTTTCAGAGCAATCAGACACGGAGGAGAGTGTGGAGAGTCTGGAGCTGCCTCCCCAGCACTGTCCCTGCTGCAGGCAGCTCTGCAGGCTGGGGCTGTGGGACCCTCACACCATCCTGCAGGGCCTGGGCACAGCAGAGCCCTGCTCCAACATGACCACCCTCGGAGGCTGGATCCTCCCAGGCTCCTGATCAGCATCAGCAGAGACAGGGCTTGCAGAGCTGCAGAGTCCCCACATTGCTGCACAGCCTTGGCCCTGCAGGCACTGGGAGCAGCAGCAGGGGACACGGAGCTCCCCAGGTGCTGGGTGACACCTCAGGTGAGCAGCAAAAAGCAAAGAAAGTGTGAGAGTGGGAGCAGAGGGGAAGAGAGCGAAAATGAGAATTCAGCAGAAATGGCTATGGAAACAGAATTATCTCCCAGGGCTATGAAACCCTTTAGTCTTTCCCCCAGCAAACAAGGGGCCATCTTTTCCTCTGCAGCTCCATCCTGCTTGAGATGGGCAACAGCATTGTTACCTGTCAGAACTCAATGCATCCCTCCGGGTGTCCAGAGTTGCTGAGAACCCCGCTGGGGGGCTCAGAGACCCTGGCACACAGCCCAGAGCACCTGCAGGTTTGATTATGATCCCTGGAGCAAGTTACCAGCTTTGTATGAGGATCTGAAAGTCACAGAAGTTTAAACAGTATAATAATAAAAATTATCACAGGGTGAAAATGTAGATTTTAAGATTTTTGGTATGGGGGTTATGGGGACAAGATGGAGGAACTTGGGTGTGTCCAGCCTTTCTTCTTCTTGTTCTCCATTTTCTACAGTGATGTTGGCACTTTGGGATTGGTTTAAAATAGAAGTGCACTGTCTAACATAGGTGATAGGCATTGGGAATTAAGAGTAAATATGTTATGCGCAGTTTGTAGTATAAAAAGACAACACTGCCTCGGTGGCAGTCAGAGTGCCTGTGGCTGCCCTGCTGAGCAGATCTCAGCTGGGCAGAAAGAAAATTTTATAGATAACAATTAACAAACAACCTCAAGACCAAAAACTGAAGAGCTCTGACTTTTTCTTCAGACATGTGGGCCGGAACAGAGACATCCTGCACATCTCAGGGCAGCAATTAACAACCAAAAACTCAAGAGTTAACAACCCTGGCTGCAGAGAAGGTCTGCCCAGATGCAGGCTGGGATGTTGCTGCACATCTCTCTGCTACAGCTGTAGCCCAAACAAGGTTTTCTTCCATCAGCGAGTTCTCTGCTTCCTCCTGCAGCTCCTGCCTTTGTGCTGCCTGGGTGCCACAGCTCTGCCCTCTCACATTTGCCTGTGACCACCAGAAATGACTGGGGAGAAAGCCAAGCTGGGACCCGTGGGTCACCAGAGGAGATTATCCATCAGCCTCCCACCCCTGGCACAGCTCAGCCTCTCCCAGCTGAGCCCTTCTGGGTGGCCCCAGGATCTGCCAGTCTGCAAGGCAGAGACAATGTGTGTCATGGTCCTGCCCTGAGGAGTGTGTCTGGGGACCAGGGGTTTGCCTGCTGCTGCCACTCTTGCCCGATAGCTGCTGTTGGCACCATGCTGGGCACAGAGGGGCCCTGTCTCCTTGAGTGGCACTTGAATGCTGGGAAGCAGTATCTCCTCCTGCCATGACCTGGACCCCCTGGTTCTCCTGGCAGGAACCGAGGGCCTGACTCCGACCCCGAGCCTGCATGAGCAGACATATTTCTGCACAATTGAAGGCATCAAGCACCTCTTCCAGTCTTTCAGAGCCTCAATTCATTTGTTTGCTTGTTTATGTTTCCTCCTGGGCCCATGCACAGCACATGAGGCCCAGGCCGCTCATGCAGCTGTCACAGCACAGGGAATGTGTGGCCAGGCTGTGGGATGAAACTGTCCCTGAGCTCAGGGTGAGCTCCCTGCTGCTAATCACAGATGGTTTGGCTTGGAGGGAACTCAAAGCTCATCTCATTCCAGCCCCTGCCATGGCAGGGACACCTTCCACTCTCCCTGGTTGCTCCAAGCCCCGTCCAGCCTGGCCTTGGACATTTCCAGGGATGGGGCAGCCACAGCTGCTCTGGGGATCCTGTGCCAGGGCCTCAGCACCCTCACAGCCAAGAATTTCTTCCAAGTATCTGATCTCAATCTACCTTCCTGAAGGTGTGTCCTGGAGGTGAGTTCATTCCTGATTTCCATCCTCCCTGCAGTCTTCTGAGGTATTGTTTCCCAGCCACACCAAGCACAATGAAATCAGCTGGCTGGGGGTGATGCAGACATGAGATCCCCTCAGAGATCCCCTCAGAGATCCCCTCAGAGATCCCCACAGAGATCCCCTCAGAGATCCCCACAGAGATCCCCACAGAGATCCCCTCAGAGATCCCCACAGAGATTCCCCTCAGAGATCCACACAGAGATCCACACAAAGATCCCCTCAGAGATTCCCCTCAGAGATCCCCTCAGAGATCCCCTCAGAGATACCCCACAGAGATTCCCCTCAGAGATCCCCTCAGAGATACCCCACAGAGATCCCCTCAGAGATCCTCTCAGAGATCCCCTCAGAGATCCCCCACAGAGATTCCCCACAGAGATTCCCCTCAGAGATCCCCTCAGAGATCCCCTCAGAGATCCCCTCAGAGATACCCCACAGAGATTCCATCAGAGATCCCCCACAGAGATCCCATCAGAGATCCCCTCAGAGATCCCCTCAGAGATCCCCTCAGAGATACCCCACAGACCCCTGAGGACTTTACAGGCTCCAAACTCAAACCAACCTCTTGCTTTGGTGGTCAGGTGTTGGGGAGGCATTAGGACCATGTCTGTGTGCTGAGGAAGGAGACACAATCCCTGAGAAGGGAATGAATCCCAGCTCTTGGGATTGCACCTGGACTGGAATGGTGTCCAGGGCCTCAGAACCCCTTTGCTGTCCACCCTGTCCACACGCACAGATCCCCCTGCAGCAGCAGCACAGGCACAGGAGGAAAGCCCAGGCTCTCCCTCCCCTGTTGGCATCATGTCCTGGGCATCCACTCATGCCAGGAGCCAGCCCTGCTGCTGCCCTTAGTGCCTGGGGACCAGGGACACCTGTGGGGCTGGCCCCCTTTCCTCCATGTGGGAAATGGATTTGTAAAGATTTCTTAAAGCTTGACAGAAGGCTCACATAGTGTGTATCTGTATGTAAACTTTGAAATAAGAAATGTTGACTTAGAAATGTTATGGAATCGGACATTGTTGAGGGAGAAATGGAACTAGAAATAAGTTTCAAAGGAGGGTTTTGTAAATAAGACTAGATACTTTGGAGAAATAGAATTATGAAAGATGCATTGTAGTGGGACTCATGAGGGGTAATTTTAGATAATTGGTTTTAAGGCATTTACAGCATGGCATGTGCAAAAAGCTGATAAGCCAAGAAACAATGTATTGTAATTAGGAAATGGTTGGCTTCTGATTGTAATGGTGTGAATTATAACATATGTATTGTCTCACCCTTCACATGAGATGGAAAATAAAATTAAAGTTTTTATAACACCTCTCAGTTACCCCATTTGTGGGTCAGAAAGGGGTTAATCTGACAATGCATGCTGTGCTGGGGGATGAACACACCCCACATCTTTAGGGCAGAGAATGAAACAGGCACTCACAGGGTTTCCAGGCTGTGCAGCCCATCAAAGCCGTTGGCTCCCAGGCTTTGGATCCGGTTGTTGTGCAGGTGCCTGTGGACAAAACAGAGATGGTCACTGGGGGTGCAGGCTGACCTTTTCCTCTGGTCCAGAACATCCTGTAAGCTGAGCACAGCCTGGGCTGGGATGCCAAGGGCACTTATGGGGTTCCCTCTCTTATCCCATAAGACACATGTTGGGTGCAGTGGTGCTTGCAGAGAGCTACAGAGCTCCCACTCCTCTCAGGAATTCCAGGCTCATGTAGGAGTTTCCCTGAGATCTCCACCTTCACAGCTGCCAGGTGGCTGTGGACGAGCATGCTTAAGCAAGAAGCTTCAAGAAACACCCTAGAGCTCACCTTAGCCTGGGCTCAGCCCATCTGTGGCTTCACCAGCTGCTCATGGGCACTGGGTGCTCCCTAAGGACACAATTGCATTTGGACTCCTTGGAGTATTAGTACCAGCAAGAAGACTTTGAGTGCAAAATCATCCTGTTAGTCACAGTTTATTATCTTTACATGTGAAAGGGGGAAAAAAGGAAAAAAAGAAAATACTGTCAGCTCCTGGACCAGCTCCAGTTTGATTGCAGTGAGAGTTGTCTTCAGCTCAGTGCTTCAGAGTGCCTGGCTGAAGTGCTGGGGCTATGCCACAGGCTGATGAATGTACTCTGCACCATAGGAACAGTTTTTTCCTGTTCCACTTCATCCTGCTGCTACATGCCACAAACATCTAGCACTTACAGGCTTGGGAGCTCCCAGCCTTAATGTTGGCACTCAGAAGCCATATGCTGGGGGCCCTGCAAAGCTACCTGGGGTAATTTTGCCTTGGAAGCTCTGTAGGTGATGAGTTTCTGGAGTTCTGGGTTCTGTGTTTCCATGAATCCCTCACTCCCCTGTCTCAATCTTAAGGCAAACCCAAGGCATTAATCCCTGGATTCCTTGTCTTGGGTTATCAGATGTGTGCACATCTCAGTGCTTCTTTCATATCACTTCCTTTGGGCTTGTGGCTAATTGTGCATCTCCCTCTGAAATCTTGCTCAAAGGCGCCTCTGAGTCCATGGACAGAGTTCTTGTGAGCAGTTTGAGGAAGGTCTGCTGAAAACCAGGAGAAGACAACAAGACAACCCACTGCTGCCCAGTCTGCACTTCTACCAGCCTGCACTTCACCCCCTTGGTGATGCTCTGTGTGCTGACTGCCCACCAAGGTCTCTCAGGGGGGTTTCCCCATCAGTTCAGATTCTCTTTTAACACCAAGTCCATGTGGTGCATTGCTGCCATAGCACTCCCCTCAGGGATCCTTTTGTCCCATGCCCAGGGTAGCACCAGCAAGAGATGCACCAGCCTTTGTCCAATGCTGCTGCCTCCTCCCAAGAGCCTGGGGGAGGCTCCATCCTGGCAGGTGGATCAATGATTTTTTCATTATTTGCTGCTTGATCTAAATGGGTCTCAGCTTGAAAAATCTCTCCCTCCACCTGGATTTTAGTGTGAGATGTTTGGCTGAGCACAGGCAGCTCCCACTGCCAAATATTGTAGGGTAAAACAGGAGGAAACTGGGAGTGGAGGAGCAGCCAGGCTCTAGGGCAGTTTCGTAGGGACCTGCAAAACAGAAACCAGCCTGAGATGGATGTTTGTCACTGGGATGAGAACATACAAACATTTCAGAGGAAGGGGAAGGGAAGGGGAAGATACCTGATAAAACATGTTTGCTCCTTTGAGCAAATGGGAAAAAAGAAAAGGATGTTGCCTGCAGGAAAACTTGGATTGTGACTTCAGGAGGAGAAAAGAAGCCTGAGATCAAAATGAGAATCTTATGGGAGAAATTTCTCTTTGTCACAAGAAAAGAAGTTTGTGCCCAGATGGTTTCCTCCATCAAATGTTAGCAGCTTCTGGTGATGCTGCCTTCTCTTCAGCTGGTGCTGCAAACTACTTTGAGTTCCTTTGACACTGGGTATTGCCTTTGGCAAAGAGAGGGCTGTGGTCTGGAGTTGCTGTGGGAGAACATGAAGAGGTACCACAAGAACCACATATCAGGTGTGAGAGGACAGTGAGGGGACGAGGGAATGCTGAATGCCAGGGGACGTGTGAGCTCCCTGGAGCTTTGTCAGGACGGTGTGACTGGACACCTTGTCTGAGCTCAGACATGCTGCCCAGCTGACTGCTATCACTGCAGCCAGGCAAGGAGACAGCAGAGAGAAGCAATCACCTGCTGTGTTTATATTTGGCTCTAGAGTGCTTTGTTTGGAGGCAGAGTAATGAAAATCATCCGAAGGAAGTTCTTTGTTGGTGAGAAAATTATGAACGACCAAAAAAGGGAGTTATAAAAAAATTTGCTGTCCAAGTTGAACTCTAGAGTTACCCAACCACATGGCAATAATAGAAACAAGAGAGCTGGAAAGGTAAACACTTGAAAAGACGTTCCTGTCTTCCATCCTGCCTCATTTTTTCTCCCCTGGTAAACAAATTTTAACAAGTGGAATTGCAACATCTCCAGTGCTTGTCAATTTGAACTCAGCCCACACAACGTTATATTCTGCCCTGTAAATTACAGCTCAGCTGGTTTGATAGCAGCCCAAGGTGCTTGATTCTGGGCTATAAACAACCCCTGTGATACAAAAACATGGGAAGTCTTTAAGCTTTTGCTGTAACCCATCAGTCACCCTGGTAAGGGCAATGGGCTTTATGAGCTGGGTCTCTTCCTTTGCAGGTCAGTGCCATGGGGTGAGGGTGGGTTTGGGCAAATACCCATGGAAGGCTGTGCTGGGATGAGGACAGTCACTGCTGTTTTGTGTGATGGCTGTTCTCAGCCATGCACTTCCATCAGTAACAGGAACAGCCATGGTCACACTGAGCCCTGGCAGGGTGGGAGCTCCTGGGAGCTCCTGCAGCAGCACAAGGGCTCTCACCTGCCGTGGGATAAGTGAGTTCCTCTGCTGCCAGGTGAGCCCTTGCTGAAACCAACATCAGTGACAGTGGCTGCAGAATCCCACATGGGCTGGGGACAGAGGCTGCAGCCTGGCTGGTGCCTCAGGTGGCGAGAATTTAGAAACAAAGCAGAAGAAAATCAAACCCTACAAGATTAATTCTGACCCACAATAAGAAACATGCAACAGATTGTAGAAAGATTTTCTCTCCTTGCCAACAATTTCTTATCAGAAATTGGGAATAAATGTGATTTCTCCCCATCATTCATTCAGCACCCTTAGTCAAATTTGTTCAGTTTTCATCTGACTTCCTTTTCCATTAGATTTTCAGTGAATTCAAAGGTCCTGGAGAACAGTCTGAGAGAAAGCCCAGCACAGGCAGTAGCTTCAGCTCTGGCAATGCCACCTCCAAGGGATTGCTCATTTGTATTACACAGAAGGGAAGCAATCTGAGATAGTGCCTAAATGCTACTTTAATGAAGGTGCTTGTCTATATGGGCAAGGAAAGGAAAATTTTATCAACATCTGCATTGAACAATGCTGAAAGCAGATCTGGCAGGACAAACGTGGTGCCGATACCCACACTGGTAACTGGATGTCAATGAACTGAAATGGGTGCAGAGAAGAGCAACAAAAATGATCCAAAGGCTGGAAAAAAAAATAGGATGAAGACTTAGAGAACTCAATCTGTTTAGCTTGTTAAATAAGATCAAGGGGATGAGTGCAGTGTAATGTATAGGATTCTTCCTGGTTAGAAACTGGGTACTAAAATGGTTCTGTGATTTAAAAGAGAAAAGAATAATAAGAACAAATGTCTGAAGTCAAAGCCAAAGAAAATTCAAATGGGAAATATGAGTGGGTTTTTTTTTTAACACTAAGGATGATTAACCACTGGAACAGACTACAAAGAGAAGTGGTGGATTTGCCATTGCTTTCATTTTTAATGACTTCATTTTTTTCTTCTCAAAAAGGACAAATGCAAACATTTTCCATCAATTATTTGCATTAGATGATTTGAACCACGCTCAAATCTGACATCATATGAATTCTCCCCTGACGAGCCACAGCCATGATGAGCTTCCATCTTTATTGTGGCAAAATTGTCCTTTTCCTCAACTTGGCCATGGATAAGTAGAGAAATCTAAATCATAAATGGTGCAAATTCCATGGATTGTTTCCATTACTGGAGGACCAGCATGAGGCTTGTCTGGTGAAGAATAAAGCTCGATCAGAAATGACATTCTCAGGGTGCACTGGAGCACGATTTGCTTCTTCCTCAAGTGCTGGAGAAGGAAATCCACTTTTGCCAAGGCAGCAAGCTTGGTCCTCTGAGAGAAAAGGCACTTTTGCCAATAAAAAGGCTCATGAATGGGACCCAGATGTCCCAGGCAATATTGTTCTTAGTGATAATGAATTGCAAATGCCTGGCACTTCTTGCCAACACCCAAGTTCCCAACAACTTCTCAGAGAGACACTGGAAACCCTCTTGCACAGGTGAGGGCAGGGATTCACAGGCTCATCCTGCACCAGGCTGGGCTTTGGGTGCTAGGAGGCCCCAGGTCCCACACATGTCACTGAAAGGACTGATCAGCTTCCCTGGAAAGCTGGGATGTGTTGATGGCTGCTCCTGGCCAAGGAAGACACTGAAGAGCAGTGGTCCCTTCTGAAAGTCTCAGCCAGAGTTCCACCAGAACAAGGACAGAATGGGAATGGGAACCCAGGAGCCTTGCAAACAAGTTTTCTCTTCTAGTCACTAATCCATCTGTTAGAGAGCTGCATCATGTCCTTTAATGACAAAAACTGTAAGAAAGAGGAATTCTACTAAAGATCCTTTATTTACTGTCTTCATACTTTCAGCTGGAAGGTGCTGCTGAGTGACCTTGACAATAAACTATCAGCTGATATTCAGGCTGTGTGAATGTCCAGTGCAGCAGAGGGGAGAACCAATCTCCTATGAGCATACACACTATCAGGCTTTTATACATCTCCAGGAAAGAGGTATTGGTGCTTAGTAGCTATGAAAAAAACAAATGAAGTGACCAGGATGGCTGGAAGAAGGAAAATGGGCACAGAACAGCATTGTACCATGATACAAACCAGAATTAATTTTTGGCTTTGATGCAGTGTACAGAGTTGGTCTCTCCATCTGAAGTTGTGAAGGAAAAAAATTAGTGTAATATGAGAAATAACTTTGATTTTGCACAGACAGGTAGTAACAGGACAAGGGGGAAAGAGGGTAGATTTTTTTTCCTTAAAACTGAGAAAGGGTAGACTTAGATCAGATGTTGGGAAGAGATTCTTCCCTGTGAGGGTGGGCAGGCCCTGGCACAGGGTGCCCAGAGCAGCTGTGGCTGCCCCTGGACCCCTGTAAGTGTCCAAGCCCAGGCTGGACAGGGCTTGGAGCAGCCTGGGACAGTGGAAGGTGTCCCTGCTCATGGCAGGGGGTGGGACTGCATGAGCTTTAAGGTCCTTTCCAACCCAAACCATGCTGGGATTCCATGTTGCAAACCAGGTAAGGGGATGGGAACTGGAAGAGCTGAGCTGAGGGAAGGGTGCAGCAGACATGACAAATCCAGCAGTGGCACAGAGGAGATGGACACAGAGCACAAGAATTAGAGGGTATTAAACAAAACTAGCTGGTAATGGCATGAGAACAACTTTTCCCAGAGTCCAGTTTTTCAGACAGGTAGGCAAGGGTGAGGGCCAGGTCAGAGGAGTGCAGCTTCTCTTTTGCTCCCATAACGGGGCCAAAACGATTCCTGGAGGTTAGCAGGAGCCAGGGCTCCCTGTGGACCCAAACAAGAAAGGATCTGGGTTTTGACATCATTCGCTCTAACTTAAGGGGTTCTCTGCTATGTGATGAAAGTAAAACCACTTGAAGATTTTCTTTATCTGGGTCCCTCATTATGGGGCAAACCTTTCTACTGCTTGGCCTGTTTTGGAAAGTTCACTTTGGCTCTGTGTCCCACACACAAATCCCAACACCTCTGCTGAGAGCTCCTTTGGTGACTGCAGGGAAGAAGGGAACTGCAGCCCACTGCAGAGATGTGGCAGCAAGGACACATCTGCAGCATGGGGGATTCCCTGGCAATGTACGATTTTACTTGAGAACCCCTCTGGAAAGTGGGACTGAAAGAGGTGCTGTGATTCCTGGCTTGGGACTTCTTGCTGAATTCAGCTGACAGAGGAAATGAGGGACACTACTGAGAGCTGCTGTCAGACACTTCATTGGACTGTCAGCACAGCAGCATAGGGGTTTCAGATGCTGACTGCTGAATGAAATATCTCTTATGCTCAAGAAAGATCATGATTTTTGTAAAGCAACCTTTACTTCATACAAACCATCAGCTGAAAAGTATTCAGGATTATTTCTGTGTGCAGGTACTAAGATACATTTAGTCCTGAACAGATCAGACTGGAAGGTAACCACCGATTCCCATGAAGTATCCTGATCAAATATCCACCTCTCTTCTGCCATCAAAGCACAGTGCCAGCACCCCATCTCATGGAGCCTTTGTTATTAGAGGATGGTGCCAGTTACAGAGAGTCATGGATTTCATGATGAGTGATGTACATGGGGCTCTGCTAACTGAACAGCCTGCAGCCTTAGTTTGAAGCCTGCAGCAGCAATAGATGGGAATAAGATCAGGGAATTCCTCAACAGAGGTGTCATTTATTAGCAGATACCAAACCTTTAAAGTATTCCAGATTGAAGCTCTGATGTCAGTGCTTGTGGCTGTGCAGGATGGTGAAATGGTTCTGCCCAGGGCACAAAGGGTGTGGAGGAGGAACAGCACACCTGGGAGACTCCTGCCCTCAGCCATGGTCAGCCATGGTCAGCCATGGTCAGCCATGGTCAGCCATGGTCAGCCATGTCAGCCATGGTCATCCACGGTCAGCCGTGGTCAGCCATGTCCCCAAATCCTGACCAGGTTGTTCAGGAGGGTTTCCCCTGTGCCCAGCCCCTCTGCCCTTGCCTTTCTCCCCAGGGGCTCACTCTCACCCTGCAGTTGGGAGTTCCATGTCTGTAGCAGCAGCCAGATCCTCCATGTACCTGCAAACACAGACATTTGCAGAGGAAGGCCACAGACCATCTGCACCCTGGTGGGGAATGCCTTCTCTCCAGCTTGGCTGCCTTTTGGGAACATTTGCTTGTCAGCTCGGTGGGTGAGTCTGGAGCAGGGACATGTCCCTGCTTGGGACACAGGAGGGACACTGGGTGACTTTCCACTGGTGATGTGTTGACAAGGGCTTGCATGGAAGCATGGGAGAGATTTATGGGCCCAGTTCTGCCAAACACTTGTGATCCCACAAAAATGCAGCATCGTGTCCCACAGAGCCTGGCAGGATCACATATGTGTTCCCTTCCAATTGTGTGTGGTGGGACATTATTCCCTCCCTTGTGACCTAATGGTCAATGACTTTTATTTCTCAAGCCTGCCTGGTTAATTAAGGAGTTGCTTCTTGCCCACAGTATGGGATGAGCCGGAATGAAAGCAGCATGCTTTGGAGGCTGAAATGAAACCCCAAATGTCAGCTTACCCGCTGAGTGAGCTATTAAAGCCGACTGAAGTGGTTGCATTATGGTGGCCAGGGGTTGCTTTAGAGAATGAGCACTATTGTGGGTGAAAACTACTTTTTTGATTTTTCTCAAGTTGCTTTTTGCTTTTCTCCTAAATAAGCCTTTATGCTTTGTCTAAACAGATGAATTTGATGCTTAATAAAACTCTGAACTGTGCTTTGTCCAAGCACTTTCCATGCTGGATGGTCTCAGTAAACACTTTAAAATTTGAAAGGGAAATAATTGCTAAACTTTCACTAAGGCACTACATGCTGAGGTTACTTAACACCCTGCTATCAGTACAAATTACCAAACTAGAGGTGGCATTTCATGTGGATAGAGGAGCTCTAAAGCATTTGGCAATCACACCCCAACTTGCTAATCAACACCAAAGAAGTAATAACCATCCAATTTGCACATGTCAAGTTCCTTTTAAAGGGAAGATAATCTGTTGATGGAAAGGATGCCCCTCCAGACCAGCTGCCAGAGGGATCAGTTCCCTTCTACCGGAGGTTGTGGCTGGTTTGGTGTCTCACTGCCCATGGAGGGAGCGTTTCCACCCCAGAGCAGCGCTGCTCTCCCCAGGAATGTTTCCATGCTGGAGCAGCGCTGCTCTCCCCTGGGAGCGTTTCCATCCCAGAGCAGCATTGCTCTCCCCAGCATTCCCAGTTCTGGCCAGGAGATGCTAACAGCAAGAACTGGACAGCAACCACCGCAGAACATCTGACCTGCAGATGTACCACACTCATGCAAATAAGCAGGCACTGGCTTGGACAAGGTGTTGACATAAGACCTTTGGTTTAAAATCGTGTTTGGTAATAAAAGAGAGTGAGGGGAGGAGAGGGAGTGAGCTGGTATGTTTTCCAAGGAATTAAAATATTACTTTTTTGACCTGACTGCAGATTGTTGCAATTTAATAATTTTTTTCATGTTGCTAGAAATTCCTGTAGTTTTAACACAGGGATTGGAGGGACAAAAAGAAATGAGGTTTTTGTTGCTTGAGTCTTCAAGGAAAAGAATCTGGTTTTTGTTTCCAGTTCTGACTTTTTTTTAAATACAAAACATTTCCTGAATTATATCAGGGAACTTTCTAGCTCTTCACTGAAAAGTGGGGAAAATATGACGAAAATCAAAAGAGGCAAATTTAGCATTTCATATCAAATGAGGGGGAACAAACCCTCTGCCCCTTGCCCCAGGGGGAGTGAGCAGCAGGGATTCCCGCAGTAGGAGGAGCCCCTGGGCAGCACCTTGTCCCAGCCGAGGGAATAAGAAGTGGAGGAGGCTTACAGCACCACGAGGCTGCTGAGGTTCTGGAAGGCGAAATCGGGGATGTGCCAGATCTGGTTGAGGGCCAGGGTCATGGCCTGCAGCGCTGGCAGGTGGTTCAGGGCGCGCACCGGGATCTCCGTCAGCGCGTTATCGTCCAGCCACAGGTGACGCAGGGAGAGCAGCCCCTCAAAGCTCCTGTCGGGCACCACGGAGATGAGGTTTGCATCCAGGCGGCTGGGTGGGAGAGAAACGGTGGGGATCAGTGAAAGCCCTTCCCCAGGGGTTGTGCCAAGGGAGAGGGATGGATTGATGGCCAGGGAGATTGGACTGGGCTGTAAATAGGGGATGGATTGATGGCCAGGGAGATTGGATTGGGCTGTAAATAGTGATTAACATGAAAAGGTGTTGTGATGCTCCCACCTGTTCTGGGAGATGTCTGCCTGTGGAAACCCAGAGCACAGGGAATATTTCTCTGTCTGCTCTGGGGTGCCCTGACCCCCAGGGGAGCACTGACTTTGACCCTCATCCATGGAGAAAGTTTCCTAGACTTCAAGATAGACTGGAATCCACAAAAGTGTGAAATAGATTATAGAGAGTAGTGTAGGTCTATCACTTGGTGAGAAATTTAGGGTTTAGGGGTTTTTAGTGTGTTGTGGATGGAAGCAAGATGGAGGGCACAGGGTGTTGTCCTGGGTTTCTTTTTCATACTTCTTCTTCTTCCTTCTTCTTCATGGGTTTGGGTGGCATTTTGTAATTGGGCAGAAAAGTCTGCACTGCAGGCTCTGTGGGAGCAAGTTATTGGGCTAAAAGGGAAAATAATCTAGGTGTCTGTTCTTAATTGGATAGTTTAGTCTTAAAAGACCTTGTAGCAAGAGATTGTTGGCCATTTTGTGCCTTCTACTGAAAAGCTGCAGAACTCACAGTAGTGAGACTGTTTTACTGATAAGAAATAATGAACACCTGAGTCTGAACATGAACTGTCATCTCAAGTGCCTTCAATCCAGAGCCAGAGAAACTGATATCTGCCCACTGCGAAGTGATACCTCAGGTTTGAGCTATTATATTTTTCATTACAAGGACCATCCCTCCTTGATGTTCATTTGGTGCTGCCAGCTGATGGCAGCTTCTGAAGCCCCATGGTTGGGCTGAGTCTCTCCATGTGGCCCCTGGGCTCACAGCCACCCCCTGAACTCACAGCACCAAAGCTGCATCTCCTGGGCTGGGCTTGCCCTGGGTCTGCCTGAGCAGTGCCAGCCCAGGCTCACCCACGGGTGTGCAGGACACCAGACCTGGAGCCACGGCCCCATCCCAGAAGGAAAGGACCTGTCTGGAAATGGGAAATGTGTCACAGTCCTGCTTGGGGTCCTGTGTGGGATCCTGGAAATGGAAAATGTGTCACAGCCCTGTTTGGGGTCCTGTGTGGGATCCTGGAAATGGAAAATGTGTCACAGCCCTGTTTGGGGTCCCGTGTGGGATCCCAACCACCAAGAGTACCTGTGCAGGAGTCAGACCCTGTGTCACAGGGCAGGAGCTGAGCCTGTGCTCTGCTATCACACCTTTGGACCTGTCCTCCTCTCCATTTGCCAATTGCTTCTTTTTAATCACCATGGAAAACTTAAGGCTGTTGAATTTGAGGTTTAATTTGCTGAGAAATTTTAATTTTGAACACTTGGTTTTGTTTCAAAATAGAATGACAAGCCAAAAAAAATTAAGGTTATTATATAAAAAACTTTAAAACTTAGGTTTGGGAATCATCTCTCTAAAGACCTTTTATTGCAATGATGGTGAGCAGGATACAATGTGTTATCTGTAGATTTTGAAACCAAATTATAAGAGGAAAATACTTCAGATTTAGATGAAATGCCAGGAACCAATTATACTAAATTTTAATTTCCATCCACAGCCAACAGAGCTTATTTTATTTTTCCAAGTTATCTAAGGCAGAGATCTCTGAATTCAAATTGCAAAGAGGAAGACTTTGTCTCTTATCAAAGCACAGAGAGAAGGAAGTTAACAGAGCTGTCATGGCCCAGCCCTCAAATCAATGATCTTCCAGAAAAGAAGGTGGTAAAGGAATTAGTATTCTTGATTATATAAAGTAATATTTTTGATGAAAGTTGAACACTAGAGCAAACCCCTAGACACTGTTCCTCCCAGGTATGACCTTCCTTCAAAGAGTACCAACATTTCTTAGTTTACACGTCACTGCAATGAACTGCAGGAGACCGAAGGCCCCATCATGAGTGGGAGAGGGGAGAGGCTGGGTGCAAGCCTTGCTTTCTGCAAGGGGTGTGGGTGGTATTTCCTAGGGGAAATTCTCAGATAATCCTGGGAAACAAACCTTACTTACATCACAGAAAGAAGCATTTCCTGCCCTGGCTGGACAAATCTGGAGATTTGTACCTGTTTAAGAAGTACAGTCAAACCTTCCTGAGATCTTCAGAAAAATGTCCTTAAAATGTAGAGTACAAGCTCTGGTACAGCATCACGTTAAACTGGAATGATAACCCAGGGTGGGTTAAACCCTATTCCATTATTCCCATTTTTCCACATTATTGTGTTAACCTCAGAGGGTGGGGAGGCCCTGGCACAGGGTTCCCAGAGAAGCTGGAAGTGTCCAAGTCCAGGTTGGACAGGCCTTGGAGCAACCTGGGACAGTGGAAGGTGTCTGCCATGGCAGGGGTGGGACTGGATGAGCTTTGAGGTCCCTTCCAACCCAAACCATTCTGGGATTCTGTGATTGATTCTGTGATTCTGTTCAGTTGAGAGGATCACAAAAGCACATCACACCCAAAGCTCCACTCCCACAGGTTTTGTGTCCTTGCTCAGAGGGCCAACACAAGACAATGGATTTTGATTTTTCCTGTTGAGAGAGTGGGCATTGCAAGTTTTTCTCCAATTTACTTACTGCCCCCTCAACTACAAACAAATTAGAGAATAACATCATTCATCATCCTGAGACAACAATTCCAAAGAACAAAGATCAGAAAAGCAAACCCTGCAGCAGCTCAGAGTAAGGCTAAGGATTCTATTTGAAAATTTCATCAAAATGTTTTGTGACAAACAAGAACTTTTTGAGCAAAATTAAAACTTCTGCATGGAATGTTAATTTTTGCTTATTTTTTTCCATTCCTTCCTCGGCTTAAGAATTCTGTTAGGTTTTGGCATTATAAACTGTTAAAATAATAATAATAATAAAAAGCAGCACTGCTTATTTTTCCCAGAGACATTATTTCATCCAAATCCCTATAAGTTTAATGAAAATTGTTTTAAAGTGAATGTTCAGTTTCAAGTTTAATTAATTAAAGAACAGATGATGAAAATACCCATGAGAACAGTTATAATTTCTCAAATCCAAACTAAGCCAAAATGGAGATGCTTTCAGAGCCAAATGGAACATGCTAACAGGGACAGGAGGGACAGAGCAGGGACAGGGCAGGGACAGGACACCAGGGGCTGGGACAGGGGGACAGGGACAGGGACAGAGGGACAGGGGACAGGGACAGGGACAGGGATAGGACAGGGACAGGACAGGGAGAGGGAGAGGGACAGGAACAGGGACAGGGAGAGGGACAGGAGCAGGGACAGGGACAGACATAGGAACAGGGACAGGGAGGGACAGGGACAGAGACAGGGATAGGACAGGGACAGGGATAGGACAGGGACGGGAACAGGGACAGGGATAGGGAGAGGGAGAGGGACAGGGAGAGGGACAGGGAGAGGAGCAGGGACAGAACAGGGACAGGGACAAGGGAGCAAGGAGGAGCCCATGGCTGTCCAACTTTCCATCCTACTTTGCTCACAAACTCCTGGGTCTGAACCACAAAGGAGTTTGGTTTGTGATGGTGCCTCAGGACCTGGGGAAACCATGAATGCTGCTGGATTTGCTCTGTGGCTGTTTAGCAGCACCCAGGAAGGACCTTTTTCCCCCTAGGGATGTCCATGGGTATGAGGAGTGCAGCACAGGTCCTTGGTGGAGGTTTTTGAGTGCTTGGATCCATCCAAGGAGTTTGTTAACACTCCTGGATGGCCTCTGGCTGCAGCCTTGTGTGTTCACAGCTCTGTGCCTGCACAGCTCACTGCCAGTGAGAGGTCACCTCTGCAGGACTCAGATAAGCCCAGCTCTGCTGCTCCTCAGCTCTGCAGGGGACCTGGGGACCTTCTGGTGAGGTGTGATGTATGGCTGCTGTCTGTAGGAGTGCCAGGGGGTAGGATGGTGGGGATGGATGGAAATGAGAGATCTCTGCAGCCAGGGCTTAGAACTTGTGGGTTATTGCAAAGGGTGCAGGGCCCTGCTGGGAGCTGCCAGCCACAGCTGGAGCAGGCCCCAAAGAGGGAGAGAGGGGTAAAGAGAGAGAAGGCAAGAGTGTGGTAAAGAGGATGAGAGAGTGAGGAAAGTAAAAAGAGCGAGGGGTTCCCCTTACAATACCATAAGTCTTCTGTGCTGAATATTCTAATTCTCATTAACCAATCTAGTACAAGATACAAATCCTATAGCATTTACATATAGCCTATAAGAATCATTACATTACCATACTGGGTTACATTTTAAACCCTAAAAACTCCTCTTTGGACCCCTTCTGCCAAGCCAGTAGGATCTGCCCTGACCCTTGGGCCTGTCTGCAAGCAGAGGGTGTTGTTCCATCAAAAGAGGATCACCTTCAGCTGGCCACACCATTGTTTTCCAGTTGTTCAGTAACTGAGGTATCTCAAAGCTTGCTTTCATTTCAATCTCACTTATAGTTTCCATATTCTCAAAATCTTTTGCCAGGAAACCATATTTATAAGGCTTTCCTGTTTCATCTTCCCCAACATCTGTCCATGAGACACTCTCTGGGATCACCTTCTGGGAAGTTCCAGCCATGTGATTTCTGTCAGTCTGCTCCAGAGTGTGGAGATCAGAGCTCAGATTCTTCAGTGGAGGAAAAGGGAAATTTTCTGATGGTACAATGAGCTGGATCTGAGAAGTCTCAGAATCAGCAGCCTGTTTGGACCACAGCACAGCAAAATGCACCTATCTGGAGCCAGGTAAGTTAAAATTAGGAACAAGGCAGTGCCCAGGTGAAGGCATTTCACATGCAGCATGATGGGCAGGACTCTTTATTGCCTTTGCAGCCCTGCTGAGGGGACATGGGCTCAGTGACAGCTGCATTCCTGGCACCAGGGGATGGTTAATTGCTCCTCAGGGAGCTGCTGGCTCTTTCTGCAATAGATGTGCATTCTTTCTAATAAAAGCTGTGCATCTGGGTATTGCTAATTGCTATGGCTTTCAGACAGCTCTCTACTCTCTTCTGGAAGCAGGAAAACTGAAGCTCTTGGCACAGAGTTGTTAGTAATTATATCAATTATACTAAACAAAAACCAACCCAACAGTTCTCTCCTTTCTTCAGTGTGTGACTCTGGCTCCGTAAGTGTTTTGTGTTATGATTTATACCTGAGGTAATTGGGCTGATTAGTGGGTAAATGAGACAGCACAGGCCAGGGCTGGCTCCTCACCTTCCATGGAGATGTTTTAATCTTTGTTTCACCAAATCACTCAGCTGGTTTTCCTTGCAAGGTTTAACCCTTTGCTTGCTTGCAGAGGAAGGCACCTCTGGCAGAGCTGCTGGATGGCTCAGGAGAGGAGCTCATCCCACGCCTGCTCTGAGCAGTGCTGTGGGTCTGGAGAGAGGATCACACACAGGGACTCCAGATGTCAGCATGGCCAGGACTTCCAAATGACTTCATGGGCTCAAGCAAGGCTCTGCAGAGCACTGGCCTGTCTGTTGCATGCAGAAGGAGGTGATTTTAAGTGCAACATTCAAGAACAACAGCTTATGAAAACCAGCAGCTGCTCAAAGTCTCAGTTCCTGGCTTTAAAGCTGCATCTGCTGCTGAGAGTTACAGGGTATTTGTATGACTTAAACATGACACTGACTCAAGTCCTAAAAGTGCCTGCAGTCACCTCAGACCTGGGGACTCAGGGGTAGTGAGAGAGGGAGCTGCCTGGGAGGACATCCACAAAAAAGCTGCTCTGAGGCAGCTTTTTCCCTGGGCAGATGTTCACATCTGTGCAGAGCCATGGTGAGAGGACCAGGCCAGCTCCAAATGTGTGTGCCTCAGCTTGCCAGCTGCTTCCTTTGCTGCTGCTGGGGAGTGACAGATCTGGGGAGACAGAGGAACCATGTGGGATGGGAAACAGAAGTGTTTCCTTGGGCAGGACATTTTCAGGTCAGCTTCATAGTGAGTTCCAGGGCTAAGGGCCCAACATGCCTTGGAAGAGCCCCTTCATTGCTTCAATGTTGTCTGTGTTTGAGAAATGCTTGTGGAGAAATCAACTGCCTTCTTGTCAGGAGCAGTTCAGAGAGGATGGTGGCATCAGGAACACTTCTGGAAGGAACCAGGCAAACAGGGAAGTCCTTTTCTAAGGAGAAAAGGTCAAGAGTGGGAGATTCCTCCTTTCCAATGAGCACAAGACAAACCAATGCCAGCAGTGCAGCCACTGGGGAGGTCTGGCAGGGGTGGGGTCTGTGCAGTTCTCAGTGCAGTGAATGACTGAGGTTTGGGTTAATCCTGAACTGATCTGACATCTTGTGTTTTCTGTGTCACAGACCCAGCAGTTTCTGAGAACTGTCTTTTCCCCAGAAATGCTTCCAGAATGTTTCAGAGGATGTACAAGTGTGTTTCTGAGCTGTTGGTAACATAACTGGCAGAATAACCAGAATAACCAGGGGATAACCAGAACCAGTCTCTCTGATCCCTAACAGATGTGGTGCAAATGCTTCAGCCTATGACTGGCAGAAGCAAATTTACCCATCTCTTACCATTTCCTTCTGGCTGTGAAGTATTTACAGGGGGAGGTGCTGCCTGGAAACCAACAGAAGTTCTCAATACCATGCTGTCAGGACATGTCCCAGATTTTGCTGCTGTTTTTTCCTTCCTCACACACATCAGAGCCAGTGAGAGCTGTCTGTCTGCATGTCTTAGGCCTCTGATGTGCAGTAACTGCCCTGCAGCACAGGACAGCAGCGTGGGGTGCTCCCCACAGCCCAGTCACCACAGGGCACTGGGCAAAAAATACTGTGAGCCCATCCTCACAGTATTTTTTGCAACACCTTGGGCTGTTATCTCCCTTGATAAAGCTGGAGGAGACTTGCCACTGAAGTGCAAGCACCAAGTGGTGCAGGGCTGGGCAGTGCTCTCTCCAGATCAGGGAGCTCCTCTGTGGCTCCCTGTGCACAGCAGACTACAGGACACAAAGAAAGGACATTCTGGAGGGAGAGCTGTGCCCATTGAAGGTGTGAGGGCTGAGCCAGCAGCATGGTGAGGAAGCACTGGCTGCCACCCCAGGGACACCAGAGAGGAGCTCCTGCCTCCCTGGCCCCAGAGCACACGTGTGTCAGCTGAACAGAGCTGAGCTCACCAGAAACGTCTAATTGGTGCCTCCAGGCAATTGTGTCTCTCTTCCTGTCTGAGTTTATCTTGAAAGGCTCGATTGAGTTACCTCCTCTCCCATAATAGGATCTAAGTTCCTTGTAGTAACATAAGAAAGAGATGATGTCATTGCAGCTCCACGTCTCCGATAACTTACTAATGACTGGGGCCAAGAGCTCAGCTCCTTTCTCAGGCAGAGCTCCCAGCCTGAGTCAGGAGCTGCCTGGGGAGCCCCAGGAGCTGCTGAGGGCACGGCCAGGGAGGGCTCTGGGTCACCCTGCCCGGGCCCACTCTGTCCCCTCTGTTATGAGTAGAACAGCTGCCCATTTCTTTTTAAAGGTTGCAGAGTTCACAGGTTGGGCCAGTTGCTGCCAGGGTGGAGTTCTAACTGTTTGTTATTGTAATAACCTGTCGTTTTTGTTAACTACCTGTTGTTGATGGTTAAGAATTCCCCTTTTTTCGAGTGACACCCTGCTGCTTCCTGGAGGATGGCACCCGGATGGTAAAGGGGAGGGGACATTGAGTCAGCATGCAAATAACATCGGAACCAGCATGCAGCGGGAGAGACCCCCTCACCAAACCTAGCCAAAAACCCCTAACAACGAGCCAACACAAAATTGATAAATCAAAGTGATGACTAGACGTGAGGAAGAGAATCCAGTATCTGCCAAGGCCTTTTTACCCCTCACCCTAACCTCAAGATATCGGCTGGAAAAGGACCTCAAATATAAAACGAGAAAATGAAGGGTTTTTCTGATGCTTGCATGAGGCTGGACCTCCCAGCTTTGCCTGCAGAGCCGTGAACATAGCTGCATTCTGCTTCGAGTCATTCCTGCGAGCAGCTGGTTCTCCCCACCCGAGCTGATCACCTTTAATAAAGGCATTAAAAAGGATAAGAGTCTCCTGCCAGTGTTTATTTCACCCCCTGCCATTGGGGGTCACCCTGCCGGAGCCCACTCTGTCCCCACGGCCACACTGCCAGCTCCACTCGTGCTGCTCCTTGTGCCTGCTCAGCCCTTCTGGGGCCTGGCACACACAGGCAGCAGCTCTGGGGCCCTGAGCCTGCCCAAGGAACCCGGGGAGGAACAGGGTTCATCTATCAACTGATACCAGCTGGGAGAGGACAAAGGCAGCCAGGGTCTGCAGTACTCACTTGGAAGGGGAAACTGGGTCAAATTTCTGCTGCCTCTTGTGTTTTTGCTGCCATAATGAATTGTAGGTTCAGTGGGGAAATGGAGCTTTGGAGTGGTCCCAGAGGAGGCCATGCTGAGGGCTGGAGCCCTCCTGTTCTGGAAACAGGCTGAGGGAGCTGGGGCTGGAGAAGAGAAGGCTCTGGGGAAACCTCAGAGCCCCTTCTTGTGCCTAAAGGGGGCCTATGAGCAAGATGGGGACAGACTTTTTAGTAGGGACTGTAGCAACAGGACAAGGGGTGATGGTTTTAAACCAAAAGAGGGAAATTCAGACTAGATATAAAGAAGAAATTTTTTGCAGTAAGACGGTGGAACACTAACACAGGCTGCTCAGAGAAGTGTCCCTTCCCTGGAAGCATTCAGGGCTGGATGGGGCTCTGAGCAGCTTGGGGTAGTTGAAGGTGTTCCTGCTCATTGCAGGGGATTGCACTAGATGACCTTTAAAGGTCACTTTCAACCCAAAGCGTTCTATGATTCTGTGAACGACACATTATTGCCCTGTAGGCCAGCTCCTCCACCTGGCATCCCTGCCGTGCCACAGAAAGGCTCTCAGCCCTCCAGCAAGACTCACAAGTGGTGCCTGGCTCCATTTCCAGCTGGAAACTTGTGAAAACCATCCCAGGCAGTGAATGGAGGTTCAAGACACAAACATGTTTGCAGTTGGCTGTGGAACAGGACCTGGTGAGAAAGTTTGCAGGGCTCTGTTTGGATTGCAGTGAGTCTTCCCTCCTGACTCAATGGGGCATGTTTCTGTGGGAAGCTCTCCACGAGGGATGCTCAGGAAATGAAATCAGAGCAATACCTAGACTCCACACAAAGTGTCTTTGGTGTAGACAAGAGGGCTTTGTTATCCCCAGTTGCAAACACCTCCAAAACCCCTCAGGTCAGAACGGTGCAAGAAGGATTGCCAAAATCTCCGTGCAGCTACAGAAACTGCTGAAAGCTGGGCAGCTGTGCCAGCTCCCCGACCAGCCTCTCCCTGGGCCCTGGCACTGCCCCCTTGGCCATGGTGCCAGGCACAGGGAAATGGAAATGGAGGCTGAGCAGAGTGGCTCAGAGCTCACCCTGCAGCAGGGCCTGCATGGGAGCCATGGTGTTTGTCAGGTATAGGGCAGCTGGGGAAGAGAAGGGAGAGCAGCCCTTGGGACAGAAGGAACAGGTCATGCTGAGCTCTGGGGAGAGGGGCTCTGGACACATCTGGGCACGCTGCAGTGCTGGGTCCAGCTCAGGGGCCTCAGCAAAGAAACACACGGGTCTGCTCGTGTGGGTCCAGAGGAGCCCATGGAGATGGTCCAGCCCTGGAGCCCCTCTGCTCTGAGCCAGGCTGGGAGAGCTGGGGTTGTTCACTTTCAGGGCCTGAAGGGGCTCCAGGAGAGCTGCAGAGGGACTTGGGACAAGGGATGGAGGGATAGAACAAGGGAAATGGCTTCTGACTGGCACAGGGCAGGGTTTGATGGGATATTGGGAAGGAATTCTTGGCTGTGAGGGTGGGGAGGCCCTGGCACAGGTGCCCAGAGCAGCTGTGGCTGCCCCTGGATCCCTGGAATGTCCCAGGCCAGGCTGGACAGGGCTTGGAGCAGCCTGGGATAGGGGAAGGTGTCCCTGCCATGGCAGGGGGTGGAACGAGTTGAGCCTTAAGGTTTCTTTATACACAAACCATTCCAGGATTCCATGATTCTATGACAGATGTTGCCAGTTCAAGTGTGTCCATTCCTTGCTCATCTCCCTATCTCCAAGTTTTCCTGAAGCTCCTCTTGGTCCATCAGGAGTGGATGAACCACAGCTCCTTACCTGTGAGCTTACACAGCAATGCCTGAGCACCTGGGACCCATCTTCCTTTGGCACTGACATGTCTCTTGTGTGGAACAACTGTTGTCTGTCATTTCCACTGAGCCATCCCCAGGAACACACAGCATGGCCTGGGTGCTCAGGTGGGTGAGTGTGCTCAGGTTCATGACATTTATGGGTTATGCCATAACAAAGTGTCCTAGGGTGATGTTATGATGCTTGTATCCCCTTTCATATATTCTGTTAATGTTGGATATTATGTTCTGTACCTTTAAGATCCCCACTGGGATTTTGGAGTCGAAGATATTGAGGCTCCTGAAGCCAACTACACTCCAACAGAGAAGGAAATCTTGGCTGCCTACGAAGGAGTCCAAGCTGCTCGGAGGTGATTGGTACAGAAGCACAACTCCTCCTGGCACCCTGACTACCAGTGTTGGGGTGGGTGTTCAAAGGCAAGGTTCCTTCCACTCACCATGCCACCAGTGCCACATGGAGCAAGTGGATTGCTCTTATCACTCAGCGCACACGTATAGGTAAACTGAATCGCCCTGGGATTTTGGAGGTAATTACAAACTGGCTGGAAGGTGAAAACTTTGGTCTCACTGATGAAGAGGAACAAGAACCAGTGACACAGGCTGGAGAAGCTTCACCATACAACCACCTGCCAGCAGAAGATACACGCTACGCTCTTTTCACTGATGGTTCCTGTCGCATTGTAGGGATGAACCGGAAGTGGAAAGCAGCCGTATGGAGCCCCACACAACAGGTTGCACAAGCTACCGAAGGAGAAGGTGGATCAAGTCAACTTGCTGAACTCAAAGCTGTTCAACTGGCCCTGGACATTGCAGAAAGAGAGAAATGGCCAAAGCTCTACCTCTACACTGATTCATGGATGGTAGCCAATGCCCTGTGGGGATGGCTGGAGAGGTGGAAAAAGGCTAACTGGCAGCGTGGAGGAAAACCAATTTGGGCTGCTGATGAGTGGAAAGGAAAGACATCACTACCAGGGTAGAGAGGCTACCTGTGAAAGTCTGCCATGTAGATGCCCATGTCCCCAAGAGTAGAGCCAATGAGGACCACCAAAACAATGAGCAGGTAGATCCGGCTGCAAAGATAGGGGTGTCCAAGATAGACTTAGATTGGGAACACAAGGGAGAGTTATTCCTAGCTCGATGGGCCCATAATGCCTCAGGCCATCAGGGCAGAGGTGCCACCTATGAGTGGGCATGAGAGCAAGGGGTGGATCTAACCATGGACAGTGTTTCACAGATTATCCATGACTGTGAGACGTGTGCTGCCATCAAGCAGGCCAAGCGAGTGAAGCCGCTCTGGTATGGTGGGCGGTGGTCCAAGTACAAATATGGGGAGGCTGGGCAGATTGACTCCATCACACTGCCCCAGACATGTCAGGGCAAGCGCTACGTGCTGACCATGGTGGAAGCCTCCACGGGATGGTTGGAAACCTACCCTGTGTCTCATGCTACAGCCCGGAACACCATCCTGGGCCTGGAAAAGCAAGTCCTGTGGAGACATGGTACCCCTGAGAGGATCGAGTCAGACAACGGGACTCATTTCAAGAACAGCCTTATCAACACCGGGGCTAGGGAACATGGCATTGAGTGGGTGTACCATATTTCCTACCATGCACCAGCCGCAGGGAAAGTAGAGAGGTACAATGGACTACTAAAAACCCAGTTGAAAGCTTTGGGTGGGGGATGTTTCAAAAATTGGGAGCAGCATTTAGCAAAGGCCACCTGGTGAGTTAACACCCGAGATTCCACCAACCGAGCAGGTCCTGCCCAGTCTGAGTCCCTGAATGTAATAGATGGAGATAAAGTCCCAGTGGTACATGTCAGAGGTTTGTTAGGGAAGACTGTGTGGATCAATTCTGCCTCGAGTACAGACAAACCCATTCATGGGGTTGTCTTTGCTCAGGGACCAGGTTGCACATGGTGGATAATGCAAAGAGATGGAACCACACGATGTGTACCTCAGGGAGATCTGATTGTGGGCTGAGAATGATATGCAAATATCACTGTTTGTTGTACATTAAACCATACAAACATGAGATAGAAGGAAATGTGTAATTGTCGAAAGTCTGGGCAAGTGGAAGATGGAGAAGGAGATGTGCAAGTGTCAAAGGTCTGAGCAAGTGATAGATGGAGCTTTGAGTGAGTAAAGTGAAGGGGGGGAATCCTGCAGCTCTGTAGTATAGGGCCTGGATTCAGTGGTCCAGTGTGGGGTGTGATGAGGGCATGATGGGTATTGCTTGTAAATTTTGGGGAACAGATGGAAATTTTTGTGAATAAATGCATGATGTGTGGTAGTATGTTGATGATATGGCGATAAGGGGTGGAATGTCCTAGCGTGGCGTTATGATGCTTGTATCCCATTCATATGTTCTGTTAATGTTGATTTTGGAGTCGAAGCTACTGAGGCTCCGAAGCCAACTATACTCCAACAGAGAAGGAAATCTTGGCTGCCTACGAAGGAGTCCAAGCTGCCTCGGAGGTGATTGGTACAGAAGCACAACTCCTCCTGGCGCCCTGACTACCAGTGTTGGGGTGGATGTTCAAAGGCAAGGTTCCTTCCACTCACCATGCCACCAGTGCCACATGGAGCAAGTGGATTGCTCTCATCACTCAGCGCGCCCATATAGGTAAACTGAATCGCCCTGGGATTTTGGAGGTAATTACAAACTGGCTGGAAGGTGAAAACTTTGGTCTCACTGATGAAGAGGAACAAGAACCAGTGACATGGGCTGAAGAAGCTCCACCATACAACCACCTGCCAGCAGAAGATACACGCTACCCTCTTTTCACTGATGGTTCCTGTCGCATCGTGGGGATGAACTGGAAGTGGAAAGCAGCCGTATGGAGCCCCACACAACAGGTTGCACAAGCTACCGAAGGAGAAGGTGGATCAAGTCAACTTGCTGAACTCAAAGCTGTTCAACTGGCCCTGGACATTGCAGAAAGAGAGAAATGGCCAAAGCTCTACCTCTACACTGATTCATGGATGGTAGCCAATGCCCTGTGGGGATGGCTGGAGAGGTGGAAAAAGGCTAACTGGCAGCGTGGAGGAAAACCAATTTGGGCTGCTGATGAGTGGAAAGGAAAGACATCACTACCAGGGTAGAGAGGCTACCTGTGAAAGTCCGCCATGTAGATGCCCATGTCCCCAAGAGTAGAGCCAATGAGGACCACCAAAACAATGAGCAGGTAGATCCGGCTGCAAAGATAGGGGTGTCCAAGATAGACTTAGATTGGGAACACAAGGGAGAGTTATTCCTAGCTCGATGGGCCCATAATGCCTCAGGCCATCAGGGCAGAGGTGCCACCTATGAGTGGGCATGAGAGCAAGGGGTGGATCTAACCATGGACAGTGTTTCACAGATTATCCATGACTGTGAGATGTGTGCTGCCATCAAGCAGGCCAAGCGAGTGAAGCCGCTCTGGTACGGTGGGCGGTGGTCCAAGTACAAATATGGGGAGGCCTGGCAGATTGACTCCATCACACTGCCCCAGACATGCCAGGGCAAGCGCTACGTGCTGACCATGGTGGAAGCCTCCACGGGATGGTTGGAAACCTACCCTGTGCCTCATGCTACGGCCCGGAACACCATCCTGGGCCTTGAAAAGCAAGTCCTGTGGAGACATGGTACCCCTGAGAGGATCGAGTCAGACAACGGGACTCATTTCAAGAACAGCCTTATCAACACCGGGGCTAGGGAACATGGCATTGAGTGGGTGTACCATATTTCCTACCATGCACCAGCCGCAGGGAAAGTAGAGAGGTACAATGGACTACTAAAAACCCAGTTGAAAGCTTTGGGTGGGGGATGTTTCAAAAATTGGGAGCAGCATTTAGCAAAGGCCACCTGGTGAGTTAACACCCGAGGTTCCACCAACCGAGCAGGTCCTGCCCAGTCTGAGTCCCTGAATGTAATAGATGGAGATAAAGTCCCAGTGGTACATGTCAGAGGTTTGTTAGGGAAGACTGTGTGGATCAATTCTGCCTCGAGTACAGACAAACCCATTCATGGGGTTGTCTTTGCTCAGGGACCAGGTTGCACATGGTGGATAATGCAAAGAGATGGAACCACACGATGTGTACCTCAGGGAGATCTGATTGTGGGCTGAGAATGATATGCAAATATCACTGTTTGTTGTACATTAAACCATACAGACATGAGATAGAAGGAAATGTGTAATTGTCGAAAGTCTGGGCAAGTGGAAGATGGAGAAGGAGATGTGCAAGTGTCAAAGGTCTGAGCAAGTGATAGATGGAGCTTTGAGTGAGTAAAGTGAAGGGGGGGAATCCTGCAGCTCTGTAGTATAGGGCCTGGATTCAGTGGTCCAGTGTGGGGGTGTGATGAGGGCATGATGGGTATTGCTTGTAAATTTTGGGGGAACAGATGGAAATTTTGTGTGAATAAATGCATGATGTGTGGTAGTATGTTGATGATATGGCGATAAGGGGTGGAATGTCCTAGCGTGGCGTTATGATGCTTGTATCCCATTCATATGTTCTGTTAATGTTGGATATTATGTTCTGTACCTTTAAGACTGGTTCCAGAGAGGGAAAGTTTTGTTTTGGTTTTTCTTATCAGCCTGGAGAGACCCAGGGACACTGCTGCTTTTGCTTTTGCTGCTTTTGCTTTTGGCTTTGCTTGCTTTCACTTCTTGCTTGCTTTGCTTCTGCTTGCTTTGTGCTTTTTTTGCTTCTGCTCTTTAGCTAAACAGTCCAAATTTCTTCCTGGACTGTTTCCCTTTTTTTTCAACCATCTGAAACCTGCTCTGGACTGGGACCTGGAAACACCGAGAGTTTGCACCTTGTAGCTGCAGCAGCTGCCCAGCGCTGGAGGGACTGAGAACAGAGCAACCACCCCCCAAGAGAGACTTTCTGAATTTGTCATCTTTTTCCAGAGTGGTGTCATCCGGTATTGTTCATTCTGTGTGCTGGGGGGTGCTGTGCCTGTGGAATAAACAGGTTCTTTCCACTTCTCTCCGAGGAATTCTTCCTGAATTGGTTGGGGGAAGGGGCCCTGTGGGTTTTTTTTCTGGAGGGGCCCTCCTTTGGAAATTCTCTACTAAATTTGCCCTAAACCAGGACACAAAGGTTAATGGAAACCTTTGTAAAGGAAATGGAAACTCCATGGAAACCACTGGAACCTTCTTTATGACTTTATGAGGCAGGAGTGTGGATGTGACCTATGATTGTTATTTCTTCAGTGCTCACAATGTGCCCAGGACACACACTGGGGGCACCCAAGGCGCTTCCTGAAAGCTCTTTCAGCATGAGATGGGAAGTGACAGTGTGTTTGAGGAGGGTGTGAAGGTGGAGCCAAGTTTCAGCGCGTGTCAGAGTCTCTTCTGAGGGACCTCTGCTTATTGAAAGGTGGGTTCTGCAGTCGCTGCAGTGTGGGCAGAGAAAGGGGGAAACAATCTGGGGGGGTATGTGAGCAGCAGGGGCCCTGCTGCATTGCCACAGTCACCAGAGAGAAGTTTGGAGGTGACTGCAGTGCCTGGTGGGCACAGTCAGGCAGGAATAGCTACTGCTGGACAAGCACAGCTCCAAACAACCGCTAGCTGGGACCTCTTCATTGGCAGCATAAGTGGGAATTCTGGAGGTGCTGGGGCGTGGCAAGGGAGTCCCTCACCATCCCCATCCCCATCCCCATTATCACCATCACCATCCCCATCACCATCACCATTGTCACCATCCCCATCCCTATCACCATCACCATTGTCACCATCCCCATCCCTATCACCATCACCATTGTCACTATCCCCATCCCCATCACCATCATCACCATCACCATCCCCATTCCCATCACTATCCCCATCCCCATCACCATCATCACCATCACCATCCCCATCACCATCATCACCATCACCATCCCCATCACCATCCCCATTGTCACTATCCCCATCACCATCATCACCATCACCATCACCATCCCCATCACCATCACCATCACCATCACCATCACCACCACCCCCTTCCAAGTGCTGCCAGCCACCAGCTCAGTGGATGGGGAAATTGGAAAGTGAAGTCTCAAGAGAGAAGCTGACATCATGGACATGCTGGCCCCACTCAAGGTCATTGGGACCTGAATGATCTACTCTCTGCACACTCCAGGAGAGGATTTAAAAAGAAAGGAAGCTGCTGCTTTTTACATATCATGAGCACAGATGAGGCAGCTGATGCAGCCGGGGCAGTTTCTCTGTCTTGTATCTCCATACACCATCCTTGGAGGAGATACCAATTCATGCAGACAACTTTTTTTCTGTATTATTTTCCAGTTTTTGACTGAAGTTTGCTAAACTTTTAGCTGTTAGCCTGGTAAACCACACAACACTCTTGTCTTCCTGGGAGAGGAATCCTGAGATCCTTCACAGCATTGACACTTACAAGCATGAGATACATGGACATTGCCTTTCATAAACTTCACAGCAACTCATTGCTGAAAAACAGCAAGTAATGAATGGAAAACAAATGCAGCAAGGATTTGTTGTGGCACTGCTAAAGTGAACTGCTCCTTGAGGATGATACATTCAACAGCTTGTGTGTGGTCATTAAATCTTCCTCTTAAAAATGCCATTGAGACCATTGTACTGGGATAACCACATTGCATTTCATGGTTTTTTACTGCTAAGCAGAAAAGACTCTAATCTGACCAGCTGAGTTCCTCCCACTGCCAGGAAAAAATCCATGTCTGTGATGTACCACCAGCCATGCCTCCTTTCTCACTTGCTCTGAGAACAGCAGTTGCAAATTCAAATCCCTCCAGCTCTGGAGTGTAGAGAAATTCCTCCCTGGTTGGAGGGTAAGCTGCTCCTTGCATTTGTATTTTTGGGCAGGATGATCTCCTCTGACAGATTTCCCTGAGGGCTACACAGATGTGGCTGGGCCATGTGCAGGGGGCTGTGGGGAGCAGAGGTGCTCAGCCCTGCTTTGGTACCCCTGCTCTGATGGGGTGTGCCAGCTTAGGGGGCTGATTCCGCTGGATAAAAGTGAGGGGTGGGGACAGGGACATTTTTCTTTTGCCTTCCAAGTGTAGGAAAACCACATCTCACCCAGCCTTGTTCACGCAGAACTTGAAACCAGTTATAGGGTCTTTCTATAACTAGAAGAGAAAACCAGATTCCTCCAGAGAGTGATTCATCCCCCTCTGAGATAACAGAGATGATTCACCCTCTGCAGATGCTGATCATTTTCCACTGCTCCTGGGGTGAGGTAATATCTAGACAGCCACGGTCAGGGGAGACAAATCCACCTGGTTTGCCTGAGGGAGACGTGGGCACAGCAGAAACTTATCCAAAGTGAAGGAAGGTTGTGTAGTGAGGCCATGCTGGTGACTCAGAAGAATTTGATCTCCTTCCTGGCAGTATTTTAGGATCCTCCACCATGAGGGCACCCAGTCACAGCAGAGGTACAAAGACACAGGCCCCTGGTCCCAGGCACTCAACATCCCAGCTACAAACCTGGCCCAGGGTTCTTTGTGGCTGTGCCAAACACCATGGTGGCTGATCCCCCCACTGTCACCTGTGGGCTGCAGGGACCTGCTTAATGGGTCCTAGCAAGAGCACAGTGACCAAGATCCATGTTTTGCCCCCCAAAAGAGAGTGATGCATGTTTTGCCAAGTGGATTTACCAACTCTGGCTTTTGAAAATACATTGCTGCTCATCACTGCAGTAAAAATGGTTTTCACAGGTACTGGGGAGCACACTCTCAACAGCATGGGGGGATGAGCTGAACAGCAAACAAAGCTGCTGGAACAGGAAATAAGGTCCAGCCATGCACTTTGTTTCCCAGTCAGGGATACTCCTGAACCCAGACCTGGGATTTGGGTCAGGCCCAAATAAACAGAGGAACGAGTCCAAAATCAGAATGTTGAACTGCATTTGTATTCTAATGCACCTTTTTCTCCTCAGACCTGGTCTGATCTTGCTAAGCCATTGTTGCCAGTCCTGGTGACAAACACAGATCTCCAATGGCAGCTCAGACTGGCTGGAGGGAAGAGCCAGGGCATGGCAGGCTAGAGGACAGCCTGAGGTACACAGAACCAGAAAATGTGCCAAAAAGCAGTAATTCCTCTGAATTTGCTTTATCATTGATGGACCAAATTATGAGAAGTGGCCTCAGGAGAAGACATCAGTCCCTTCCAGGGACGTCAGCCCACCTGAAACAAAATGGTATAATCTCTTCCCTGTCTGTGCACTGACTTGACTGCACAAGCCTCAGGGGCCGCTGTGCCATTTCCAGGTGACTCCCAGGCTGTGCAAGCTGTACCTTGGAGGTGGCATCATGGCAGTGCAGCCAGAGAGGCTCCTGCTTCCATACAGCTTCAAGGAGCACTAGCAGCAACCAAACTTCAGCAAAGACTCACCACACCATGGCTACATCAGTGCCTGAAAATGAACTTCATTTGTGTGGCACATCTGCCTGCAGTGGTCACTTGAATGTGGTAAATGTCTGCTCTTGGACCCTCCCAGCCTATTTCCTTTGGAGAAATATTATTAAAGCCTGAAGTGCCAAAATGGAGATCAGGCTTGTGACAACAGGAGTGGGGACAGAGCTCCCTGACTTGGTTGTGCTGCTGTCCAGAGCTGGCTGCTGGGAAGAGGGGCCTCAGGGAAAAGGGGAGTTCAGAGCTGGGATGGGAAGGTTTTGAGCAGCCTGTGCCCTCACAAGTGGGATGACAGCATGCTGCTGACACTGTGATGCCCACCCTGGGCTCCTTTTCCTGCTGCAGAAATGCTTTCTGCTGCAGAGGAGTCCATAGGAGGGGAAATCCAAGGTCCTGTGTGCTCAGCAGCAGCAATCACCAGGGAAACATTTGCAGTCACTCTGCTTCAGCCCATCTTCATGCACTCCATCACAGCTACCTCACTGCTCTTCCCTGGCCCCCTTTTGTGCTCCAGAAAGACTCTGTAGCCAGTAAATCAGAGCTGAGGTGGGCTCGCCACAAGACAGCTCCTGTGCCAGCAGGGTGTTGGTCACTGCTGTGCTGTACTGACTTTATAGATGTCAGTTTGTCCATAGCTTTTATCCCCTAAACAACTCATGGAAACAACACCTTCCCCAAACCTCACAGCATCGCCTGTGAATTATAGAGAAGAATATTGCTGTGAACAGCAAACTGTCAAATCTCAAACAGATCAAAGAAGTGAAATGAGGAATGAACAGACTGAGCTCTTCAGGCCATGTTGATTCCAAAGGAATTTTTTTCTTCCTTCTGTCATAAGAATTTATATGCTTGTGAGAATCTGATCTGGTGGGAAGAGCCTTCCTCCTTTGTCTACATCAAAGTCCACATGTTCTCAAATCGCTATAAGTCATTTTTTGCATTTTAATCTCTGGCCATATGTATGAAAATAATTACCTGCCTTAAGGGACAGGGGAGGAAGCAGCCTTTATTGCATTTCCACAGGAGTCCAAATGGTGGCAAACTAATGGGATGGAGGAAGCGGACTGTTTTAGTTAGAGGTGCAATTAACCCGTGTACAGGGAGTTACATGTCAGGCTGATTTAGCACTTATTGGTGGTGGGTCAAGTACAGCTGGAGTGAAATCAGAATAAAATGGGAAATTACAGCTTTAGCAAACAGCAAGATGATTTCAGTATTTTTAAGAACAACATTTATGGCACAATTTCTCCTCCAGACTGTACCCCCTCAGCTTGTGAAGGCCAGATGAGCAGAGGACAGCCCTGCTGTCACACAGGGGTCACAAACAAGGACGTGCCCTTGGAGGGGATGGTCTGATGAGAGGAGCCCCTGGTTGATATCAGCTGGGAACAGCAGGTTTGTGCCACAGTGGCAGGAGAATTCTGTGAATATTCCAGAGGAAGGCAAGAGTGTGATGGAGAAAGGGGAAATAAAATGAGGGCAAGGCCAGGATCACAGGGAATGGGGCTGCTGCACGCTGGTGCTGACAGTGGCTGCCTCTGCCACAAGGCAGCAGAGCATGGCTGGCTGTAGGGCACTGGCACATGCTGGCAGAAGGGAAGCAGTTCCTTTTCTGCATACAGAAGGAGCTGCCAAGAGACAGAAGAAGATGGAGACACAGTCACAGGTTGTTTTCCTGGATGCCATCAAGCCCAACAGCAGGAGAGTCAATCCTTGTGGGATACAGAGCTAGGGAATGAACCACAAGGATTGCACCCAAGGGTTTGCCAGCAGAATGGAGCATCTTGCCAGGGAGAGAAAACCCAAAGTGAAGTGTGGAAAGGGGGTAAGGGGAGCTCAATCTCATGGTGCAGGATCTTGAGGCTTTAACTCATCTGCCTGGCAGTAAATCCTCCCTACCCCTGCCAGGCTGATATAGACAACACTCACCCTGAAGAGCCAGACACATGCTAAACACCTTCCCAAAATGCTGATCTGCAAGAAACTCCCAAAAAAGCTTTCCATAGGCATTTGAAAAAGAAAAACCCAGGAGTTTATCTTGATCTCTTAATCCACCAGGTTTCTTTTCTCTCTGCTTTCTCTACCTCGACAAGCTTGGTAATTATAATTTATAGCACCTGCTCACTTTGAAATACCTTGGACTCTTTCTGCCTGGCAGAGGAACAGACACAGTGCCCATCTGCTTTAGGTAAGTGCTCACAAACCACAAAGTCGTTAATTAGACTGACACACGACTCTTCCAGCCTGCACATGGTATGTTGTTACTGCACCTACAAACCACTGGCAGCCAGACACTCTGCCAGGGGAGCACAACTGCATCTGAGCATTATGTAAGGCCTTGGCAGCCCTTGCAGGGCTCAGAGCATTGCCATAAGGTGTGCGTGTTCTTTCTAATCCTCCCCACTGGCCTTCCCAACATGCTTCCCAGATAAATCAAACCTGCTGGGAAGCAGCTCCCTCATACTTGGTAGGAGGCTCAGTCTCCAGAGCTTGGACTTTTCTTTTGAAATCCAAATTCCTCTTTGTGTTCATCTAGAGAAAGCTGCCAAGGTGTCCTTCCTGACAGCTCCAGACAGTGATGTCTCCCCATCCTGGAGCTGACAGGTCTGGTTCTGGTCTGGGCATGGCTGCAGCTTTGCAGGACCTGGTGGGGGTTTTTGTAAGCACAGGGGTGTCTGATGTGGATGGGGCTTACAGGGGTGGGTGTGACACTTGCCCCTCAAGCTGGCTGACACCTCTGGCTGGGGAAAGCCAAACCCTTTCAGCAGGGGTGGTGCAGACCATAGGAGGTCCCTGATGACCAATGGTTGGTGATACCCAGTGGTCCAACCTGGAGCAGCCAAGCTTTGGGTCAGCACATGGCATGATGGAATCCTAGACCCACCAATGCCCTTTTGGCACAGAGTTCTGTGGGAGGAATGGAAACCTGCTCCTGGCTGGCTGGGATTCACAGCACCTCAGGGAGGGTTTGCAGGAGGAAGGCCTCTTACCAGGTTTGAAATGTTATTGGCCAGAACTCAGAGCTGCATCTTCCTTGGTTAGGAAGGATATGGGGGGATCACACAGGGCAATGGGAATATCCAAGAGAGGGAATCCAGAGGGGAACACTCTGACTCTCCCATCTCACTGAAACTTGCCTGAACCATTTTTTTTCTGGCTTGCTGTCTGTCCAATGAAGGATCTTCAGTAACTTGGGCTTCCAGGGAGCCAGTGTGCCTCATCTAGAGTACTCAAAATTAGTGTTCTGCCAGTGCTGGTTCCACAGCATGTCTTTTGTGGGGGAACCACGCCTGCCATGAAAAATTCTGCACACCTGAATTTTATGGGTTGGCATCTTTGAAAAAGCTCCTTACCTGCAGACAGGTCCCCACCAGAAGGCAAGAAGAGAAGCAGAGCAGTGTAAGCATGGTCTTTGTGACACCTGTGTTTCTCCTTTTTTATCTGTGCTTTACAGATAAATGTGTTACATTTAGACAAAAAATTCTGTGTGACTATTACATGTTCATTTCCTTTCAGAGTGAGAAACCAAGACAGATTTATAACTAGATGTGTATAACAGAATGTGTTTTAGAGCCAGATGTGAGCAGCACCCAGGTGCAGAGAGCTCCGGCTCTTGCTACAGAGGGCAGCTGGAGCCCTGTGTTCAGGCTGCCACAAAGCCAGAGGTGAGAGGCACAGGGGTGCATGGGCACTGCAAGAGGGGCCCAGGCTTTCCTGGGGTTGAAGACTGGAGCAGGGAGTTCGTGCTCTGACTGTGCCCTGGCTCTGATCACTCTGCGCAGGGCACTGCTACTTCAACCTGCGTCAGCACCTGGGGGCCTGTCTGCGGGTAAGGAGCTTTCTCAAAGCTGCCAACCCATGGACTTCAGCTGAGCAGAATTTTTCATGGCAGGCGTGCTTCCCCCACAAAAGCCATGCTGGGGAACCAGTGTGACAGTGTCCACAGGGGTCTGAGGATGAGGGAAGAGATGAGGATCTGACTCCATGTTTCAGAAGGCTTGATTTATTATTTTATGATGTCTAATATATTAAAACTATACTAAAAGAATAGAAGAAAGGATTTCATCAGAAGGCTAGCTAAGAATAGAAAAAGAAAGAATAACAAAGGCTTGTGTCTTGGCTCTCTGTCCAAGCCAGCTCACTGTGATTGGCCATTAATTAAAAACAACCACATGAGACCAATCACAGATCCACCTGTTGCATTCCACAGCAGCAGATAACCATTGTTTACATTTTGTTCCTGAGGCCTCCCAGCTTCTCAGGAGGAAAAATCCTAAGGAAAGGATTTTTCATAAAAGATGTCTGTGACAAACTAGCACTGGCAGAACATGAATTTTAACAACTCTAGATGAGGCACACTGGCTCCCTGGGAGCTCAGGATCCTTCACTGGACAGACAGCAAGCCAGAAAATATGGTTCAGGCAAGTTTCAGTGAGATGGGAGAGTCAGAGTGTTCTCCTTTGGACAAAAATGAGGAATGACTTTCCTTCTGCCCTCTGAGTGACAGCATTTATTGGAGTTTCTTCCTGCCTGCTCTTCCTCTCCTTGAGCCGGTACATGAAGCTGATCTCCTGCTGTCAGGGACTCCCAGACCCTCTGCAGATTTCCAGCTGGTTCCTCATCTCAGAGCCTGCAGGAGCTGCCTGCCCTGCCCAGCACTCTCAGCCAGCAAACAGAGGGGCCTCAGGGCAGGTCTGGATACTCCTCCTGCCTGGAGCCAGGCCTGGACCACAGCAGTGCTGCAAAGGGGCCCTGCAGCTCAGTTCCAAAGCTTGGGTGATGTGTCCTGTCTCACCCTCTCTAAATGCCCAGAAGCCAAGGCAGCTGCCACGTTTGGAGAGAACAGGATTTCATTGACACAGTTTTTTGCTGCATTTCAAATCTACCTTTGTGCTGTGCAGGCAGTGAATCCAGCCTCTCTCTCTCCCACAGTGGCTAGAGCATCCCTTTCTGTCCCATTTCTCTGGTCACCTCATCTCTTGAACTGATTGGCAAGTTTTCTGATAGAACTTAGCTGAAAACAATTGTTCTCAGTCTCCACTTAGTTCTGCTGCTTCTGTTGTAATCCTGAGAAAAGACTTGGTCATTGAGCAGTCTGCCTTTCCTCTCCTGTGTTGGTTTGTCCCTGAGGGATGCACACTTTCCCTTCAAATCCTGCCTGAATCCCAGAACGACAAACATGGACACCAAATGTAAACACCTGAAAGAGCAAGAAAATAACCACCACACAATCCCTTTCTGTCTGGTGCTGGTTCCACCCCACTCCTGTTGGCTCCCACTTTCACCCCCTTCCCAGCTGTCCTGCTTGCTTAGAATGTGCAGCCAACATGCAAACAGAGAGTTAATATCTCACCAAGTGCCCCACAAGTCTGGTAACTCATGGGCTGTCATGATGTGCCTTAAAGCCACTTTCCCTTCCGAATGGAAAAAAGGAGTCTGAGTGGCACAAAGACACTGGGGCTCACAGGGCCTGACTGGTAATTCCTGAAAACAGTGCTGTGGGTGACCTATAGGTGTTCCAGGCTGGCAAACTTTTTGGCAATGGAAACACAGGAGTCTCATAAACTTGTGGAAAATGACTCAGATATTTGAAAAAGAGGGGGGAAAAATGACTCTAATGCAGACCTGCATGGAGTCTCTTGGTCTGAGGTGAGTAGCCGCATTTGGAGAAGCCATGGCAGTAGAAACCAAGCAGAGCATGTCAGCCCTGTATTCTCCTTCAGACACTGGTCTGTGTCACCAGACCTGGTTCTGGAGACCTCACCAGCCCAAGGGTCTCTGCAGGGCAGCTGATGTGGGAGGAGGAGAAAGCTGCTGTCTAGAGCTGCCTGAAAGGAGTGGGGGTAGGACAAGAGGAAATGGCCCTAAGCTCCTCCAGGGGACATTCAGATTAGACATTAGAAATTGTTTTTTCCTTGAAAGAATGGTCAGACATTGGGATAAGTTGCCCAGGGACGTGGGGGAGTAATTGTCTCTGGAGGTGTTCAGAGGTGTCTGGATGTGGCCCCCAGGGATGTGCTGTGGGGTCAATGTGGTGGTGCTGGGCTGGTGGCTGCATTAGCTGATCCTGAGGGTCTCCTCCAACCTTGATGATTCTGTGATTATATGAAAATGCAAATCATCACCTTTGTCTGCACATGGCCTCCACACTTTAAAGAAGTCAGGCTGGAGGCAGAAGAGGAGTTTGGTGTGGTGCTAACGCAAGGCAGAGCTGGCTTGTGCCTGTTCCCCTGGAGAATAACCATCCTGTGGAATACCCAGCCTGGAGAACAGCTCCCTCCTGTCCTCTCCGTGCTCAGGGCAGATTTCACTGCAGCCTGGGGTGATCTGTGCTCAGGACCTTTCTGAGAAGCACTTTTTGCTCTTCTTTAACCATCCCAGACAGGGAAGAGTTCTCCATCGCATGGAACACTTCTGAAACTTTTGCTGCCAGAAGAGATTGCCCCCCAGCTGGCTGGAGAGTTGGGCCAGCCTAGGGGCACACATGCAAAAGTGGCAGCTGGGGATGTGACTGATCTCCTGTGGCTTCATCCTGAGCTCTTGTGTGTAGGAGGCCCTGAATATTTGTATTATGAATGGAGGAGGTATTAAATACATATTATATATACCTGTACTTAAATATCTTTACCCTTGACTAGTCCTAGTTATCCTTGATGGGCTGCAGCTGCGATGTTCTTCATTGGGCTGCAGCTGTGGTTTGTCAAGGTAACTAGGATAAAAGGGGAGTGGGCTACTTAGTCAGGCAGAACCATAATGGAGCTCTGACTAAGGAAGATCTTGTTCCTGTGCTGTGAAGATCTGCCGCCCACAAGACAACAATAAGAGGTACAGGACTAATGAAATATGCTTAATATAACAACTTGGGACTTATCTAATATGGACTTATGGAATATGTTAAATACAACAATGGAATATGATAGATATAACAATATGAGATTGGACTTACGGAATATGTTAACTGCAACACTTGTGAGCACAGACAGAATGGGATGGGTGAGGTGGGATCACTGATGTGACACCTACACAAGTTACTCATGGTTTGCTGCTTGCTTTTTGTTCCAGAAATCTTCTCCTGAAGCTCTTCATCTTACTGGCACAGGTTGCCCACGGAAGCTGTGGCTGCCCTGTCCCTGGGAGGGTTCAAGGCCAGGTTGGCAAAGGGTCTGGAGCAATGTGGCCTCGTGGAAAGTGCTCATGGCAGCGGGCTGGAATGAAGTAACCTTTAAGGTCCCAACAGACCTGCTACAGGGGATTGTGCTGTTCCCAATACACTTTGTATTGATAGATTTCTTTATATTTTATATGCTCTGCCAGCTCTCAAATGGGCCTCCCCAAAAGGGTGTTAATGAGTCACCCTATGTAAATCTGACAGGACAAGAGGAAATGGCCTCAGGCTGTGGCAGAGCAGGTTCAGGTTGGACATCAGGAAGAATTCCTCCACTGAGAGGGTTGTTAGGCACTGGAAGGGCTTCCCAGAGGGTGGTGGAGTCCCCATCCCTGGAGGTGTCCAAGGAATGTCTGGAGGTGGCACTGAGTGCTCTGGGCTGGTGACAGGGTGGGGATTGGACACAGCTTGGACTCGATGACCTCAGAGGTCTTTTCCAACAGTGATGATTCTGGGATTCTGTGCTCTGGTTCTAAAGAAGCCCTGGGCACTCTGTGACCATGAGAATGCGTATGGAGGCTCACTTGCATGGAGGGGCACTTTAGACCCCATCCCATGTAAAACTTACTTCCCAGCAGTTTTCCTTTGAACTCCCTTGCTCCCACTGTGCCTGGTGAACGTGCTGTGAGCCTGGCTGGGGCCCTCGGGAGCATTGCATGGAGCAGCTCTGCAGGCCTGAAGGTGTTGGTGCCTTTCCCATCCTGAACTCAGGTCTTGTCAGACTAACAGTTGGGGGTATTTCAAGACAGAGGGAAGAGTGGGAGATCACAGTCCCAGTCCCTTCTGTGCCCAGTTTGAGTCTGGGATGGCGTTCAGAAACAAAGAGGGGCTGGGAAAGCATCCTGAGCCTCAGGAAGAGCTGGGGAAGGCACAGAAGATGTGGCTCTGTTACAGGGGAATGAGGTCAGGAATCTTAAAAATGGATGATGAGAAGAGGAGGAGCAAAGGAGCCCGGAGGGACCAGGCACAGGTGGTTGTGCACTGCAGGGGTGAGGGGGCTCTGAGGGGGCAGGAACAGCCCAGACAGGGGGTGCACAGGAGCAGAGCTGCTCAGGAAAGGCAGGAGGTCCTTGCTAAGTCACCTTGGACCCTGGGTGGGAACCAACCAGCTTGGACAGCTTGTTCTGGGGGCAAGGAGGACACAGCTGGCTGCAGCAGCCTCTGGTCTCTGTGGCTGCAGCTCTTGAAAGAGTCCTGCTGTGACAGGCATGAGGCATGTCCGAGCCAGACCTGCCCACATGCTCACCCTCTGATTTTATTCCAAGCCTAGTCTCCCTCAGGTTGTCTAAAGCAGCTTATTTCTTCAAAAAATTTGCTTTTACTCTTCAGTTTCTGCAGGAAGACAACTGGATCCCAGCTGGTCCTAGCTCCTGACCCAACCTTGGAGACACCTGGGAAAACCACCCTGGGTGAGGTGGCCTTGAGATGCACTAGGAGCAGGTACCTCAGTGCTAATTCACACAAGGGATCCTCCCACCCTGCCCCTTAAACAACCCCAGGGCGCTGCAGGTATCTTCTTGGGGTGGTTTGCATTTCTCAGGTGCCCTGTGGTATTTTGGCAGGGGCTGAGGACATGGAGCATGTGGACCCAGCCCTAGCCCAGGTTATCCCCCAGCAGTGGGGAATGGCCCAGGACTGGTGGGCAGAGCTGCACTGGTGGCTGTGGCAGCAGCTGAACCTTCCGAAGCCAAGGCTGGCCCTGCTCGGGTGACACTGGCTGTCACACACTGGCAGGGCACAGGAGACACAGGCTGAGGGGCAAGGGGTGCTCCTGGGGCAGTGACCTGCTGCTGGAACTCCCCTGGATGCTGAGAATTTCAGACTTTCTGTGCTGACAGGCACTGAGCCCCAAAGAGAACACTGCATTGACCTGAGGCCGTGGAGAAGCTTCCAAAATGGAATGACAGACCTGGGATTATGGGTGTGGAGTTTGAATAGAGGTGTGTGATATCACAGGGTGGAGAGATTGGAGTTTAAGGTTTTGGAATATAGTAATATAGATAAAGCAAGATGGAGGTTTTAGGGCAGAGGCTGCTCCTTCTTATTCACCTTCTTCTCCATGGGTTTGGGTGGTTTTGTGTAATTGGACAGAAAAGTCCACAGTGCAGACTTCAAGGGATTAGTTATTGGGTTGAAAGTGAAAATAATTTAGGTGTCATTTCTTAATTGGATAGTTTTTCCTTAAAAGACCTTGTAGTGATAGATATGGGGCCATTTTTGTAGCTTGTTAGTGAAATACTGCAGAACTCACTGCTTGTGAGACTGTAACATGGATAAGGAAAAAATAAACATCTGAGTCTGAACATGAAATATCATCTTGAGCACTTTCAATCCTGATCCTGGCAGAGGCAGAAAAGAAGCCAAGAACCAGCACACCTTCCATGCCATGCTTCCCTTGAAAGAGAAGTCACTTGGAAAACAACCTGATCTCAAAATCCCTGGAGTGGGGGTCTTGACTCTGGCACTGGTGGTGATGTCAACACAATTTAATAATAACCACAACCATGTGCCAATGATGTTTCAACAACAAATGTTTCAAATCTCTTCTGGCAGAAAGAACATTCATATCCTGCACAGCCAACACCCCCATTGCAAATTAATATTTAAATTCATATTTACAGAAACTCCTCCTGGCTACTGGGAGGGCCACACATGAAGAACTGTGCCCAGTTTTGGGGTGCCCAGTGTAAGGAGGATGAGGAACAATGAGACAGGGCCAGTGGAGGGCCAGTGTCTGAGCCAGGGTCCCAGGGCATTTCCCCATGAGCAGAGGTGGAAGGAGCAGAGAAGGAGCTGAGAGGAGAACTGCCAGGGACCTCCAACCAAAGATGATGGAGCCAAGCCCTTCAGGGTGGTTCCAGATGATCAAACAGAGTAATGGCCACAAATTGCCTTCCAGGAGTTTTAGGTTGGACTTGAGAAAAAGTTTCTTCCCCAGGAAGAACAGCCCCAGGCTACCAGTGAGAGGGGAATCTCTGTGCTTGGAGAGACAAAGCTGCAGCTGCCCCCTGAGTATTTGGGATAGTCCTGCTCCAAGCAGGAGACTGCCAGAAACTGCTCCCAGCTAACATTTCTGTGATAAAAGGGCTGTGTAAGACTGGGACTGAAGTTAAGGATTAAGGGATAAGGGCAGATTTTCAGTGGTTCAGCCCAACTCAGAACGCTCTTACAAGCTTCAGCTGTGCTCCCTGCTCCAAACACACCTTCCCTCCTAGGGTCTGGTCTCTACTCTGTCCCTGCTCAGGAAACAGCAGAATTACAAAGTGCTGTGATTTTTAGGGAACACAGGAGCACAGACCTGCTGTGGGTACAGGAAAAGCACAATCACAGCCCCAGCTTCTTCCCAGGGCTGAATCATTAAAGTATTTAAAGCAGTCCTACCCTGCCACAATTGTCCTCCATTTGGGTAAAACAGCCCAACTTGCCCTTTGACAGCCCAGAGTGTGCTCTGTGCTCTCTGGCAGGTCCTCTCCCCACTATGGTCCACAGTGCAGAGGACAGAGACTCTTTGGGTGGATATTTTCCAATGTTCCTTGAAATATGCATTGGCTCTGGTGGCCTTTTCATCACAATGCACACATGGGGAGCTGTAATTTCAACATCCTCCACCAAGACAGTGTTTCTTCCTTGAAAACTGCCCTCCCCTCCCTTCCACTCTAAGTGACAGTAATCTTTGAATAAATTGGAAAAGAAAAGGAAGAAGGAACAGAACATCCTTGACAAAGGAACTAATGACTCAAGTGCTGGGAAGCCTGGGGTCCCCAAGGGACTGTGCAGCTCGCAGCATTGATTTTTAATGACTTACAGAGATTGGAGATTTGGAAGATCTCTCAGTGCCTCTGCAGGGATGCGGCTCAGCTGATTGTTCTGCAACATCCTATAATTAGAAAAAAGAAAACTTTGTTAAAAACCCAACAACAGCAGCCTGACACGAAATGGAGGATGTTGCTGCTTGTTTCTCAAGTTGTTCTGGGCTCTTGCTGGAAAGCTGGAAAGCATCACATTGGCCAGCCAGGGCTCTTCAGCAAGCTTAAGGTGGCTGGCAGGTGAGCTGGCAGGTGAGCTGCAGCCCAGTGTGGCTCAGGAGGTGCAGCAGAAGGGCCAAGGGGAGTTTGGTGCTGCACAAAGGGGCCTCTGCCCTGCAGATGTGCCCCTGTTACCCCAGATTAACACCAGTGCTCTGAGCCAGGCTGTCCCACATTTATCCTGGAGTCAGGCAGCCTTTGCCTATGTGTGTTCCCTCAGTGCTTCCCTCCAGAGAGGATGGAAACCAGCCCTGGGCAGCTTTCCTACCCCACTGTGGCACAGCAGGAGCAGAGGGTGAGGAGCTGCTCCCAGATGTTTGCTCAGGGACCCCACAGCTGGCAGCAGGAACTGGAACTGCTGTGGAAAAACCAAACCAGAGGCTGCAGAGAGAGCAGGTGCCTGCGGCTGTTGGGCTGGACAGGCAGGAGCCAGGAAGAGCCTCAGGGGTGGAAGCGAGCGCAGGCATGGAGAAGGGCAGTGGACATGGGGGACACCTACACAGGTGATGGGAAAGGAGGAGACAAAGGGGACAGTGCACCCAGGGGTGTGGAAGGGACTAACAGCAGGCCTGTTAGCTAAAGGAGTGAGAAGAAGCTGAGAAGCAAGAAGCTGATAAGGAGCTCTCTCTAAGGCTGTAACCAAAGAGACCAAGAGAAGTGAAGAATTGAAGAAGGATAAGAGAACTTTGCAGCTGGACGAAGTATTTTTAGAAAGTTAGTTGAAGTCACTGTAACTTTTCACCACTAGTGATATGTTAACGTATTGTAGTCAATAGTTAAGGTAGAAGAAGCATAAACAATTGGAAAGTGTATAAAAAGTCAGCCATGTTCAATAATAAAGAGTTGCCATCTGAGACTGCTTGTGGTCTCTGCTTTGTGTCGTGACGCCTCGACAGCGACACAGGGGTGGGTGTCTGAACAGCCCTAGGGATGGAGGCAGAGTGAGAACCACACTCCAAGGGCTGTTTCTGACCTGGTCAGACACAATCCTCTCTCCCTGACCCACTGGAGCCCCACACATCTGAGTTTTCTGCTGTCATCATCTCAGCATCTTTGCAAAGGCTGTTCCTGGCTCTGGACATGCCTTTGTCCTGAACTTTGTTCCTTCCAGAGCTGGGCTATCACTGACACCACATTCCCCTGGGTGACAGACACATCCCAGCAAGGTAGCTGGGCCAGGGGAAGTGCCTAAAAAAGGAAGGTTTTACATTCTGAGGTTACTCAAAAACCTCCTTAGAGTGATTGGAGATGACATGAGAAAGGAAATGGTGCTTGGGGTCCTATCATAATTCCCTGACAGTGTCAAAGGAGCAGGGCATGGCCTCAGTGGTGAGGGGCAGCCCAAAGAACATGGACCCATTGCAGTGACTGCAGCCCTTCTGCCAAGGATTCAGAGTCTGATGTGAAAGGGAAGCTGGAAAAAGACATCCTTTAGAAAGGAAAGCTTTAGGGCACAAAACTCTTTGACTTCTGTAAGAAAAGGGGACTTACCAGTAAATTATTTGTATGAACACAGAAGAAAGAGCAAGGAAATGAGGAACTGTCAGTAGTAGCTTGTGAAAAATGAGTTGTGCCAAAAGTTTTTTCTATACAGAGTAAAAGAGCATAAGAATGGAGAAGAAAGAATAGACACCAGCTACCATGCCTTAAGCTTTCCTTTGGTAAAATGTTAAATTTTGACATTCACTGCAGGGCAGAAGATGTGTTTGGTACAAAAGGACAGCAGAGATGCCACACTTAATAAATGGTTCTCTTCCAAATGAAAAACATGATTAAGGACTGACAGCATCTCACCTGCCATTTCTGCCAACAACTTGCACATATGAGGAGAGAGGTTGGTGTGGAAGAGCAGTTGGGAAATGCAGAATTCCACAGGGAAACTGAGGGAAAGGCTCCTGTCCTGGATTGCCAATCAAATTGTATTCTGTTTGTCACCAGTATGGCAGTTGTCTTCTGTTCATTGGGAAGTTTTCCTTATCTCTTCCACATTCACTCTTCCCTCCAGGGGGACATCTGCTGATAACAGCTATGGAATGTCCCTGCATGGCTGATAAGAGCTACAGCATCCCATTGGGAGATGGGAGCCCAGAGGGAGGAGCCAAGCATTCCTACCCGGATAGAATCTGGAGATTCTGGAACACCAGCACAGCTTCTGCACTGGATTGCCCAGAGGAACAGCAGCTGCCTCTCCTTCCCCTGGATCTCCAGAGGCAGAGACTGCACCTTTCTCCAGGATCCCTGCTCCAGCAGAGCCACCCCTGACACTGCAGGAGGGCTGAGCCACAATTCCAATGGGACTGCTGCCAGCACCCTGACCCACAGGGTGTCAGGCTGGGTTCTGACTCTGGCAGTGTTGTTCTAGTGTGCTGCATTGTTTAGTTTATCCTTTTTATTTTCTTCCCTAGTAAAGGACTGTTATTCCTGCTCCCATATTTTTTGCCTGAGAGCCCCTTAATTTAAAATTTATAGAAATTCAGAGGGAGGGGGTTTACATTCTCGATTTCAGGGGAGGCTCCTGTCTTCCTTAGCAGACACCTGGCTTTCCAAACTGAGACAGCTCCATAGATGAACAGGGCTAAAAGGCTGCACAAATACAGCTGGGCATTGCCTTACAGCTCTGCCTGGGCTACTGAGAATCACAGGAGAGTCAGGGCAGGGCAAAAGAGCTCTTGGGAGAGAACAGAGACCCTGGGGGTGACTGCAGGGTGTGTGAGGAGCAGGACACCAGCTGTGATGCTTCTGCTCCTCCTGATGCTGGGCAGGCTCTGGCCAGGCCATGCTGTCCCACCTGGGCCCTGCCCTGCAGGACACGAGGCAGCAGCAGAGCAGCAGATGACAACAGGCAGAAGGAAAGGGAAAGGCCAAATCCTCACCTCTGGGGAGCCCGGAATAGAAACTGCAGGGCTGGTAGAAGGGTGGGATGGATGGGGCTCCCCAGGCCTGTCCCCCTCCTGCAGCTCCTGTGCCCAGCTGGGCCCTGGGCAGCACAGGGGGCCCCGGGGGTCCCGGTGCTCTCAAGGGCCCCTCCAAGGCTCTGGCACTCTGGCAATCACAGCTGCCTGCCCCCTCAGCTCCTCTGCTCTGCCCCTCACAGCACCCTGCCCCTCTCATCTCCCCCTGCCCCTGCCTGGGCATCTCCTCCCCTCCTGCTGGCCGTGCTCGGGGCAAGGGCAGGGGGCAGCGAGCACCAGGAGCTGCCTCTGCTGCACCCAGAGCCCCTTCCCACAGGGGGCACGCTGCCAGCCTGCTGGCACCCCTCTGGCAGGGCTGGCACCCCCACAGCACATGTGGCTGCTGGCAATGAGCCCTGCAGCTCCATAACCATGGGCTGAGCTTCTCCTTGTGAGCTGTGCAAGGGCCCTGGGAGCCCCTGGGATGGAAACCTCATCATGGTGGGCAACAGGGACCAGCACAGCCTCTGGGGCTCCTGCTCCTGCAGAGGGGTTTGTTTCTGCAGCTCAGGTGTGCTGGGCAGATAAACCCTGTGTCCTGCAGCCCTGTGAAGTTATAGGAATAATAATTCACGTTTGTTAAAAATCAAGAAGATGCAGAGCTGGACACAGAGAGATACAGAGTGGGGCTTCAGAAAGTGCTTTCAGGGTTTTGGTGGGACAAACATTGAATCTCCGTGGCTCTCTGAAATGTGAGCCCGGCTTTTAGTGTTGGTCATTGGAAGTATCTGAAGTCAGCACTAAAGCAAAGCCCATTGTCACACTTCTGCTGGATCCTGCTGCCTGCCATTCATTACAAGTCCCTCCTCCAACCAGTAAAACAGACTGAGAGACTTTCCAGACCACCATCAGCATGGACTGATGCCAAAATGAAGCCATTTTGGTGCAGACAAACAATATTTAAGGAAGATGTTTCAGAGACCTCAAAAACCACTGGAGTGGTGGACAATGCTGTTTTTCACAGCAGCAGGGTAGATAGAGAAATTTTCAGATGCTGGGACTGGGACAAGAGCCAGTGCTCCTTCACATTGCACATAATGAATCCAATAACTCATCATCAGAGCATGACACAGAGAAACCAAAAACCAATTCCAAACAGAGTTTGATAATATTCCAGGGACAGGGCCACCCTGGCATTCAACAAGAAATTCTTCATTCAGCTTCAAGCTCAGGAAAGCTCCAGCTTTCCTTACAGGGAGCTCAGGTTTTAGCAGGAGAAGACATGCTGTGCTTATCCCTGGATGTCCCAGGATGGCTTCTCTCACAGGACAGCCCCCATCAGGCCCTGCTCACTGCACTCAATCCTTACACATCACATTAAACCACACTTGCATATTACTTATTATTCATAAACAACATAAAACATGATTTTGGGAAGAGCTCAAATAATTGTACCAAAACCTGGTGGAAGATGCCAGGTGGATGATCCCACACACCTGCAGGATCACACCTGCTCTCTGAGCCACCTCCTTCCTGGGGTTAGAGCTGGTTCCTGGGGCAAAAGGGTTCAGAGGACAGCAGGGCATCTGAAAAGCTGGGACAGGGCTGCTGGGCCCCTCTCTGTCTAAGTTGTGGCATTTTGCCCTTTGGGGTGCTGCTCTTGCATAAGAATGGGGAAGACAATGCTGCAGCTCACTGAGGGGAGCACCTGCAGCATCCAAGGATGGCCAACACATTCTGCTTCAGGAGGTCACACATTAATGTCACAGCATGTCACATTAATGTCAGCATTATTAATGCAATTATCATTAATGTCACATTAATGTCAGCAGCATTGAAAAGAGGGAACAACTCTGCAAACCAGTCATCTGTCACCGCCTGACTCATGGTCCTAAAGGTCTGGGGCAGGGAGGGTGGTGCAGGGTCTGTGGACCCCAGGCCTGCTGCAGGGTGACTGCCTGAGGCACAGTCAGTCTGTGAAGCTGGACCTCAGCCCACAAAATCACAGCGACCCTGAGATCCCAGATCACACTGGCCTCAGACTTTGTCTGTCAGCATCTGTCTGTTTCTGCCTCTCCCTCAGCTCCTGCCTTCCAACAAAATCCCTGGATTTCATTGGCTTCCCTACAGCAAGGTGCTGCTTCACAGCAGCCCTGAGACAACCTCAGTCAGAGATCAAATTCTTGTGCCCAGGAGCAATCCTGGTCTAGTTGATGTGATTTCTCAGTTGCTGAGTCTAATTTTCTTAGAATTTATTTATTGAGGCCCTGGCACAGGTTGCCCAGAGAAGCTGTGGCTGCCCCTGGATCCCTGGAAGTGTCCAAGGCCAGGTCTGGGGCTTGGAGCACCTTGGGCCAGTGGAAGGTGTCCTGGGTGGAATGGGATGGTCTTTAAGCTTGCTTCAAATCCAAACCATTTTGTGATTCTGTGACCTTGCTGGTTGATGAGCTGACTTCTGGACAAGCTGAGGACACTGATGAACATGACAAAGACTGCTCAGACCAGCAATGACTCAAGCCCAGGTGTGGATGGAGCACTGTCACCTTGCTTGGCACTGCTCAGGTGGTACCAGGGCTTGCAGACACCAGCAGGCACGGACACTCCACCTGCTGCCCACAGCTGTCTGGCTGGAACCACAATAAGTCACAGCTCCTCAGAGGTTGCGTTTCATTTTCAGAAGTAGGAGGATTGTTTGTTGGCAGGGACCATGCCTGAACGACCAGAAAAATGTTGGGATCGGGTCCCATCACAGCAGGATCCTTGCACAAGAGAGCTCAGCAGACACACAGCCCTCAGAGGTGCAGGCCTGTGCATGATAAAATGTCCCCATCCTGGGAGGCTGAAGTGACTCAGCCAGCACAGTCAAAGGGCTGTTATTGCTGGAGGCAACTGTGCCTGGAGCCCATGCACGGGGATTAAAGACATTCCAACCTCTGCACGTTCCTTTTCCCTCCCAAAGGGAGCGTCTCTTGGATGGGCCACACCATTCCCTTTGTCTCAAAGCCATTTCTGCACTGCACAGCTCAGGGCTGGCCAAGAGCTAGGGGCTGTCTAGGGATTGCTGAAGTGTCCCAAGCCTCCTCCAAACCACCCATCCTGGGACAGCTTGGCTTTTCTGGTGATGTTGTTTGATGTGTGCTCACACACCAGGTGAGTCAGCACCTCAGGAGCTCCTGAGGTCACTGCTCAGGGGAAAAGAGGAGGGGATGGTGAGGGGGGCACTGGGTAGGGCTCATCCAGGGCATGTGGCGTGTGCTGAACAAGGCCACTCCTGTCCAGCCTACCTGTGGATGGAGATAACCACGGGCAGGGCAGGGGCAGGGTGTGCTGGGAGGGGGGTCAGGCAGGGCTGAGTGCCCACCCCAGCTGTGCAGGGCAGTGCTGGGCTGTGCTGGCCAGTGTAGGACAGTGCAGTGCTCACACCCTGGGCAGTGCTTACACCCTGGGCAATGCTGGGCAGTGCAGGACAGTGCAGTGCTCACTCCCCAGGCTGTGCAGGGCTGTGCTGGGCAGCACAGCATCTGCACACTCCCCCAGGCTGGCTGGGGCTTGCTGAGGAATGGAGTGCCAGGGTGGGCCTGCTGTGGGAGCAGGGTCTGCAGCCAAGAGGATGCACCCAGGCATTTTGCCCTCCATGTTTTGGGGTGAGGTTGTGGTTGCACTTGGAGTCTTTCCCTGTGGAGTTTGGTGTGAGATTCCTTCTTGGCTAGAGAGCCCTGCTGCTGCTGCAGCACGTTCAGCCAGGAGTCAGAGCAGGGGCACTCCTGGCTGTGCAGGGCAGCGTTTGGGGAGGGACACCTGAGCAAGGCTGGGGTGTCTGGGAAGCTGTGGCAGCACAAGTCAGCCCATGGCCAGCTGGGATGGGACCTTCCTGGCTGATGGAGCTCCAGCCAGGACAGCTGGAGGCGAGAAGCATCCAGGCTGCTCATGAGGAGGTCTGGAAGGATGGAACAGTTTCCAGTTTTCCAGATACTCTCATGAAGCAGCATATTCTGCCACCCTGGAAAGCTCCAAGGCTGGGAGAGCATGGACCAAGGAGTTGATCTTGAAAGAGAAGGAGCTTGTAGAGGGTCAAAACAGCCTGTGGCGTGGCTTCCAATGATGCTGGCAATGAAGCTTGCACTGAGGAGCATCAGCCCTGTGGAGAGAGGTGGGTGCACCGTGCTGCAGAGCAGCCCCTGGAGAGCTGCACCCCCAAAGTCTCTGCACAGGGCTGGCCCTGCCAGTGCAGAAAACCCCTGAGCAGCAGCTCCTGCTGCTGAGCATCCACCCTGTCAGCCTGCCCTGTCTGAGGGGGCTGAGGAGGCCCCTTGCCCTTGGCTGGCTCCAGGCTCCGTGCATGAAGATCGCAGCCCGTCCCAGCAGACCTGGGGCATGGTGTTTGGTTGGGCTCTTCCCCTGCTCCCTTCCAGGTCTCCACACACCTGCTTCCCTGGGTGTACCCCTGCATGGTTTCTGCACAGGCCTATCTCCATGGCCACTTTCCAGGTGGTTTTTGTGCAGTGGAGAAGCCAGAGGAGGCAGAGCCAAGAATCTGCTCCAGGTTCCAGAACCTCTGGGATTCACTCCGAGGGCAGGGAGAGACCATCTGCACAGGCGGGTTGGTGGAGGAATTCCCAGGGTGTTTCCCATCCTTTTTTAAACATAAACTGATTCTCTGAGAAGACTGGGAAAGCACCAGGCCCCTTGACAGCCCAAGAAGCATGTGAGAGTTTACTTGTGGACCTGCACATGATTGCAATTAGCCCTAGGGCTCCAGCACACTAAAATTAAACTAGGAAAATTGTTTCCATCCCCAGATATCAGCCTGCCTCCTCAGGGGACCCCCCTGCCACCAGAGGGAAGATCTTTGGCCCTGCTGTGAGTCAGCTCCTGAACTGCCCAGGTTTAGCTGGTCGTGGTTGGGGCAGCCATTCCCAGCTTGTCCAACCTCAGCCAGCCTGGGACACAGCCCCCACGTCTATAAACACAACATCCCCAGTATCCCTGCTGCCATCTACTCCAAAACCTGCTGCTCCTCGTGTTCACAAATGGAGATGATGTATTTCCTGACTCATTGCAGCAGCAGCTGTAGTGAGAGCCCATGGCAGCACCACATCCCACTGCAGACAGGCCAGGAGAGCCATCAGAGTCTTTGGAAAGTGAAATGCTCCCAGTGACATGGGGTGTGGTAGGGCCCCTGCTTTGAGGGAGCTGGAACTTTGTGAAATAAGAGGTTCATGGGTGGATCAGTCACTGTCAGCATCCACCCTCCTCCCATTGTCCTTGAAGGTCTGTGTCCATCCTCAGTCCCTCTCTCCTCCAGGTTAAGTGACCTCATGTCACAGACATATTTTATGAAAAATCCTTTCCTTAAGAGTTTTCCTCCTGAGAAGCTGAGAGGCCTCAGGAACAAAACATAAACAATGGTTATCTGCTGCTGTGGAATGCAACAGGTGCATCTGTGATTGGTCTCATGCAGTTGTTTCTAATTAATGGCCAATCACAGTCAGCTGGCTCAGACTCTCTGTCTGAGCCACAAGCCTTTGTTATCATTCTTCTGTTCTTAGCCAGCCTTCTGATGAAATCCTTTCTTCTATTCTTTTAGTATAGTTTTAATATAATATATATCATAAAATAATAAATCAAGCCTTCTGAAACATGGTGTCAGATCCTCGTCTCTTCTCTCATCCTCAGACACCTGTGAACATGGTCACCACCTCATCTGATTCATTGCTCACCACCAGACCCCCAGTCATTCTCACAGGGCTGCAGGACGCAGGGTTTATCTGCCCAGCACACCTGAGCTGCAGAAACAAACCCCTCTGCAGGAGCAGGAGCCCCAGAGGCTGTGCTGGTCCCTGTTGCCCACCATGATGAGGTTTCCATCCCAGGGGGCTGCAGAGAAGCCACGGGATCCATCCCTGGGGCTCCCAGGCCCTTGCACAGCTCGCAAGGAGAAGCTCAGCCCATGGTTATGGAGCTGCAGGGCTCATTGCCAGCAGCCACACGTGCTGTGGGGGTGCCAGCCCTGCCAGAGGGGTGCCAGCAGGCTGGCAGCGTGCCCGCTGTGGGAAGGGGCTCTGGGTGCAGCAGAGGCAGCTCCTGGTGCTCGCTGCCCCCTGCCCTTGCCCTGAGCACGGCCAGCAGGAGGGGAGGAGATGCCCAGGCAGGGGCAGGGGGAGGTGAGAGGGGCAGGGTGCTGTGAGGGGCAGAGCAGAGGAGCTGAGGGGGCAGGCAGCTGTGATTGCCAGAGTGCCAGAGCCTTGGAGGGGCCCTTGAGAGCACCGGGACCCCCGGGGCCCCCTGTGCTGCCCAGGGCCCAGCTGGGCACAGGAGCTGCAGGAGGGGGACAGGCCTGGGGAGCCCCATCCATCCCACCCTTCTACCAGCCCTGCAGTTTCTATTCCAGGCTCCCCAGAGGTGAGGATTTGGCCTTTCCCCTTCCTTCTGCCTGTTGTCACCTGCTGCTCTGCTGCTGCCTCGTGTCCTGCAGGGCAGGGCCCAGGTGGGACAGCGTGGCCTGGCCAGAGCCTGCCCAGCATCAGGAGGAGCAGAAGCATCACAGCTGGTGTCTCAGGGCAGGTGGGTCCCAGCCCAGCAACCTTTTGCTGGCCAACACCCCCAGGGAAGTTCAGTGTGAAGCCTGAAGGGTGAATTGCCCTTTCTGAGTCCTTTTCTGCCTTGATTTTCAGCAGAGCCAGAGTGGTTAAGTATAAACTCAATGCTTTGCCTCTGCCTAGAGTGAGGAGACAGGACTTTCCTCCATGCTCCTGTCTTTTCATACCTGACATCTCAACAAATCTGATGTTTCCTGTCTCATGGGGTCTTTAGATCCCCATCTCCAGATACCGTCTGGAGAGGGGAATATCTGTGTGGTTTTGGTGGAGATTAAAGCGCAAAGCAAAGCACGTGGCTGCAATAATGGTTACACTGGGCTTAAGGGAGCACAGCTTTGGTCTGACTGGGGAGCAGTGCAGTGAGCACCCCATGCCCCATGAGATGCTGTCCTCTCCCAGTGTGGTTGCACTGGACATGGACATAACTGCAGCCCACAGGACATGGACATAACTGGGGCCTGTCTGCTGTTCCCCAGTCCCCTGGCGCTCCCCAGTTCCCTGGCGCAGTTCTGTGTATTGCAAAAGGCCCCAGTTTACACCAGTGTTCAGCTTTAAGGGTTGCACCCTTATCTCATGGACCCACAGTGTCCATAAAAACAGCACCCTACAAATCACTGCCCTTCCCCAGCAGCCCCAGCTCCTCCCAGGCTTTTAAGCTGAAATTGATGTTTGCAGCCTCAGAGTTCCAGGGTACAAGGGAGATCTTGGTGGAGCCAGCTCAGCAGTGGATTCTGGCCCTCAGCAGGCTTGGATGGGGTACAGAGAAGTGCAGCAAAGGGAAGAGGGAACTAAGCTGTGGCTGGGGAAGAGGGTGAAGGTTCTTGGTCACTCCCAGGGCACAAGGAGCAGGGTGATCCAGCCCCATGGGCTGCTCTCCAACCCTGGCCACAGGCAGACTGAGGGAATACACTTGTTCCCTCTGATTGCTGGAGAGGTGAAGCAGATCCTGCTGAGCTGCTGCAGAGCCACCAGCCCCAGCCAGGTCACGGCTGGGGGACCTCACTCACAGCCTGAAGGAAACACAGGGTGGCCTTCACCTGCCTTCTTCAGTACCTTGTGCTTTTCCTCAGTCTTCTCTCAGGAAGTGCTCCTAAGATGTGTCCTGGCAACATTTCTATTTCTAGACCTGTTCCAGCAATTCCCAGGGACCAGTCTATCTCCACCATGTCCCACTGCTGCCCTTACTCTTACAGTGACAGAGGAGCAGGTCAATGGCCGCTTTTCCTGGAGGGTGCAGGGATCTGCCACTGCTTTCCCCCAACGACCTCGCTCCAGTGGAGCCCACAGAAACACTGCAGAAGGTAATCAGAGCATCTCCTGTAGTGAGAGCCCATGGCAGCACCACATCCCACTGCAGACAGGCCAGGAGAACCATCAGAGTCTTTGGAAAGTGAAATGCTCCCATTGGTGTGGGGTCTGGTAGTGCCCCGGCTTTGAGGAAGCAGGAACGTTGTGAAATAAGAGGTTCATGGGTGGAGCAGTCACTGTGAGCATCCACCCCCCTCCCCTGGCAGCTAAGATAGTGCTCTGCACACCCCTGGGAAAGGGTTGGGGTCAGGGAAGTGCCAGGGAACAGCAGGAGCATTGAGACTGGACAAAGCCTCTGAGATCACTGAGTCCATCATGAACCCAGCACTGCCAGCTCCACCTTTATGCCAAGCCCTGAGCAGGCACATGGCTTGGTGTCAGGCAGGGCTGCAAGCAGCCAGAGGGACATGGCAGCCCAGATGCCAGCCTGTGCCCAGCCTGGCTGAGAGCAAGGCAGCTCATCCTGCAGCATGAGGACACCAGCCACGGGTCTCACAGCACAGCCTGGAGCTTGCCATGCAACGTTTCCAGATGAAATGCCCTGATCCTCACTCCTCAAGCTTCTCAATGCAACATTTCCAGCTGGAAATGCCCTGATCCTCACTCCTCTGCTGGCTCTGGGTCACTGATGAGCCTGTCCCTGCTGGTGCTGCCCGTGTCCCTGTCCTGGGGCAGGAGGGCAGAGCTCACCCTCCCCTCCCCATGCATCTGTGGGCTCTGAAGGGAGGCACTGCTCCAATAAAGCTGCATTTGCCCTCACCCAGGCCTGACACAAACAGAATTGATCAAAAGCACCTTGAAAAGCTCCCGTCCCCAGAGCAGAAGGCTCCTCTTGTTGAAATTGGGTGGGAGAGCTGCGGTTTTTCCTCAGTTCCTTTGATTTGTTGCCTAATGCAGGGGATGGATAAATCTCTAAGCCCTGAGATTTAGGGCAGGATTCATACTTTACATCTTCAGAAGACGTAGTAAACAGCCTTATACTCTCTAATCCTGGGAGCAGGTTTGTACCTGCTCTCTCTGCATAAACTGGACCAGCTACAACAATTTCACATTGTGGCTGAGTTCAAAACATCCCCTTGGGGATGAAATGTTTATTGCAGAAGATTTTTAAGATGGTTCCTCAGGGAGAAAGGGACTCCCACCTCAACATCCTGCAGAGACCCTGAGGGCTGTCACATGGACACAAGAACAGAGCGACTCCATGAGCAGTGGGACACCTTGGGAAGGTGTGAGTGTAGGTGCCACAGCAGAGCCAGCTCTGCTGAGTGGGCATTCCAAAGTTTCCAGAGGGGATTTGTCTCTCAGACCTTCCCCACTGGGCAGCAGGGGTGGGTGCTGCCTGCAGTGGCATTTATTGGGCAGGGTTAGCTGCAATGATCTTTTTTGGGCAGGGTTAGCCTGCAGTGGCATTTATTGATCAGGGTTAGCCTGCAATGGCGTTTATTGAGCAGGGTTAGCCTGCAGTGGAATATTGAGCAGGGTTAGCCTGCAATGATATTTATTGATCAGTGTTAGCCTGCAGTGGCATTTATTGAGCAGGGTTAGCCTGCAATGGCATTTTTTGAGCAGGGTTAGCCTGCAGTAACATTTATTGATCAAGGTTGGCCTGCAATGACATTTATTGAGCAGGGTTATCCTGCAGTGACATTTATTGATCAGGGTTAGCTGCAATGATCTTTATTGATCAGGGTTAGCCTGCAATGGCATTTATTAAGCAGTGTTAGCCTGCAGTGACATTTATTGGGCAGGGTTAGCAGATCCCTGATGGCTGCAGAGCTCCAGGGTCCAGCTGCCTCCATGGACCCTTGGGGGCAGGCTGGGGTCCCTCAGGTCACACTGCCCAAGGATCCCCCCTTTCCCAGGTCACTCCAGAGCCCTGCAGAGCCCTCCTGGGCTGTGAAGGGGTTTGTGGTGAGGGCAGCTGAGCTGAACAGAGCACAGGCCCCTTTCCCAGGTACCTGGACCTTGGAGTTGCTCCAATCCAGCCCCAACATGGCAGCAGAGCAGATGGGGCCAGTTTGGGGGCTGGGCTCCACATCTGGGGGACACCACTTGAGGGGGGTTTGGGGAGTTTTATGCAGAATGTGAACCTTTGCAAATTCTCCCAGGGCACATTGTGGGCACACCATGCCCTGAGGGATCCTGCTCAGTCTGTGGGGTGGGACACAGCTCCCATTGGGGTGGGACACAGATCCCCATGAGGGGGGACACAGCTCCTCATTGGGGTGGGACACAGATCCCCATTGGGGTGGGACACAGATCCCCATTGGGGTGGGACACAGCTCCTCATTGTGGGGGGACAAAGCTCCCATTGGGTTGGACACAGCTCCCATTGGGGTGGGACACAGCTCCTCATTGGGTGGGACACAGCTCCCATTGGGGTGGGACACAGCTTCTCATTGTGGGGGGACACAGTTCCCATTGGGGTTGGACACAGCTCCCATTGGGGTTGGACACAGCTCCCATTGGGGTGGGACACAGCTCCTCATTGTGGGGGGACACAGCTCCCATTGGGGTTGGACACAGCTCCTCATTGGGGTTGGACACAGCTCCCATTGGGGTGGGACACAGCTCCTCATTGGGGGGAGACACAGCTCCTCATTGGGGTGGGACACAGCTCCTCATTGGGGTGGGACACAGCTCCTCATTGTGGGGAGACACAGCTCCTCATTGGGGTGGGACACAGCTCCCCATTGGGTGGGACACAGATCCCATTGGGTGGGACACAGATCCCCATTGGGGTGGGACACAGATCCCCATTGGGGTGGGACACAGATCCCCATTGGGGTTGGACACAGCTCCTCATTGGGGGGGACACAGCTCCTCATTGTGGGGGACACAGCTCCCATTGGGGTGGGACACAGATCCCCAGTCACCAAGGGCAGGTTTGCCAGGGTGGGTTTAACAGCTGACCCCACGTCTTGAAGCTTTGCATCCCCTCAGGATGGCTGCAGGTGCCTGCTCATGGCCAGGGGCTGAGGAGAGGCAGGGACAGGGATTGCTCCGCAGAGAGGAACAAGTTACTTACAGGATCTTCAGGCTGTAGAGGCCAGAGAAAGCTTCCCCTGGGATCCTGGAGATCTGGTTTCCAGAGAGGCGCCTGCAGTGGAAAGAAGAGGCAGTCATGTGTCAGCATCCCTGTGATGACAGTCCCTGTCTGCAGAGGCTTCACAACCCCTCCATGCTGCACTGTCCCCTCCAGGGGAGGCTGCAGCACCTGCAAGCTGAGCCACAGCCCTGAGCTGGGCATCATCCCCTGAAAATCCCAGCATCATCCCCTGGCCCAGCCTGAGGAACAGCAAAGGAAATCCCAGCTCTGCCAGACCTGAGTCCAGCATTTTCAGCATCCAGAGACAGCTCATGGCTCAAAGCCATTTCCTGGATAGACACAGGTCCCCAGCACAGAAATTCAGCACAGGCAGTGACCAGCCCACAGACCCTGCTCCATGCCAGGCCCTAGCAGAGAGACTGGAGCAAGGCAGAGCTGCTTCTGCTCATGGGAGTTCTGTCCCTAAATCCTGGCTGGAGAATGAGGGCCAAGGGATGGGAGAGGAAGATGAAGCAAAGAGCAGCATCACAATGGAAAAATGGGACATATCTGGGACATAGGGCAAAGAGCAGGGGAGAATATTCAGAACTTACTGAAAGAATTTATGGAAGGAAACCTCTGGGATTTGCCATTGTACAGCATCACCTGATCTTAGAACTCAAAATTTAACAAGACCCAGAGCAGGCTGAGGAATTAAAAGGTATTTGCATTTTTCACTGCCATTAGAAACTGCATCACTGTTACCATCAGGACTACAGTGGGGGCATGTGGTTGAGCCAGGACTGAAGTCCAGGACTTCTGAATCTAGGCTTGACCTAGAGAAGAGGTAACTTTTCTCTTTCTCCTCCTGTTTCACCCATGAGGACAAACATGGATGAAGTCCCAGCCCCCATGAGCCAGAAATCATAAAGACAGGTTCAACAACCTGATTAAGACCCTAAATTGCCACTAAAATTGGGCAAGAATCTTGTCTACTTGACTTGGAGTGGAATATTGCATCTCCAAAACAGAGACAGTGAATATCATTTGTGATCAGGCTCATCTTCACTCTCACAGAAAGTCCAAACCAGGCCCAAGAGGTTGGGCACAGACCTGGCAAAGGTATTCATTAAAGTTTTGTTTCTTTTTAGGCATTTTGTAGGGGAAGGAGAGAAGTGTGGAGGCTGAGCAGTGCAATCCTGGCTGGAAGTAGAGTGCAGGGAAACTCTCGGGGTCTCTAGCTTGTCACAGTGACACCAAGATGTGTTAGAAAGTCTCTTTTCTCAGCCTGGTGCTCAAAGAAGGAGTCAGAGCTCTTCATTTCTCGGTCTCAAGGTTGTTTATTGTTTCTTATCTATAAAATTCTTTCTCCTGTCCAGCCGAGGTCCATCCAGCAGGACAGTTCCAGGCACTCTGCCTGCCCCCAGGGCAGTGTTATGTTTTTATAGTAAAAACTACCTGTACAATATTTACAATTACTTCCCAACACCTATCACCTATGTTAGACAGTGAGCTTCTACTCTAAACCAATCCAAAAGTGCCAACATCACAGCAGAAGATGGAGGCCAAGAATAAGAAGGAGAAAAGCTGGACATGCCCAGATCCCTCCATCTTGCCCCCCTGAACCCCCATGCTAAAAACCCCAAAATCTATTTTTCATCCCGTGATAAATTCACTGTCATCCTATTTAAACTGTCGTGGCTTGTAATTCTTCATGTAAGGTTGGTGATTGTTTTTTCCAAGGGCCAAATCAAAGGCACAGGGGTCTTGGGCTCTGTGCCAGGGTCTCTGAGCCCCCTGGGCAGGGGCTGGAGCCCTCCAGGGCAGACAGAGGAATTTCCTGGGTTCTGACAGGGCACCAGGGCTCTGCAGAGGTCACCGAGGGGACCAAGGTGTCCTGGGCAGCCAGGCTCACCTGTGGCAGAGCCCGTGTGTGGGTGCCTGAGCTCTCCTTCCCCTCGGGAATCTGGAGAAAATCTCTCCCATAATGAGGCCTCTGACAGCATAAACAGCACAGGGTCGTCTCTTTAATGTGTGAGAGCAGGTTGGAACCTGCCTCCTGCAGCACATGATCTGCCTGGCAGGCTGGCCTATTTGTCACTTAGGGGCTGTGATTTGGGGTAATTGCTGCTTTTGATTGCTGATTTCCACATGGGAGGGAGGGAGTGTTGTTCGGGAGGCTGCAGTGCTTGCCTGGAGGGGAGGTGTTCCTGCACGGCATCCTCGGCCTGCTCCTGCATCCTCCTCTCGGCAGCTCCGTGCCTCCCTGCTCACTTCCCTGGGTGTGTTTGAGCGTTTGCCAGGTCCCTGAATGGATCTGGGACCTCCAGGATTAGCAGCCTGCTCCTGCATCCTCCTCCCTGGCTGGCTGTCCTCACCTCCCCGCAGCTCCGGGCTGCTCCCATCTACTCCGGGCTCAATGTGCCTCCCTGCTCACTTCCCTGGGTGTGTTTGAGTGTTTGCCAGGTCCCTGAATGGATCTGGGACGTCCAGGGTTAGCAGCAGAGGAATGTGAAGCTTAAATGGAGCTGCTGGCCTCAGAGGGTGCTGGGGAGCCCCAGCTGCTGGTGGGACACTGCAGAGCCAGCTGGTGTCACCTCAGCACTGTGGGTAACACAGAACATAAGGGGGGAATAACTCTGTGTTATTTTGAAGCAGATGCCCTGCTTTCACTGGGTGAAATTAGAGGATTCACAGGTGAATTTAGAGGTCCAAAGCATCCCCAGCCCCAGATAAGGCCCTGTGCCTCACTGCTGCTGCAGATGTTTCTGCCTTTGGCCATGTTGCACCAGACTGTGCCTTGTCCCTGGCTCATCTCTGGTCTCTGGCTCTTCTCTCCAAGCCTTTTCCTCCTCCCTGCCACTGAGGCAGCCCAGCTCCTCTCCCCAGGGTCAGGGTCCATGCCAGGCCAGGAGCAGGCACCTGCACCAACCACAACCGCTTCTCTGAACTCACCTCCCAAGGCCATTGACAGTGTCACTGGGGTCCAAGATGGGCTCTGCCCACTTCTGTGCAGGGGCTGGGAGGTGGCACATGTCTGTGATTGTGCACACAGGCTGACTTTTCCCTTTCCTAAAGGGCTGCATGGCTGGGTGTGCACACAGGGTCTGGAGGTGTGGGGTTTGCTAGACCTCCAGGACAGGTGCTGATGCTGCTGGGGGTGTTCCAGGTGTTCCAGGCAGAGGAGCACGGCTGGGCCACCTGTCTGAGAGCAGATGAGGAATGGGTGAGACTTTTGGGATGTCCTGTCAAGGGTGAGCTCTGGAAACATGTCCTAGAACCACAGAACAGTTTAAGCTGGAAGGGACCTTAAAGATCATCTCATTCCACACCCTGACATGGCAGGGACACCTTCCACTAGCCCAGAGTGCTCCAAGCCCTGTCCAGCCTGGCCTTGGACACCTCCAGGGACTGAGCAGCCCCAGCTGCTCTGGGCACCCTGTGCCAGGACCTGCCCACCCTGCCAGGCAACAATTCCTTCCCAATATCCCATCCAGCCCTGCCCTCTGGCAGTGGGGAGCCATTTCCTGTGTCCTGTCCCTCCATCCCTTGTCCCAAGTCCCTCTCCAGCTCTCCTGGAGCCCCTTCAGGCATTGGAGGGGCTCTGAGCTCTCCCTGGAGCCTTCTCCTCTCCAGGTGAGCACCCCCAGCTCTCCCAGCCTGGCTCAGAGCAGAGGGGCTCCAGTTCTTGGAGCATCTTCCTGACCGTCCTTTCTTCCATGCCATTAACTCCTGTGCCAGTTCATGTAAGAGACCCAAGACATAAAAATCTTCCTGTGTGTGACCCTTCCTCTGTCCACAGTCACTTGACACTCTTCCAGGTTCATGGTTCCCTCTGTCCCTCTCACTCAAACCCTCCAGAAATTCCCCTGCTTGGCAGACAGGCACCCATTGAATATATCTGCAGAGTTCAGATCCCATGGGAAATGCAGTGAAATGGTTCTTTCCTTTCCATTTAAAATGGAACAATAACATTTGAAGTGATGCTGCCAGTGTGACATCCCCTGAGACAGCTCCTAATTCACTCCTTCTGTGGAGGAGCTTGGGTGAATAACCCCACCAAGGAGGACAGAAAGGCACTGCCTTTGCCCTAAGCACAGGGAAGAGGAGCTATTCTTGCAGGGCTGAAATTCTGGTCCACATGGGCTCAGCTCTAGGCCTGCTCAGGGCTCTTTTTAGGACAGACTTCATTCAGTGCTGTGTCCTGCTCTCCTGAAATTTACACTGTGACATGGGGTTGGGAGAAAGAGAAAGCTCTGGACTTTAAAAGTGGCTGACAGAAGGGGTGGGTAGAAGGGGAAGGTGACAGCTGGAGGTGGCTGGCTTGCTTCAGAAAGCTCGCGGTGGATTTTAGATCCTGCCCCCCCGCCTCCCCTTCCACCACTCCCGTGATTTCTGGGAACATTCCTCCAGGCTTTGATCTGCATTCCCAATACACTCCAAGTTGGAACAAACTCATGGTTTACCACTGTATGGTTGCTGCTGTTCAGTTACCACAGGCTCAACCCTCCTGTATCTTGGGCTTCTTGGTCATGCTACAACTTCCATGGCACGCCCGAAGGCTGTGCTGGGCAAGATGGCTCATGTCAGGTGCTCAGGCAGCTCAGGGATGCTCTTATCACTCACATTAGGAGGCAGGAACGTTGCCCATTGGCAGGACAGGACAAACATGTGTGTCCATATCCCAGTGAAATCCTCCCCTTGCCAAAGTTATATTGAGCATGTCGGCCGCCCCTTTGATCTCCTGCTCGGGGTGGTTTCTCAAGCGCTCACCCTCTCGAGGCAGTGTGCCCAGACACTCCATGCTCCTGCCTAAACTGTGTCACCCTGCCAAGCCTGGGCCTTCCCCTGGGCACACAGGGGACCACAGGCCCCACGTCATGCCTGAGTTTGTTCTTGTGCTGGTGCAAAGCAGGAATGAAGCCAATTAAGTCAACAAGTGAAAACATGGTGCATTTGAGGAAAGGGCCAGGCCTGGACTCTTCCTTCTCACACAGGAATCTGCAGCTGGTCCTAGTCTGGTATCTCCTGAAGATGCCTCTAATGTGGTCTGTGCTGTCTCACTCCATCCCTGAGGAGAAGACTGTGCCTGTTTGCAGCCCTGCTCGCTGTACCCCCCTCAATGCCTGTTCCAACTCGATAGATTGATCGCATTTGTTCTTTTGTTTATGGTCCTCAAGCCAGTTTCAACCCACATGAATGCTCATATGCAAGCCAGGTTGCATTCATTTGCCAAGTAATATTAGTAAGACACAGCTCCTTAATGAACAGGACACTGAACACTTTCACTCCATCTCTTTATATTATAAACTGCAAAGGTTTTCTGTTTGTTCCCTCCAAACCTTCAGAGCAGTTTTCACTTTCGACTCTACTTTTGGTGGCCCACTTGGGGTACCCCAGAACATGGTTAGTCATATGGAAAGCATTTTTCAGGAAAACTGGGGCCAGCTATCCCACCTAGCAAGGATTTTTCAGTTGCTGAACACTCTCCCTGGTCTAAATGGAGTAGCAATAGAATGGAAATCTCTAAATTTTAAAATATTTTGAATTTCATTTCAGCAGCTGCAATATCTTGGCCTCATTGGTCAGTGTTCATGATAGACAACCCTTTAGAAGCCCTTCTCTCCTGTCCTCACCTGCACCTTGCTAAGGACAGTCCTCACCCCATGCAGAGGGATGAGCTTTGGAAGGCTTCATCAGAGGAATTATCCTTTAACTCTCTCTGTGCTTTTGCTCACCCACTGCCAAGGACTGGTGCCAGCCAGGGGGACAGAAAGTCCTGGATGAACCAGAGCTGGTCTCCTTTTTGCCTGTGAGTTGTGCCCTGGTGCCTTCTCTGCACAGGAGCTGTGCAGAACCCTGGGGGAACCACAGAGGCCAAGAATTCAGAGCTGCAGCTCGTTAGCTACAGCCACCTGGAAATGGAGAGCTGTGCCAGGCAAGGTGACTACCAAGGGAGCTGCGATTGTGCCTCCAAATCTCAGCATGGCAAAACAAATTCATGGCCCTACAAGGGTTTGTATCTCCATGAGACCTGTCCAGCCTGATGTGTCATGGAAACCCCACCAAAGCTGCTGTCTCAGGGAGTCCCCTACTTCAGACACTGCATTGCTCCAGAAACAGTTTCTCAGCCCAGTGCCAGCACGTGTGAGCAATGCCCAGGAATGCCAGCCCTGCTGCCACAGAGGAGCTGTCACTGCCACAGGAGCCATGCCCCACTACGGTGCTGCCTCCTCCAAGAGTGACATTGCCTTGGAGTGAGAGCCTGTGCTGAACACCCCCCCAGAGTGGATGTTCCAGATGCCTGGAGGCTGATGGGGGGCTGGGGGTGCTCTAACAGCAGGTAAGGGCAGCCAAGAGCAGCCCTGGTGCCCCATAAGCTGTGATGGCTCCATTGGTCCCACATGGGAAGGGGAGTGAGAAGGGGGCTCCCTCACAGGTACAAGGCAGGAGAAGGGGGCTGCTGCATTCACACTGCCAGCATGCACGCCTGCATGTCCTAGGGTGACGTTATGATGCTTGTATCCCCATTCCTGTGTTCTGTTTGTGCTGGACATCATGTTCTGTGCCTTCAAGACTGGCTCTGAAGAGTGAAAGTTTTGTTTTGGTTTTGCTATCAGCCTCTCCCCCACAGCTGGTGGGACACAGGGACAGGGCAGTACGAGGGTGCTGCTTTTGCTCTGCTTTTTGCTTTGCTCTTGCTTCTGCATTGCTTCTGCTTTCCTCTCACTTTTTTTCTTCTGCTCATTAGTCAGTAGCTAAACAGTCCAAATTTTTTCCTGACTTTCCCTTTTTTTTGGACCTACTCAAACCTGCTCTGGACTGGGACCTGGGAAACACCGAGAATTTGCACCTTGTGGCTGCAGCAGCTGCCCCAGCACTGGAGGGACTGAGAACAGAGCAACCACCCTCGAGAGAGACTTTCTGAATTTTTCATCTTTTTCAGAGCTGTGAAGGAGTGGTGTCATCTGGTATTGTTCATTTTGTGTGCTGGGGGGGTGCTGTGCCTGTTAAATAAACAGGTTCTTTCCACTTTTCTCTGAGGAATCCTTCCTGAACCAGTTGTGGGGAGGGGCTGTGTGGGTCTGCTTTCTGGAGGACCCCCCTTTTGGAGGTTTTCTCCCAAATTTGTCCCAAACCAGGACACTGCATTTTATTTCATTTTGCTTTTGTGCCATTTCTTGGTCCCCAGGCTGGCAGAGCAGGCGGTGGCGGGTGCTGAGCGCGGTGCTGAGCCTGCTCCCCGTGCCGGTGAGTCCCTCTGCCCCCGGGGCCCGAGAACAGGCAGGTGAAAGAGCCAGTGGCTGGGAAGGGGTCTGATCTTGCCGCTGTGCCCCGAAGCAAGAGGTGGATGGCAATGAACACCTGCCTTTGGCTGCAGTTTCTCTTCTTGGCACCGAGCACTCGCGCTTGGATTCAAAGCGCGGTAACAAAGCCCTCGCCGGCGAACACATTTCAACATGTTATTATTCCCAGGCCGGCTTTCAAGATCTCTTTCTATTCCTTCTGTACTGATTGCTCTTGTTTCTCTTGGCTCCCAGCTCCGGCTTTTCAGGCTTCATTAACTGGAATTTATTAGCAACTTTAAACAATCTTCCTGCTGCCAAAAAGAGAGAAAGAAAAGAAGAAGGGGGAAAAAAAGGGAAAGAAACAAAGAGGAGACATACTAAACTCTGGGCTGTTCCCTGCCTGTGTGAGGCCCAGCTCTGAACACCTCTATGTGTGCAGGTTTTCTTTGGAGGGAAAGTCTGGTGAGTGCCTGGGCTGGGACTGTGCCTGCTCATGCAGCCTCTCCTGTCTCTGGAGGGGAGGCTGGGGGCCAGAGGGGAGCACAGCCTGGTGCACGGCCACTGAGGGCCCTCTCCCACTCCTCTTCAAAGGCAGCTGAGTCTGGAGGATCTGGTCTTGGGCATCTCCTCAGTATGAGAACTAATTGCACTCACAACACCTTCCTGAGCAGCTATTGGTAAATACAAATGGCCCACAGGGCACACCTGAGGGCCTGCTCTCATTGCTGGACAATGAAGCTCTGGCAGTGAAAATAACTTTACCCAGAGCACACAGGGAGTGAGCTGGAGCAGTCGCTGTGCCCTCATCTGTGCCCTAACCACAGCATTCCCCCTGATGCCATCAGGACAGGTTTGATATCCAGAGCAGAGAGGAGCCAGTGCAGAAATGCCCTGTGGGACACAGCCTGGCTGGGTGTCACAGTGTCACTCTTGGGTGATGGCTCTGCTGTCCTCAGGACCCTCATGTGCCACCCTGCTATGGTTTTTTGCCTCCCAGGCCTCCACCCAGTGTGGTGTGTGCAGAGGACCAACGTGCTCAGATGGGCCCACAGCCTGGATTTGCAGGGCTCCACAGCAGTGAAACCTGGCATGTGTGTCCATGTTGTCTATGGGACACATGGGCTTCATCCACCCATTTTTGCAGCTGTCTTCCCCTTTCCCTTTATTCCTTTTCCTCTGCTGAATCCCAGCTCCATGCACAAGCTCAGCCATGAGCCCAGCTGATCTCTGACTTCTGGGAAACTTCGCTTGCATGAGGAGCCTGGGGTGGTGCTAAAATAGGGGAATAGAAGGAGGAGAAGTGGTAAAAGGTGTGCAACACCAGGTCTCCTCCATGGGACCCTGGGCTACTGGGGCTAAATCTAATGAGAGAGAAGATGGAATCAGAGAATCATGGGCAAAAGCAGGAAGGGAGAACCATGAGGAGGAGCCAGAGGAACCTCAGCTTTCTCTGACTGTTGAAGAAGATAAAGTTATAGATCAAGGACAAGGGGCGTCAAGAGTTCCTGGGATGTTTCTGAACACTTTAAAGATAATTTTATAGAATCTTGAAAAGGAAATTTGAAAATCTGGGTTGAAATTGGCAATTATTTTGCTGAGGAACCTCTGATTTTTTTCATAAGGTTCAAGCACCTAAGGTATATTTGCCAAAAAAGCAAATATAATTTGAAATACCATTTCCTTTTAGGGCTTTACTCAAAGTAAAAGACTAAATGTTAAGAAGTAACTTGAAGATGAAACTATTTTTTCTCTCTCAGGCTAAAAGAAATTTTTGGGGTTGACCAAAGCCCCAGAACATCAGTTTTAGTTCACCTTGAACTGAATTTTGTAAATTTTGTCTTTGGTTGCTCCAGCCTGTCACTCACCTGGTTTCTCCAGCAGGTAATAGGGAACATAAGGCTGTAGATATTGAACTATCAGAGAGCATTCAAAGGAGGGCAGTGAGGATGATGAAGGGCTGGGAGGGGAAGTTGTGTGAGGAGCATCTGGGGGAACTTGCTCTGTTCAGCCCCCAGAGAGGAGGAAGAGGGGCAGGCACTGATCTCTCTGTGAGCAGTGACAGGACACAAGGGTTGGCCTGATATTGTGTCAGGGCAGGGAATTGGTCATGGCCCCAGGCCTGACAGAGTTCAAAAAGCATTTGGACCAAGATGACTCTTGGGGAGGGTGCTGTATAGGGCTGGGAGTCAGACTTGATGATCTTTGTGGGTCCCTTCCACCTCAGACCATTCTGTGCCTTTGTGATTCTGTGTAGGAGGCAGACTGGGGCCATAATGCCACCCAAAACCCCTGGGGGTGAGAAACCTGCTGAAGGCTTTCCATCCAACTGGACACAGGCACTTGCAGCCAGGATGAGCTGCAGCAGAGTCCTCCTCATTGCCAGCCCTTCTCTGCTGAAGGGGGGCAGGCAGGCAGGTCTCCCTCCTGCCCAGGAGACCCTGAGATGGTGGGTTTGGGGTACCTGGGCTGTCCCTCACTGCTCAGCAGGGGTTTCTGCTCTTCACTCCCTTGGCATGTCCCAGCTGTGCCACGGGGATGAAGACAAAGGGCTTGGGATGGTGTGCTACGTGTCACCCTGGCAGACACTGGGAATGTGTCCCAGGCAGATGAAATCAGCAGAGATCTGAGCTGTGAAACCTGAACAAACTTCCCTTGAGGATGTCTAAACAAGCAGGATTTGTTTGCTTGATTCTTATGCGTGTCCTGGCACAGAGGGTGATCCCAGCCTGAATGTCATGGTCCTGATGTAATGTTGTGGGATGAAAATTTGGTGAAGATATAAATGAAAAGAGCAGGGGAAATGCCGGGCAAGTTGCATTATTGGTCAATGACAGCCCTATAAATGCTGTACAAACTGTCCCTGTCTAGCTGTTGTTGAAAGAATCACTTTTAATTTACCATACTATATAAAATGCTTCCTTGCTTGATTTCATATAAACTACTTGATTTCCATAAATAGGATTACTATCTTAATGCTATCAAATTCAAGCAGGCACTTTGCTATGCACAGGTATATGATGCTGCAGTTTGCATTTCTTCCCCTAACTGTGATGTCAGTCTTTTCCAAAGGGAGACTTGTGACACACTGGACCTCCAGTAAAACATTATCTAACAACTTCCAACTATTTTTTCAGATTTTTCTCTTTAAATTTTTCCCCTTTGCCTGTTTCATTCATATTTATTTTTGGCTGTGGGAAGCTGGCTCTTTTGGAACCTATGAATATTTATTCCTTGCTGGTTGAGGCGGCTCTGTTTGTACATGACGTAACCAGGACACGGTTGCTTGCAGCAAGACAACTGCTAATTGTACACAGAGGAGTCTGGGTGTGTGAAAAGCCTCGGCACCCCCAGTGAAGGTGCTGGGTGCTCACATTTCAGCATGGATGTGATAAAATGAAAGGAGAGAGGCTTCAAGATGGATGCAAGAGGTGCTGAAGAGCCCAATTCTGTGGGCAGCTCTGGCTCCAAAGCATTTTTGGTCCAAAACAGGATCAAAAATGTTTCCTTGTCTGTAAATGCCTGCAGGGGAGGGGGGCTGAGGTGGCTGGGTCCTTACAACTCCAAAGAATTTGAAATGCAGACAGATGGTGATCAGTTACGAGACCATTTGAAGTAAAAACCTGTAATATAAAATCACAGAATCCTGCAATGATTTGGATTTGGAGGGACCTTAAAGATCATTTCATTCCACCCCTGCCATGGCAGGGACACCTTCCACCAGCCCAAGCCCCATTCAACCTGGCCCTGGACACTTCCAGGGATCCAGGGACAGCCACAGCTTCTCTGGGCAACCTGTGCCAGGATCTCACAGGTGTTAGGGTGATATCTGTAATTCTGACATTTTGGAAAATACCATTGATGAAATGCCAGTGTTGTGCCTTGTGGTGGCAGCAAGATCTGATTCAGAGAAGTGAAAGTGTTTCATTTAGGCAGAATAAGTTGCAGTAACTGCTATATACACAGTAAGTTCACAACACACATCAAATGAAGCATTAATATTAGGATTTCATGAATGCAATAACAGTGTTTTGAAGAAATTGTGTTTTCCAACAGAAGCTGTTGTGTTGAAAGTACCAACAGCATGAGAATAACACCTGGAGGTATTTCTCATGGTCAAGTGGAGTAAGACCATACAGGTGAAATTTACTCATGCAGAAATGGTCAACCTCAACATTCTGCCCCCTGGGCTCCCATTTTTGGGGCTCACAAAGGATTCCAGTGGTTTCTTGTGCTGCTGGGTAATTTTCACACTTTCAGAAGTGGGGCCACTCCTTCACTGACACACAGCCACATGCTGATCCCCAGGACTGAGACTGCTGCTGTGTCTGAGTGTGTCTGCTCAGACCTCAGTGCACACAGGTGTGTGCTGGGACACCTCAGCCTCTGGGGAAAGCTTTTTGGATTTCAGTTTTGCAGGGTGGGTTCCACCTGACCTGTGAAGGACCCAGGGGTTTGTGTGTCTCTGGGCTGCAGGAGGCTGTGAGGGGTGAGTGAAACTCTCTGCAGGCTCTGCTCCAGGGTACAGTGTTGATTTTCAAATGAGAGATTAGGTCCTCTTTTATCTTGGCTTTTGGCACCACCTCAGCCTGAAGGTGACGACCTCAGCGGAACCCCTAAGTTGGAGCAGCAAACAAACCCTGTCCCAGCACAGGCTGCTCCCAGCTCAGCCTGCAGCTGCAGGAGCAGCACTGGAGGCTGTGGCAGTGCTGGGGGAGCCTGTGCAGTGTCCCCCCAGCCCCAGCACCCCCTGCCCATGCCCTGTACTCACAGCTCCTCCAGGAAGCGCAGGTGCCGGAGCGCGCGGGGCTGCAGCTGGCTGATGTTGTTCATGCTCAGGTCTCTGCCAGGAAGCAAAGACAGAGGTTTCTGATCAGTGGTTTGCACAGAATGAACCTCAGTGCCAGGCTCTGGGTCCCCTCTGCGCTCAGTGGGAGGGTGAGAAGCCTCTGCAAACAGCATTTCAGCATTAGCATCTGATCACAGCCTGGGCTCTGCCTGCAGAGGGGTGGATGGAGAGGAGTAGCCAGAGAGAGCTGGCTCCTTCAGGGTGGTCTGCCTGAGCTCCTCCAAGTTATGAAGCAAGTTAGGACATTTCCCAACAGCATCAGCAGTCTTGCTGTCTCACAAGTTTTGGAGAGTGAACAGGAAGCCCCGTGACACTGGAAAGGACAGCATGTCCCTGGGCCCAGGAGCATCTCTGTGTCCCCATGGCCCATGCCAGCCCCCACAGGGAGATGTTCCAGTGTGTGGACAGACATCTGCTTTTGAGGAGCCAGCAGCCCATGAGAGAAGGGGTCCATCCCACTGGACTGGCTTTCTCTACACTGTACAAACTAGAGAAGCACAGCAGGACTGAGGGGCAGAGCTTGGCTCTGTGAGTGACAAACTGAGGTTGGGAGGTGGAAGGAACCTGGCTGACTGTGCTTGTCTCACTCTGCCATCTCCAGCTAAGGGCTCATCTCCCCTGTCTGGGATCCAGAGAGCCTCTGGAGGAGGCTGTGCTGGTACCCAGAGGGTCCAGGGTGCTGCTGAAGCCCTCTGCAGGTTACAGTCACTGTGAGCTGCCTGAGCAGAGCTCTCCCCGTCTCAGGGTGTGAGAGCAGCTGAGTCTGTCCTGAGTGATTCAATGCACAAGCTGGTGTGTGGGGAAAAGGAGGATATTTCCAGGCTGTTCTTGGGGTCAGTGCACAAGTTGGTATTTGGGGAAAACAAGGATGTTTCCAGACTGTTCTTGGGGTCTGATAGCCCTCATGAGCAGCTGCACATGATGAAACCCACACTGCTCACCCTAACCGAGACCAGGCTGTGCCCAGGTGAGCAAGGGAGCATTGACCCTTAAAGCTGAGCTAAGATGAGGCAGAATTAAAAGCTGGGGTGGTTAAACCCCGTGGGAATAAATGGGGTGAATCCCCTGGTGAGCAAAGCAATGTGGGCAGTGTCTGTGGGTGCTGGAGAGCCCTGTGGGAGGCACAGGGGCTGCTCTTTGTCACTGGGCACAGACAGGGCACAGCTCAGCTCCTCCTGGCACTGAACAGCACAGCCTGATGGGTGTGATGGGAAAATGAGCAGAAACAACAACCAAATAAAGGCAACTTATTTACTCTTTCCTTCTGTGAACCTCACAGACTTGTGAGCCTGAGGAAGGACCTTCCCTGCCCTCCCAGGGGCACTGGGAATGCCTTGGCATTGGGAGGAGGCTCGTGCCAAGGACAAGGACAGAAGCACAAAGGAGAAAAGCCCCTCAGGAGAGCCCAGCAACACAAGAGGGTCTTCTCTGAGCTGTTCCACCTGCTCAGAGCACCTGAGATCTCCCAGGTCACATAGCAAATGATCTGGAGCATCTCAGCTGGCTTTGGGCTCTGGGGAGGAAATGGCTTCACTGGAAAAGGAGTTCACTGAAAAATGTACTGAGGTCTCTTGTATTGCTCAGTAAAAAATGCTGGAGTTTTGCTGGTAAAGAGCAGAACACCTGGGGGGCATAGGCTTCTACATTTTGAGCACGTTCCCCAAAAATCCCAAACCACAATGTTCTAACCAGCTCCATTTGGCATTGGTGTCACTGCAGGTGACACACCAGAAAGGTTGGAAGTTGTCTTTGCATATTCTCTGGAGAGGTGTCCTGTGACAAAACCACAAACTTTTGTGAGCCCTTTTGAAAAATACTCCTGCAGAAGTTTACTTTTTCCTTTGTAACTTTCTATTCTCAAAAGAAGTAGTAGAAAACTTGCAAAAAACTTATGAGAATTCAAAATTCTGTTTTCAGAATGAATGCAAAAAGAAAATTATTGCCTGCACTCTTCTGTGTGCAATGCTGCATTCTATATTTTGGTGATCCTGGGATATAAGGGTTAAAATATTATTTTGTGCTGCTTCTATTTTTATTTTAAAACCCCCAAGGGCAGTTGCTACTTAGCACCCATTAAAACATCTTTTTTTCCTACATCAAAGTGTCTCCTGTTTGTGTTGTAATGAATCCGTCTGATGTTTTGACATGTTGTGGAACAATGTGAAAATAACGAAAAATAATGTAAAATGAAAGACTGTGAGAGAAAACACAGATCTGAAACATCCAAGATCTCCTCAAAACCGTGAGGTATATTTCTTAAGTTGCCTTCAGCTGGTAGTGTAGAGAATACCCCTTGCCTGCCACTTTCCAAGCCTCATGGAAGTGCCTCCTGTGTGCCCAGGGGTGGTGGGGACAGTTGGACACTGGCTGGGTGGTGGCTGCAGGGATGTCCAGACTCATCACTCTGGGCCCATCAGGATGGGACTCCTCAGTCCCAGGCAGCAGCAGGGCTCTGGGGGCTGAGGATATGGGAGAATATATTTTATTATGTTTTAGAATCCCAGATGGTTTGGGCAGGAAAGGACCTCCAAGCTCATCTCATTCCACCACTGCCATGGCTGGGGCAGATTCCCCTCTCCCTGGTTTCTCCAAGCCCTGTCCAACCCGGCCTTGGAGATTTCTTTCCTCCTGCCCTGATCTATACCTAAAAGGAGAAGATCAATACCTAAAAGGAACAAAATACTCTGGTTTCTGATAAAATCTTCCAAAAGGCAGAGGAGAGAGATGCCCTTATCCCATCACCCTGGAGCCTCACAGCTCCACAGAATGTGGCTTTTCTTCCCAAGCCGCCCTCCTGCAGCCCTGGGGCTCTGGCCATGGGCAGGTCTGAGACAAGGGGGTCTATCCCACCACCTCTTTGGGCAGTGAAGAAGAGCCCAGCCTTTTTTCAAGGTTGTTACATAGAAAATATTTGGAGTCATTTTATTTAAAAGTCACCGCTGTTTTGGCTGTTGGAACACTCCGGTGGTTTGCAGTCCTGCAGGACTCAAGTGTAATCCATCTCCACTGACAGCCCTGGAAAGGGCACCCCAAAAGGGCAAATCCTGGCAGTGGTTTGCCAGCTAATGCACAGCAAGGCAACGGTTCCAGGGACTCAGTTCTGCCATGAACTCTGCAATGTGACATCCTGCAGGGACCCCCAGCAGCTCCTCCAGAGCAGGGGACATCACACCCGACCTGGGGTGCTGGAATTGCTGGCCTGGCCCTGGTGTGAGGACAGCATGGAATGTGCAAGGACAAATGGTGTGAAGGAGGAACAAATTCCTCCAAGGGCTGGAAATAAACTTCCCAAGCACAGCCCTGGACCTGGTGATTTGTCTAGCCACAAAAGTACGAGATGTTTCTCCACAGGCTGTCCATGCTTGTGTGAAAGCTGAGGCACAGGATTCTTGCCTGAAGTGTTGTGGGAGTAAATATTTGACTTATTACTCATTTAAAGATGTTGTTGACTTGTTGCTGTGTTTTCCCAAGCTTGTGATTTTCCTCTTAGTAAGGTTTCTTATGTTATGTACATCCCCAACACATGCAAGGGTGGAAATGCTTCCTGTCAGAGCAATCAGAGGAGCTGTTTATCTCTTCAACTGTTTGGGGGTGGTTACTTCAGTCAGCCACATTCAGTTAATTTAAAAGGAACCCACAGTATTTGAACCTTGCTGGATTTATTTTTTCTGCAGCATCTAGCAGAATAAAGAGGGATCCATGGATAAATGGGTCAGGGGCTCCTCTGACCTTTCCCAGCTGTGTCAGTGACCTTGGCTTTCCAAGCTAGGGCTCTCTTCTGGGTGACTGAGCATCCAGGGAAGCCAAACAAGTGCTGGGTCACTCATGTCTGTGCATGGCCCTTGTCACTTGCACTGGAGAAACCATTCCAAAGGTGAGGTCTGTACCAGAGCAGGCAGTACAGAAGTGCACAAATTATTCAAATCCCAAAGTCCCTTAAACTCTAAAAGAAATCACAAAGGTAGGAGAAGAAATGGGGTGCTGCAGCTTCACCCAGGCTTGCAGGACATGCAGAGGAACTGTCCAGATTCTTGCCTTTGAGTTCATGATACCTCTCAGCAGTGGTGCTCTGGGATAAGCCACCCCTCTCCTGTCCCAGAGCTCCTCTGCTCCTCCTTCCCCTGTGACTGGCCTGTCTGTCCTCTGCACAAAATATCAAATAAAAGCAGGAATTCTTTTGCTGTCAAATCATCCTTCATGGCTGTGGTCTGGAATGCTGCCAGCAGAGTGAACTACTCTACTACTCCCAAAACTGAAACTCCGCTCTCGAATCACCCTGCTTACCCAAGAAGCCTTTTAATGCCTCTTGCATTAGGTGTAGAATACACCTATGCTTTCAAATGGCACTGCACCAAAGCCATCATGGCTATAATTAGTGTGATTTAACTTTCCCCCCTTCCCCAACTAATTCTAAACATTTATCGTAAGCATTTCTAACTTGTACCTGCAGGAAAACTGAGACACAGTTCATGGAAACTGAGCTCATGTGATTCAGCCTCAGACCTTACAGCTCCTCTGGCCCTCGAGGGGTTCCTTAAATTATTTGCTTTGATGTCACCTTCTTTCATGAACAACCTTTGATTATTCACTGATTAGCTGATCTTCCTTTACCAGAAAATGAGGTGACACACACACAGTGCTGGGCTCCCTGCTGGGACTGCCTGCCACGCTGTGAGATGGTGAGCACAGAGCTTTAGCTCAGGGGTGATATGAGAAAAGAGATTAAAGGGTTTTTCCTTGGCATCACTGCTGGGCAGGATGTGTGGGGTGCTCTGAGCCATGGAGTGGCTGCAAGGCCTCCCTGGGTGTTCAGCAGCCTAAGACAGGAAATGCCCAGTGATGATGACTGGACCTTAGAAGCCCCTTTGTCTGCCTTCAGACCCTTGCTTATCTCTCTCTAAGACTACAGGTCACAGTCCCCTCAACCCCTCAACCCCTACTACTGGACAATTTCTAAAACTCCTGTATCTGATAAAAACCCCTACTTTTGCTCTACTATCCTATAAAAACCCCTACAGTTTGGCAGAAGAGCTGTCCCTGGGAACCTTCACAGAAGATTCAACAAAGACGCTCCTGTGGAACCTCACACAGCCTTCTCCTCTCTCTCCCTGCGTCTGCCCAAGGCACCCAGCAAACCAAGAGCTGAAATCACAAATGAGCTGATAATCACTAGAGCTGGTATCACCTAAGCTTGCCAAGGTGGCCTGGGGCTGGGGACTGCTTGGGAACTGGGACAGGCTGTGCTGAGCAGGACTGGGCTATCCAGACCCCATTGGGAACCGGGACAGGCTGTGCTGAGCAGGACTGGGCTATCCAGACCCCACTGGGAACTGGGACAGGCTGTGCTGACCAGGGCTGGGCTATCCAGACCCCACTGGGAACTGGGACAGGCTGTGCTGAGCAGGACTGGGCTATCCAGGACCCTGCAACGTCTTTGGATACCCCAAAACCCAGCAGAGGCTGCATTAATGGAGCTGTGGATGTCCCTGTGGGGAGCTGTAGATGTCCCTGTGCAGCCCCTCTGGGAGGAGGCAGAGAAGGCACCTGCAGGGCTGGGTGGACCTGCATGCTCTGGGCCAAAAGGACAGGAATTAGGCTGCTCTGTGGGGGCTGCATGAAGGACACCCTGCAAGTCTTGCCTGAGCTACATCCCCAGGATGCTCCTCAAGAGACAGCAGCATTGGTGCCTCTCACAAACCCAAGGCACCTAAAGCTGCCCACGTGTTCCAGGTTGCAATGCAAGATGTTTTCTATTGCCATCTGTATGGCAGATTACCTTTGTCAAGTGGGCAGTTTTCCTTATCTCTCTCTGAGTGACCACAATCACTCCTCCCTCGGGAGGGGACATCTGCTGATAACAACTCTTGAATGTCCCTGCATGGCTGATAAGAACTACAGCATCCCATTGGGAGATGGGAGCCCAGAGGGAGGAGCCAAGCATTCCTACCCGGATAGAATCTGGAGATTCTGGAACACCAGCACAGCTTCTGCACTGGATTGCCCAGAGGAACAGCAGCTGCCTCTCCTTCCCCTGGATCTCCAGAGGCAGAGACTGCACCTTTCTCCAGGATCCCTGCTCCAGCAGAGCCACCCCTGACACTGCAGGAGGGCTGAGCCACAATTCCAATGGGACTGCTGCCAGCACCCTGACCCACAGGGTGTCAGGCTGGGTTCTGACTCTGTCAGTGTTGTTCTAGTGTGCTGCATTGTTTATTTTATCCTTTTATTTTCTTCCCTATTAAAGAACTGTTATTCCTGCTCCCATATTTTTGCCTGAGAGTCCCTTAATTTAAAATTTATAGCAATTCAGAGGGGTGGGGAGGGTTTACATTCTCCATTTCATGGGAGGCTCCTGCCTTCCTTAGCAGACACCTGGCTTTCCAAACCAAGACACCACTGAACTGGGGAAAGATGAGCCCTGCCCATGAGCCCCACAGCTCCTGATGTGTCTTCCCAGGCACAAACCAAAGTGTTTCCTCAGAGATGGGCTGCAATTAATTAATGCAAGCACAATTAATGCAAGCAGAAGCCAACAGACCTAAAACAACAAAGGCTGAAGCCCCTCTAGAGCAACACAACAGGACCAGGGCTGCACAGCCGGGAAGGTTTGAAGGGGAAACTGCAGAGGTAGGGCTTGGCTGAGGCCAAGCAGAGACACCTCAGAGCCAGATGTGTCCATAGAAAATTACACAGCTGGCAGAGAGATCCTCCTACAGAAAGAGCAACTCCTACCTGTGGCTGGGAGAAGACATTCCCCAACCACCTCTGTCTGCTCCAAAGCGACAGAAAGTCTGGTCCTGAGCTTCTCAGCAGAGCAAGAAGTCTCTGTCTTCCTGCTCTTGCAGCTGCCTTCAAGAATTTTGTTCTGCAAGGTCTCTGCAAACTCAGGTTTCTGTTCCTGGACCTTCACAGAGCCCACAGTGGGGCACCCCATGGGCTTCTGGCTGCCCTGGTACCTCAGTGAAATCCAGTGTGTGTACCTGCAGCTGGAAATGAGGGCAGACATGGCCCCAGTCACTGGACAAGACTTCCAGTATTTTGGAAAATGAAGCTCTTGCTCCTTGTTTGTAAGGTGGCAAAGTCACCCCAAAGGACAAATCTGCTGAGATCCTGGTTTGAGCCAACAGCAAGCAGCTCAGAATCCCAGATGGTGACTGTCTTCTCATCCCCTAAATTGCTCTGCTGGATGAATATGTTCATATTTTTCAAGATGTTCAGGATATTAACGTGCTCTCTCCCCAGCCCAGGCTCAACCCAGCTCCTCTCACTTTTGGTGCTGAACCTGTGGCTTCTTGGACCATAAAAAACTCTTTCCTTACACTCAGGCAGGTGAGCAGAAATTTTTGTGATTGTGAGGAGAAGGTAACGACCTTCTATCCTTTTGATTAATTAGTTGCACAATTACAGCATTAAGCAGTCTGATTTCATGGGGAACTGAACAAACCAGACCAAAATTCCCATCCTTATCCTGGAAAGGCCCAGCACTAGGCCTGTTCTTGTAAGGAATGAAACACCCTGAAATCCCTGGGTGCTGAACACTGTCTGAGCCTCTCTCCTGGCCACTCTCATTAGCATCCAGTAAAAATGCACAGTTACACCACCAGAAAAGAAGCCCAAAGGCAATAAATGATGGTTTCAGAAATACTTCAGATTATACTAGAGTGATTCATAAAGGTTCTCACTATCTCTTTTCCTCTTTATCTTGAAATCTCCAAGGTCACCACAAAATGCCTGAATTGCCTGGGGCAAAGCTGGGGCTGATGGTAAAATGGTACCTGGAGCCATAGAAACAGCTGAAATTCTTCCTAACAGCCTGCAGGTTGAAAACTACACTAAAGGTAGTCTCCAAAAGAGAAGGAGAAAGGGAAGATAAAGAGATCAAAGCACTAAGAGCTCATTTACATCACACCATATCTGGAGGCACCAGCACTGCTTCAATCCCATATCACTGCAATGGGCAAGAGCTGAACGTGTTTCTACTCCCACCTCTCCACGTTTGAAAACAGATCAGTCATCTCAGATCATCCCCCACGTGTAGGCCCTAGCCCAGATCTCCACAACATTTCAATAATGAAGTCTCAGCCAGGGCCAGTTTGCCAGGGTGGGATTAAACCCATTCCTGCAGCAGAAGCTGGGTCTGTGCAGTGGGAGCAGTGACCCTTGGCAGGTAACGCTCTGCCACTCTGGCTGCCCCCCCTGCACCTCTCCCTGTGCCTGTCCTGGCTGTGCCCTGTGCCAGGCTGTGCCCTGTGCCAGGTGCCCTCCAGCAGGGCACTGGTGCCTTTCTGCCCCTGGGAATGGCTGGCAGGGGAACCAGAAGAAGTCACTTCTATAAACTCTCTGCCAGCTCAGGGCTGCCATCCCAGCCCAGGGGCTGCCAGGGAGAGTCAGGAGAGACAGGAGGGTGAGGGGTGCAAGCCCAGGGCAGGTGGAAGCTCAGGGCACTTGGCTGCAGCCAGGTAGAGGAGAGAGGGATGAGAACAGCACCCCTGTGCCAGGGGCAGGACTGAGACCTGGATCAGAGCACAAGGGCACTCTTTCTAAATAGGCAAAATCATGAATTTTGCACAGTGTGTCACAGAGTCACAGAATCATAAAATATCCTGAGCTGGAAAGGGCCCATAAGGATGGAGTCAACTCCTGCACAGGACAACCCCAAGGATCTCCCCATGTGCCTGAGAGTTGTCCAAACACTCCTTGAACCCATGGAGATTTCCCCCTGGACTCTGTCTCTTGTCTGTAGCTGTCCTGGCTCCCAAGGAACTTGGCAATCCCAGGGGAGACAATCCCAGGGGAAAGCCCTGGTGCTGTGAGGAGGCAGGGAGCAGATGGCTTCTCTGGCTGGGTGCAGCTCTGGCACAGGCACTGGCACCCCCTGGCCTGTGTGAGTGCTGAGGTGGCTTCTGTGCCATCACACAGAGCTGGGGATGGGGAATCTCCCACTGTTGGGGAAGATGAAACAGGAAAGCCTTATAAATATGATTGTCTGGCAAAAGATTTGGAGAATATGGAAACAATAAGCGAGATTGAAATGAAAGCAAGCTTTGAGACACCTCAGTTACTGAACAACTGGAAAACAATGGTGTGGCCAGCTGAAGGTAATCCCCTTTTGATGGAACAACACCCTCTGCTTGCAGACAGGCCCAAGGGTCAGAGCAGACCCTGCTGGCTTGGCAGAAAGGGCCCAAAGAGGAGTTTTTAGGGTTTAAAATGTAACCCAGTGTGGTAATGTAATGATTCTTATAGGCTGTATGTAAATGCTATAGGATTTGTATCTTGTACTAGATTGGTTAGTGAGAATTAGAATATTCAGCACAGAAGATTTATTGTATTGTAACGAGAACTTTGTCCTCTTATTCTTCGCTCTCTTACTCTCTTACGCTCTTACCCTTTTACTCCCTTACTCTCTCACCCTCTCATCCTCTCTATCCCTCTCTTCTCTCAGTCCTGCTCCAGCTGTGTTTGGCAGCTCCCAGCAGGGCCCTGCACCCAGGCCCTTTGCAATAACCCACAAGTTCCAAGCCCTGGATTCAGAGATCTCTCGTCTCCGTCTGTCCCCACTGTCCCACCCCTGACGCTCCTACACCCCACACCAAACAGGGGAGGCTGACACAGCCCCTGCCATCCCCTCTTTCACCTCCCAGACAGAGCAGCCAGGGCAGCAGTCTGCTTTGAGTTGGATGTTGGGCAAGAAGCACAATTTTCCTTTTCTGTTAACATTCTGCAAGTTCATGTTTTTGGTGATTGCCATGAAAGAGAGGTCCAGAAGGAATTGGTTTGGGTTGATCAAAATAATAAATACCATGTTGTTTCCTCCCCCTGCTTCAGCATTGACATTTAAAGAAATCATCCCAGAAAGGGCATTCTACACCAGAAGTAATTTGAAAAGAAAAATGCTTTCTGTCCAGAAAATGTCAAAGCAGAACTTCTCAAACTTTTTGAAACTCTTTTTACATGTTAGCCTAACCTATTAAGGGTTCAGAGCTGGTTAAATGGATGAGCTGGGTCAACCTTAACATTTTCATTAGTGTGATCACATCAAATCTAAAAGAATCTCTAAACTAAAAAGAAACATTGGGGCCTTAATGAGAGCAAGGAACACCTTTTTAAAGCAAGAAAAATGAGATTGCAAGTATCTGTCCTTTCTTCCCACCATGTCCTTTGGAGCAGCCACAGCCCAGCAACATCCTGACTTTTGGCAACTCAATGGTCTCCACTATGAAAAGTGGAGACTTTTGAAAGAGCATGAAAAGAACCTCATTCTTTTCTTGAATGAAGAAATTCATTCAAGAAAAGAATGAATGAAAAAGAATGAAAATGAAAAGATGAAAGGAACCCCACATCCCCTCATATCCAGACTGGGGGTTGTTCCCTGTCCTCCAGGTCTCTGCTGCATTTCAGGTCCCCACTCGCCAGATTTTTTGGGGCAAAATTCCTCCTGTGGGAGGAAATATTGTCTTAACCTGGAACAGCTACCAGGGAAAGGTAAACCCAGCAGCATCTTCCTCTTTGCTGCCCAGCCAAAGCCTTCTGAACAAGACAAGGAGCAGCAAACAGCAAACCAACCCAACTGGTGCATCCCTAGCATTCCCCATGCAAGTTTCCTAGAAACCAAATGGGTGTTGAAAATGTGTCCCCTCCCAAATACTGCAAGAATTAACCCAGTTCTGGAACCAGGAGAGCAGCTCAAGATCAGCCAGGGATGGTTTTAAGCCACTGGGCTGTTCTGGGCAGGCAGAAACTCCCTGGCAGAGGCTCCTGCACAGACTGGAGCTGTTCTGGTTCCACAGCACCTCAGAAAGCAGCTTATACACTACAGCCTGCCCTGCCTGCCCTGGGTCCTGCCCACAGCTCCCAGACCTCTCTGGGCAGTTTGCCCCAGTGCTCAGAATAAAGGGATTTATTTACAGCCCACCTGGTGCCACCTGCAAGGTGGTCCAACCACTCTTGGAGCCCACATGGTGGGAACAGCAATTAATTCCTGTGGAAATGTTCCTGGGAGAGAACTGATCCACCTGGAGAGCAAGGCTTGTTGAAGTGTACCAAAAAGCAGACACTGATGTCTGGAAACCCAGGGCACCAGGAATATTTCTCTGTCTGCTCTGGGGTGCCCTGGCCCCAAGGGGAGCACTGACTGTGACCCTCATCCATGGAGAAAGAATCCACAAAAGTGTGAAATAGATTATAGAGAGTAGTGTAGGTCTATCACTTAGGTGAGAAATTGAGGTTTTGGGATTTTTAGTGTGTTGTGGATGCAAGCAAGATGGAGAGCACAGGGTGTTGTCCTGGGTTTCTTCTTCATGCTTCTTCTTCCTTCTTCTTCATGGGTTTGGGTGACATTTTGTAATTGGGCAGAAAAATCCTCATTGGGGGCTCTGTGGGATCAGTTATTTGGTTAAAAGGGAAAATAATCTAGGTGTCAGTTCTTAATTGGATAGTTTAGTCTTAAAAGACCTCGTACCAAGAGATTGTTGGCCATTTTGTGCCTTTTAGTGAAAAGTTGCCAAACTCACAGTAGTGAGACTGTTTTAGTGATAAGAAATAATGAACACCTGAGTCCAAACATGAACTGTCATCTCAAGTGCCTTCAATCCAGCCCCAGAGGAGCCCACAGCTGGTACCCCCACACTGATGAAGCAGACAGGAGCAGGAGATGGGACAGGGTGTAAGGATCTGGGTCAATGTACACATGCAGGACTCCTCTGCTTGCAGGAGATGAATGAGGAGGGTGTGACAGAAGCAGGATGCTGGCTGCATGCAGTAGGAGAATTTGCTTTTTATGTACAAATTGCTGGTAAAGAATTGTATAGAATCGCTCTACACAGACACAAGACAAAGATACACAACAAAATAACACAGAATAAATCTCTCTGTGGCTATTCAGGGTGATTGTTCAGTGCTACATCTGGCTCAAGGGTGCCTAAATCACTGATTGCCAGGACCAGCCAGTGGGTCCAGGCAGGCTGAGGGCAACACAGCAGCAGAGGTTCTTGAAAATTGTCTTCTCATGGCTCCCAGAGGCTCTGGGTGAATTTCCATGAGCAAACACCTGAGAGTGACAGGCTGGCTGTGCTGGAGACCTCGAGTGACCCAAGTGCTTCCTGGGTGTGTGCTGGGACTGGCTTCAGACCACCTTGGTACCTGTGCCCGGGTCAGAGAATCTGCAGAGATCTCTGGATCTCCTTTAGGGAGCAGGCTGAGGGGAGGAAGGTGTGGGCTGCACACAGAAATGCTTCCAGCTGCACATGGGGCTCCTGCAGCCACTGTCACCCACAGCCTTCCTGTGACTGCACCGGCTCTGCACAGAGCAGTTTGGCCCCACATATTCTGGGAAAGTATCAGTTGGAAGCCTAAGGAAAGCCAGACCTTGGGTTAGGGAGTTCCACCTGTACTGGGAGCTGGAAGCCCTCGTGCCCTCTCTCTGTGTGCCCACCATTAATTGGTGCAAGGGCTCCCTGCACATCTGGCCCAGAGCAGCCACCTCTGCCCTGTTTCTCTTCACTGCTCACATCCCCCCTCTGCTGCCAGCCCTGCAGCTGATCCCTGCTGTCCCCAGCCCTGCTCCAGTGACCACAGAGAGCTGATGGCCAAGGCTGTGGCTGCTGGGCAGGATCTCCATAGCCTGGAACTGCCAGAGGTGCAGGTCAGCAGTCTGAGAGTGCTCACTTCTGTCACACTGAGAGTCTGGCAGCACACAGCTCCTCCTGTCATTCTCTGGCTGGCAGAAAATCAGAGAGAGGCTCTGACAGGTGTCAGTCACTGTGGGGAGGGCTACAGCAGAGAGGGAAAAGCTGCTGAGATGGAGAACTAGGACAAGGCACTGCTGGGAAAGCACTGGGCCAGGCTGCCTCTCCCCTTGGAAGCCACATTTTGGTGGGTTTAATGCCAAACCATGTATAGAATCACACCAAACCATGTATGGAACCACAGAGTCATTAAAGGCTGCCAAGATCATCAAGCCCAGCCTTTGACCAAATGCCACCATATCACTGTGGGCCCTCAAGCAGCCATCAACAGAGTGCGTTAGAGCTCTACACTACAAAAATATAAGAACTTTATGACTCCCTCCCCATTACCAGGCTAACCTATATTTAAATAGGAGAATTAATGCTAGAATGAGTAACCAGGGTCCCCCCTCTACGATGCAAGCTTGCATCCATACATTATTGACAAATCACCAATACACCACAAATGAAACAAGCAGAGTATTAAATGTCTTGTTACCCTGACAGAGGAGCATCCATTAAAAAAGATTAAAACCTGTAAAAGGAACTAGGCAAACCCATCAAGGCCCAACTGTTTACCAAAAGCACAGCCTTCAGCACACCAAAAACAAGTATTGAACCATATTATGGCAAATCTGCACCACTGCCATGGGGGACAAGCTGATCCCAAAGTCCTGAGAGTGGCAAGTAAACAGTAAAGGAGAACTGGAGGGTTGCAGTAGATGCACTGCTGAATCTTAGTGCAGTTTGTGCCCTGTCACTACTTGGAAGTAGGCAAAATTTGGAAACTTCTTACAGGGGATCATATCTAATAAATTTTGTAGTTGAAAATGTCTGAATGGCTGACTGAAATGCTTTATGCTCACATCAAAACATTTCATTCACTAAAAACTAAGCCATGACAATGCAATATTTAATGACAGGCAGCACCTGCACAAACTAACCCGAGGCTGAATTTGGAAATATCAAAAGTAAAATGAAACCCCATTTGAAACAAAATCCTTCACTTCAGACTCAGACATCTCCAGTCTGTTTTCATTCAAAAAATTCTACCACATCTCTGTTGCCTGGAAACTTTTGCATTTGAGGAAGAGCAGTTTTTGCTCTAGGAAGCTCACTCAGAGAAAAGCCTGGTTTCCCTGGCATTGCAGGGGGATCCTTTTGCTGCTCACAAGCAAGTTACCATCTGTGGGTGCCAGGCACTGCAGGAAAGGCACTGAGGGAAGCCTGGTCTTGATTCTGAGCTGTGCTCAGGCACAGGAGCTGGGCGTCCTGCCTTGTGCCCAGAGGGATCTGTGACACCACAGGTTATCCCAGACAGCACTTAGAGCTTTCCCCTATGGGGGAAACTGCATCCAGTCCCAAATACTTGGCCAAAACTTTGGGCAAACAAAGAGCAATGGCAGAGACACCTCCCAGCTGTGTCTCTTGCCTTTCAGTCCCAGTTGTTCTCTTGTCTTCTGTATGCTCTGCATCCCAGCAGCCAGGTCAGCAGGGTCCTCCCTGGGCAGAATGGCTGAGAGAAACAGGAGAGGTGGGGAAGAGCTGTGGGGGAATAAGAACCCTGTGCCTGTGCATTTTGTTGTGGATTGAGGTGCCCTGGGTTCAGGTTATGCTCTCCACCAGCAGGGAGGTGCATCACAAGGGTACAGGGTGGGTCAGGCTGGGTGCAGCTCTGAGCAGCCTGGGCTGGTGGAACCCTGACCCTGACCCTGTCCCTCAGCAGGGGAGCTGGAATCAGATGTGCTTTAAGGTCCCTCCCAAACCAAGTCAGATGTAATTTACAATCCTATGTAATTCTACAGTCCCCTGCTTCGCCCCCAAGAGGAGCTGCCCCTTACAATGATGGGGCAGCAAAACCTCCCTCAGGGTTTGCATTTTGCTATTTTAGTCTGGCTTGTGCCACTAGTTTAGTCATGAGTGGGAGAAGCAGCTGTTTAGACAAATGGCTACCTGTGCAGGCTGGGATTTTCAAAGACAGCCAAGTAAGGCCCTGAAAATTGCAAAGAGCAGCAACAGCACATCTGCAGGATGGCTGCCTTGAGAGGAGAGAACCTGGCATAACCCAGCACCTGCTGAGCAGCCAGGCAGTGTCCAGGGCTTGCCTCTCAGTCCCTTGTCTTGGAGGTGGAGTTCTCTGTGCCAAAAAGGGCAGAGAAGGAACAACCATGTCATGACAGATCTGAATACACTTAATGCACTCAAGCAGGAAGGGAAGGCAATAATTCACTCTGGAGCAGGGTTGCCTTGGGATGGTCTGGCACAGCAGATGATTTATATTTAGAGTTGGGCTTGGCAGGTGCTTTTATGGAACAGAAGTTTGGTTTTCAATTGTATTCAACCTGTCCCAAAAGTTGTTCAAACCATTCCAGCTCGTGGCATGGCCAACTATTACCTAGGTCAGATGGGAAAGAAGTGCACAAAACTGCCCTCTTCTGTTTCCTGGGAGCTGGGTAGTGCTGGCTGCTGCCAGAGGCATGACACATTGATCAGAGCTCTGAGCCTCTTCAACATCCTGCCCCAAATATCTGGGTGGACTGGCAGGAACCCAGAGCTGGGCTCCTGTCCTGCCGCAGTCTTGGGTTGTTGGTTGTTAATCGCTGCCCCGAGATGTGCAGGATGTCTCTGTTCCGGCCCGCACATCCAAAGAACGAGTCAGAGCTCTTCAGTTTTCGATCTTGAAGTTGTTTATTAATTCTTATCTATAAAATTTTCTTTCTGCCCAGCAGGGCAGCCACAGGCACTCTGACCGCCCCAGGGCAGTGCTGTCCTTTCATACTACAAACTACCTATAGCATATTTACACTTAATTCCCAATAACTATCACCTATGTTAGACAGTGCACTTCTACTCTAAACCAATCCCAAAGTGCCAACATCACTGCAGAAAATGGAGACCAAGAAGAAGAAGAAGAAGAAGAAGAAAGGCTGGACATGCCCAAGTTCCTCCATCTTGTCCCCACAACCCCCATACCAAAAATCCTAAAATCTACATTTTCACCCTGTGATCATTTTATTATTATACTGTTTAAACTTCTGTGACTTTCAGGTCCTCATACAAAGCTGGTAACTTGCTCCAGGGGTCAGAATCAAATCCCCAGGTGCTCTGGGCTGTGTGCCAGGGTCTGCGAGCCCCCCGACAGGGTCCTGGCAACTCTGGACACCCGGAGGGATGCACTGAGCTCTGACACCCCAGCCCTCTCCCCTGCCCTCCAGCCTCCTGTGCTTCCATGCTGAGAGCACTGAGAATTGGAAGACCAGATGAGAGCACTGAGATTGGAAGGCCAGTTGAGAACAGTGAGCATTGAAAGGCCAGTTGAGAGCACTGAAAATTGAAAGCCAGATGAAGGCCACGTTTTCCCAGCACTGTGGCAGAAGGACAGACAACTTGTCCATGGGGATGTCCTGGGAAGGGTTCCAGGATGGGTTTTGCACCAGCCCCGCAGTGTCAGCTTGTGACAAGGCTGATGCTCCTGAAGCCAGCGCTGGCCACTCAGCAGCCCACACAGGAGGGGTGTGGAGGGGCAGGGGCACCCCCAGCCCTGTGCTCACAGCCTGGGGGCAGCTGGCTTGCCCACTTCCCTCTGGAACCTGGACCCCTGCTTTGGGCTCTGTTAGACAAGGCTTTGCTGCCAGAGCTGTGGGGATGGACAAGCCTCTGCTGGTGGCCAGGCCAGCATGAAGTGTTTGCCTTCATCATGAGACTCTGAGTAAATGAAAACTCAAAAAAAAAAAAAAAAAATTGCTCCTGCAAATGTTTCTGCCTTCCCTTTATTCTGTGTAGGAGGATGAATTTGCAGAGTGAGAAGGGAAGTATCATCTTGACTCAGGAAAGAAGAACAGGCTCTGAGGGATTCACAGGCAATCCCTGCCTGAATTCAATGGCTGAGCTTGCATATGGGGATGGAGTCAGAAAAAGTAAAAAAAAACCACCAGAATTTGGCACAATTCAGAAGCTTAAATAAAATTTAAAATAGCTCTTTTAGTATCCTTGAAGTCCTGGATCTAGAGTTTTACAAGAGCTGAGCAGCACTGGTTTTCCTGCTGGTCCTGGGGTGGAAAACCACAAGGCTGATGTTAGGTACAGAGATATCCCTGGGCATCTCCCACTGACATCTGGAAGGGCTGTCAGAGGCCATGGCATCAGTCTGGACATGGATTTCATCCATTGCCTTCCCCCAACACCCAGCACCAGAACTTTTGGGGGGTGCATAGCCCCAGGCTGGGGCTGTCCCCAACATTTCCCCCGGGCACTCCCACCCTTTGCCCGGATTTCTGCCAGGCTGTGCCCAGCTGATAATGTCAGTGCTCCTGCAATGTGTGTGCAGAGCTGTGCTGAAGGGCCCTAACACATCATCCTGCAGCTCCCTGTTCTGTTCTCACCAGCTCTCTCACCTGTGTCCAGGGCCACAACCCAGAGCTTGGAAAACTCGGTGAGGCAGCGCGGTCAGGAGGGGCTGTGACCAAGGTGGGTAAAGCTGTGCAGCTGCAATACTGAGCCAAACCAGCCACTCAGGACAGGCACAGCACCTGGATGAAGCAGTCCAGAGCCTAAGCAAAGTGACAGCCTCAAGTTCTGGATGCCAACAAAGTTGTGTTTTGCACCTGAAAGGATGATGAGGTGTTGGTGTTGCTGCTGGAGCATTTCCTGGTCTGTGCCTGCTGCACCCACACCACAAAGGGAAGGGATTTCAAAAGCACCACGGGCAGTTGCAAGTTGCAAAAGTGTTTTTTCCTATCCCTCCTCACCTCACACAGCCCACAAGACCTCACCTCTTGCACTGACTTTCTCACCATGCACCCACACACTTGTGTGATCTGGCGTGTGATGCTGCCTGTCATGTCCTAATGCACTATCAAAGGCATCAAGGAGAAGCTTAATTCTTACTGATGAGGTAAATGAAAGAGGGTTGGGACATTTTTGTGCTCTGAATAATGGAGAGGGGGGTCACCAACCAGCCACGGTTGAGAAATCTGGCAAAAGAAGTGTCAAAGCAGGTGGGGTAAGCTGCACCCAGGGGCAGAAAACCTTCCCAGCCCAAGAATTCAGGCTCTGGCTGCCATCTGGGAATGCAGTTGCTGCTCAAAAGGCAAACCTTGGTGCTCAAAAGGCAAACCTTGCCTGTTGCAAGCACCCCGTGCTCAGGACCCTCCCTGGCTCTGCTTTGCTGGCAGAGCAGGACAATGGAGGCAGTTCCGGAAGCAAAGAAAGTTCGAATTCCTCCAGCCAATTACCTCATGGCAATAAATCTTCCACCTCTCCTTCCCAGCCACAGGTGAAGCCTGTCTATTGTCTAGGGAGCCTGTCTGTCTGCCCAGCACAAAAGGGAGAACAATCCATGGTTTTGTGTAACATCCGATGCATTAAAATGCAGAATAAAGCAGGAAAGGGCCAAGGAGAGCTGGGTGGGGAGGAGATCTCCAGAGGCTGCTGTGATTCTGGGGTGGCTGCTTTGCTTCCACCCTGGTGGTGCAGGTGTCATTGAGGTTGCATGCTGGTCAGGGTGTCGCATTCACATTCTCTGAAAAATCCCTTTGCCCAGCTGTAGGAGCATTGGGGGTAGGATGGTCAGGATGGATGAAGACGAGAGATCTCTGCAGCCAGGGCTTGGAACTTGGGGGTTATTGCAAAGGGCCTGGGTGCAGGGCCCTGCTGGGAGCTGCCAGGCACAGCTGGAGCAGGCCCCAGAAAAATAAAGAGAGCGGCAAAGAGGATTAGAGAGAGAGAGAGGATAAGAGGGTAAGAGAGCAAGGTTCCCATTACAATGCCATAAATCTTCTTCTGTGCTGAATATCCTAATTCTCACTCACCAATCTAGTACAAGATACAAATCCTATAGCATTTCCATACAGCCTATAAGAATCATTACATTACCACACTGGGTTACATTTTAAACCCTAAAAACTCCTCTTTGGGCCCCTTCTGCCAAGCCAGCAGGGTCTGCTCTGACCCTTGGAGCTGTCTGCAAGCAGAGGGTGTTGTTCCATCAAAAGGGGATTACCTTCAGCTGGCCACACCATTGTTTTCCAGTTGTTCAGTAACTGAGGTATCTCAAAGCTTGCTTTCATTTCAATCTCACTTATAGTTTCTATATTCTCCAAATCTTTTGCCAGACAATCATATTTATAAGGCTTTCCTGTTTCATCTTCTCCAACACCCAGGATTTTTCTCCTGGGAAGCTGAGAAGAAAAAGGAAAACAATAATTATCTCATTTGCTTCTTCTCTGTTTTGCTCCTTTGGAATGTGTTTGGGGATTGTTTACCCACAGGTGATTGTTTCCTTGGATTCTGGTGTGAGTTGTTTTGACTCATTGGCCAATCAGGACCAAGCTGTGTCAAGACTCTGGAGAGAGTCAGGAGTTTTCATGATTATCTTTTTAGCATTCTGTCTGTATCCTTTCTTTTTAGTATAGTATAGTATAGTATAGTATAGTATAGTATAGTATAGTATAGTATAGTATAGTATAGTATAGTATAGTATTCTTTAATATAGTATCATAAAATAATAAATTAGCCTTCTGAGGCCATGGAATCATATTCATCATTCCTGCCTGCTACAGGGCACCCCACAAATCCAATAGTCAGGGATGTGCTGGGGAGGGCTGGGGGTCCCTCAGGGCTTTCAGAGAAGGGGTTCTGCTGGCCTGGAGGGGGCCTGCTGCCCACAGCACTGTCCAAATCCTGTCTAAAGCTGTCTTCCCTGAGGCCAAGCTGCCCAGTCTTCAGGCAGTTAAATGGCAAACAGCCCCTGAGGGCTGGTGGATCATCGTGGTGGGCATTTTCTGGTTCCCTCTGTGGTGCCCCACTGCACTGCCAGGCACTGATCTGCACCAGAAGAAAATGGAAGGAAGAAAATATTTTGTGCTAACCAGATCAGACTTTCACAGAGCAACATCTCTTTGTTATTGCCACCAGAGCTGATGGTCCTGCACTGATTATGGGCCAATGGATGTCACTGGAGGTGCAGTCTCCAGCCCTGCAGCTTGCTGGAGCCACCCTCACCTTTCCTTTGGAAAGTTCAAGGCATGGCTCTTCCCAGGAAAGACCAAGGTTCTGGGGGAGTTAAATATCTGCCCAGTCCATGTTCATGCACTGTGTCCTGCTCTGTGGCTGTGGAGAGATGAGGAGCACTGCAGAAGTCTCTGCATTCTGAGGCATTTTCCATAGTCTGGAAGAACCAGGAGCTGCACCTGTGAACTGATGGGGCTGGAGTGCTCCACAGTGTGAGTCCTTCCACCTGCAGCCCTCTCAAACCAAGTTAGGGCCAGACTCCAGATCCCAGTCTTTCTAGACCAGATTACTGAGAGCAGGAGATAGAAGCCCTAATGAAAGCAAAGAATTCCTTTAAAGCAAACTTCTGATGAGACAACAGAGTGAGTCCAGAGCAGACCCTGAGAGACGAAGGATAACCCAGTGAGGAGCAGAGATCAGGCTTGTTGGATCTTTGGACATCTGGGTGATATCTGACCACCACCTCTCCCTGCCCTGCTGCACCACCAGACCTGTACTGAGTGTTTGGTGTCTGGGTACATGTCAGAGCTCAGTGCATCCCTCCGGGTGTCCAGAGTTGCCAGGACCCCGCCGGGGGGCTCGCAGACCCTGGCACACAGCCCAGAGCACCTGGGGATTTGATTTTGACCCCTGGAGCAAGTTACCAGCTTTGTATGAGGACATGAAAGTCACAGAAGTTTAAACAGTATAATAATAAAATGATCACAGGGTGAAAATGTAGATTTTAGGATTTTTGGTATGGGGGTTATGGGGACAAGATGGAGGAACTTGGGCATGTCCAGCCTTTCTTCTTCTTCTTCTTGGTCTCCATTTTCTGCAGTGATGTTGGCACTTTGGGATTGGTTTAGAGTAGAAGTGCACTGTCTAACATAGGTGATAGGCATTGGGAATTAAGTGTAAATATGTTATATGTAGTTTGTAGTATAAAAGGACAGCACTGCCCTCGGGGGTGGTCAGAGTGCCTGTGGCTGCCCTGCTGAGCAGATCTCGGCTGGGCAGAAAGAAAATTTTATAGATAAGAATTAATAAACAACCTCAAGACCGAAAACTGAAGAGCTCTGACTCGTTCTTTGGATGTGCGGGCCAGAACAGAGACATCCTGCACATCTCGGGGCATCAATTAACAACCAAAAACCCGAGAGGTGCAGGAGAGGAGCAGCTTCTGGATGGGTGTGAAGGGCACATCCCTGGTACATGTTTGAGAGGCCACATCCCATGCGCTGTGCCCTGGGGAGCCTCTCTGCGTGCAGGAGGTGCAGCTGGGCACAGGACTGTGGGGCAGGCACAGGACAGCACAGGATGCTGTTCCCGTTTGTGCTCCAGCACTGCTGCACTCTCTGCTCAGGGCTTTGACAGGCATTGGCTGCAGTGGGCACCTCTTGCCCTCTGCAGCCCCAGTGCAGCACTGTGCCACCTTGTTCTCTGCTTTCCCCAGGACACAGAATAATCCCCAGTGCTGCTGGCAGGTTCTTCCTGTGCAGCCTAGGCCAGGAGGGGGCTCCTGTAGCCCCCAGGCAGCAGAGAAAGGGACAGCAGACAGGAGTGGGATCCTGCAGTGTGAAGGCACAGCAAGGCTCTGGCTGCAGGCCCAACTGCAGGTGACTCCTCTGCCCTGATTGAGTGGAGCTGACCTTGGACACACTGACATTTGTGTGGGCAATCCAGGGAATGCTTTGGGGTTTGACTGCCTTCCCACTCAGGATGTGGCCACGCACCCTGGGATACGGGCAGGCACCTTATCAAGGTTGGAAGAGTTGCTGGCAGCCAGATTGTGAATAAACCATCTTTAGAGCCATGGCTTGACTTGCTTTAGGTCCCTGTGGCTCTTTAGGGTGGAAGGAGGCAGCTCTGGATGCCAGTGAGACAAGGAGCATCACCCCAGGCTGGGCCAGCCCTCTCACCCAACTCCAGTTTGCTGGTTTTATCTCATGCAGTTCAATTGTGCAAAATGTTTCTGGGGGAAAACAGTGATTGTGTTATTTCTTCCCCATGTTTTGGACTCAGCTTTGGGATCAGAAGCATTCTATTGCCCCAACAGACTTAGGCACAGAGAAAGAGAAAGCCTTCTACACCATGCTGAGAGCTGACACAGCTACCATGACCCACCCAAGTGCTGAATGTTGTGGGGGGAATGTGAAACCACCATCACAGCCCCAGAGTGATGACTGAAGCCAGTCTCATCTGCTGAGGGATGGGTGATGGCTGGTGTCTCCTCAGCAGGCAGCACAGGTGCCCACTTGTGAGCCAGCTGTGCCCACACATCACCCTGAGCTGTTTCTCACAGCCACAAACCAAAGGTCAGTGTGCTGAAGGGCCCTTGAAGTGCTCCCCACTCTGTTCCTGGCAGCTGGCAGGGCTGGATCAAGCTGCTTTTCATGGATGTTTTTGTGAAATGGGGCTGGGAGTGTGCCACAGCCTCTCTCTGTCAGTGCCCCAGCAGAATCCCAGAATCCCAGACTGGTTTGGGTGGGAAGGGACCATAAGCCTCATTTTGTTCCACCTGCCTGCCATGGACAGGGACACCTCCCACTAGCCCATGTTGCTCAGAGCTCCATCCAGCCTGACCTGGAACACTTCCAGGGATGGGGCAGCACCAGCTTCTCTGGGCACCCTGTGCCAGGGCCTCCCCACCCTCAGAGGAAGAATTTTTTGCTAATGTTCAATCTGAACCTACACTCTGTCAGTGTGAATCCACTTCTTCTTGTCCTGTCAGGCCCTTTTAAACAGCCTCTCTCCATCTTTGTCAGCTCTGTTTAGGCACTGAAAGGCTGCAGTTGGGTTGCCCTGGAGCTTCTCTCCTCCAGGTTGAACAATCCCAATTCCCTCAGCCTTTCCTTGGAGAAGTTGTACCCCATCTCCCTATTCCACTTGGTGACCTTCTTGGGACTTGCTCCAGCAGGTCCCTGATCCCTTCTGAGCTGTGCAGGAGAGGTGGGAGCCCCGCCTGGCACAGCTCACAGTGCCAGGAGGGTCTCACAGCTTCTCCGTTCTTGTAATGAGATGTCTGGGCTGGAGTGGGCTCCTGGCAGCAGCCAGGCCCTCCAAGCACCCTGACCCCTGAGCAGTGCCTGAGCTGCCATGGCCAGGGGATGGCAGAGACATGGGCTGTCACTGTCAGCAGGAGCTGAGAGCTGCAGCTTGCTCTGGTCACTGCTTGTGGCCAACCCCTGCCCCTGGAAACTGAGCTGGGCCACCATGGGACACATCACAAACCCTGTGAGGAACCCCTGAGGGAGCTGGGGGTGCTCAGCCTGGAGAAAAGGAGACTCAGGGGTGCCCTCATCACTCTGCACAGCTCCTGAAAGGTGCCTGTGCTCAGCTGGGCTGGGCTCTTTCTCCAGGCAGCACCGACAGAACCAGAGCACACAGCCTCAAGCTGCACCAAGGGAAATTCAGATTGGTTATCAGGAAAAAGCTTTTTACAGAAAGGGTGACAAAGTTCTGGAATGGGTGCCTGAGGAGGTGGTGCAGTCCCCATCCCTGGGTGTGTTTAACAAAGCCTGGATGTGGCACTGGGTGCCAGGGTTTAGTTGAGGTGTTGGGGCTGGGATGGACTCGATGATCTTGAAAGTCTCTGCCAACCTGGTGGTTCTGTGAATTCTGTGAATCTTCTCTCCTGAGAAGCTGAGAGGCCTCAGGAACAAAATGTAAACAATGGTTATCTGCTCCTGTAGAATGCAACAGGTGCATCTTTGATTGGTCCCATGTTGGATGTTTCTAGTTAATGGCCAATCACAGTCAGCTAGCTCGGACAGAGAGTCCGAGCCACAAGCCTTTGTTATCATTCTTTCTTTCTTATTCTATTCTTAGCTAGCCTTCTGATGAAATCCTTTCTTCTATTCTTTTAATTTAGTTCTAATATAATATATATCATAAAATAATAAATCAAGCCTTCTGAAACATGGAGTCAGATCCTCATCTCTTCCCTCATCCTCATAACCCTGTGAACACCATCACAGACAGGGGTCCTGGAGCGAGGTGGGGCAACAGGGAAAAGGCACAAAATGCTGCAGGGGCTGGTGGGAGGTGCAGCCCCAACCATGGCTGAATGCTGCTGCTAAGCACTTTTAAAGTTAACACCCTTATTCATCCCTCAAACAGAAGCAGTAAAGCATGGAAGAAGGAATGAAGAACATCTTGAAGACTGTTGCTCTGCACTGGCTGCTACAGACACCTCCAAACTCCAGCTGGAGCACAGGGAATGGTGCCCAGCACAGGGAAAGCAGATGGGAGCAAACACAGGGTGACATGCTGGGCTCAGCCTGGGGCTGGGAGTGGACACAAGGCTTTCAGATGGCTCTGGAGCCAGACCTGCTGCAGGGAGTGACAACCTTTGCTCACAGCTGCCAGAGGTCCTGGTGCCTCCATGCCAGTTTTAAGTGGGCTTCTGCTTGGGAATGCAAAGGAAAACCACCAAGACACAAGGTGTTTATGAGCACTGAACCACCTTGATACTACAGACATGAGTATTCTGGTGCAGATCTGACTGTTCAGCCTCTGAAAAAGTCTGGAATAGGTCTACTAATCTAATATCTCAATAATACTTGGACTCCAGGCAGTGCTCCAGTTTTCTGTGCCCCATCAGATAGTGCATTCCTACCTCCTTGCTATCTATATACCCCTGCATCAGGGCATTCCTGTCACAGTACTGCAAACAATTCCAGTCTTGCTTTTGACACCAGAGATGTCCATCCCCAGCCTTCAAACACCCCATATGTGTGGAGAATGATGCATACATTGATTTAGCTTAAAGAGACATCAGATTTTTCAAGGCAACCATCTCAGTGTACTCTAGTTCCCTTCCAGGAATAGCTGCACTTTAGCTTCCAAAAACATCCAGTCTCCAAAAGTGTTCTGGATTGCAAGATAAGTGTGTATTCTATTTCTTATCTGTGAGAAGTGGGGCAGTTATCTGCTGTTCATTTCTTTATCTCTCCCACATCCAATCCTCCCTCCAGGAGATCTCTTCTGTTAATGGGCCATTGATTATTAATTATCATCTGTTCATGGCCAGTGAGTGTCCCTGCATGGCTGATCCAATTCCACCATCCCATGGGAAGATGCTCCGCCCAGGGGAGGAGCCAAGCATTCCTACCTGGATCCAATCTGAGCCTGGCACAGCACAGCAGCCTTTGCCCCCTGCATTGCCAGAGGAGCAGCTTTCTGCTGCCCTGCATTGCCAGAGGGAGCCCAGGCCCATCTGCAGCAGCCCTGGAGCTGCAGAGGAAAACTCCCCCCTTGTGCAGGACCCCTGCTGCAGCAGAGCCACAGCTGGCACTGCAGGAGGGCTGAGCCCCCATGGCATGGGGCTGTGCCACCACCCTGACACACAGGGACAGGGCATGGTCTGACTCTGGAAGTGGTTTGTTTTCTTTTTTGTACTATTGCATTTGTATTTTTAATTTTCCTAATAAGGAACTGTTATTCCTACTCCCATATCTTTGCCTGAGAGCATTTTAATTTCAAAATTACAATAATTCAGAGGGAGGGGGTTTGCATTTTCCATTTCAAGGGAGGCTCCTGCCCTCCTCAGCAGACACCTGTCTGTTCAAGCCAAGACACCCATGCTGCTTCTGCTCTCAGCCCATACTGCCCTATTCCCAGTTCCTGCTCTGCTGCCACCAGTGGCTCTCAGACCTCCTCATGTCCCTCTTCAAAACTGTCCCTGTGTCCCCCACCTGCACAGCTGGCTGCCCTTCTCTCCATGGTTGGAGAGGAACATCTGCTGGGCAGCTCACAGACTGCATCCCCCCCCACAAAACCTTCATATTCTTTTCTACCACACTCACTAAACAAAATTTCTGCAGCTTTCCCCATATTTGTTGCTGATCTTCCAGCTCTGTCCATGCCCAGCCATGCAGGGCCCTGCAAATGTGCCATTTTCCAGACCAGAACCCTCCTGGATATCCATCACTGCTCACCAGAGGCTGCTGCTGTTGATATTAGGTTGCCCAGTCAGCTTTAGGTATAGATAAAAAAAGGAGGAGCAAAATGAAAATGTCACCCTTGGCTTGCTGCTGAGGAGATCTGTGTAAAGATCTGGATAGTAGCTTAAGACAAGGTGTTCCAGATTGCAAGGCAAGATGTTTTCTATTACCATCTGTATGGCAGATTATCTTTTGTCAAGTGGGCAGTTTTCCTTATCTCTCTCTGAGTGACCACATTCACACCTCCCTCAGGAGGGGACACTGCTGATAACAGCCATTGAATGTCCCTGCATGGCTGATAAGAGCTACAGCATCCCATTGGGAGATGTGAGCCCAGAGGGAGGAGCCAAGCATTCCTACCCGGATAGAATCTGGAGATTCTGGAACACCAGCACGGCTTCTGCACTGGATTGCCCAGAGGAACAGCAGCTGCCTCTCCTTCCCCTGGATCTCCAGAGGCAGAGACTGCACCTTTCTCCAGGATCCCTGCTCCAGCAGAGCCACCCCTGACACTGCAGGAGGGCTGAGCCACAATTCCAATGGGACTGCTGCCAGCACCCTGACCCACAGGGTGTCAGGCTGGGTTCTGACTCTGGCAGTGTTGTTCTAGTGTGCTGCATTGTTTATTTTATCCTTTTATTTTTTTCCTTTTCCTAGTAAAGAACTGTTATTTCCTGCTCCCACATTTTTGCCTGAGAGTCCTTTAATTTAAAATTTATAGCAATTCAGAGGGGTGGGGAGGGTTTACATTCTCCATTTCAGGGGAGGCTCCTGCCTTCCTTAGCAGACTCCTGTCTTTCCAAACCAAGACACAAGGAAAAATTGTGTCAAGTTACCCAAACTGACTCAGTCCTAGAATGAGAATCACAGAATGGTTTGGGTTGCAAGCAGCCGTAAATCCCATCCCATCCCACCCTTCTGCCATGGGCAGGGACACCTTCCACCATCCCAGGCTGTTCCAAGCTCTGTCCAACCTGGCCTTGGACACTCCTAAGGATGGGGCAGCTACAGCTTCTCTCGTCATCCTGTACCAGAGTCTCTCCACCCTCACAGGGAAGAATTTCTTCAGTATATTTAACCAAAATTTCCCCATTTTCAGCTCAAACCCATTGCCCTTGTCCTGTCACTACAGTTCCTGATGAAGAGTCCCTGCTCAGGACCTCCACATGGCCACACCAGTGTTCAGCAGAGAATATCTGAGCTATTGGCAGAGCTGGGCAGTCACTGCTTCCCTCTGAGCTGTGCTGGGAGCCCCTTGAGGATGGAGCAAAGCAATGAACCCATTGCAGAGACACAGAAAAGGGTTTTGACTGATATTTTCTTTGCCAAATGTGCTTGTAGAATGATAATTCAAGACTTGGCAAGTCAGCATTAGGTTTTCTAATTTGTGGAAGCGAAGGCTGCAAAACTCTGGAAATACTAAAATGCTCTGGTTTTACAAAGACCCTTGGAATACATTATTCTTCATGCAAACTGACATAGTTAAATAGACTGAATTGCTTGAAATCTGTTCAGACAAAACACTGTCTTCAACTGAGAACAAATGCTCCGGCTTTTCAGCTTGTGAGAACAATTGGAATATATTGTTCTAGGATAATGTTCTAGGATTTTTTTCCCTGTTTCCTACAGTTTGTCCATCTCCATTTACAAAGACCACCAGCCAGGAATCAGAAAGGACCTGGTGAAAAGCCAGCTAATCTGATCAAGGCTGACTGAAATATTCCCAGTGTCTTTTTCAGAACAACAGCAAAGCTTGAAATACAATATTTGCTTTCTGTTTTCTACCTAGGGAGCAGTTTTCCAGCAGTAATGTCTCTATCACATCACAGACACTCTGGGGCTCCAATTAGGAAACCTGTTAGCAGGATTATCTGAGCTGCAGGTCCAAGCAAGTGCCTCCCATTATATATTTCAGTGTCTTTGTGGAGTCAAACATGGCTTTGTCTGACCCAGCCAGGTTCCTTGACTGGGCACTGGAGGACACCAGTCAATTCTTCATGATTCACTTTCCCAATGGAAACTTGAGACGTTCTGGTAAACACCACCATGTTCTGAAGGAAATATTCAATTTGAGGACAAAAGTGCATTTTGCCACTTAAAAAATCCTTAAGCCAGAAACTTCCCTCTCCCACTGAGCAGCTCCTGCCTGGTAGAACAGTGCCAGGAGCTGCTTGTTTTGGAGCCAGATTTTCAAAGGAGCTCAGCTTCCCTGTAGGCACCTCAGTACAGTCTGGATTTCATAAAGAAGTAGCACCAGCAGTTCCTGTTGACATAATGACTCAATTTCTGAGCACTTCAAATCCAGCTGTAATGGGTTGAGCCTGGCCAGGCACCCACTGGAGCTGCTCACTCACTCCCCTTTGCAGCTGGACAGGGAGGGACAATTCAATGAAGGGTTCATGGCTTGAGATCACTTCATGGGACACTCATGTAAACCTCCTCCCTCTGAATTGTTATAGCCTTTGAAACTAAGAGGCTCTCAAGCAAAGATATGGGAGCAGGAATAACAGTTCTTCACTAGGAAAATTAAAAATACTAATAAAATAGTACAAAACATGGAGTGACCATGTCCTGCACTGGCAGAGTGTAACTGATCTCAGTTTGGAGGGAGGGGGTTTACATTTTCCATTTCAAGGGAGGCTCCTGCCCTCCTCAGCAGACACCTGTCTGTTCAAGCCAAGACACCCATGCTGCTTCTGCTCTCAGCCCACACTGCCCTATTCCCAGCTCCTGCTCTGCTGCCACCAGTGGCTCTCAGACCTCCTCATGTCCCTCTTCAAAACTGTCCCTGTGTCCCCCACCTGCACAGCTGGCTGCCCTTCTCTCCATGGCTGGAGAGGAACATCTGCTGGGCAGCTCACAGACTGCATCCCCCCACACAAAACCTTAATTTTCTTTTCTACTACACTCACTAAACAAAATTTCTGCAGCTTTCCCCGTATTTGTTGCTGATCTTCCAGCTCTGTCCATGCCCAGCCGTGCAGGGCCCTGCAAATGTGCCATTTTCCAGACCAGAACCTTCCTGGATATCCATCACTGCTCACCAGAGGCTGCTGCTGTTGATATTAGGTTGCCCAGTCAGCTTTAGGTATAGATAAAAAAAGGAGGAGCAAAATGAAAATGTCACCCTTGGCTTGCTGCTGAGGAGATCTGTGTAAAGATCTGGATAGTAGCTTAAGACAAGGTGTTCCAGATTGCAAGGCAAGATGTTTTCTATTACCATCTGTATGGCAGATTATCTTTTGTCAAGTGGGCAGTTTGCCTTATCTCTCTCTCTGAGTGACCACATTCACACCTCCCTCCAGGGGGACATCTGCTGATAACAGCTATTGAATGTCCCTGCATGGCTGATAAGAGCTACAGCATCCCATTGGGAGATGTGAGCCCAGAGGGAGGAGCCAAGCATTCCTACCCGGATAGAATCTGGAGATTCTGGAACACCAGCACAGCTTCTGCACTGGATTGCCCAGAGGAACAGCAGCTGCCTCTCCTTCCCCTGGATCTCCAGAGGCAGAGACTGCACCTTTCTCCAGGATCCCTGCTCCAGCAGAGCCACCCCTGACACTGCAGGAGGGCTGAGCCACAATTCCAATGGCACTGCTGCCAGCACCCTGACCCACAGGGTGTCAGGCTGGGTTCTGACTCTGGCAGTGTTGTTCTAGTGTACTGCATTGTTTAGTTTATCCTTTTATTTTTTTCCTTTCCCTAGTAAAGAACAGCAGTTATTTCCTGCTCCCATATTTTTGCCTGAGAGTCCTTTAATTTAAAATTCATAGCAATTCAGAGGGGTGGGGAGGGTTTACATTCTCCATTTCAGGGGAGGCTCCTGCCTTCCTTAGCAGACTCCTGTCTTTCCAAACCGAGACACAAGGAAAATTTGTGTCAAGTTACCCAAACTGACTCAGTCCTAGAATGAGAATCACAGAATGGTTTGGGTTCCAAGCAGCCGTAAATCCCATCCCATCCCACCCTCCTGCCATGGGCAGGGACACCTTCCACCATCCCAGGCTGTTCCGAGCTCTGTCCAACCTGGCCTTGGACACTCCTAAGGATGGGGCAGCCACAGCTTCTCTCGTCATCCTGTACCAGAGCCTCTCCACCCTCACAGGGAAGAATTTCTTCAGTATATTTAACCAAAATTTCCCCATTTTCAGCTCAAACCCATTGCCCTTGTCCCGTCACTACAGTTCCTGATGAAGAGTCCCTGCTCAGGACCTCCACATGGCCACACCAGTGTTCACCAGAGAATATCTGAGCTATTGGCAGAGCTGGGCAGTCACTGCTTCCCTCTGAGCTGTGCTGGGAGCCCCTAGAGGATGGAGCAAAGCAATGAACCCATTGCAGAGACAGAGAAAAGGGTTTTGACTGATATTTTCTTTGCCAAATGTGCTTGTAGAATGATAATTCAAGACTTGGCAAGTCAGCATTAGGTTTTCTAATTTGTGGAAGCAAAGGCTGCAAAACTCTGGAAATACTAAAATGCTCTGGTTTTACAAAGACCCTTGGAATACATTATTCTTCATGCAAACTGACATAGTTAAATAGACTGAATTGCTTGAAATCTGTTCAGACAAAACACTGTCTTCAACTGAGAACAAATGCTCCGGCTTTTCAGCTTGTGAGAACAATTGGAATATATTGTTCTAGGATATTGTTCTAGGATTTTTTTCCCTGTTTCCTACAGTTTGTCCATCTCCATTTACAAAGACCACCAGCCAGGAATCAGAAAGGACCTGGTGAAAAGCCAGCTAATCTGATCAAGGCTGACTGAAATATTCCCAGTGTCTTTTTCAGAACAACAGCAAAGCTTGAAATACAATATTTGCTTTCTGTTTTCTACCTAGGGAGCAGTTTTCCAGCAGTAATGTCTCTATCACATCACAGACACTCTGGGGCTCCAATTAGGAAACCTGTTAGCAGGATTATCTGAGCTGCAGGTCCAAGCAAGTGCCTCCCATTATATATTTCAGTGTCTTTGTGGAGTCAAACATGGCTTTGTCTGACCCAGCCAGGTTCCTTGACTGGGCACTGGAGGACACCAGTCAATTCTTCATGATTCACTTTCCCAATGGAAACTTGAGACGTTCTGGTAAACACCACCATGTTCTGAAGGAAATATTCAATTTGAGGACAAAAAGTGCATTTTGCCACTTAAAAAATCCTTAAGCCAGAAACTTCCCTCTCCCACTGAGCAGCTCCTGCCTGGTAGAACAGTGCCAGGAGCTGCTTGTTTTGGAGCCAGATTTTCAAAGGAGCTCAGCTTCCCCTGTAGGCACCTCAGTACAGTCTGGATTTCATAAAGAAGTAGCACCAGCAGTTCCTGTTGACATAATGACTCAATTTCTGAGCACTTCAAATCCAGCTGTAATGGGTTGAGCCTGGCCAGGCACCCACTGGAGCTGCTCACTCACTCCCCTTTGCAGCTGGACAGGGAGGGACAATTCAATGAAGGGTTCATGGCTTGAGATCACTTCATGGGACACTCATGTAAACCTCCTCCCTCTGAATTGTTATAGCCTTTGAAACTAAGAGGCTCTCAAGCAAAGATATGGGAGCAGGAATAACCGTTCTTCACTAGGAAAATTAAAAATACAAATAAAATAGTACAAAACATGGAGTGACCATGTCCTGCACTGGCAGAGTGTAACTGATCTCAGTTTGGAGGGAGGGGTTTGCATTTTCCATTTCAAGGGAGGCTCCTCCTGCCCGTCTGTTCCTCAGCAGACACTGCCCTATTCCTATTCCCAGTCTGTTCAAGTGGCCTCAGACCTCCTCATGTCCCTCTTCAAAACTGTCCCTGCTCCCCACCTGCCCAGCTGGCTGCCTTATTGGAGAGGAACCCAGCTCCTGCTCATGGGGAAACAGGCTCCACCAGTTTATTACAAACAAAATCAGAGCAGGATGGCTCTCCCAGCCCCTCCTTCCCAGCTGTACCCCTCTTCAAAACTGTGCCCCATGTGTCCTCCACTGCCCAGAGAGGAGGCTGCCCTGGGGTCCCTCCCAGGGGACACTGCTCCATGAACCCTCCAGTGTGAGTCCATCTGCTGGGCACCTGGGCAGACTGCACCATCCCAGGGAGAGCCCTCCCTTCTCATCAAAAACTTTGGGACAGGCTGCTCCAACCTCTAATTACAAATCTGGGATCCTGGAGTTTAGGCATCCAAACAAACCCACCAGAGCAGGATAATGTGGGTGTATAAACAAGCCCTCAAAATCCCCCATGGATCTCTTCCTCCCATCTCATGCCCTGGGGGAAATCTCTGCTTCCTTCCCAGCTCTATCTCTCCCCTGGATCCCTGGCAGTCCCAGGGAGATCCCCAGGAATGGGGTTTGGGTCATCCCTGTGGATCCCCATGGCTTCTCCTGCATCCCCTGCCCAGGGGCTGTGGGTGGACCCCTGCTGCCCCATGGGTCCCCAGGGGCTGTGGGGGACACTGCTCCCCATGGATCCCCAGGGGCTGTGTGTGAGTCCATCCCATGGATCCCCAGCACCTGGGTGGATCTCTAGACCATCCCATGGGACTGTGGGTGGCCCTCCCTTCCACTGGGTCCCCAGTGCTTTGGGTGGAGGCTGCTCCCCATGGATCCCCTGGGGGCTGTGGGTGGCCTGCATCCCCTCTCCCCCAGGACTGTGGGGGATCCTGGACTCCCCCAGGGATCCCCACTGTGGGTGGATCTCCATCCCCCATGGATCCCCACCTGTGTGGGCTTCTGCATGGACTGTGGGTGGATCTCTGCATCCCCCTGCATCCCCCTGATCTCTGCATCCCTGGGATCCTCATGGACTGTGGGGGAATCCCATGGATCCCTGTGGGTGGATCTCTGCATCCCTGTGGATCCTCATGGACTGTGGGTGGATCTCTGCATGGATCCCCAGGGGCTGTGGGTGGATCTCTGCATCCCTGTGGATCCCCATGGGCTGCAGGGCAACAGCTGCTGCTTCACTATGGTCTCACCACAGCCTGCAGAGGAATCTCAGCTCTGGTGCCTGGAGCACCTCCTGCCCTTCCTCTCCACTGCCCTGGTGCCTGCAGAGTTGTTCTCACATGTTCTCACTTGGGTCTTTTCTGGCTGAAATTAAAACTGCTCAATCAACCTTTTTGCTTATCTTTCTTAAATCTGCTGTCACAGAGGTGTCACCAGCCTCTCTAACTGGCCCAGCTTTGGCCATCAGCATGTCCATCTTCAGAGCCATCAGGGACTGGCTCTGCCAGACATGGTGGAAGCTTCCAGCAGCTTCTCACAGAAGGCACCCCTGTAGCCTCCTGCTATCAAAAACCAAGCCATGAAAAACCAATACACCAACCCAGAGAGAGATCCTTCAGAGAGGCCTGGGTCTGTCTGACCCAGGATGGAACAGGAGGAAGGAAGCAGGACATGGTTCCTGCAAAGTTAATGATATTTTGGAAAGGCAGAAGAGTCAGAGAAGTGGTACATAAGTTACCAGAATGAATCTGTAATATCATCATGATGGGATCAGTAATTCTTGCTTTTATCATTTCATTTATGCCAATTCTGCATCTCAGTTATATTCACTTTTATAATCATTCCACTGTCAGTTCGCACACAGAGAGAGAACCCTGCACCCTGAACAACCTTGAAAACTTCTGAAGTTGAATTTTTTGACAAAAGTGCTTCACAGCGTGGGAACTTGCTCTGAGCAGCAAAGGGAGGAAAGGCCTGGCAAAATGAACATTTTCCTAGGCTCCTGAGTCAAAAGCATGTGGAACTGGCCGGGGCAGTAAAGCAGGACCTGCTGGAGTCAGCAAGGGAAGCTGGGATTTGAGACCAGAGCACAGAACTGATTCATGGGGATGACAGAGAATCACATCTTCTCTCTCCTTCTTCTGCCATGTCCTTTGTGAGCTGTGGATCCTGAGCCTGTGAGATTTGGGTTTAATTGCAGATCAGGATGAGGGCAGGCACCACTTTGGGTCATTCCTTTTGACTTCAGCAGAGCTGCCACACAGTTTTATAGACTATAAACCAGGCTTTACAGACTGGCTCTGCTGTGGCTCCCTCCCAGCCCTCCACAGCTGCCTTTTTGCTCACCCTGAGGACCAAGCTGGCACATTTCTCAACCTGCCTGCAGGAACTGCTCCTGGCTGGTCCCTACAGCCCTGCAGCCCACTGCTGGGTGCACACAGGTGCCACCTTCTCTCTGGGTTTCTCAAAAGTGATTTTTCCCTCATCTCTTCTCCTGGCAGAGCTCTGGCACCTGGCAGAGGCACAGATTTCTGTGATACTCTCCCAGTTCTTGGTTCCTCCTGCTTTCTGCCCCCAAAATGCCCACTGATCATTTTTTCATTTCCTTTCTCTTGACCAGTTATCAGCCCACACCAACTGAATCCTTTTAAGAGAGTTTGATGTGGGCTCATTTTGGAGACTCTGTAAATTCAGCCACTAATTTCTGTTGGACTAGATGCCTGTTGGCACCTTCAATGAATGGCTTCCTTTTCTCAGGCCCTCCTCTTTTTATCTCCTACCACACTTACCTTTTATAATTTAGTCTACTAATTCTATTCCTTACTTCTACCTTCACTCCATCTGATGGGCTTAAGGGTCTGTGATTCCTTGGGTTGCCCCTGGAGGCTTTTTGAAAGCTGGTGTTGCATTTGTCCCCTTGTATTTTTCAGGCAGCAGAACTGGTTTGAGCACTGGGCTAAGCACAATGGTTAGGAGGTCTATAGTCTCAAATTTGGGAGCCTTTAGGAGCCGTGTGAATTCCACCTGACATTTGTTGTTATTCATCCTACCCATTTGTTTTCAGATTTGTCCACATTAAGAATGACTTTGATGGAAGCACCCACAGCCTGTTCTCAGGGGAAAACAAAGAAAGTTATTTAATTTTATGGTGATGGCCTTGTGTTTGAGCAGCTCTTCCCATCCCTGCCACCTTTTGGCCTGTTGGATTGCCTGCATCTCCTGTGTTAGAAATATTATTAGTGGCTGCAATTACAGAAAAAAGGTAATTGGCTATTAAGAGTTGTCTGGCTCCTTTGCCCCATTTCCCAATCATGTGAAGGGGTACAAGGGACTGACTCCCTTTGCACAATCATAAAATTCCCAAAGCCATTAGGAGGAAGGGGATAACATTGATGTTTGATGTTTGTCTCCATCAACCTGTCATCAGCAGTGATGTCACCCCAGCCAGGATTTTGGGAGGAAGGTCCCTGGCATTGCCCCAGCCTGGGTGAGTCAGACAAGTCCTGCTTATGCCAACACAGGACTTGGCTGTGGAGACACAAGGCTGCTCCTCCCACCTCTGGGCAGGTGACCACACTGCCCTGGGAGGAGATCTGGCTTCCTTTATCCATTGTCAGACCAGCATGAAAGCACCTGGAGAACAGCTCTGAAAGCCAGAGGGGTTGTGTGTCCCTCAGCTGTGCCACATTCTCTTTGTGGGCAAATAGGATGGCTTATTTCCATTGTACATCAAGGTTTGGGAAATCAGCTAAGAGTGATGAGAAAAGAGAGCTTTACTCTTGATCTTGAAAATTAGATTGTAGGGTATGTCTTTACAAAACTGCAGCTCAGAGACATCTGAAGTTTGGCAAGAAAATCCTCAGAAGATAAAACAAAAATTATCTTTTGGACCAGAAACAAACTTGAATATTTGGTGATGCCCTTTGGCCTATGTAGTGCTGCAGTTACCTTGCAAAAATTTTAATTATGTTTTTTGGAGATTTACTAGATTCCTTTAACATAATGTTCTTGGACAACAGCATGATACTTTTCACAGGACATGAACCAACCTGAGCAGCTTGTAAAATCAGTCCCAGAGTTGTCACAAACTCATATGCCAAATTAGAGAGGTAAAAATCTGAAAGGTCTTCCATGGAATTCCTGGGCTGCTTCAGCTCCCCGGAGGCAATGGAAATGAACTCTGAGAAATCACAGACGTAGCCACGCCAAAGACAGTTACTAGGTTCCAGTGCTTTCTTAGCTTCATTAGCTTTTATCACCAATTAATTAAAGACTTCACCAAATAATCTTCCCATTTCTGGATTTACTAAAGAGGGGGATGTTTGAATCTCACTGCCTCAGTTCAGAAGCCTAGGATGTACCTGCCTACATCTGAGCTAGACTTTGGATTTCCTTTCTAGTCCCATGGGGAGAAACCAGTCCTTTCACTGTGTGATTCATGCTGCCTGGTTTAGATGGGAGTTTTAGGTGGAGGTAAATCACGCCCTGGTTGCTGAGGAAATATGGGATAATTTTGAACAGGTTTTTGTAATTGTCCCATTCATAATACCCACAGACCCTTCCCATCAGGTCATTGTGAAAGCAGCTCTTTCTCACTGTGCTGGAGGAGCAGTTCCAGTCAGGTAAAGACCTTTCAGCCACAGCTTGCTCCCAAATGAGCTATTCTTAGTGATGACAGCAGCTGAATTCAAGAGAATTAGAGCAATTGATGAGCTCCTGCAGCAGAGCCACTCCTGCCCAGCCAGGGTGGGAACACTCAGGAGGATAAAGCACCATGGTCACAAAACTCAGCCACTATTAACCCATTCTGTCTCCTGGTTATCATCTTTCTGTTCACCATCTTGCCTTTTGCCAGTTGGAAAGATGCAGAAAGTGGGTTTGGATTACAACCAGCTCTGGTCTGCAGTCCTGGAGGTCAGATTTAAAACCATTTGGGTTTGTCACTGTGAACTGTTCAGCCACCCTAAAGAAGATTCTGCTGACTCATGGCTCACAGTCTTCAAGCAAGCCAGGTGCCCATGCAAGGCACCCTTTAATGTCTTCATAAAGGACTCAGAGGCAGCAATTGAAGGTATAATAAAGTTTGTTGGTGACACAAAATTGGGAGGACACAGAGGGCCTGCAGAGAGCTCAACAGATGAGAGAGCAGAACAATTATGGAATCATGGAATGGTTTGGGTTGGAAGGGAACTTAAAAATCATCTCATTCCACCCCCAGCCATGGCAGGGACACCTTCACTGTCCCAGGCTGGTCCCAGCCCTGTCCAGCCTGGCCTTGGGCACCTCCAGGGATCCAGGGGCAGCCACAGCTGCTCTGGGCACCTGTGCCAGGGCCTGCCCCACCTTCACAGAGGATTTCTTCCTAATATCTAAACCTAATCTCTGTCAGTTTGAAACAGTTTCCCCTCATCCTGTCACCCCAGGCCCTCAAACAGTCTCTTTCCATCTTCCTTGCAGGTTCCCTTAAGGTACTGAAAGGCCCCAATTATGGCACCCCCAAAGTCCTTCCTTCTCCATGCTGAACAATGAAGTTTTAACCGGGGCAAGTGCTGGATTCTGCACCTGGGATGGAGCACTTTGGATGCATGGGCACACTGGGGAATGAGGGGCTGGAGGGAAGGGAAGGGAAGGGAAGGGAAGGGAAGGGAAGGGAAGGGAAGGGAGCCTGGGCTCCTGGTCCATGGCAGGTCAAATGAGCCAGAAGGGCCAACGGGGTCCTGGGGGCCCAGCAGTGCCATGGAGGAGATTATCATGGCAACAGCCCCTTGAACGGGGAATAATTGTCATTATTCATGCTAATGAGTCATTAGCATTGACTCCATGATTGCAGAAGGCTGATCAATTGCTTTATTAAGCTATCCTATCCTATCCCATCCCATCCCATCCCATCCCATCCCATCCCATCCCATCCTATCCTATCCTCATAACCCTTGCAGACTGTCCAATACAGCTTTAACCTAATTGGTCAATCCGTCCAAACACCATCCAGTGGCCAATTAAGAAACCACCCTTTGATAAACAATCTCCATAACACATTCCACACGTGCACAACAAGAGGTGCAGCAAGTGGAGATAAGAATTGTTTCTCACTCTTTTCTCTGAACTTTCTCACAGCTTCCCAGGAAAATCCTGGGAGAGAACTGTGTCTCTCTCTGTTCAGAGGATATGTGATCACCACAGGAGATTGTCCTGCTCTGCTCTGCTCTGCTCTGGGGCAGCCCCACTTCAAGTGCTGGTGGCAGTTTTGAGCACCACAATATGAAAAAATCTAAATCTGTTAGAGAGCATCTAAAGGAGGGGTGCAGGGATGGAGAAGGGTCTGTAGGGGTCACACGAGGAGCAGATGAGGTCACCCAGCTGGAGGAGAGGGGACTGGGGGGAGAGCTCATCCCAGGCTGCAGCTCCTCACGAGGGGCAGCTCTGACCTCTGCTCTCTGTGACAGTGAGGGGATCTGCTGGAGAACAGCTGGAGCTGGGCCAGGGGAGGGTCAGGCTGGATCTCAGGGAAAGGTTCTTCCCCAGAGGGTGCTGGCACTGCGGGGTGCGGAGGTTCAGGGACATCACACCATAACCAATATGATCTAGTGAAGCCAAATTTATTATCCCTAAAAAGACTATGCTTATAATAAATCCCTACTGTCCCTGTGTCTCTAGCTAATACATGATTGGTTAATCCTAGCTGTTCACGCATCTGAAATAAAACGCTGATTGGATCACCTAATTTTTCATGTGTCTTGCTGTGCTCGTCTGGCCCACCCATGGCTCACTTTTTTCCCAAGCTTGCTGACAAACCTGCTGAGTCCTGATGACTCTTCTTCTTGTATCTCTTTCAAGGATATACCGACCCCATTTCTGAATATGTCCATTATTCATTGTTTGTGAATATGCCCATTGTCCATTAGTACAAGCAGGCTGGATTGTGCATCGGCTGAATATGGCCATGGCCTAGCAAGAACTCCTCAATCCACAAAAACTCTCAACAGGGAACTGCCCAGGCTCCCCAGGGAATGGGCACAGCCCCGAGGCTGCCAGAGCTCCAGGAGTGTTTGGGCAGCACTGCCAGGGGTGCCCAGGGTGGGATTGTTGGGGTGTCTGTGCAGGGCAGGGGCTGGACTGGATGGTCCCTGTGGGTCCCTGACAGCTCAGGACATTCCTGATTCTGTGGTGTGTGATGCACACATCAGCCTGCTTGCCCTGGCTGGGAGCCCACAGTGGAATGCTTGGTTCCAGGTATGAGCAAGGCACGTTTCTGACCCAGGAGGTTGTTCAGAGATTAGAAGCTTCTCACTGTATTATTTTTGACCAGCCTAGCATGCCTGGGGACAGCCAGGAGTGTTTTATAGGCCAAACCCTGCAAATAGATCAAGGCTGAGGAACTGGAGGTGCCTCTGCATCTGTAATCACACCAGCTCTCTTTAGTTGAGGTTTTGATGTAAGCTTACATTTCCTACCTCCACGGAATCAGAATGGCTTTTTATTGGCTTTATTAATCAGCTTAATTAAGATAATGCACCTTCTACTGTGTACCTACTCTTCTGCTATTACGGAGCAGCTCAGCTTTCCTTAATCTATAAACTTTCTGCTTGCTGGGATTTCTCACTGCAAGCCTCAGATTTAATCCATGTTTTGGAAAGAACTTCTTATCTTATTAACTTAAAATGCTATGTATTCTCTTGAAGGTAATGGGTAAATATAGAAACTAAACTAAATTCTGGGATAATGGTTTGGTTTTCACTGTTTGATTGACCAGGTGTATTTTATCCTCCTTCCCATAGCATTCCTCCTTTCATTTATCTGTACAATTGTCTGGACCGACAGGTTGAGGTCTATCAATTATTTCAATCTCTGGCACACTAAATTACAAAAGGCCAGATTTCTCACCTAGGCCAGACTGTGCCTTCTGTACCTTTCTGTCTTCAGAAGGGTTTACAGTCCCTTCTGAAAATATCAAAGGAAGTCTTTAAAGCCCAGCCAGATTTTCATTGTTGGGAGTCTCCAACTTCATCAAAAGAAGAGACAGTCTAGACAAAACACCTACAAACTTCACTCTCATCTAAAAATGTAACTGTTGTTTTTGTGGGGAACCTTTCACAATTTCTGCCCAGATCCACCCAATAAATTACATCTTTGCTGCTTTGAGTTCTGCCTCTGTTTCATGAATCCCCATGAAGACACGTTTGAAAAAACACTTTCCTCCCTCTCATCTACCTTGGTGACCTTCCAGAGTGTCAAATCCAAAAAAATACTGATTATGAGGGAGCTCACAGGACAGCATTTCTTTGCTTTGAGAGTTATGCACATTGGAGAACTCCTGGAAAGGCAGTGAAATCTCATGAAAATCTGCCATCCATCAGAGACTGGGAAATCCAGGATACACTGTGGGAGCTGGAGTCTCTGCAGAGGCTCCATGTCCAGGGAAAACCCTCCCCAACCAAGCTGGACCTGCATGATAAATAATGGGCCAATAATCCCAAAAGCTTTCTACACTCAGCAGCCAACAGCTCCTCAAACCTCTGCTCTCTCTTAATAATTAATTAATCATATCTTACTGAATCCTGCTTTTCCTCTAATCCAGCCTTTTCCTGTCCCATAGACATTATTTCTGCCTGGAAAAACATCTCTGTTTCTATTTTGTTCTGGTTTCAGCAGCTGCTCCAGTGGAGACCCACAGCACAGCACGGGGGTGTCAGATGGGTTCTTGAGGCTTTTTTCCCTTTTCCACATTCAGGAAAACAGACTAGAAACATCTAAAATGCTTGGAAAGGAGGAGTATGAAGGGCCAGCTGCCTACACAAGCAGTCTTAGCAAAGCCAGTCCTTGGCCATGCCTTTCTGAGGGCAGGCACAGGCACTGCATGAGCTCCTGCAGTGACAGACTGAATAAATCAGGGGTGGCCACCTGCCAGAGAGAGACTTTTCATCAGGAGCTGGACTGACAGGACAAGGAGGAATGGGTTCCAGCTGAAAGATTAAGGTGAGATACACGGAAGAAATTCCTCGCTTTGAGGGTGGTGAGGCCCTGGCACAGGTTGCCCAGAGAAGCTGTGGCTGCTCCTGCATATCCCTGGAAGTGTCCCAGGCCAGGCTGGATGGGGCTTGGAGCACCCTGGGCTGGTGGAAGGGCATCCACCTGCCCCTGCACCCTTCAGGCAGCCAGGCTCTGGGGGCACAACGAATAAAACACAAACCAACCTGTCCCACAGGTAAAAACCCTCCTGAGGAACAGCCCTGGCACAGCCACAGCTCCCTGAGGAAAGCATGGCAGTGTCTCTCTGCTGTGTCCAGGGTCATTCTGCATGAGAGGGGCCCTGAGGGGGGAACACAGGGCTGAGGCACATCCACCAGTCAGTGTCAGGCTGCCAAGTGTCCATGTCCCCATGGCCAACGGGACCCAAATGTCCATGTCCTCGTGGCCAACAGGACCCAAATGTCCATGTCCTCATGGCCAACGGGTCCCAAATGTCCATGTCCTTGTGGCCAACAGGTCCCAGGTGTCCATGTCCTTGGGGCCAACAGGTCCCCAGTGTCCATGTCCTCGTGGCCAACGGGACCCAAATGTCCATGTCCTCGTGGCCAACAGGTCCCAGGTGTCCATGTCCTCGTGGCCAACAGGTCCCCAGTGTCCATGTCCTCATGGCCAACAGGTCCCAGGTGTCCATGTCCTCATGGCCAACAGGACCCAAATGTCCATGTCCTCATGGCCAACGGGTCCCAAATGTCCATGTCCTCATGGCCAACAGGTCCCCAGTGTCCATGTCCTCGTGGCCAACAGGTCCCAAGTGTCCATGCTGGAGTGCTTTTTCCCCCCCTTTCCATGTTCAGGAAAACAGACTAGAAACATCTAAAATGCTTGGACAGGAGGAATATGAAGGGCCAGCTGCCTACACAAGCAATCTTAGGAAAGCCAATCCTTGGCCATGCCTTTCTGAGGAGAAGCCAGACAGGCAATTCCCTGGTGGGAGGAGTGCAAATGGCACCAGAACAGAACTTTAACACTAAATAAGACACCTTGCTCTGTCCTAGGCATGGTGCCCTCCACATAGAGAAAAGAAGGTTATTCCTGGGACACAGCTCCCTGCTGTGACCAGAGGATGTTGTTCCCCGTGGAAAACCCAGCTGCAGCCCCTCGGGGTTGTGCATCCCCCAGGGCACCCAGGGCTGCCCTTCCCTGTCTGCCAGCACTGGGACATGCTCCCTCCATCCCACCCATCCTGGAACCTGCTCCCTCCCAGCTGCAAAACACAATGCAGTTAAACAGAGGAGATTTACAGGCACCATTAAGTCATGAGAATTCTAGGGGGAAACAGGAGTTTCTGACAGCAGGACTGGGTTTGAGTGCTCACACTGGCAGGAAGGTTGGAAGCTCATGTTTTGACATCCCTGCTGGTTGCTGTGGGGTCAACAGTGAAGGGACCCTCAAGCAGGGTGTTTCTAATTCCTTTTTTTTGACAGATGTGATTCAGTGCAAATCCACTTGGCTGCATGACCTGGAAGCTGGTGGATGAGGAGGATTAAGGAACAGGTAATTGCCAAAGACTCAGAGAGCCAAACTCTTAAATCACCAAGGAGGATGTGGATGAGATGGGTTCATCCCTTCAGATCAGTCCCCACATTCCTGCAGAGGCAGCAGAGCCAGAGGAATGCAGAGCCTGCACACATCACTAATAATGAATTGTTCCATTGTGACTTAATGGGGAGGTTCACTAATTAGAGGGAGTTTTGGAACTGCAGGGGGTTACCCTGGCAGTGGCCAGGATCTGTGGGCAGGCCCTGGTGCTCTCCTGGGTTGGGAAATCACGAGCAGAACTTGTGCAAACTCCCCACCTCTGGCTGCCACGTGCTGGCCCAGGGCCTGAGGGCTCAGCACTGGTTTTACCCAGCTCCTTCTGGCGGGGGAGGGCAAACTGGGTGGGACAGCAGGGGGGCAGAGCAGGGCTGGGAGGCAGAGCTCTGGGTGAGGCAGTCCCTGCCTAATCCAGCCCTGACCCAGCCCTTGCATGTCCCCATGTGCCTCATGCCACATGCAGCTGCTCTCCAGAGCCACGGCCACCCTCACAGTGCTGGGGACACTGGCACCACTCACAGCCACCAACAGGGGACCTGCAGGGGCTCTCAGGTGGAAAGAGCTGCCAAGGACCCTCCCCACCACAGCACCAGGAGTTGTCTTTTATATATATATATATATATAAAATGAGTTCTATTATCATTATAGTGCAAGTATTTCACATCGCCAGAGCTTCATACCACCTCAATGTTTCTCACAGGCAGCTCCTCTAAGCACTGACTCTTCCTGATCCTTTCAACAACCATCTGACTCCAGTTCCCACCAATCCACTCTTTTATAACAATGTTCTTATTTGCTACAGGTGTGGCCTATTAACATCAGGCCTGCTCCTTATCTTTGGTAATTGGTTCAGCTGCAACTCTTTACATTCTATACCACCTTCATTTACCCATACTGTACCCCCCTACTCCAGGCTGCTCCTGCTGTTCATTCCTCCCACAGCTCCAGGTAAGGAGCTGCCCCAGATGTTCCTCATGAGTGAGAGAGGAGATCCCACCAGCCCCTTTTGCTCCCATGGCAGCTGCAGAATGTGGGATCCTTTGCCTGCTGGCAGCAGATGCTGCTCTGGTGGAAAGCCCTGAGTGCCAGCTCTGCTCCCTCCCTTCCACTGATGGTGCAATGAGCCCAGAACCTGTGGCCTGGTCTCCTGGGAGAAAGGCAGTGAAGCGTGTGGGCCACGTCTGGAAATCAGATGCCCTGTGGGTGATTCATTGGCATTCCCTCTGCTCATGCACCAAAAGATCATCTGTCCTGTCCAGACAAGTTTCACCAACGTGAGCAACAGCAAAAGGCAGCAATATTCCAAAATAACAATATCTGAGAGGCTGGAGCTGACAGGATCCACCTGTGGGAAACAGCCCCCAGGTGTCCTCAGGGAACATCTGGTGGGCACCCTGTAAGGAATGTGAACAGTCAAACACCTTTCCTGGCACAGAGAAAGCCGTCAAAGACCATGGCAGGCTCCTGGCTGATGGAGGTTACACATTCTGCAGCCTCACCACTCCAAACTCCACAGGGCAAACAGCTCTGTGCACCCTGCTGAGTGCCAGCTGGGGAAGTCCCAGCAGCAGCTGGCCAAGGGAGGGTTAAATGCCAGGCACAGACCCCTGCAGGTACCAGCCTAGAGGCTGAGAGGAGGAAGGAGGGCACTCTGCTGTTCCTGCACCCTCTGTCCCCCTGAGCTCCTGCTGCACTGGCCACAGGGCAAGGATTGCTGTGGTTCATCCCTGACCTCCACAGAGGCCTTTCCCAGAGGCTTTTCCCTGCTCCTTTCCCAACAGCTTGGGATCTGCCTTTGAGGAGGATGCTGGGCATCCCTGCTCCCTCCCCCCTGAGCAGGCAGGGTTTGCTCCTGGCTCCCACAGCTCTGGGGAAGGGCTCCTGGCACGCAGCTCTGCAGGTGACCTGTCAGGTGTGGCTGTCACAGTCTGTGTCACAGTCTGCCCTCCATCCCCCCAGCTGCTCTGGACATGTGCAGTCTCTGTCTGCTTGAGCTCTGGGCACCTCCAGTGCCTCACAGTGCTGTGCCAGGGCAAAACCAGCTCTCCTCTGAGGTCTGCTTGGTGACAGAATCATGGAATCACTGAGTTTGGAAAAGGCCTCTAAGATCAAGTCCAGCCATTAACCCAGCACTGCCAAGGCCACCACTAACCCATGTCCCCAGTGCCACATGCAGACATCTTTTGAACAATTCCAGGGATGGTGACTCCAGCACTGCCCTTGACATCTTGTGCTAGGGCTTGACAACCCTTTGAGCGAGGGTTTTTTCCTAATATTCAGCCTTATATTCTCTAATATTCAATTTGAGTCTGGTTCCTCTTGTCCTGTCCCTGTTCCCTGGTAGCAGAGCCCAACTTCCCCTGGCTGCCCCTCCTGTCAGGGAGCTGTGCAGAGCCAGAAGGTCCCCCCTGAGCCTCCTTAGCTCCAGATCCCTCAGAGTGCCCCCAGCTCCCTCAGCCACTCCTCAGCAGCTGCTGCCCCAGACCCTTCCCCTGTATGGTGCCTTGTTGGGTCACAGCAACATCTCTGCTCCTGCTCTCCCTTCTGAAGATCTCAGCCTCACCAGAAAGCACCTGGAGCTCTGTTTCAGAGAACACAGAGAGCATTTGCCCCATTTGTCTGTCACACATCCCAGACCTGGGCTAGCCAAGGGGGAACTTTAAAATGAGAAGCATTGTGAGACAAACACTGGGTAACAAAAAGGGGACAAAGCTCCTCCAGCACAACCTGAGGGCTCCCTCCTCTGCCAAGGACTGCAGCCATGCAGGTGTGACAGGTCACTGTCACAGACATCTTTTCTGAAAAATCCTTTCCTTAGGATTTTTCCTCCTGAGAAGCTAAGAGGCCTCAGGAACAAAATGTGAACAATGGTTATCTGCTGCTGTGGAATGCAACAGGTGCATCTGTGATTGGTCTCATGTTGGTTGTTTCTAATTAATGGCCAATCACAGCCCAGCTGGCTCAGACAGACAGTCCGAGACATCTGCCTTTGTTATCATTCCTTCTTTTTCTATTCTGAGCTAGCCTTCTGAGGAAATTCTTTCTTCACTTCAGTATAGTTTTAATGTAATATAGACCATAAAATAATAAATCAGCCTTCTAAAACATGGAGTCAGATCCTGGTCTCTTCCCTCATCCTGAAACCCCTGTGAACATTGTCACAGGTCACCCCCAGCCAAGGTTCCTCAATGTCTCAGGGTGACAAAAAGCCCTTTCATGTCCCATCATGAGCCTGGTGAGTCTGGTGAAAGTTCAGTCTCTGTCAGGAATAGAAGGGCAGGCCAAGGAACCATGGAAAACTTCTGAGCTCAGACACAAAACTGCACAGATCCAAAAGTCCCTCACATCTGCCAAGCAGAAGAATGACATAACTAAATATTAATTTTTATTTGGACCTTTACAGAAATGATGGTACAGCTGCCCCAGAAGGCTGGTGCTGTTTTATGGGACTCTGGGAAAGACTGTGGGACTGAGCTACAGACATCAATATTACATCTCTACTCCCAAACTGTTGGGAGAAAAATGGTCAGGGAGGGTGTCACATAACAGATGAAAATCATTACAGAAAGAACCAGATATAAAGTGAATAAATCAGATTGATTTATCAGAATTGGATTGATTTATCAAGATCGAGCAGAATCCTGCCCACAACAGCAATAGGCATCTACAGCATGTTCTGGAAGATCAGGGCCAACAATCAGATTAGCTAAAGCCTGATTCTAATCTGCTGTGGCCATGAATTTACATAGTGATAACAGGATCTGGGAAGAGAGCCTTGATCTCCACACCAGCCTGCAAAAACCTGGCAGGGAGAAGTGCAAGCAGCTGGAGCTGGGCAAGCTGGTGAGATATGGGCTGGTCCTGGCTGGGATGGAGAGAATTTTCCTTCAGCAGCGCGTGGGGTGCTGTGGTCTGGGTCTGTGACTATGCTGATACCCCAGCAGTGTCCTGGCTGTGCTGAGGAGGGCTTGCACAGCAGCTGTCCCCCTCTCTGTGAGAAGGGACAGAACACAGCTTGGGCAGCTGTGACCCGAGCTGGCCAAAAGGATGTCCCACCTCCTGGGGCACCAGGCCCAGCACTGAAAGCTGTGGGGAAAAGGGCAGCAGCAAGGGGGCACATTTGTGGCTGTGACATTTGTCTTCCCAAGGAGCCCTGAGGTGTGACAAAGCCTTGCTCCCCTGGGAACCCCTGCCTGGCGTGGGAAGCAGTGCATGATTCCCTTGGTTTGTCCTTCCTGCTCACCCAGCTTTGCTCTCCCTCCTAAACTGTCTTTGTCTTGAGCCATGGGAGTTCTCAGTGTTGCCTTTCTGATTCTGTCCCCGCTCCCCCTGGGGACAGGGATCAGCAGCACCGTGTGGGATCAGCAGGCACAAGCTGCAGGGACAGGACAGCCCTGTGCAGTCAGCCTTGCGTTGGCTGCAGCTCATCTTGGCAACACTGCAGCCAGAATGAAACCTGTGCTGTCCTGTTTGGAGATCTCCTCTTCTGAGAAGTCCCAATCCACCCCAGCTCTTCTGTTTCTTGGGCTGTAGCACAAGAACCCTTGAGGAGCCACTCAGCATCCCACCTGCTTTCCTTCTGGGCAGCCCCACCAGCTGCAGTTCAGTCCCAATCCTGGGCTGTGTGGAAGAGGTTTTACAGCAACTCCTGTGAGCCATGGAGAAGTTTGAGAAGAGGATCTGTGTTTACCCCTGAAGGAATTTTCTAGCAAGGTCACTGGGATAAAAACCAAGAAAGAAAGAAGGAGAAATAAGAGAAAACTGTAACTGCCTAATCCAATGAACGCTTTGTTTGTCTCTCCTGATCAATGAGTAAAGTGTAAACTTATGAGTTTTGTAAGAATGCATAAAAAGCATTCATGCTCTAATAAAAACAGTTTGAAGCTTTTGAGAATGGAGTGTTGCTCTGTATTGCCTCTGTCTCAACAGGGCTGCCTGCAAAGAAAAAGAAAAGCTTGGGGCATAGAGGGAGACTCTGCTCCCCATCTGCTTCATCAGGCAAGATTTCCTGCTCCTGCAGTCTCATAGATACTCACTGGCTTCATGACTTGATTTCCCCACCTAATCTATTGCCCTCTGCTGCCATGACTTTATCAGCCAGCACCATTCTGAGCTCACCCTTCCTCTCTGAGCTGAGCCTCGGTGTGCAGCAAACCACATTCCAGGCAGTCCCATAAATGTTATTGCCGTCCACACAGAGCTCAGACCCTGAGCCAGAGCAGCTTTCTGCATCTCTTTGGAGGCAACAGAAACAGTCCTGGAGAAGAGACTTTGCTGGGTGACAGAGATGGATAAACTGCTGGGATCCCAGGGGATAGCTGCCTGGAGATATTTGACTCCTCTTGCAGGAAACTGTAATGAACAGGGAGCAAAAAACACTTGTTGACACTGTAAAATGGAGAATAGCATTTTTATCAAAACTGAAAATTGCTGGTGGTTTTCAGCAATTTTTGGCTGATAATTATCTGTGTTCAGACCAAAGACTTCCCAAAAAGAAACATTATGGCTGAAAGCTTTTGAAAAATGCCTTTTGGACTTCTGGCCTTCTCAAGAGGACATTTCAAAAACAGCAGCTGTGAAGTTCAGCCAGAAGAAGCTGAGGCTCCAACCAAGAGGATGCATCCTGGTTGTGGGGACACATGGCAGACAGGATGCTGTCACTCCTCCCCTCTGACGCGGGCAGACGTCCCTTGTGGTGCCAGTGCTGACAATCCAGGCATTTCTGAGCCCTTTCCCGGGGAGCTGCTGCTCCTGCCAGCACCTCAGCCAGAACAGCCTGGATCTCTGTGGCCAGGCAGCCTCACAGCCCTGCCTCCCAGAAAACAGCCCATGATTTACAGACACAGAGTCTGTGACAGCAGAGCAGAGAGCAGCTCCGTGCTGTTTTATAGCAGGCTCCGAGCTTGCTATGGTCCCATGGAAGGCCAAGGCTTAAAGATAGGAATTGCCAAGTCATGATGAGAGCAAAATAAACTCCTGTCTTCTGCCTCTGGGACCCCAGCTTATCTCTGTAACCCCATAGGTCACTTTCCCCTAACCCCTACTATTGGACAAGTTTGGATCCCTCTGTACCCTATAAAAAGGGGCTGTTTTAGCCCATTCTGGTTAGAAGAGCTGTTGCTGGAACCCTTCACAGACCCCTCAATAAAACCATTGCTGTGGAACCACCAGGACCTCTCCTTCTCCTCTCTCTCGTCTGCTTCCACGACTAGCCTGGGCACCTTAGCAAGCAAAGAGCTGGAATCATAAGAGAGCTGATAATCACTAAAGGGCTGATATCCATTGGGCTTGCTAAGGTAGCCAGGGGCTGAGAGCAGCCTGGGTACTTGGACACTCTGTCCCCAAGAGGGGCTGAGCTATCCAGCCCATGCTGCCTGCTCGGGGGCAAATTAGCCCATGCAGGGAGTCGGGATTGTCAGAACTCAGTACATCCCTCTGGGTGTCCAGAGTTGCCAGCTGGGGGGCTCACAGACCCTGGCACACAGCCCAGAGCACCTGGGGATTTGATTTCGACCCTTGGAGCAAGTTACCAGCTTTGTATGAGGACCTGAAAGTCACACAGGTTTGAATGATGTAATAACAGAATATTCACAGGGTGAAGATGTAGATTTTGGGGTTTTTGGTGTGGGGGTTATAGGGACAAGATGGAGGAATCAGGGCATGTCTAGTTCTTTCTTCTTCTTGTTCTCCATTTTCTGCTGCGATGCTGACATTTTGGGATTGGTTTAGAGTAGAAGGGCACTGTCTAACATAGGTGATAGGTATTGGGAATTAAGTGTAAATATGTTATACATAGTTTGTAGTATGAAAGGACAGCACTGCCTCGGGGGCGGTCAGAGTGCCTGTGGCTGCCCTGCTGAGCAGACCTCGGCTGTGCAGAAAGAAAATTTTATAGATAAGAATTAATAAACAACTTCAAGACAGAAAAGTGAAGAGTCCAGACTCATTCTTCAGTTGCGTGGGCCGAAGCAGAGACATCCTGCACATCTTGGGAAGCAACTAACAACCAAAAACCCGAGAGGGGATTACTGTTTGACACTCGTTGCTCGGCTGGGGCTCACAGCCCAAGGTGCGAGATGGATCCCAGCTGCATTCCTCACCAGCCTCACTGCTTCTAAGGACAAAGAGATGCCTACAGGGATTTGGGCTGAGGGGCTCTCCAGCCAAGCCCAGCCATGGCCTGGCAGCGCTGGAGCCCCTTGGGAGGCCAGGCTGTGTCAGGGATGCTGGGAGCTGGCTCCTCTCAGCCACGTCTGCTGCCCTGAGCAGTGAGCTGGCAGACTCTGTGGTGTCACCAGAAAGCCACAAGGCATCAGAGCTCTTGTTTTGTCTTATCCTCAGGTGGGTGGTCCCCATTTGTCAGAACCCAGGACATTCCTTTGACCACCATGGATGGCTCAAGAACCTGGCAAGGGGCTCAGAGACCTTGGCACAGAGTCAAAGACACCTGTGCCTTTGACTTTAGTCCATGGAAACAATTACCAACTTTGTGTGAAGATTTACAAGCCACAAGAATTTGAGTAGAATGATAGTGAATTTGTCACAGGGTGAAAAGGTAGAATTTTGGGGTTTTAGAATGGGGGTTCAAGAGGCAAGATGGAGGAATCTGGGCATGTCCTGTCCTTCTTCTTCTTCTTCTTCTTCTTCTTCTTCTTCTTCTTCTTCTTCTTGTCCTCCATCTTCTGCTGTGATGGTGACATTTTTGGATTGGCTTAGAGACAGACTGTCTAACATAGATCATAGGTATTGGAAAATTATTGTACATAAAGTACACGTAGATCTTAGTATAAAAAAATAACACCACCCCAAGGGCGGTCAGTGTGCCAAAACCCGACCTGCTGGAGAGATCTCAGCAGGTCAGAGAAAGAATGGAATAGATAAGAGAAAATAACCTTGAAAAGCAGAACCGAGGAATCTCAACTTCTGTCACAGGGCTGGGAAAAAAAAGACTCTTTAATACCTCGGGAGCCATTTCAGCAACACAAAACCCGAGACCCACACACGGGGAGCAGCCCTTCCTCTGCTGTCCCGTGCCTGGTGAGGATTTCCCCTGCTCAGCACCCACTGCTGCCAGAGCCCCTGGAGGCACCGGCGCTCCCCGTGCTGCTGGAAAAGCTCTGCTGGTCACTGAGATTGGGAAAGGCTGCAGGGCTGAACCTCCTGCGAGAAAAGTTCCCTGACTTTATCCATCTCACCCTTCCAAAGCCAGAGGAACTCAGATTTGGGAATCATGCCTGCATACAGGAGCTCTTCCATCAAACCCCAGGAGCTGTCAGTGCAGCGGAGCCAGTCAGCTCCACTTTTCCTGTGTAGACAAAAACCAACTCCAAGCTGAAATTTCCTTAAGACCCATCTTGTATTTCAGGATCTTTTGATGCTGCTTTTCCTGTGAGGAGCCAGGTCGCTCTTGTGGGAGTTTAGCCATGGAAAAACTGCTGTGGATGGACCTGACTCATCCTCCCCCGCTCCCCAGGGTGAGTCAGGTATTGCGGTTCGGGTAGAAAGTGAAACCTGATGCTTTGCAGAGCCTGTGACAGGGGAAAATCCCCACGGGGTTGTCCTGGGGAGTCCCCTCTAGTGCCTGGCTTCACTTGTGGCCCCCGTTGATGAGAACAGGGCAGGACCAAAGAGCAGCTGATGGCAAAGGCTGTGCAGACCCAGAATGGAGCAGGTCCTGGATCAAGAATGGTGTGGCCAGCAGGAGCAGGGAGGTCATTCTCCCCCTCTGCTCAGCACTGGTGAGGCCACACCTGGAGTGCTGTGTCCAGTTCTGACCTCTCAGTTTGGGAAAGACATTGAGACACTTGAGCATGTCCAGAGGAGGCAACGAGGCTGGAGAGGGGCTGGGAGCACAAACCCTGTGAGGAACCACTGAGGGAGCTGGGGGTGCTCAGCCTGGAGAAAAGGAGACTCAGGGGTGCCCTCATCGCTCTGCACAGCTCCTGAAAGGGGCCTGTGCTCAGCTGAGGCTGGGCTCTTTCTCCAGGCAGCACTGACAGAACCAGAGGTCACAGTCTCAAGCTGTGCCAAGGGAAATACAGGTTGGATATTAGCAGAAAGATTTTCACGCAAAGGGTGACAAAGTTCTGGAATGGGTGCCTGGGGAGGTGGTGCAGTCCCCATCCCTGGGTGTGTTTAACAAAGCCTGGATGTGGCACTGGGTGCCAGGGTTGAGTTGAGGTGTCAGGGAACAGGTTGGAGGCAGTGATCCCAAAGGTCTCTCTTCCAGGCTGGTGGTTCTGTGACTCTGTGATTCTCCATGTGCTGCATCCAGGCTGCCCTGGCAGAGCGTGCTGGGTGCTGGAAGGGGCTGAAGAGGGCAGGACACAGCTCTGGGCCTGGCTCTGATGCAGTGCAGGAGGAGCAGGGCACAGGAGCTCTCTCCACACCCAGCAACACCAGGAGCCTGCTCCAGCCTCCACTGCAGCCTCTGAGCTGTTCAAGCCCGGATGCTGAGAATTTTAAACTTTCTCTCCTGAAAGGCACAGACCCACAAGAGAATACTACATTTGACCTGAGGCTGTGGAGAATGTTTCCAAAATTGATTAACAGCACTGGGATTATGGGTGTGTAGTTTGAATAGAGGTGTGTAATATCACATGGTAGAAAACGTAGAGTTTAAGGTTTTAGAATATAGCAATATACATAAAGCAAGATGGAGGTTTTAGAGTGTGGCTGATCCTTCTTCTTCACCTTCTTCTCCATGGATTTGAGTGGTATTATATAATTGGTTAGAAAAGTCTGCATTGCCAACTTTGGGTGATTAGTTATAGGGTTAAAAATAAAAATAATTTAGGTGTCATTTATTAATTGGACACTTTAGCCTTAAAATATCTTGTAGAGAAAGATAGTTAGCCATTTTGTAGCTTATTAGTAGAATGCTGTAGAAGTCACAACTTGTGGGACTGTTATATAGATAAGAAATAATAAACATTTGAGTCCAAACACAAAATATCCTCCCAAGTGCTTTCAGTCCTGACCCTGAGAGAGGCAGCGAAGAAGATGAGGAACTGACACTGAGCCCTGTGAGGACATCAGCTCCCAAACTCCTCACACCAAATGGCCCAAACACCAGGGATTTTGTGATGTCTACAAAGCAATCAGGGTGTCTCGTAAAGAATGGTGAAAATGTCTGATTTCACTTTTTATGCTAAGACTGATCTGGAATTGCTCCTGCTGGAGACACCCTTCCAAAGGCCAGAGGAACTCAGATTTGGGAATCATGCCTGCATACAGGAGCTCTTCCATCAAACCCCAGAGCTGTCAGTGCAGCAGAGCCAGTCAGCTCCACTTTTCCTGTGTAGACAAAACCCAACTCCAAGCTGAAATTTCCTTAAGACACATCTTGTATTTCAGGATCTTTTGGTGCTACTTTCATCTCCAATCCACATATTGCAGGCCTATAATAATAATAATAGCAATAATAATAGTAATAATAATAGTAATAATAGTAGCAATAATGATAATACCTTTTGTATGTACATAGCACCTTTCATCCAAGGATCTAAGTCACAATTACAGCCCCACACATTCCTGCACATTACAGCCCTATAATTCTAAGACTGTTCAAGTATCCAGACTTCAAAGGGAATGTGGATTTCCCCTGCAGCCCAGTCATGGTGCCCAACATGCTGGAGATGTTTCAAAGGTGTTTCAAAGGTGCCTTGGCAGTAGCCAGAGGTAGTCAGAGGAGCTCTCTGAAGCTAAAAAGAGCCTTCATGGGTTCTTCCCTTCCCTCTCCCAGCCCCTCTTTAGTCTCCCTGGGAACTCAGCACAGTCCTGGGATGAGGGTGATGCTCCCATGAGACCTTTGTGTCTGTGCAGTGGGAGGTGAAAAGACAGAAATGTTGTTGAAAGGAAAAACAAGTGACAGCACAAGCTCATCTGGATGACTGCCACTTCCAGCCAAGGTAGAGCCCACAGCATTTTGGTCAAAAGTAAGTTAACAGAAAAATTGTGTTCCACTAAAAAAATCAGTGAGGCTGGGGGAAATGGTGGAATTTTTCATTGTAAGACTTTTTTTTTAAAGGGTTTAAAGATTTTCAGATGACTCAAAAAAGAAAAGTACTCTGGTTTGGGTCAAAACAAAATGGTTTGGGGATAGTCAGAGAAAACTTGTTGTGTTTTGGTTTGGTTTAGTTTTATTTGCTTGGGAAACCTGAAGAGAACATCCCTACTTGTTTAACCCAAGCCAGCCCTTTTCCTCCTTTTTAGGCTTAGCAAAGAGCTGCACCAGCTGCTATTTACCCCATCCATTCAGGAGGAATTGTGCTGCCAGGATGGGAGCTCCCCACAGAAAACAGAACTGGGGTTTACAGCATCCCCGTCCAAGCTGGGTTCACTTCCTCGCTGGGCTCCTCCAGTGCTGCCCAGGAGCTCTGGGAGCTGCTCCCTCTGCTCTGAGAGCTGCTGCCTTGGCTCTGAGGAGTTTCTGAGTAGCTGCTCTGACTTGTGGCTGCTCCGTCAGCGAGACGAGATGAGGTCAGCGCACATGAAAGGCAGCCACTAAATCTGAGAGTTCAGTGGTGCTTTTCTTCGTGTTGTGGCTGAACAAATGGAAAGCTCAAGAACTTTTTAATAAACTTCTAAAAGGTATTTTAGCTTGAGAGGTCCAGACATGTGGCTGGAAAGTGCAGAGAGTCTCCAGCTCTTCCAGAGCACTGGTTTGAGCAATTGATCTCAAATCATGTTGGGAAGGGGTTGTTAGTAGTGCTTTAAAGAGGGGGAGACTGAGGCACAGGAAAAGAAAAAGGCTTTGGGGTCAACCATACGTCTGGGACAGAGCTGGAGCCCTGTTCCTCGTGCTGCACTGTTCTTTGTGTCTCCCAGCTGTGTCACACAAGGGAGCCAAAGCTTGTGGGACACTTGTCCCCTGAAGTCTGAGTCCTTGTGTCCCTTCACCGGGAGAAACCCTTTCCCCAGAGCATCTGTGAGATGTTAGGTCTCCCCTGGAAGGGGACTGGTGCACCCCACAGTCTCCCCAGAGCTCTCCACGGAGGAGCAGGGCGGTTTCCACAGCGTGTGCGAGCTCACCTCAGACACACCACACTAACCAGCATGGGCTGCTGCACATTTCCTCTCCCCCTTCTTCAATAAATCACAGCTTCCAGCATTCATGCTTTTGTCACTAATAAATCTTCTGCTGTCTTACACCACATGAAAGCACAACAGCACCTGAACTGGCAGGCACTTCCCTGCACAGGAGCAGCTGCAAACACAACCTGCAGCACAGGAACCTGCTGCCTGGCCCTGAGCTGGAGAGAACATACACTCAGCAGGTAAGGGAGGGCTGCTCCACACTCTAGAAAGCCCCACATGGGTTGGTTTAATTTTTAAAGATTTTTTTAAGCTTTCTGATGTTTACATTTTTGTAACGAACTTTCTGTAAATAACTTATTGTTTTGTGCTCTTTTATGAAAGAAGAGAAATTTGATAGACTGTTTAGTGTCATTGCAGAGGTAGCCCTTTCACTTTCTAATCTACTGTCACTTTTAGAAATCTATAAATGTTAGAGTTAGAAAATAAACTTATCTTTTTACCTTGAAAAAGCAGTGTGTGCACATCGTGTTATTTCATGTCCTATGGTGACACACATGGAACACCAGGGCACACATCAAACCTCTCTGTGCAACAGGACCTCATTAATCCATGGAACACACTGCCACAGGAATCAGGGCAGCACACAAACCTCACCTGCACCTCTGGTCAGGGTCCTGTCCTGGCTCTGGTGCCTTTGCTTCAGACCCACACACCTGAGCCTAAAGGTGCAGCTCTGTCCTTTGGTAGATGAGGGGACCTTCCAGTTTTGGGATGATCTGGCCACTGCCAGCCCTGTGCCCAGGAGAAGAGAGCCAGAGAGCAGCTCTGTGGATCTGCATCCTATCCCTCCCCAGGAGCAGCCAGCTGAGCACGAGCAGCACAGAACTCCTGGCTGTGCCTGAGCCGGGGTGAGCCAGAGCTGCCTGGGGAGGGCAGCGAGCCCAGGGGAGGCTCTGAGCCGCTCTCAGGGCTGGAGCCCCCGTGCTTGGCAGCCAGGCTGGGAGACTGGGGGTGTTCACCTGAGAAAGCTCCACGGAGAGCTCAGAGCCCCTTCCAGCCCTAAAGGGGCTCCAGGGAGATGGAGACGGACTTCGGACAAGGGCCTGGAGTGACAGGACAAGGGGGAATGGCTTTGCACTGCCAGAGATATTGGGATATTGGGAAGGAATTGCTCCCTGTGAGGATGAGGAGGCCCTCAGGGTGCTCAGAGCAGCTGGGGCTGCCCCTGGATGCCTGGAGTGTCCAAGGCCAGGTTGAACAGGGCTTGGAGCAACCTGGGGCAGTGGAAGTGTCCCTGTCCGTGGCAGGCAGGTGGAACAGGAGGAGCATTCCAATTCTTTCCAACCCATTCTGGCATTCTGTCATTCTAAGATGAAATGCTCACATGGCTGTTTCCTTTCCTGTTTCCTGCGACCACAATTTTTTCTTGTGTCCCCAGGGAAAGACAGAAGATGAATTTCTGTCTAAAGGTGTAAATATCCTCCTTGCAGGTTTCATGCAAAGATGAGTATTTCCTTTACTGAAGTTGAGAAATACCCACAATTGTGAATTCTCTTGAAATTTCAAGACACAATTATACCCAGAGCCATCCCTACATCCGGTGACATCCCTGGGGAGGTGACTTGTGCCTTCTGACCCTGCAGGTCCCTGAGATCCCTGTGCTGCCACATCTCACACTGCCACAGCCCCCATTGCTCCATGCTGGCACAGCCAGTGCTGGGAGGTGGCACAGGCAGGGGTGTTCCAGATTGCAAGGCAAGATGGATTCTGTTACCATCTGTATGGCAGATTATCTTTTGTCAAGTGGACAGTTTGCCTTATCTCTCTCTGAGCGACCACATTCACACCTCCCTCCAGGGGGACATCTGCTGATAACAGCCATTGAATGTCCCTGCATGGCTGATAAGAGCTACAGCATCCCATTGGGAGATGTGAGCCCAGAGGGAGGAGCCAAGCATTCCTACCCGGATAGAATCTGGAGATTCTGGAACACCAGCACAGCTTCTGCACTGGATTGCCCAGAGGAACAGCAGCTGCCTCTCCTTCCCCTGGATCTCCAGAGGCAGAGACTGCACCTTTCTCCAGGATCCCTGCTCCAGCAGAGCCACCCCTGACACTGCAGGAGGGCTGAGCCACAATTCCAATGGGACTGCTGCCAGCACCCTGACCCACAGCGTGTCAGGCTGGGTTCTGACTCTGTCAGTGTTGTTTTAATGTACTGCATTGTTTATTTTATCCTTTTATTTTCTTCCCTATTAAAGAACTGTTATTTCCTGCTCCCATATTTTTGCACCTTAATTTAAAATTTATAGCAATTCAGAGGGGTGGGGAGGGTTTACATTCTCCATTTCATGGGAGGCTCCTGCCTTCCTTAGCAGACACCTGGCTTTCCAAACCGAGACAAGGGGGAATGTCCCAAATGGCCTTCAGGGCTCAGTGTAACATCACCAAACCTTTCAGCATGTTTGTAGAGCAGCCCAATGCCTGCCTGCCTGCCCCTGGTCTCCCTGCCATACTTGGCAGAAGAGGCCAAATTTCTGCTCCCCTTCCAGCCCTGTGGTTCCCACCGTGGCACATCTGATAGGATGACACGTGGTGCTTGGGCTTCACCTCCCCTTTGAACCAGGGGAATGTTCCTAATTGGAGCCCCACGGGGATGTTCAGGGCTGGAAACCATCCTGTCTCCCGGGCTCTCTTTGTAGTGGGGCCTGTGGCTGCTCACAAGAACAGACAGCCTGTCCCTTGAGCATGTCCTGCCCTTACAGGTGTGTTCTACTGCTCCACTCCCATGGGCACTGCTTTTCATTTGCAAATCCTTCAAAGGGGTTGAGGCAGCTACAGGAAGGCTGCAAACAAGGCAAAGGGAGACAGAGAGCTGTGGATAGCCTGAGAGACCTGTCCATCCATGGAGGGGAAGAGAGTGGGAGCTGCTCTCCTTCATCCCTGACAGCAAAGCCTGGCTGCTGCAGCTGGGGATAGTTTTACATGAGCCCTTTTGGGTCCTTGATGCATCCCTGCAGGACTGGAGGCATCACCTGAGCTTCCCTGGATCCTGCCCTTGCTCTCCATTCTGGCACAGCTCCTGCCTCCTCATGGGCTGGAGCCTGGCTCTGTTTCAGCTGGGCTGCCACAGGATATTTGTCCTTGGTCCTGCTGCTCCTCACAAACACCTCTTCTGATCTCTTTCCTGCTCCTACCAAACTCAAGCCATTCCCCTCTCAGTGCCCTCCCCACCACTTTTCAGAGCACAGCTTGCTGATCCCTGCCCTGACTCCTCTCCTGTCCCTTTGGTCCCTGTCCCAGCGGCAGGACCCCATCCCTGAGCCCAGCCCAGCCCCTGGGGGCAGGACCTGAGGAGCAGCAGCGTGTTCCAGAGGCAGGGAGGCATTCCCCACCCCGGCTGGGTCCCGGGCACTGCCCTGCCGTGGGCAGGGGATGCTCCTGCTCGGGTCCCCGGGCTCCCCCTGCAGAGCTGGGAGTGCTGTGCTCCCCCTTCCCTCTCCAGAGGGGTCCCTGGGCTCCCCCTGCAGCCCAGAGGGTCCCTGTGCTCCCCCCAAACCCAGAGGGGTCCCTGGGCTCCCCCTGTTCCCAAAGAGTCCCTGGGCTCCCCCTGCAGCCCAGAGGGTCCCTGTGCTCCCCCTTTCCCCGAGGGGTCCCTGGGCTGCACCCGTCCCCAGAGGGGTCCCTGGGCTCCCCAAAGGGTCCCTGGGCTCCCGGTGCCTCCCGTTCCTCCCCCGGGCCGCCGCTGCTCCCTGACCCAGGCAGGTGCAGGGGGGGAGCGGCGTTCGCAGCCCCAGCGCTGCCTTTGGCACCGGAGCCCCCAGCAGAATCAAAGAGCTTTTCAAAGCAAGCCTTCAACTGCTTTAATCGCCGGCGAGAGCTCCTCCCACACACATCTAAGGGCCATGAGCTCAGTGTTTTCGTCGCCCCGGGCAGATTTATGAGGTTATTCTTCAAGAAAGGGCGGGAGAAAGGGGAGGCTGTGGCATATTGCTTAGCCCGGGGGGCGGGCAGGGAGCGGGGGGAGCGAGGGAGGCTTTGCGCTGCAAGGACCTTGCAGGGAGCCGAGCGGTACGGGAGAGGAAAAGCAGGATGGGACTGGGCGAGCTGGAGCCCAGGGCTTGTGGCCGGCCAGCAGCAGCTCCCTCCATCCCCCAGCTCCTCCATCCCCAGTTCCTCCATCCCCAGCTCCTCCATCCATCCCCGGCTCCTCCATTCCCGGCTCCTCCATCCCCAGCTCCTCCATCCCCCAGCTCCTCCATCCATCCCCGGCTCCTGCATCCCCAGCTCTATCCATCCCCAGCTCCTCCATCCCCGGCTCCTTCCATCCCCAGCTCCTCCATCCATCCCCGGCTCCTCCATCCATCCCCGGCTTCTCCATCCATCCCCGGCTTCTCCATCCATCCCCGGCTCCTCCATCCATCCCCAGCTCCTCCATCCATCCCCAGCTCCTCCATCCATCCCCCAGCTCCTCCATCCATCCCCGGCTCCTGCATCCCCAGCTCTATCCATCCCCAGCTCCTCCATCCCCGGCTCCTTCCATCCCCAGCTCCTCCATCCATCCCCGGCTCCTCCATCCATCCCCGGCTTCTCCATCCATCCCCAGCTCCTCCATCCATCCCCAGCTCCTCCATCCATCCCCAGCCTCCATCCCCAGCTCCTCCATCCCCCGGCTCCTCCATCCATCCCCGGCTCCTCCATCCATTCCCAGCTCCTCCATCCATCCCCAGCTCCTCCATCCATCCCCAGCTCCTCCATCCATCCCCAGCTCCTCCATCCCCAGCTCCTCCATCCCCCGGCTCCTCCATCCATCCCCGGCTCCTCCATCCATCCCCGGCTCCTCCATCCCCCTGCTCCTCCATCCATCCCCAGCTCCTCCATCCCCAGCATCCTCCTTCCATCCCCAGCTCCTTCCATCCCCAGCTCCTTCCATCCCCGGCTCCCTCCATCCCCGGGCCCAGCTGCCCACTCCTGGCCGAGGGACGGCACCGGAGCATCCCCAAAGCCCGAGCGGAGCGGCCACGCTCCTCCAGCCCCGGCCGAGAGTCCTGGGAGCATTTGCGGAGGGAAGGAGGAGGCAGGAGGTGTGCTGGCAGCCCAGCCTGTCCAGCCAGCCCAGCCCAGCTCTGGCACAGCGGCTCCAAGCAGCCCCTGCCCTCCCTCCGCCCACCTGCTCCGCTGCAGCCAGAGCGCAGCGAGTGCAGCTCAGGCCGGGCTGCTGCCCCTCCTGCAGTGACCTGGGCACCAGTTGGTGACTTTGAGCTGCTGCCCCTCCTGCAGGGTGACCTGGGCACCAGTTGGTGAATTTGGGCTGCTGCCCCTCCTGCAGGGTGACCTGGGCACCAGTTGGTGAATTTGGGCTGCTGCCCCTCCTGCAGGGTGACCTGGGCACCAGCTGGTGCCTTTGGGATGGTGCAGAGCTGTCCCTCTTCTCCCCTCCTGCAGGAGTTGAATTCAGCCACTCTCGTGGGTCCCTCCCTTCTTGATCAGCCTAATCCCAATAACAATCTACATCCACTCTGGAAGAGAAAGCCTCACCTGCTTCTGAGAATGAAAATTCATCATAAACTTCAAAATCCCCATCAGCCTAAAAATAGATTTCTACTCCCTTACCTTCTTCCCCATTGCACTGTTCGTATCATGATCTATCCTACAATTTGCAACACGATATCTGGCCTCAGACCCCTACATTACAAAATTTTTCACCTACCTACTATTCTTCCCAATCACCATACTCATCCTAATCATTGCCAACAACTTATTTGTCCTATTTGTCCTATCAGAATATTCCAGAATTCTGTGGTATCTGAAAGTGTCCCCACCAAGAGTCAGAGATCTGCGCACATCCAGATCCCTCACCACTTCCCACCAGTCCTGCAAGAGAAGCCTCTTTGCTTTGGAACTGAGATCCTGCGGAGGTCTCAGGCGTGATGGCACTGTAAGCACAGCCTTTGTCACCTGCATTGTCACCTGCATTGTCACCTGCTTGTCACCTGCACTGCCACCTGCATTGTTATCTGCATTGTTATCTGCATTGTCACCTTCATTGTTATCTGCATTGTTAACTGCATTGTTACCTCATTATCACCTGCATTGTCACCTGCCTTGTCACCTGCAGCACTGCCTGTTGTGGCTGGAAGGACTTGAGGGATGCACCCCTTGTTCATGGAGCAGTTTCCTCCAGAGGGCACAGCATCCCATTAATGCCAACCCTAGCACACTGGGCAAACAGCAGGCAGGTAAAGGGAACACTGCTGGACCCAAACCTCGTGGCATCGAGAGCAGAAAGGGAGCAGAGCCTGTGGCAGCAAAGGGGCCTGGGAGATGAAGCAGCAGGAGGAAATGGGAAGAGATGTCATGAAACTCATTGGAAATTCAGAGACTTCTGAGCTTCCTTTCCCTTGGGCCCAGAACAAAGAGCCAGCATGTCAATATTTAGCATAGAACAACAAAAAAACTCCAGAAACTGTGTTTTTAAAGCAGCAAAATGTTTTGCTTTGATAGTCTTGAAGTCCTGCAATGTGAATATTAAATGGCCTATGGGTAAATGTAACACCAGCAGGCAAAAATACGTAAATGGAAACTCTTTTTTAGAAAGACACCATGAAGTGAGAACGTTGAAATAATCTCTCCTGATTGAACTTGTTACTACATTTCTACCATTTACAGCCCCATGAACACTGTCCATTTTCATTAAGCTTTTCCTTTTCAATTAAATGAGATATTGCTTGGAAAACCATCCCACCAAACATGCTCTTCAGGCAGCTCTAGGACTGACTTCACTCTAAAGGCATGCTGAGAGCTCTGGGGCTCAGCCTGGAGCAAAGCAGCTCTGGGGAGACCTCAGAGCCCTTTCCAGTGCTTAAAGGGGCTTAAAGAAAAGAGGGAGAGCAATTCTTACATGGGCAGATAGCGACAGGATAAGGGAGAATGGCTTCCCACAGACAGAGGGCAGATTTAGATTTTATGTTCATAAGAAATTCTTCCCTGTGAGGGCTGGGGAGGTCCTGGCACAGGGTGCCCACAGCAGCTGTGGCTGCCCCATCCCTGGAAGTGTTTGGGGTCAGGCTGGATGATGGAAGGTGGAATGCGATGGTTTTTGAGGTCCCTTCCAAACCAAACTGTTCTGGGGCTCTATGATTAATGGTCCTGCAATTCTGGCTTTGCTCTGAGCACTCCCACTCACCCCTCACTCCCTCCAGCCCCCTGACCTGGGCTCCCTCACCACTATTTTGTCTGCTTGCTGAGGAGCTTGGTCTTTTCAGTGCCCTGAGCCTGGAGTCCAGACACACAGCCATGAAGCATCTGCAGAATCATGCTCATCATCCTCAGTGCAGGGATGAAGGCACTCTGGGCACTGCTGTGGGCCAGGGGACCAGGGCATTTCAGCTCCTGCTGGCCTGGGAGCTCCACCTTGCCCAGAGGACACAAAAGAACATTTGGAAGCACCTGCTCAGGAGCTGTGCTGTTTCCTTGTTGCTGTTCAGTTTCTCTCACAAGCTGTGCCTGGTCCCAGATTTTCTGTTTGATTTTCTCCTCCTTGCAGGCTGGGGAGCACAGGACAGGAATTCCTGTTGCTGTTTAGTGCTCATCTCCCTGCTCCAGAGGGAAACACCAGCCAGAGCCCTGGATTCAGTGCCAGCAGCCCTCCCTGAAGTCAGTCCTTGGTTTGGACCAGCCCATTTGGGCATCCCAAAGTGCCATCATGCAGGAGTGCTGGGAGATGCTCCCCCTTGGGGCACTCACAGCAAAAAGCCACTGTCACCCACAGGAGAGGCTGAGGCTGTGATTGAGGTGCTGGGCAAAGGGAGCTGAATCCCTGCCTGCCCCTAAAATCTTTGGGATGCTGCTGGCAAGGATGCAGAGCACACCTGTGTCCCTGTGGAGTGCCTGTATGGAGTCAGCAGATGGACTTTGTAGAGTCCCTTTGAAGGAACCCAAATCCCTGGAAGGAGGAAACCCTTGTTAGCCCTGATATTTTAGGTGTAGGGGAAAAAAAGTTCCTCAAAGCTGATAAATGGTGAATATAAACCTGTGAATGCACTGCAGTGTGCAGAGCCCAGCTCTTCAAGTGCCCCTCACCAGCTTTATCTCCCTCATCCACAATCCCAAACCCATAAACATTTCCCCTTGCTCCTGCTTTGGTTTCCCTTCTCCCAGGCATTCCCAAGCATGAGATTGTGGACTTTGGACTGTGCAGGTGTCCTGGGTTGTAAGAGAAGTGAGTATTCTATTCCCATCTGTCAGAGCTGGGGCAGTTCTCTGCTATTTTTGGGGCAGTTTTCTTTATCTATTCCACACCCAATCCTCCCTCCAGGAGATCTCTGCTGTTCATGGGCCATTGATTATTAATTATCTGCTGTCCATGGCCACTGAGTGTCCCTGCAGGGCTGATCCAATTCCAGCATCCCATGGGGAGATGCTCCGCCCAGGGGAGGAGCCAAGCATTCCTACCTGGATCCAATCTGAGCCTGGCACAGCACAGCAGCCTTTGCCCCCTGCATTGCCAGAGGAGCAGCTTTCTGCTGCCCTGCATTGCCAGAGGGAGCCCAGGCCCATCTGCAGCAGCCCTGGAGCTGCAGAGGAAAACTCCCCCCTTGTGCAGGACCCCTGCTGCAGCAGAGCCACAGCTGGCACTGCAGGAGGGCTGAGCCCCCATGGCATGGGGCTGTGCCACCACCCTGACACACAGGGGGCAGGGCATGGTCTGACTCTGGCAGTGGCTTTTTACTTCATTTTTTAATCTTTTAAATTTTCTTCTCTAATAAGGAACTGTTATTCCTACTCCCATATCTTTGCCTGAGAGCTCCTTAATTTCAAAATTATAATAATTCAGAGGGAGGGGGTTTGCATTTTCCATTTCAGGGGAGGCTCCTGCCCTCCTCAGCAGACACCTGTTTTTTCAAGCCAAGACAACAGGGCAGGAATGGCTCTTCCTATCAGTCTGCCAGCAGGAAGGAAGGTCAGGCAGAGAGCAGCCCCAGTCTGGTGCCAGCTGTAGCAGCACTTGGTAGTCCTGGGATGCATCGTGGCCTGAGAAGTGGAAGGGTCTGGGAGTGAGTCTACACCTCTGTGGTGTGTTTGGATGGGTCCTGCTGCAACCTGGGGTTCCTGTGGCGACCATGCCATGAAGAAGGAGCTGTAGATGAGCCCTGGCACTGGGCAAGCATCGGGCACAGGCTGGTGACTCACTGGTCTGTAAAAATCACCTGGGGCAGGAGGGCAGCACTGACCCCAGGAAGGTTTTAATTTACACTTTGCACTGGGGCTTTGTGCTCTCTGAATTTTGGCTGCTCCCTCTTTCTCCCTAGGGTGTGTGACTGTCCCAAAGGCACACAGGGGTCCCTGTCACCCCTGCAGGAAATCCCAGGGAGCTTTAATCACCCCTTCAGCCCCAACCCTCCCCAGGGCCGTCCTGCCTGCCCAGGCTTCCCCAGGGCAGCCCCACATCCTGCTGTGCCATCTCCTGGGTGCTCCCCATGCTGGGATGTTCTGGTGGCTTTCCCCACCACAGGGGGCTGCCAGGGGCAGATGTTGCACATGGGGAGGGTTTGGGCTGAGGGGAGCTCCTTCGGCTCTGCTGCTGTGCTGCCGCAGGCCCCAGCTGTGTGCTGAGCCTGCAGTCCTGCTGCCTCACCCACCTGCTGTTCTGTGGCTCTTTGGGAAATGCAAATATCAGGAAAAAGGCACCTTTCCCTCACTCTGCCCTGTGCTGGACCCAGCACTGTGTGTCCTGGGAAGTGACTTCTCAGCTTCAAAGCATCCCTGTCTCCTGCATCCCTGTTAGGGCTCTGGGGCACCTGATTCCAGAGGGCAGCTCAGAGGAGATGCCCTCAGAGGGTGATGCAGGGCCCCAGACTCGCTGTGCAATGCTAAATTCCAGACAGGGTCTCAAAATGTCTCTGCAAGGTGAAAACAGCCCTGAAGGCTCCTGGTCCCATTCTCCTCAAGGGAAAGAGTGTGGGGAGTGAGAAGCATCACGAGATGCTTGGTGATACCTGGGAGCAGCCAGGACCTGCTGCTTTTCCCTCCCCCAGCTCCTGCTGTGGCAGCAGCAGCCTGGAGGCCCCAAGAGCTGTGTCCTGCCCCAGGTTCCTGCTGGTTTCCCAAGACACAGAACAGCTCTGCAGGCTGTGCCTGGCTCCACAGCAAGGTGTGCAAGGGCGGGATCACAGCAGGCACTGTTGTTTCTGGGGATGGGCACAGAGCAGCAGAACTGCCTGACCCCTCCGTGGGGCTGGGGAGACCTGAGACCCCTGGGAAGGGGGGGATGGCTCCTCCAGCTGAGCTTTGAGCCAGGGTGCCTGTGGTGTGTGGCACCCTCCAGGTTTGTGCCCCTCATCTCTCCCCCTGCAGTATCTGCCTTCCCCCCCTCCCACAGGGCTGGGTTCCCCTGTCCTGGATTGCCAAGGGAATTGGATTCTATTTGCCATTTTATGGCAGCTGTCTTCTGTTCAGTGGGCAGTTTTCCTTATCTCTTCCACACCCAATCCTCCCTCCAGGGGGACACCTGCTGATAACAGCTATTGAATGTCCCTGCATGGCTGATAAGAGCTACAGCATCCCATTGGGAGATGTGAGCCCAGAGGGAGGAGCCAAGCATTCCTACCCGGATAGAATCTGGAGATTCTGGAACACCAGCACAGCTTCTGCACTGGATTGCCCAGAGGAACAGCAGCTGCCTCTCCTTCCCCTGGATCTCCAGAGGCAGAGACTGCACCTTTCTCCAGGATCCCTGCTCCAGCAGAGCCACCCCTGACACTGCAGGAGGGCTGAGCCACAATTCCAATGGGACTGCTGCCAGCACCCTGACCCACAGCGTGTCAGGCTGGGTTCTGACTCTGGCAGTGTTGGTTTAGTTTACTGCAATGTTTATTTTATCCTTCTATTTGCTTCCCTAGTAAAGAACTGTTATTCCTGCTCCCATATTTTTGCCTGAGAACCCCTTAATTTAAAATTTATAGCATTTTGGAGGGAGGGGGTTTACATTCTCCATTTCAGGAGAGGCTCCTGCCTTCCTTAGCAGACACCTGGCTTTCCAAACCAAGACATCCCCTCTCTGCTCCACTCTGTCCCGCACACTTCTCACACCAGGGCGATCAATCAGCCTTCACAACACCAGGAGCAATAGTTAGGAGTGTTACTGCTCTCTTTAACTATTGGCTGGAAGAGTGTAGAGAAGCAGGAGCCAAGATCTCCTTGGAGCTGTGCAGGGGAAGGATGAGAGGTAATGGGCACACAAGAACCACAGGGATTTGCAATTTGATATTAGGAAACATGAGATAGTAAAAAATGGGGAAAAGTAGAGAGAGTCTTAGAGATACTCCTAAGATTATCCAGTAGGTTTGCCTGCTGGACGAGATCCTGACCAGCCTCACAAGATGGACCCATTAGAATGTGGATACGAGACCTCCAGAAGCATCTTCCAGCCTAGGAGATCTGGGCAATCTTTCCAGTACCTCCCCACGTATGCGGCTGGGGATAGAACCCGTCCCATCCCTCTAGACCTGTGCAGGGTGTGGGTGGATGTGCTCCCTGACCAGCTGATATCCACATGTGGCCATAGCATCACTGGTGCTGCCTTTCCATCCCAAGGTGTTCTCTTCTGAGACAGATTCTCCCTTTCTCTCCTGCAAGTGACAGCTGGACAGGCCAGCACATCCCTGGGGGGACCTGGCAGGAGCAACCAACACAGTGTCTTTTGTTTTTTTGTGAAAGAGGAGCAGCCTCAGCAAATTGAGCTCATTACCTCACCCCCAGCATTGCCACCTGCCCCCCTTGCAGTGGCTGGAGCTGAGGGGGTCAGGATTATAAATTGTTACAAAGCAGGCAAAATATTTCTGATTTTCTTTTTCCTTCTTTTTCCTTCTTTTGGGTGTTAATTTTTAAAGAGTCCACTCTCTGGTAATTTTGATTTTTTTTGCTTTTGACCATACTTTGAATGTTAAAATTTCCCATGTGACTATGAGTAGTTAATTTCCAGCTGCCTCACATTAGAAAACACTTGGCTGGTGGTTTACTTTTGCTTGTTCATTTTGCATTATTGCTACTTTTCCTTTCTCATTAACTGCTCCTCACCCATCCTGGGGCAGGGGGCTGCCCTGAGCACCTGCACCCAACTGGGCATCTTGCTGGTGGCAGCCATGGGGACAGAACTGCACCAGGCCCTGTGATTCCCTGGGCAGTCTGAGGTGGGGCTGCTCCTCCAGGTCACAGGCAGGGTGGGCAGTGGTGCCAGGGATCCCAGCTAAGACGATATTTTAAGCGCAGAGAAGCTTTTCCCATTTCCCCATCCTCCTGTGAGCCCCTTCGTGCAGAGGCCTCTCTGCTGCACAGGAACCTTCCCCAGTGCAGCTCCACTCTCCGGCAGCCCCAGCTTGCTGCAGGCTTTTCCAGGGAGCCCCAGAAGCTCCAGCCCCCTGTGCTGCAGCCCCAGATCAGCTTTGACACACGCTGAGGGACAGAGATGGGGTGGGTGACACAGGACACCTCAGCTAAAGGGGAAATCTCTCCCCTCTCCTGCACCACAGCTGCAATTTCACCTGCGATGGAATTTTCACCTCTGAGAACACCTGGCTTGGAATGGGATCGAGGTCATGTTCAGAGAGGTGCAGGAGTGAGCAAGGATGGGATTCTTGCAGGGACACAGGCACAGGGGGCATGGCACCAGCAGGATGGGGCACAGGCACCAGCTCATTAGTGTGAGGCAGTGTCTAATCAAGGGGGATTCCTGATCCTTTCTTTTGCCCTGAAGGAAATGCTGCTCTCACAGTGCCAGTGACTTGCTGACAACACAGGGCACAGAGCAAAGAAACTGGAAAGTTTTGTGAGCAGCTGCCCACCAGCTCAGAGCTCCTGCTGCCCTTCCAGGGCTCCCTCTTCAGCCCTTGCAGCTCTCCAAAGCAATCCAGCATTCCTGTACATATTTGAATGAGGAGTTCAAGCCTGTATTTCCATGAAGAACTTATATCTCACTCCAATATCCATACTTCCTACAGAATTTATGCTAATTTGCTGTGACAAGCCAGCCCCGGCTGCCCACCTGTACCTGGGGAGCTGATCTCACACAACTTGCTGACAGTAGTGACAGGAGCAGGGAGGGACCGCGGCTCTCCAGGGCTGCTCCAGTCATTCCCAGCTCGTCCCGACTCTCCACTCCATCACATCCGGGGCTCGGGGCTCTGCCCGGGCGGGTCGGGGTGAGGGGAAGCACCAGGACGGGCGGGTGGACAGACCCCAGAGGGGGGGAGGGAGGAGGAACGGGGCTTCCATGGGGGATACAGACACCGGGAACGGGCCGGGACAGCCCATGGGGGATACAGACACCGGGAACCCAGCACCATGGGGATACAGACCCCGGCGGGACAGACACGGGGCACAGGGACCGGGAACGGGGGGACACGGGGATACAGACACCGGGGGCTCTGCCCGGGACAGACACGGGGGATACAGACACCGGGAACGGGCCGGGACAGACACGGGGGATACAGACACCGGGAGCGGGGCAGGAGGCCATGGGGATACCGGGAGGGGGCCGGAGAGGGCGATACAGACACCGGGAGCGGGGCCAGGACAGCCCATGGGGGATACAGACACCGGGAGCGGGGCCGGGAGAGACACGGGCGATACAGACACCGGGAGAGAGCCGGGACACCGGGAACGGGGCTGGGACAGACAGGGGAATGGGGCCGGGACAGCCCATGGGGGATACAGACACCGGGAGCGGGGCTGGGACACCGGGAACGGGGCCGGGACAGACACAGAGAGAGCGGGTCCGGTACAGCCCATTGGGGAAGGGTCCGGTACAGACACCAGGAACGGGGCCGCGGCCGAGGGACAGCACCGGCAGCATCCCGAGGTGCGGGGTGCTCCAGGCTGTCCCGAGGGTCCAGCCCCCCCAGGGCTCTGCCAGCAGCCGCGACAGTGCCCGGCTGCACCCGCTCCGGGCCGGCAGCACCTCCGAGCATCCCCCCGGTCCATGCACAGCGCTCCGTGTCCCTGCTGCAGCCGCCGTGGGCAGGGTGGAGGCGGCACTGAGCTCCGGAATGTCCCCGGGCTCGAGGGACAGCTGTGCAGCTCCCAGCCCAAGGGACAGCTCAGGGACAGCCCTGTGGGCATGACATGCAGCGTCTTCTCTGCGGAGTGGCACCAACGGGTGCCCCATCCTGTGGCACCCCAGGCGTGAAGGGGGTGCCTGGTGGGGCTGCCCCTGTCCCCACAGGAGCAGGCAATGTTCTGCATTCCCCCACACGGTCCTGTGACTTCTCACTCGTGGGCAGCCGGCTCCAAACCAGCCCCAGGGACAGTTCCGTGCACTCACACCTCATGCCACAAGTGGTTCCCTCTCCCAGGGGAAATACAGCCTGCATGACACATTTCTCTCATCTTTCATGGTCTCCAGTGAGCATCGTCCTTCTCCTGCCTTATTTCCCTCCCAGCTAAGCCAGCACAGCTCGGGCCATCCAGTGGCTGGCACAAGACTGCGCTCCTCAGGCGAGCAGGAGGAGCAGAGCAGCTCTCACCCAGCACCGGCAGCTTCCACCTGGCTGTGCAAAAGCCTTTCCAGGGCGGGTTTGGGTGCTCTGCCCTGACAGCTGAGCACCTGCATCTCAGCCCCATCCAGGGAGGTGGGAAAAGCACCCCCATGGTCCGTGTGCCACCCCAGGCAGGGTCCCCTCTCAGCAGCGAGCACAGCGTGACCATCCGCCCCCAGCACCCTCTGGGGCTGCCGGCGCTCCCCGAGGGCTGTGGCGCACACGGCTCCCCCTGGCACTGCCCTGGCTGCGTTCCGAGCCGGGAATGCCGCGGTCCTGCCCAGCCTGCTGCCGGACAGCTGCGGCTGCAGCGCCGAGTACGAGCCCGGGAAGCATCAGGGATAACTTGTCTCCCTGAGAGGGATGTTTCCCGGTTAAACCCTGAGATTTTGCACAGCTGTTTATGGGGATCCTCAGCCATCACCAGAATGATGGCACCGAGATCACCTCTGGGGCTAGACAGGGTGATCTCTGTCAATTAACCCTTCGGGGTATTAACATCGGAAGGGGTATGAAACATTCAGATCATCAATAATTCCTAAAGAAAATTAATACGTAAACCATCACAACACTTACCAACCCCCCAAACCTCTCCCAAGGCTTAAATACTTATTTTAAAAAGGCAGCTCGGACACTGCTGGTGGCCAGCACAACCCAAACCCCGCAAAGCTCTGAGTTATTGCAGCTATTGAAATGCTTGACAGAAGGATCCCAGAGCAGTTTGCGCTAATTGCTGTGTAAAAACACTCCATTATGTGCTCAGACAATCAAAATCGACCCGGCAAGTCAGTTCAGGGTCCGCTGCAATCCCGGAGCGGAGCGAGCAGAACATCGCAGCACAAACAGTGCGGGGGGGGAGGCAGGTCCTGCCCAAAGAGCTGCCTTTCCCCTCGTTATTTCGCTTGGTTTCTAATTTCCACAGGAAATTTAATTTCGGGAATATGTGGCACCAGCTTCCGAGGCGGAGGAAAGCTGCAGCTGTCGGAGGGCTCCGGGGGAAGCATTGCAAGGGAAGCAGCGAGGGTTAAGGTCAGGCTGTACTTACAGGTAGGCGGTGAGAGGGCTCAGGCTGGCGGGGAGCTCCGAGAGCCCCAGCTCGGAGCAATCCACCGAGAGCACGATGCCATCCTGCTCGCAGTGGCACTGGGGCGGGCAGGAGGGCGCACCTGGCTCGGCGGGCACCGCCTGGCAGCAGGCACAGCACGCCAGGAGAATGGCCCACAGGAGCAGCAGCCCGTCCATGCTCGCCCTGGGCACCGGGCAGCTCCGGGGATGCGGCCGGGCAAGGGGAGGCATCGCTGAATGGTCTTGGTTATTGGGTTTCAAGGGCTGGGCAGGGGCGTGAGACACTCCAATGGGAGGAGTTAAACTTTCTACTCTTTCCTTCTCTCTCTCTCTCTCTTAGAGCTGGCAGGAATTTCATTCAACGGGAAGAAAGGGGAAAAAAAAAAAAAAAAAAGCCAAAAGGAACCTCAACAAATAAAGACCTGTTCATAGCTCCAGGACGAAGGGCTTGTTTTGTAAGCGTGTTTTTGTGAGATAGCAGGGCAGGGGAAGGCAGAGCTGGCTCCAGCAGGGCAGAGGAGTGTAAGCAGTGAGGCAGGAGTACCCAAAGCACTTCAAGGGCTCCAGACCTGGGGACGCTGAAACACAACCCCAGATAAAGGACTCTGTGTCTGTGCCGGCTGCTGAACTCAGCTGTGACTGGAAAGTCAGGGGAGAAGGGACTGAGGAGCTCAGGACCAGCGCTTTGCTGGCAGGGACCATGCCCGAAGCTGTCTGTCTGTCTGTCTGTCCGTCCTGAGCTGTCCCTCTCCAGCAGCCTGGGATGGATCAGCAGTGTCACAGAGCCCCGTGCGGGGACACGGTGCTGTGTTGGCTCTGCCCAGGTGTGACCACGTGTGAGCTGTGCTCGCAGGAGCTGCCCAGCACTGGTGGCAGGAGCAGGGGGCTGGGTTCCTTCCAGAGCTCTCCCTAACCCTGGCTGAAGCGGCCAAAGTAGGGGAATAACCCATTGAGTGGGGGCTGTGTCACCTGGAGCTGTGTCACAGCCTGGCTTAGCAGGGGGCACTGCCCAGTGTCCTGGGACCTGTGCGATGGGATCAGACCAGGCTGCTGTGCCAAGGAGCTGCCGAGCTCTGGGGCAGCAGAAACACCTGCCCAGCAAAGGGTGCTGGAGCTGCACAGGAGATCCTGCAAAGGACAGCCCTGTGTCCCCTCTCATGCCAGCCACGGGCTGCTCAGTGTCGCTGTGATGCCCTCAGCTGGGGTCACTGCTGTCACCCCATGGCCTGCAGGGGTTTGAGGGATAGGGCACAGCCTGGCCCCACGGCCTGAACCACCCCAAATCTCTGCACAGAGCCAAGCACCTCCTCTGTAACAGGGACAGCAGCTGCACGTGGGTCTCACCTGCAGACAGAAAAAACCTGTCCATGGGGGTTTAGGGGGATGTGGACCCTGGTTTGTTCCTCCCTCTGCCTCCCTCTCACCCCTGCATGGAGGAGGCGAATGGGGCAGAGCAGGAAGGGCCCAGGTTTGGGTGGCTGCAAAGTGCACCCAAAAAGTCTCCCCTCCCACTGTACCCATGCTATGGCAAAGTGCCCTGTGGCCAAGGCACAGACTGAGGGGTGCTTTCACAGCTCTGCTTCCTCTGAGCAGGCATTTCCTTCCGGCATGGGAGTTTCCTGACTGATATCTCCATTATTGCAGGATAAAAGAGGCTGAAGTGTTATCTGGGGTCAGGAAGGTGAACTGGCACAGTGGGAGGCTTAAACAGCTCCAGCTCCTGGGGCTGGGGTGCCTTTGGACCTGTGAGAGCAGGAATCTGGTCCCCAAAAAAGTGCTGAGATGGAGTTCAGGGCTGGGGGCTGATGCCCAGACTCTTCTGGGGGCTCCTGGCTGGGGTGATGCTGGATCTGAAACCATTTCACTTGCAAAGTGCATTGAGATCCTGCAGCTCCAGGACTCCCTGAGACTGCTGCAGTCATTGGAGAGATCATCCCCCAGTGCAGAGCAGAGCAGAAAGAGGGTTTTGGTCTGGGAGCAGGAACGGGTTTAATTGGAATTAATCTGTTTCCATCATGAACAGTGCTGGGGATGTCATTAATTAAACATTTGCAATGCCTTTTGACAGCTCCAAATGTAAAACACAAAAGCTTGGTGGGGAGACAGGAGCCCTCCTCAGAGGGATGGGTCCCTGGGGTCTCAGCACACTTCCCCTCCAGCTCTGGGACACTGGCAGGGCCTGGGAAGGCTGGAAATGCTCTGACAGCAGCCAGGAACTGGAAGAGAGAAAGTTCACTGCAGCTGGATCAAGGCTCAGAGCTCCCTTGGATCCTTGTGCCATTTACAGGGAGGACAGAACCCCTGAGCTGTACCTGGGGGTGAAATCCAGTTGGGTTTTCATGGCCCAAACAGGATCCCATCCTCATTTTTACATCCTCCATGGAAAATGCAGCTGGATCAAAGGTCAGAGCTCCCTTGGATCTTCGTGTCATTTACAGGGAGGACAGATGGGTTTTCATGGCTTAGAACCCCCATGGACTTGCTGCAGCTGGATCAAGGCTCAGAACTCCCTCGGATCTTCATGTCCTCTCCAGGGAGGACAGAACCCCTGAGCTGGAGCTGGGGCTGAAATCCAGGTGGATTTTCACGGCTTGGAATCCCCATGGATTCATTGCAGCTGGATCAGAACTCCCTTGGATCCTTGTGTCATTTACAGGGAGGACAAAGTCCTTGAGCTGTAGGTGGGGTGAAATCCAGGTGGGTTTTCATGGCTTAGAATCCCCATGGATTCGCTGCAGCTGGATCAAGGCTCAGAACTCCCTCGTGTCCTCCTGTCCTCTCCAGCGAGGGCAGAGCCCCTGAGCTGGAGCTGGGGCAGTCTCTCACCCCTGGCTGCAGCAGCAGCAGCTCTCACCCTGTTCCCCCAGCCTCAGCTGCCAACACCAACCGCATCACCCCCTCCTGGCAATTCCTCACTCAGCAAATTGTCCTCAGCACCAGGGCTCTGCCTGATCACACTGTTACTGCAGCTCTTGCAGAAAATCACACTGAAGAGGTTCCTGTTGCAAGCATGTATTTCCTCAGGAAGGTTCTGACTGCAATTTTCCCATTTCTTTGGAGCTGCATGTCCTGACATTGCAGAGCTTTTCTCCATGTGCCTCACTTTGACTCCTCTATTTGCTTTTTATTCCAGGCTGGCTGGGGGGGGGGTTCATATCCGTGTCTTATTTCTTTGAGATCTTATAACAGCAGCCAGCATCCAAAGCATCATTTATTCCGGTGTGTCACGTGGATCCTGGCAAAACTGACGGTCTGCACACTGAGTTACTTGGTCCACAGAGCTTTGATGCTTCCATGGTCTCCTAGTTTAACATAGGAAAAAGTTAAAGAAGTTATACAAAAACTTGTTATATAAGTAACATATAGTATAAGTATATAAGTATATAAGTATACTTATAAGTATTGAACCACTGAAAAACTAAACACACCTCTGTGAAGGACACATGTTAAAGATGGAAAAAAAAACCTCAAGAAATCAAACTTATTAATTTCACAATTAATAAAATCTCAAATTAACCAACCAAAACCACTACACACGGCAAACCTGGAATTCCTGAATAAGCCCCTCGGGGGTGGAAGTGCAATTTCCAGCCCTGTGTGGCTGAAGCTGCAGCTCAGAGTGAGCCGTGGCATCACTGCGGGCGCGGAGCTCCCGCTGCTGCTCGGGGCTGGGGCTTTCCTGCAGCTCAGCCGTGTTTGTGTGTTGTCCTCTAGCGGCAGCGAGGGGAGAGCGCTGCCCCTGCCGAGTTCCTCTGGCTCTGGACTGAAGGCACTTGAGATGACAGTTCATGTTCAGACTCAGGTGTTCATTATTTCTTATCAGTAAAACAGTCTCACTGCTGTGAGTTCTGCAGCTTTTCATTAGAAGGCACAAAGTGGCCAACAGTATCTTGCTACAAGGTCTTTTAAAACTAAATAATCCAATTAAAAACTGACACCTAGATTATTTTCAGTTTTAACCCAATCACTCAAAGCTGGCAATGCAGACTTTTTTATCCAATTACACAAAACCACCCAAACCCATGGAGAAGAAGGTGAAGAAGAAGGAGCAACCTCTGCCTACAACCTCCATTTTGCCCCATATATATTACTATATTCCAAAATCTTAAACTCTAATATTTCCACCCTGTGATATCACACACTTCTATTCAAACTCCACACCCACAATCCCAGTTCTGTCATTCCATTCTGGAAGCTTCTCCACGGCCTCAGGTCAATGCAGTGTTCTCTTTGGAGGTCGTATCAGTTTCTCTGGGTCTGGACTGAAGGCACTTGAGATGACAGTTCATGTTTGGACTCAGGTGTTCATTATTTCTTATCAGTAAAACAGAAGCTCTCACTACTGTGAGTTCTGCAGCTTTTCAGTAGAAGGCACAAAATGGCCACAACCTCTTGCTACAAGGTCTTTTTAGACTAAACTATCCAATTAAGAGCTGACACCTAGATTATTTTTTAATTTCCCTTTTAACCCAATAACTGACCCCACAGAGCCCCCAGTGCAGACTTTTCTGCCCAATTACAAAATGCCACCCAAACCCATGGAGAAGAAAGATGGAGAAGCATGAAGAAGAAACCCAGGACAACACCCTGTGCCCTCCATCTTGCTTCCATCCACAACACACTAAAAATCCCAAAGCCTCAATTTCTCACCTAAGTGATAGACCTACACTACTCTCTATAATCTATTTCACACTTTTGTGGATTCCACTCTATCTTGACATTTGGGAAACTTTCTCCATGGATGAGGGTCACAGTCAGTGCTCCCCTGGGGGTCAGGGCAACCCAGAGCAGACAGAAATATTCCCTGTGCTCTGGGTTTCCACAAGCTGTGGTGCCCCAGCAGCCCCCATCAGGCTGCCTTGGCTGTGCCCCCCAGCTTTGAGGGGTGGGTGTCCCTTCTCCTGTCCCTGCTGAGCCAGCCTGGAAAGGGGAGCAGGGAGCAGGAAGAGAGGTCCAAACAGGGAAGATCTTGCTCATCTCCCCCGTTTTGACCCCTGCACTGGTGCTGATGGAGGAGGGCAATGGTTGGATGCTGCTCATCTGGAGCAGGATAAACATGAAGAACAACATGGCATGGCCCAGAACTCACTGGGCAGTTCAAGCCTGAGGTTTGTTTTGTTTTTAGTGCTCTGTTGTTTTTCTCTCCCCCTCTGGGTTTCATGGCTCTTGAGCTGCAGGGCTGGAAAATTATTCATCCCAACCACAGCTCCCACAACACTCTCTGTAAGCATCTGTGGCTGCAGACTGCACTGCAGCCCTGGGTGGGAGGCCATAAATTCATCATCATCATCATCATCACCAGCCTGGCCTCCTGTCAGGCAGGAGCAGCACAGGCTGTGCCACAGACACACCCTGGCTGGCACAGCCATGGCACTCGCTGGGCAGAACCTGTGGGACAGCTTGTGGGACAAATCCCTGTCCTGGGCTGCCCTGGGATGAGGAGTGTGGGAGGAGGTTTTACAGTGACTCCTGTGAGCCACAGAGAAGTTTGGGAAGGGGATCCATGCTTATCCCTGAAAGAATTTTCTATCATAGAAACCAAGAAAGAAAGAAGTAGAAATAAGAGAAACCTGCAAGTGCCTGTTCCACTGAGCACTTTGTCTTTCCTGATCAATGAGTAAAGTGTAAACTTCTGAGTTCTGTAAGAATGCATAAAAAGCATGAACGCTAGAATAAAAGCAGTTTGAAGCCTTCTGAAATTTCAGTGTGTTGCTTTGTGTTGTCTCTGTCTCAACTATGACAGAGGAGCTCCCACCGCAGCTGCTGGAGGAGCTTTACTGCAGATGTCTGCAGGTTCACCTTGTGCTGGGAGCACCATGCAGATGTGCTGGGAGCACCATGCAGATGTGCTGGCCAGATGTGAGGGCTGAAGCAGCACTCGCTCCTGGACCCATGGAGGCTCTGTGGGCAGCACCACGGCTCCCCCACCACGGCTTTCACTTCCCTCCTTCTGTCTCAGGGCCGGCGCCCTGGAGCTCTGTGCCACCAGCTGTGGGTGACACCCTGTGCTGGTCCTGGGGCTGTGTCTCTGCACAGACACACAGGACACCCAGGGGCACTTTCCAAGGGGTTGTGAAGGTTCCTGGTGCCCTGCCCATCCATGAGGAGTGTAGTAAACCCCATAGGTTTGGGAAAGGCACCATGGAGGATCTGAACAATAGGAATGCTGACACAGCAGCAGATAAGTTCCTGTCTCCTGACCCCCCGACCAATAACCTATCTCTGTAACCCTATATGTCAATGTCACCCCTAAACCTTTACTATTGGTTGATTATGGATACCCCTAAAAATCCTTACTATTGGTTAAGCTTGGATCCCATCCAAACCTATATGAAGGGCACACTGAACCCCATTAGTGAGAAGAAGAAGAGCTGAGACCCTTCACGGACCTCCCCAAATAAAGCCATCTCTGTGGAAAAGCCTGCGCTTCCTTCTTCTCCTCTCTCTCCATCTGCTGCAGCCTCAAGCCAAGGGCAAACTTTCCTAGCAAGCAAAGCTGAAATCCTAAGAGCTTGCAAATCACTATAAGAGCTGATAAACACTGAGCTTGCTCAGGGTTTGGCCCGCGGCGATTTGGTCTGAGCGAGCCGGCTTCGGGCACCTGGTTCCCCCTGGGGACTGAGCTCCTGAGCCCTATTGCTCTGCTTTATGATAAGGCCATAAACAAGGCTTTATTAGAGGAGGATGGACAGTCCTGTGCTGTGCTGAGCTCCAGGATGAGAGCTGGTGGTGCCAGCAGAGCTCAGCCCAGCCCTTGCTTGGTCACTGCCATCAGGGCATGGCCTGGGGTGTGCCCAGGTTGTCCCCCATGGATGATGTTCTGCTCTTCTCCATGAAATCAGTTCTGTCCCATTCTGAGCCTCCCTCCTGTGCCACCAGCTGTGGAGGCAGCCCCAGAGCCCCTCCTCACAGAACAGGGCTTTGAGCAAAGCCCAGGCCCTGCTGCCTCTGAGCACCACAGGGCAGTTCTGACTGTGGGAGAGCAGCAGGGAGAGCCTGGGGGTCTCCTGCCCTGCCTTGTCCCTGGCAGCTGCCCGTTCTGGAGGGGGCAGTCCTGCCTGGGCTGCAGTGACACGTGGGGGGACTTGTCCCTGCAGAGCCCAGAGGGACAATGCCCACCATGGAGGGGAGCAGCCAGCAGCTCAAGAGACTGAACCCCCATTCAGGCTTCTTCTGTGCCCCTCACAAGGCTCCTGCCAGCCCATGGCATCATCACTGTCACTGTGAGTGGCCCTGCTTTGCATGTAGGGCACTCCACAGATCCTGAAATCCTCTGAGACAAGGAGCATCAGGAGCTTTAACATCAGAACCTGTGCAGGGACACACAGGGGCCAAGGCTCCTCAGTGCTGAGTACAGACTGAAGGAGAGCCTGATGCCAAACCCCATCTCCACACACACACACCTGGGGATGTGGAACCATGCTCAGGATTGTCCACGGCCTCAGCAGAAACCACGGCCCAGAGCTCCTGGGCCATGCAGAGCCAGGAGAGCCACAGGCTGTGCCCAGCTCTCATGGACATCTTTTATGGAAAATCCTTTCCTTAGGGTTTTTTCTCCTGAGAAGCTGGGAGGCCTCAGGAACAAAATGTAAACAATGGTTATCTGCTGCTGTGGAATGCAGCAGGTGCATCTGGGATTGATCTCATGTTGGTTGTTTTTAATTAATGGACAATCACAGTCAGCTGGCTCAGACAGTCTGAGAGTCACAAGCTTTTGTTATTCATTCCGTTTTTTCTCCTTTCCTTGCAAGCCTTCTGATGAAATCCTTTCTTCTATTCTTTTAGTATAGTTTTAATGTAATATATATCATAAAATAATAAATCAGCCTTCTGAAACATGGAGTCAGATCCTTGTCTCTTCCCTCATCCTGGCTCCCCTGTGAGCACCAGCACACCCAGCAGCACCAGCAGGGCAGAGCTGGAGCTGGATCCAGGTCTGGGTCACCTCTGCCCTGTTTCAGGGCATCACACCAGCCCTGTCCCACAGCAGCAGCTCCCTCGCTCCTTCCAACACAGGAGGCTCTGCCTGCCCATGCCCTGCAGCTCAGCTGTGCTGAGGGTGAGGCAGCGAGAGGAGCTCTACTGTCAGAATTCAGGACATCCCTCTGGATTGGCAGGACCCCTGCCAGGGGGCTCAGAGACCCTGGCACAGAGCCCAAGATGCCCCTGTGGTTTTGATTGTTACCCGTGGAGCAAATTACCAACCTTATATGAGGATCCACAAGTCACAAAAGTATAAATAAAATAATAATGAGTTTGTCACGGGTGAAAAATAGATTTTTTGGGGTTTTAGAATGGGGTTTCAGGGGCAAGATGGAGGAATCTGGGCATGTCCAGCCTTTCTCCTTCTTCTTCTTGGCCTCCATCTTCTGCTGTGATGGTGGCACTTTTGGATTGGTTTAGAGTAGAAGCTCACTGTCTAACATGGGTGATGGGTATTGGGAAGCAATTGTAAACATTGTACACATAGTTTTTAGTATAAAAAGATAACACCACCTTGGGGGCAGGGAGAGTCCCTTCAGAGACCTCAGCTGGACAGGAGAAAGAATTTTATAGATAGGAAACAACAAACAACCTTGAGACCGAGAAATGAAGAGCTCTGACTCCTTCTTCAACTGCCGGGCTGGGAAAAGAGACTTTCTAACACATCTCAGGGTCACTGTGAGCAATGTGCCAACATCATAGCAGAAGATGGAGGCCAAGAAGAAGAAGGAGAAAGACTAGGCACACCCAAATCCCTCCATCTTGCCCCCTGAACCCCCATTCTAAAAACCCAAAAAATCTATTTTTCATCCTGTGATAACTTCACTATCATTCTACTTAAACTGTCGTGGCTTGTAATTCTTCATGTAAGGTTGGTGATTGTTTTTTCCAAGGGCTCAATCAAAGGCACAGGGGTTCTTGGGCTCTGTGCCAGGGTCTCTGAGCCCCCTGGACAGGGGCTGGAGCCCTCCAGGGCAGCCAGAGGAATTTCCTGGGTTCTGACAGGTTTGACTTTGCAGCTTGTTTCATGTTAACATCCAGTGTGCCCTGGGTTGTCCTCCTGTGGTGGCCCAGACACACAGGGCAGGAGCTGCTGCTGCAAGCAGCCAACAGCCCAGTGCCCCTGATCCTGGCTGTGGAAACAAACATTTCCCTCTTGTGACCCTCATCCTGCAGCCCCAGTGGGCTTTAGGACTTGCTGGTTACATAAAAGCCACAAAGCCATCAGGCTCCCTGTGAGCAAGGGGCTCCTCCCAAGGCAACATCATAAATCCTTCTGTGCACATGAGAGCATCCACTGAGCTTCACAAGGCCTTTTCATGTTGGGAATACTCACTCATCCTCCTGGAGAGCCCCTGGCATGTTGGCATGTCCCCAGGAGCAGCAGAGTCACTGGATGGCCACTGGTGCAGGCTGAGTGTCGGGATCTCTCACTGGTCACAGTGACCCCAAGAAAAGTTGGAAAGTCTCTTTTCCCAGCCTGGTGCTCAAAGAAGGAGTCAGAGCTCTTCATTTCTCTGTCTCAAGGTTGTTTATTGTTTCTTGTCTATAAAATTCTTTCTCCTGCCCTGCCGAGGTCCATCCAGCAGGACAGTTCCAGGCACTCTGCCTGCCCCAGGGCAGTGTGATGTCTTTATACTAAAAACTACCTGTACAATATTTACAATTACTTTCCAACACCTATCACCCATGTTAGACAGTGAGCTTCTACTCTAAACCAATCCAAAAGTGCCACCATCACAGCAGAAGATGGAGGCCAAGAAGAAGAAGGAGAAAGGCTGGACATGCCCAGATTCCTCCATTTTGTCCCCTGAACCCCCATGCTAAAAACCCCAAAATCTACTTTTCCATCCCGTGATAACTTCACTATTATTCTACCTAAACTGTTGTGGTTTGCTGGTCTTCATCTAAGGTTGGTAATTTGCTCCACAGGTCATATCAAACCCACAGGTGCTTTGGGCTCTGTGCCAGGGTCTCTGAGCCCCCTGGCAGGGGTCTGGGCTGCTCAGGACAGCCAGAGGGATGTCCTGGTTCCCACAGCTGAGCAGCAGGGACAGGGCACAGCACACTTGGCTGCCCCTGGCACAAGGATGTGGTGACACAGAAACATTTCCAAACACCAACTGCATCCAGAACAATGCAGCTCAGGAGGGCTGAGGGTGCCCATGGGCAGCCCAGGATGGTCTGGGCTGTGCTGAAGGCAGCAGTGCCCACACAGCCTGGCCAGTGTGGGAGGAAACACAGCCCTCCATGGGGGTGAGGCTCTGCTCCACCTGGGATGCCCCAGGCCAGGAGAGCTGCAGCCTGGAGCTGGGAGCAGGCAGGGGGGCTGAGCAGCCCTGCCTGCAGCACAGAAAGTGTCCTGTGTGCAGGATGACACAGAATTTGTCCTGTGTGCAGGGGTGGCACTGAAGGTGTCCTGTGTGCAGGGTGTCACTGAAGGTGTCCTGTGTGCAGGATGGCACAGAATTTGTCCTGTGTGCAGGGGTGGCACTGAAGGTGTCCTGTGCGCAAGGTGTCACTGAAGGTGTCCTGCGTGCAGGATGGTTCAGAATTTGTCCTGTGTGCAAATTTGAGATTGGTTTAGAGCAGAAGCTCACTGTGTCCTGTGTGCAGGGTGGCACAGAATCTATCCTGAGTGCAGGGTGATACTGCTGCCAGCCAGCTGTGCCCTGCCATGGCCACAGCTGGGCAGGGGTGCAGGGGACAGCAGGCAGGACACCTGGCTGGGGCTGCACAGCACTGGGTCTGAGGGATGCAGCAGGAAAGGTGCTGCCCATGGGGACATCCAGCAGGTTCTGGGTCTGGGTGCTGCAGGGTGGGAGCAGGAGGAAACCTGATTTAGGAGAGGGAAAGCAGGATTCCCAGCTGCAGAGGAGCCTCCTCCCAGGGCTGGCATGGCTGATGCTGAGGTGCCCTGGGTGTCCCATCCTGGGGCAGATCCTTGTTCTGGAAGAAGGAGAAGCTTCTAGTGGAATCACAGGGGCATGAGGAGGAGAGGCCAGCTCAGCCACCCACCTGGGGCTCTCTGCTGCTCATGCCAGCTCTTGGGAGCCCCTTATCAAACCTGTTATGTCTCCTCACCCCAGCCCAAGGCAGAAGAACGTGGAATAGTGGGCATGAGTGTGGGCCCCACTGGGGCAGGGTCTCTGCTTTGAGGCTGCACTACAACCCCACCCTGCCTGAAGGGGAGCAGAAGGATAAGCAGGGTCCCAGGTGCAGTTTTTACACAAGGAACATGCTTGTGAAAACACCTTCTTTTTTTTAACTCTTCCTTCAGTCCTGCACTTGCAGCTCAGTGAACTGAGTTGTTTCTTGTGATTTCAGCTTGTGCATGGCCGGTCCTGCTTGCAGAGCAGCCACGTCCCTGCATGGGGACAGCCCAGCGCCCAGAGCAGCAGGGCTGCTGAGGCTGCCAGCTGCCTTCCAGTGTGCAGCTAAACCAGGGCGCTCTGCCCCGATCCTTGGTGCAGGCTCACAACTCTGAGCCCTGAAAATGTGCCTGGCTGGGCTGGACATTCCCTGCGCAAGTGTTGCCTCAGGGAAGGAGCAGATGAGAATGAGCAGAAGCTGCTGAGCCATGGACTGCAGCATCTGGAGTGCCAAGGGACACTGCTGTGACCCACGGCTGGGGACACAGCTGCTCTTTCGGGAACAGCTGCTGTGCTGGAGCCTTCATCAGCTGGAGCCCCCAAAAGCCAAGCCCCCCTTACAAGCACACACTTTCCTAGGGCTCTTTATTGTTTGTACCTAAGGCCATTCCAGCTGAGACAAGGCAGCTCCCCGGGGCTGTGCCCACAGCAGAGCCCAGGGGCACTGCAGCCCACGGTGCTCCATGCTGGTGCTGGGCTCAGGGGCACCACAGAGCCCCACGGCGTGCACTGAGGGGGCACAGAGCCCTCCAGGCACCAGAAATCTCAGGAGATCTCCAGAAGAGGACAGGATCCTGCCCAGCCCCTCACTGTGTGTGCACTGAGGCTGCAGTGGGGTGTGGCAGGACACTGTCCGTGTGTCCCAGGACACTGTCTGTGTGTCCAGGACACTATCTGTGTGTCCAGGACACTGTCCGTGTGTCCCAGGACACTGTGTGTCCAGGACACTGTCCGTGTGTCCAGAACACTGTCCGTGTGTCCCAGGACACTGTCTGTGTGTCCAGGACACTGTCTGTGTGTCCAGGACACTGTCCGTGTGTCCCAGGACACTATCCATGTGTCCCAGGACACTATCCATTTGTCCCAGGACACTATCCGTGTGTCCAGGACACTATCCGTGTGTCCAGGACACTGTCCGTGTGTCCCAGGACACTGTCCGTGTGTCCAGGACACTGTCCGTGTGTCCAGGACACTGTCCGTGTGTCCAGGAGTCACAGCTGGCACCACGCTGGGGACACTGCCCAGGCAGGGAGGTCACTGCTCCTGCAGGGCTCCTCTGTGCCACGAGTCCCACGGTGCCCCCAGCAGCCCCCAGCTCTGGACAGGAGCAGGCAGAAGGTGCCAAGGGCCAGGTGGTGTCAGGGCTGGTTCTGAGCCAGGATGTCCTGGATGCAGGTGTGCAGGAAGATGTACTGGTCCTGCAGGAGAGAAAGGCCAGAGTCAGCTTTCTGACATTAACCTTGCAGTTTGCTTTAAAAAATCCCAATTAAGGAGCAGTGTCTGGTACCAGAGCAGGATTTGCTCCCCCCAGCAGTCCATGGTGGTTCTGTGTGACACCACAGCCACCCAAGCCTGTTACACCATGTTTGTTTGTTTCTCCTTCCTCATCCCCTGTGATGGGCTGAGAGGAACATCCCCTCCAAGCTACAGAGCAACAATTTCATTTGGCTTCCCCTCCAAGGGCCCCAGTGGCTTTTGGATGTGCTGTGGTGAATGCATCCAAAACAAGAGCAAAGAGCAACTCCAGGGATGAGCAGGGCACAGAGATGGAGGCTTGGGGTCTGGCAGTGACTGGGGCCAGGAGGGAAGACCCCTGGAGCAGCATCTGCCCTGATCCTGCTGTCAGCTCCTGACTGTGGTACACTGGGACTGCACCAAGTGAAAATGGGGAAGAGCCCTGGACCAGGAGTTTCCCCTGGTGTAGGAGATTGTAGAGTCAGGAGCTGACACAAGATCAGGGCAGATGTTTGCAGGCTCCCAGAGGTACAGAAGGATCTGTCTGGGTTCAGCCCAGCATTGTTTGTCTCTTCTCAGTATCACCAAACTGATCCATCAGGTCCCAATGTGAGCTCTGAGGTCCCGAGTCCTCTGTGTTTGACACGAGGTTCTGCCCAAACACCAGGCTGCCCCAAAATGACACCAGGCCACAAACCCAGGGCTGAGGAGGCAAGATGTGAGGAGGTAAGTGGGGCTGTACTCAGGGCACAGAGCTGGAGGGAAGGGCAGCCAGCACATGGTGTGGGCTGGGATCACATGGCATGGCCAGGGGGATTAGGGCTGCAGAGGGGCCCCAGAGCATTCCCAGAGCTCATTAATGCTCTGGCTGAGCCACAAGTCACGAGGAGCCTCCTCCCTGTGCTGGGGGCTCAGCCTCACCGAGGGTGAGCACACAATGGCTGAGGCTCGGGGTCACACAGGGTGTGCAGTGAGTCACAGATTGTGAAACGGGCAGGGACAGGGCTGGGGCAGCCCAGGCACACTCAGGGACTGGCCACATGCAAGAGCACATCCCCTGGGACAGGCACCATGCTGCTGGGGCTGCTGGGCCTTCATATCTGACATCCATCAAAGGTTCATCTTCCCCCCAAAAATCCCATGCCTCCAGCACAGCAGCAGCCAACGAGCCCCCAGAGGGGTGGAGGAGGGTGCAGGGCAGCCCTGCTGCTCCTCTGCTGCCCCCCTTCAGCAGGACAGCAGCGTCTGATGGGCCCTTGCTGTGCCTTGGTGGGGAATTGTTGGGAAGGATGAAAGTTTGACAAGAAAGTCTCACAGATATGTGTGCTTGGCAGAAAGATTTTTAAATGTAGATTCTGATGAAGGGATAGAGATGGAAGCAAGTTTTGATATAGAAGAAAAGAATTGCTGAGCCAATCTTACTGGATAACCAAGGAGGCAAAGAGTGTGTTAGTAAGAAGGGGTTTGTATGGCTTAGAGCAAAGGATAAACCCACCCCAAACAGGAAGATGTTTTTACCAAGCAGAAAGATAGCACAGGCAAACAAGGCAGCAAAGTTACAAGTAGAAAAAAGGTCTCAGAATTTTCCACTGCAAGAAAACTGGAAAACAACTTCTAGCTTAAACTGTAATGTACTGACTTTGAGTGACTGGAGAACAGTAACAAGAATATGGTAATTATAGTAGTTATGATGGGCAATAGATAAAAGTTAAGGTATAGATTGGCTCTACTGTATTGAGATGCTCAGCAAAGAAAAGCATATAATGCATTGTAACCGAAAGAAAAGTATATAATGCACTGTAACCAAAACCAAGGGGTCACCAGGCCTGCCTGCAGGCACAGCTCTGTCACCCACAATCCTGCACTGCTGTAACCTCTTGGATGTAATAAACTGCATTTTGGAGAGCTGCCTGGAGTCCCACATCCCTCATTTCAGCTCTTACAGGGAATTGTGTCCCTGCAGGGCCGGGCACTGCAGGAGCACAAAGGGCTCTGAAGAGGGGCAGCGAACGCCTGGCCCTGCTCTGGCTCCCACCACGCACATGGTTCACATTAATTAAGAATGTAATTAGCTTCTTGAAGGAGGCTGTGCAGCTGGGAAGCCTTGGAGAGATCTTCCCCAGTTCTGCTGTGCCCTGTGGGGAGTGTTTCCAGTGCTGTGCATCAGCTCACTCAGCAGCTGCAGCAACTGAAGCGTGGCCAGAGGCACTGGTGCCACAAGCAGCCACCAGGGCTGGCACAAGGCTGGGCTGGCATGGAATGGCTCTATCAGACAGTGCTACAGCCCCTGGGCACCTGCAACGTGGCACTGTGTCCCACTGTCCCCCTGGCAGGCAGCCCCAGCTGTGACACCAGGCTCTGGGGGATGCAGCAGGGAAGGTGCTGGCCATGGGGACACCCAGCAGGGAAGGTGCTGGCCATGGGGACACCCAGCAGGGAAGGTGCTGCCCATGGGGACACCCAGCAGGGAAGGTGCTGCCCATGGGGACACCCAGCAGGGAAGGTGCTGCCCAAGGGGACACCCAGCAGGGAAGGTGCTGGCCATGGGGACACCCAGCAGGGAAGGTGCTGCCCATGGGGACACCCAGCAGGGAAGGTGCTGCCCATGGGGACACCCAGCAGGGAAGATGCTGGCCAAGGGGACACCCAGCAGGGAAGGTGCTGCCCATAGGGACACCCAGCAGGGAAGGTGCTGCCCATGGGGACACCCAGCAGGGAAGGTGCTGCCCATAGGGACACCCAGCAGGGAAGGTGCTCGCCATGGGGACACCCAGCAGGTTTGGGTGCCCATGGGGACACCCAGCAGGTTTGGGTGCCCAGGCTGACAGCCATGCCCAGGAGCCAGGGGGAGCAGGCAGGCTGTGTAGGGTAACACCAGTGCTTCACTCTCCCTCGAGTGCAATGGGAAGAGTGCTTTAATTACTGTGAGTTCACATGCAATTTAACTGACCTTAGAACTCAGGAAAGGGAAAACTCTGCCTGGGCAAAGTCAGTGCCCTCAGCCCCTGGTAGCTGGCAGAGCCACAGGGTGGGGAAGGAGCACGAAGGAAATTCCTGCTGAGGCTGGACAGGCAGCAGGGAGCACCCAGGAGCGGGCAGGATGCTCCCAGCTCCAGGCAGATCAGCAGAAGACTCTGCTGCACCCTGCCCACCACCCCCTGTCCTCCCCACCTACCAGAGTGGGGGTCAGGAGGCAGCAGCTCCTGGCCAGCTGGAGGCTCACACCATAGATGTCCACGGTTCTCTCAGCTTTCATCTGGTGCAACAGGCAGTCCAGGGAGATCAGGGTCCCCATCTGGCTCATGTCACCACTGCAGGGGACAAGGGGGAGTCACTGATGCCAGGCCAGGCTGAGCTGAGCCCCTCTGGGGAGGGCACAAGGAGCCATGTGGGCACTGTGAGCTGTCTCTGTGTGCAAGGGAGGGTATCAGGGCTGCTCCCAGCACCCCTGCAGCTCCCCAGGGATGGCCTGGGCCCCTCAGCCTGGCAATGCCCGCTCCACCCATGCTCCCCCAGCCCAGCCCTGTTTGCCCTGTCTTCTCCCAGCCCCTGGCAGAGCACTGTGACCTCCCAGGCTCAGAACTTCCTTTGGCTCCCCTGGACCCAGGCATGGGTCATCTCCAGCAGCCCTGGAGCTGCAGAGGAAAACTCCCCCCTTGTGCAGGACCCCTGCTGCAGCAGAGCCACAGCTGGCACTGCAGGAGGGCTGAGCCCCCATGGCATGGGGCTGTGCCCCCACCCTAACACACAGGGGACAGGGCATGGTCTGACTCTGGCAGTAGATTTGTTTTCCTTTTTGTACTATTGCATTTGTATTTTTAATTCTCCTAGTAAAGAACTGTTATTCCTGCTCCCATACCTTTGCCTGAGAGCTCCTTAATTTACAAATTATAATAATTTGGAGGGAGGGGGTTTACATTTTACATTTTCCATTTCAAGGAAGGCTCCTGCCCTCCTCAGCAGACACCTGTCTGTTCAGGCCCAGGCAGATTCTGGCATGCCAAGGCCCTGTGCAGGCTCTGGTACCTGCAGTGCAGCAGGACAGGACCCCCTCTCCGGCGGGGGGGGCTGCCCCGCCTGACAGCCCCCAGCAGCTCCACCAGGCTCTGCACCTCAGGCTGCTTCTTGCTGCTCCAGAGTGTGTACAGGAACCTCTGCACCTGCCTCTCCTTTGCCTTCTTCTCCTGTGAGACACCAAGAGCTGATGTGGGTATTGGGGAGGGATGGGGGAGTCTGCATGCAGAGGAGCCCCAGGTCTCCCATCCTTGGGCTCTCTGAGGCTCCCCTGAGCTTTCTGCCAGCTTCTGGAAAGCTGTCCAGGCATCTCTGCTGGGGCACTGCCCACCACCCACTCTGGAAACATGCCCTCCTTCCCCACAGCACCCTGGATTGCTCCTGGAGGAGGAACTGAGAACCCCAAAAGGGTCAGACAGACCTATCAGCCCCCAGGGCTTCTCCCATGTATCCCCTGTGTCCACTCAGTTCTGGATGCTGCAATCCAGACTCACTCCTGCACTGCTGGCACTCTGCTCTTGCGGCCTGGAGAATCCCCACAGACCCTTCAGCCCCTACAGACCCATCCCCACCCAGGAGGTGGGAGCCAGCACAGCCCCATGGACACACACGTGTTTCAGTTTGAGCTGGGTGCACCTCCATCCTGAGACCAGCTTCTCTGTGTCACACTGGATGGTCAGGGTCCTTGTGCAGAATGAGTCTCCTTCCAGGGGCCAGCACACCTCACCTGGGACCTGTGTGCAACCAGAAATTTGGCTTTTTGTTGGTGGGCATTGTCTGTCATACCAGTCACATCTCTGGGGTCTGTGCTGGGGCTGCACCAGGAGCACTCCCAGCTCCTCTCTGTGTCAGTTCATCCCCCACTAAAACCTGAGGGAGTTCCAGCAACACCAGCAGGCTCAGCCAGCTCAGGTGGGAGCCCAGAGCTGCCTGGCAGCTCAGCTCAGAGCTCTGAGCTGGAGTCTGCTCAGCCAGTGCCCAGTGCCCACAGCCTGGCTGGGCAGAGCAGGAGCTGCTGCCCTGGGTCCCACACAGATGCAGCTGGAAGGGCCCCAGCTGAGTCCAGGCAGGGGGGTGACAGAACCCATCTCCCATGGCCAGCTGTGGGAGCACCTGGGCACAGGAAAGGTCCAGCTTTAGCTAAGCTGGGTCTGCACCCAGGACTCAGTGAAGAGCTGATAGCGCTGCTAGCTCCAGCTCCCCTGAACAGATCCCCCCTCTGCCCTGGCACAGGTGGGCACAGTGCCTTACCTCCCCCTTCTCCTGCCATGGCAGAAGTGTGAGCATTGTGTGAACATCCTGTTCCCACACCAGGGTCCAGAAGTCCTCCATGGTCAGCTTGTCAGGGCCATGGACAGCCAGGTAGTCCCTGCTGGAGCTGCAGCCCTGGGTGGGGAATGGGAATGTCACTGTCCTGCTCTGCTGGCCCAGGTGGCTGCAGGAATGGTCAGGGAGAGCAGAGAGCTCAGCAGGTCAGGGGGCAAGGAGAGGAGGGAAAGCACCAAGGGAGGCAGGAGAGGGCAGCCCAAACTAGGCAGGGGAGGGAACGGATGTCCTCAGTCCCTGCAGTTCCCTCTTCTCCACACAGAACCACTACTGGTGATATTTTTGCCAGACATCTGGGAGGAATGATGTATCTGACTCTATTGATATCAGAAGGCTAATTAATGACTTTATTATACTATATTATTGTAGGAGGTCTTGAATATATGTATTATATACCTGTACTGTATTTGAATATCTTTACCCTGGCTGGTCCCAGTTATCCTTGATGGGCTGCAGCTGTGATGTCCTTCATTGGGCTGCAGCTGTGGCCAGTCAAGGTAACTGGGATAAAAGGGGAGTGGGCAGGCCAGTCAGACAGAGCCTTGGAGGAGCCCTGACTAAGGAAGAGCCTGAGAAGATCTGCTGCCCACAAGACAACAACAGAGAGGTACAGGACTTATGAAATATGTTAAATACAACATATTATTCTATACTATATTGCACTATATTACATTACATCTGAACTGAATCTGCACAAGCACCCAACTCAACTCAACTGCCCAGAATCTCGTGATTGTCTGCTGACTGACAGTCTGCACATGTGCTTTGCCCTGATGGGCCAAGGAAACAAACCACCATCACTGTGGGTAAACAACCTCCTGTTCCAGGTTGCAAAGCAAAATGTTTTCTATTACCATCTGTATGGCAGATTATCTTTTGTCAAGTGGGCAGTTTGCCTTATGTCTTTCTGAGGGACCACATTCACACCTCCCTCCAGGGAGACATCTGCTGATAACAGCCATTGAATGTCCCTGCATGGCTGATAAGAGCTACAGCATCCCATTGGGAGATGTGAGCCCAGAGGGAGGAGCCAAGCATTCCTACCCGGATAGAATCTGGAGATTCTGGAACACCAGCACAGCTTCTGCACTGGATTGCCCAGAGGAACAGCAGCTGCCTCTCCTTCCCCTGGATCTCCAGAGGCAGAGACTGCACCTTTCTCCAGGATCCCTGCTCCAGCAGAGCCACCCTGACACTGCAGGAGGGCTGAGCCACAATTCCAATGGGACTGCTGCCAGCACCCTGACCCACAGGGTGTCAGGCTGGGTTCTGACTCTGGCAGTGTTGTTCTAGTTTACTGCATGGTTTATTTTATCTTTTTATTTTCTTCCCTCTTAAAGAACTGTTATTTCCTACTCCCATAATTTTTGTTGCCTGGGAGCCCCTTAATTTCAAATTTATAGCAATCTGGAGGGAGGCGGAGTGGGGTTCATTTTCACTATTTCAGGGGAGGCTCCTGCCTTCCTTAGCTGGCACCTGTATTTCCAAACCAAGACACACAGAATCACAGAATTTCTAGGTTGGAAGAGACCTTCAAGATCATCGAGTCCAACCCATGTTCTAACACCTCAACTAGATCATGGCACCAAGTGCCACATCCAGTCTTTTTTTAAACACATCCAGGGATGGTGACTCCACCAACCTCCCTGGGTAGATGATTACAGTATTTGATCACTCTTTCTGTGAAAAACTTCCTCCTTAATTCTAGCCTGTATCTCCCTTGGCGCAACTTGAGACTGTCCTCTTGTTCTGTCTGTTGTTGCCCGGAGGAAGAGACCGACCCCCAGCTCACCACAGCCGCCCTTCAGGAAGTTGTAGAGAGTGATAAGGTCACCTCCATATTGCATTCTGCTTTGGCACAACACAGGAGCAGCCAATGAGATAAGAATTGTTTTGATCATTCTTTTCTCTGCTTCTCTCAGGTGTAGAAAATGTGAATTTCACAGACCACAGTGACAGGGAGCAATGGAGCGGAGCAGGAGCACAGCCAGGATGGGCACAGGCACAGGGTGGGTGCTGCTGCTGGAGGTGATGCTGGGAAGGATGAAAATTTGACAAGAAAGTCTCACAGATATGGATGCTGGGCAGAAAGATTTTTAAATGCAGAGTCTGATGAAGGAGTAGAGATGGAAGCAAGTTTTGATATAGAAGAAAAGAATTGCTGAGCCAGTCTCACTGGATAACCAAGGAGGCACAGGGTGTGTTAGTTAGAAGGGGTTTGTATGGCTTAGAGCAAAGGATAAACCCACCCCAAAGAAGAAGATGTTTTTACCAAGCAGAAAGCACAGCAAACAAGTCAACAAATGTTGCAAGTAGAAAAAAGGTCTCAGAATTTTCTACTGCAAGAAAACTGAAAAACAACTTCTAGCTTAAACTGCAATGTACTGACTTTTAGTGACTGGAGAACAGTAACATGAATATGGTAATTATAGTAGTTATGATAGGCTATAGATAAAAGTTAAGGTATAGATTGGTTCTACTGTATGAAGATGCTCAGCAAAGAAAAGCATATAATGCCTTGTAACCAAAAGAAAAGCATATAATGCAATGTAACCAAAAGAAAAGTGGATAATGCACTGTAACCAAAAGAAAAGTAAATAATGCATTTACAACCTAAACTAAGGGTCTTCAGGGCCTGCCTGCAGCCTGGAGCTGACAGCTGTAGGCACAGCTCTGTCACCCACAACCCTGCACTGCTGTAACCTCTTGGATGTAATAAGACACCAGGGCCAGGGAAGCCAGGCCTTAGGGCCACCCAGGCAGGCCAGGGTGCTGGCCAGGGACACCCAGGCCAGGGAAGGTGCAGGCCAGGGGGGACAGGCCCAGGCCAGGCCAGGTGCAGGCCATGGCCAGGCCAGGCCAGGCCAGGTGCTGGCCAGGCCAGGAAGGTGCAGGCCATGGGGCCAGGCCAGGGCCAGGCCAGGACAGGCCAGAAGATGCCAATGAGGGACAGGCCAGGCCAGGCCAGGCCAGGGGGAGGCCAGGCCAGGAAGGGCCAGCCCAGGCCACCCCAGGCCAGGGCAAATAGGGGACACCAGGCCAGGCCAGGCCATGGGGACAGGCCAGGCCAGCCAGGCCAGGCCAAGGCCAGGCCAGCCTGGGGCCAGGGCCAGGGCCAGGGGGGCCAGGCAGGCCAGGCCAGGCAACAGGCCAGGCCAGGCCAGGCAATGGGAAGTGCTTTAATTACTGGCCAGGCCAGGCAAGGCCAGGCCAGGCTCAGGCCAGGCCAGGCTCTGCCTGGCCAGGCCAGGCCAGGAAGGCCAGGCCAGGGCCAGGCCAGGCCAGGCCAGGCAGGACAGGGCCAGGAGCCAGGCCAGGCCAGGCCAGGCCAGGCCAGGCAGATCAGGCCAGGCCAGGCCAGGCCAGGCCAGGCCACCCCAGGTCCTCCCCACCCAGGCCAGGTGGGGCCAGGCCAGCTCCAGGCCAGCAGGGCCAGGGCCAGGCCAGATGCCAGCGGTTCTCAGGCCATCCAGGCCAGGCCAGTCCAGGCCAGGCCAGGGCCCCCCAGGCCAGGTCAGGCCAGGAGGGAAACAGCCACTGATGCCAGGCCAGGCTGAGCTGAGCCCCTCTGGGAGGGGGCAAGCCAGGCCATGTGGGCACTGTGAGCTGTCTGTGTGCCAGGGAGGGTATCAGGCCAGGCTCCCACCCCTGCAGCCTCCCAGGGGATGGCCTGGGCCAGGCCAGGCCAGGCAATGCCAGGCCAGGCCATGCTCCCCCAGCCCAGCCCTGTTTGCCCTGTCTTCTCCCAGCCCCTGGCAGAGCACTGTGACCTCCCAGGCTCAGAACTTCCTTTGGCTCCCCAGGGACCCAGGCCAGGCCATCTCCAGCCAGCCCTGGAGCTGCAGGAGGAAAACTCCCTTGTGCAGGATCCCCTGCTGCAGCAGAGCCACAGCTGGCACTGCAGGAGGCCTGGGCCCCATGGCATGGGGCTGGCCCCACCCTGACACACAGGGGACAGGGCCTGGTCAGGCCTGGCAGGAGATTTGATTTTTCCTTTTTTGTACTATTGCATTTGTATTTTTAATTTTCTAGTAAAGAACTGTTATTCCTGCTCCCATACCTTTGCCAGGCCAGGCCAGGCCATTTCCAAATTATAATAATTGGAGGAGGGATTTTACATTTTCCATTTCAGGAAGGCTCCTGCCTCCCCAGCAGACACCTGTCTGTTCAGGCCCAGGCAGATTCTGGCATGCCAAGGCCAGTGCAGGCTCTGGTACCTGCAGTGCAGCAGGACAGGACCCCTCTCCCGGGGGGGGCTGCCCAGGGCCAGGACAGCCCCCCAGCTCCAGGCCAGGCTCTGCAGGCCTCAGGCTGCTTCTTGCTGCTCCAGAGTGTGTGTACAGGAACCTCTGCACCAGCCCTCTCCTTTGCCTTCTTCTCCTGTGAGACACAAAGCGCTGATGTGGGGCCAGGGGAGGGATGGGGAGTTCATGCAGAGGGAGCCCCAGGTCTCCCATCCTTGGGCTCTCTGAGGCCCCCTGGCTTTTCTGCCAGCTTCTGGAAAGCTGTCCAGGCATCTCTGCTGGGGCACTGGCCACCCCCTCCACTCTTGGAAACATGCCCTCCTTCCCCACAGCACCCCTGGATTGCTCCTGAGGAGGAACTGAGAACCCCAAAAGGGTCAGGACAGACCCAGCCCCAGGGCTTCTCCCATGTATCCCCTGTGTCCACTCAGTTCTGGATGCTGCAATCCAGACTCACTCCTGCACAGGCCTCTGCTCTTGCCGGCCTGAGAATCCCCACAGACCCTTCAGCCCCCTACAGACCCATCCCCACCCAGGAGGTGGGGCCAGCACAGCCCCCATGGACACACACGTGTTTCAGTTTGAGCTGGGTGCACCTCCATCCTGAGACCAGCTTCTCTGTGTCACACTGGATGGTCAGGGTCCTTGTGCAGAATGAGTCTCCTTCCAGGGGCCAGCACACCTCACCTGGGACCTGTGTGCAACCAGAAATTTGGCTTTTGTTGGTGGGCATTGTCTGTCATACCAGTCACATCTCTGGGGTCTGTGCTGGGGCTGCACCAGGAGCACTCCCAGCTCCTCTCTGTGTCAGTTCACCCCACTAAAACCTGAGGGAGTTCCAGCAACACCAGCAGGCTCAGCCAGCTCAGGTGGGAGCCCAGAGCTGCCTGGCAGCTCAGCTCAGAGCCTGAGCTGGAGTCTGCTCAGCCAGTGCCCAGTGCCCGCAGCCTGGCTGGGCAGGCAGGAGCTGCTGCCCTGGGTCCCACACAGATGCAGCTGGAAGGGCCCCAGCTGAGTCCAGGCAGGGGGGGTGACAGAACCCATCTCCCATGGCCAGCTGTGGGAGCAGGTGGGCACAGGAAAGGTCCAGGCTTTAGCTAAGCTGGGTCTGCACCCAGGACTCCAGTGAAGAGCTGAGGCGCCAGGCCAGCTCCAGCTCCCCTGAACAGGCCCCCCTCTGCCCTGGCACAGGTGGGCCAGTGCCAGGCCTCCCCTTCTCCTGCCATGGCAGAAGTGTGAGCATTGTGTGGCCATCCTGTTCCCACACCAGGGTCCAGAAGTCCTCCATGGTCAGCTTGTCAGGGCCATGGACAGCCAGGTAGGCCCTGCTGGAGCTGCAGCCCTGGGTGGGGAATGGGAATGTCACTGTCCTGCTCTGCTGGCCCAGGTGGCTGCAGGAATGGTCAGGAGAGCAGGGAGCTCAGCAGGTCAGGGGCAGGGAGGAGGGGGAAAGCACCAAGGAGGCAGGAGAGGGCAGCCCAAACTAGGCAGGAGGGAACGGATGTCCTCAGTCCCTGCCAGTTCCCTCTTCTCCACACAGAACCACTACTGGTGATATTTTGCCAGACATCTGGGAGGAATGATGTATCTGACTCTATTGATATCAGAAGGCTAATTAATTACTTTATTATACTATATTATTGTAGGAGGTCTTGAATATATGTATTATATACCTGTACTGTATTTGAATATCTTTACCTGGCTGGTCCCAGTTATTCTTGATGGGCTGCAGCTGTGATGTCCTTCATTGGGCAGGCAGCTGTGGCCAGTCAAGGTAACAGGGATAAAGGGGGTGGGCAGGCCAGTCAGGGAGAGCCTTGGAGGAGCCCTGACTAAGGAAGAGTCAGGAGCCAGGAAGAGCCTGCCCACAAGACAACAACAGAGAGGTACAGGACTTATGAAATATGTTAAATACAACATATTATTCTATACTCTATTGCACTATATTACATTACATCTAAACTGAATCTGCACAAGCACCCAACTCAACTGCCCAGAATCTCGTGATTGTCTGCTGACTGACAGCCTGCACATGTGCTTTGCCCTGATGGGCCAAGGAAACAAACCACCATCACTGTGGGTAAACAACCTCCTGTTCCAGGTTGCAATGCAAAATGTTTTCTATTACCATCTGTATGGCAGATTATCTTTTGTCAAGCGGGCAGTTTGCCTTATCTCTCTCTGAGGGACCACATTCACACCTCCCTTGGGAGGGGACATCTGCTGATAACAGCGATTGAATGTCCCTGCATGGCTGATAAGAGCTACAGCATCCCATTGGGAGATGTGAGCCCAGAGGGAGGAGCCAAGCATTCCTACCCGGATAGAATCTGGAGATTCTGGAACACCAGCACAGCTTCTGCACTGGATTGCCCAGAGGAACAGCAGCTGCCTCTCCTTCCCCTGGATCTCCAGAGGCAGAGACTGCACCTTTCTCCAGGATCCCTGCTCCAGCAGAGCCACCCCTGACACTGCAGGAGGGCTGAGCCACAATTCCAATGGGACTGCTGCCAGCACCCTGACCCACAGGGTGTCAGGCTGGGTTCTGACTCTGGCAGTGTTGTTCTAGTTTACTGCATGGTTTATTTTATCTTTTTATTTTCTTCCCTCTTAAAGAACTGTTATTTCCTGCTCCCATAATTTTTGTTGCCTGGGAGCCCCTTAATTTAAAATTTATAGCAATTTGGAGGGAGGAGGAGTGGGGTTCATTTTCACTATTTCAGGGGAGGCTCCTGCCTTCCTTAGCTGGCACCTGTATTTCCAAACCAAGACACACAGAATCACAGAATCACAGAATTTCTAGGTTGGAAGAGACCTTCAAGATCATCGAGTCCAACCCATGTTCTAACACCTCAACTAGATCATGGCACCAAGTGCCACATTCAGTCTTTTTTATAACACATCCAGGGATGGTGACTCCACCACCTCCCTGGGTAGATGATCCCAGTATTTGACCACTCTTTCTGTGAAAAACTTCCTCCTTAATTCTAGCCTGTATCTCCCTTGGCGCAGCTTGAGACTGTGTCCTCTTGTTCTGTCTGTTGTTGCCCAGAGGAAGAGATCGACCCCCAGCTCACCACAGCCGCCCTTCAGGAAGTTGTAGAGAGTGATAAGGTCACCTCCATATTGCATTCTGCTTTGGCACAACACAGGAGCAGCCAATGAGATAAGAATTGTTTTGATCATTCTTTTCTCTGCTTCTCTCAGGTGTAGAAAATATGAATTTCACAGACCACAGCGGCAGGGAGAAATGGAGCAGAGCAGGAGCACAGCCAGGATGGGCACAGGCACAGGGTGGGTGCTGCTGCTGGAGGTGATGCAGGGAAGGATGAAAATTTGACAAGAAAGTCTCACAGATATGTGTGCTTGGCAGAAAAATTTTTAAATGTAGAGTCTGATGAAGGAATAGAGATGGAAGCAAGTTTTGATAGAGAAGAAAAGAATTGCTGAGCCAGTCTTACTGGATAACCAAGGAGGCACAGGGTGTGTTAGTTAGAAGGGGTTTTTATGGCTTAGAGCAAAGGATAAACCCACCCCAAACAGGAAGATGTTTTTACCAAGCAGAAAGATAGCACAGCAAACAAGTCAGCAAATGTTGTAAGTAAAAAAAAGGTCTCAGAATTTTCTACTGCAAGAAAACTGAAAAACAACTTCTAGCTTAAACTGCAATGTACTGACTTTTAGTGACTGGAGAACAGTAACATGAATATGGTAATTATAGTAGTTATGATGGGCAATAGATAAGAGTTAAGGTATAGATTGGTTCTACTGTATGAAGATGCTCAGCAAAGAAAAGTAAATAATGCCTTGTAACCAAAAGAAAAGTATATAATGCATTTATAACCTAAACTAAGGGTCTTCAGGGCCTGCCTGCAGCTGGAGCTGACAGCTGTAGGCACAGCTCTGTCACCCACGACCCTGCACTGCTGTGACATCTTGGATGTAATAAACTGCATTTTGGAGAGCTGCCTGGAGTCCCACATCTCTCATTTCAGCTCTTACAGGGTGGGACTCACCGGGACACGCCAGACCTGCAGCAGTCCTGTGAGAGGGCCCTGCTCCAGCAGGGAGAACTTCACCCTGGAGCGATCATCTGCAAAGAGAGCAGCAGCTGCAGGGATCCCAGGCACTCCTGAGCTCGGACAGGTTTTGCAGACTGACTGCCACACAAACCCAATCCTTCCTTCACCATTGAGCTTGGACCTCAAATACATGCTTATTGTCTTCTTTTCCACAGCTACTTGAGCAAGTCAATTTCTCTGCAAAAGGTTTGCTACTATAGAAACTTCAAATACTCTTCTGAATGCCAGATGAGTGCCTTGGCAAAGGCACTCCCTCCTGCAGTGCTCATCCCCAGCCTGCTGGCTCCCAAAGGCCAGGTCTCCATCCCTGCTCCTGTAGTGCAGCTCACTCAGCGTCTGAGCCAGTGGAGATCTGCCCCTCTCCAAGGATGCCTGTGAGCCCTCTGGGCCTTTGTTCCTGTCTTTGACATCTCCATGGAAATACACCATTCCTTCTACTGACTTGGATTACCCTCCCAAACCACCCCCTTGTCTCCTGTCCCTCCAGGGCACACCTCTGAGCAGACTCCATGAACTCCCTGTGCCTTCCCACAGGTAGCTGAAAACAGTCATAAGATCTCCCCTTTTCCTTCACCAGGCTGAGCAAACCCACCTATGCCACCACATGCTCCATCCCAAACACCTTGGTATCCTTCTGGGGGAGTCACCAAAGCCTCAAAATACTTTCTTATGCTCTGGACTACTGGCTCTGTTCCAGCCTGGCTCCATACAGGAGGAAAAGGAGCAGGAGGGAAGAGGATGCAAGGTGTCCCAGAACTCACAGGGCAGGATGCTGGAGGAGGGCCGTGCCTGCTGGCTGCCTGAAGATGGAGATGCAGAGCTGGCTTCTTCCTTGACAACCTCCAGGAGAGCCTGCCAGGGTGAGAGTGGAGGAAGCAGTGAGGGAAGGGTCAGGACAGGAGGATCCAAGGCCTCCTGAGGATACCTGGACTCAGCACAGGGGTCATGGCAGCACAGGCCTGAGCAGCAGAGCCATGAGAGCAGCTCTGCAGGGCTGCCAGGGCTGTGCCAGGCTGCCAGGAGAGGGCTGGTGCTGTGCAGGCAGGCACCTGGGAGGGAGGGGGTGGTGGACAGACCCTGAGCAGTGCAGAATGCAGGAGGGAGCTGCAGTGCCATGGAGGGGGGACACTGCCAGAACACCCAGGGAACTGGGGCCATATGGGACCCACTCAGGAGACACTTACAGGGTGTCCTCCAGCCCCAGCAGGTTCAGCCACCCCCCAGGTCTCCTCAGCACACCCAGCCACGGCAGCACCCCCTGCACCTGCCCAGGACAGCTCTCACCTCATACTCCCTCAGGAAGCCCATGTGGGACTTCGCTGCCTTCTGGGCACAGTGCTGGGCAAAGCTCTTCAGAGGGATGGGGCAGGACCTGGGGAGAGAGCCAGGGCACAAGGGTGAGGCTGAGCTCACTGAGCAGCAGCCAGGCTGTGCCTGCAGCAGGGGCAGGGCTGTGAGCAGACCCTCACTCCTCAAATGCCAGGGGTGCCCCAGGCTGCCAGCCCAGCCTGTGACAGCCTGCTCTCCCCTAGACAGGGGTGACACAGCCCAGTGACTGTGACAACCTGCTCTGCCCCAGGTAGGGCAGGTCTCAGGGGTGACACAGCCCAGGGCTCATTCCCAAGAGGCAGCAAGGACAAGGACATCCTGCTCTGCATAAGGGAGGAGACAATCCAACCAGAAAGACAGATGACCTCCAGATCTGGGCCCAAGCCAATGAGATAGGTGATCGAAGCCATGCCCAGCTGGACCCTGCTCCATCCTCTTGGCCTCCATTAGAAGCCTGTCCCAAAGTCACCCAGCTGCCATGAGCCTCTCCAGTTTCCCAGATCAGCAGGGCATGTGTGTGGGCTGGGAAGCCAGAGGCTGAGAGAAACACCTTCCCCAGGACAGCTCTGCACATCTCAGGTGTTGGGGAACCCAGGAGACTGCACTTTGTTCTGAGCTGCAGAACAACCACCCCCAGCAGCAGCTGGGATGGCTGCTGGGCTTCCTGTCCTTCTGTCCTGCAGCCAAGGCTCGCTGGGGGGGGCTGTGATCAGGGGTGGGCAGAGTGGCAAAGCACAGCAAGGCCTCACCTCTGTGTCCCTGATAAATCCAGGAGAGGCTCCTCCAAGATCTTGTCCAGAATGCAGCTGTGCAGGAAAATGTACTGGGACTGGAAGGCAAAGGCAGAGAGGAGCACAGACCATGACACTGCAGGGACAGCAGCAGAGGGGGCTCTGGTCCCTCTCCTGAGGGCAATGCTGACACCTTGTCCCAGCCCCAGGGACTGGAGATAGGGCACAGCCTGGGGAGCACCACAGACCAACAACAGGGAGCGAGGTAAGAACTGCCTGCAAAGGGCCTGATCCTGCTCCTCAGTGCTCCAGGGTGTTTCTGAGCCTCCTGGGAGGTCTGTGAGACTCTGGATGCTGCTGTTGTGGGTCTAGCAGGGCATGAAGCAGCTGAAGACCCCCCCCAGCAATTTCCACTCCAGCTGAGCTGCTGCTTTCAGCAGCAGGATGGCAGTGACAGGCTGAGGAGCAGCCTGGGGGTGCTGGGGCTGCCTGCCCAGCTCACCCAGCTGCCAGCCCTGTGAACTGCAATGGAATGGAGTCAGGGGCCAGGGGAAAGAGGGGGCAGAGATCTCACCAGTGTCTGAATCATCAGGTACCGGTTCATCCTCAAGGAGTACACCACACCAAAGATGTCCACCACCTTCTCCTGCCTCATCTGCTGCAGCAGCCGGTCCAGGGCAATGAAGGTGCCTGTGCGGCCCACGCCAGCACTGGGGGCAGGGACACAAAGGGTTAAACAGGGCCTGACACACAGCCCTGGCTCCCTCCTGCTGCTGGACACGCTCCCAAAGTGCTCCCTGGGCACCCAGGCACTGTCCCAGCAGGGTATGGGGCTGAGGAGCACCCAGGCTGCCCTGGGCTGGTGCTACCACCTCCCCTGCCCTCTGGGGTTTCTGTGGTTGAGATGCCCCAGGTATCAGAAAGTCTTTTTTTTCCCAGCCCTGTGACCGAAAAAGTCAAGATTCCTTGGCTCTGCTTTTCAGGGTTTATTTTCTCTTATCTATTCCATTCTTTCTCTGACCTGCTGAGGTCTGTCCAGCAGGTCGGGTTGTGGCACAGTCACTGCCCTTGGGGTGGTGTTAATTTTTATACTAAGAATTACTGTACTTTATTTACAATAGACAGTCTGTCTCTACTCTAAACCAATCCAAAAGTGTCACCAGCAAAAGATGGGGAGGAAGAAGAAAAGGAAGGGAGAAGGAAGGAGAAGAAGGAGGAGGAGAAGATGATGAAGAAGATGATGAAAAAAGATGAAGATGGAGGAGATGGAGGAGATGGAGGAGATGGAGAAGAAGGAGAAGAAGAAACCCCAAAAATCTACCTTTTCACCCTGTGACAAATTCACTATAATTTTGCTCAAACTCTTGCAGCTTGTAAATCTTCACACAAAGTTGGTAATTGTTTCCATGGACTAAAATCGAAGGCACAGGTATCTTTGATTCTGTGCCAAGATCTCTGAGCCCCTTGCCAGGGTCTCAAATCACCCAGGGCAGCCAGAGGAATGTCCTGGGTGCTGACACTGCCCCACACCCTGGGGCTGGGGGCCAGCAGACCTGTACACCTCAACACTGAGCCAGAGACTCCAGAGAGCAGCTGTGTCTCCTGAGCTTTCCCTCACTCACAGTTTGTGCATCCCCCTGCCCTCTCCCATCATCCCTCCCAAATCCCGTGGGGCAGAGCCTCACCTGCAGTGCACCAGGGTGGGCCCTGCATCCTTGGTGCTCTGGATGTGCTCCTGAACCAGCTCCCTGAAGGCCATGATGGAGGTGGTGGACTCGGGGATGCCATGGTCGGGCCATGCTGTGTAGTGCAGGTGGGACACGAAGCGCTCTGCCCCCAGACCCTCCTGCAGGGGAATGCTGATGGGTGTGCAGCCCCCAGGGCAGCCTCACAGCCCTGACAGCACCTGGGCACTGGGGGACACCTGGCTCAGCTGCAGGGAGCAGCCAGCATCAGGTCTGTACTGCCTGGTGGCCTCTGCTCCTCCATGCTCCCCTCAGCCCCTGCAGCAGGGTAATTGTTGGTAATTGTTTCTCCCACTTTCAGACCTTCTCCCAGCATTTAACTGACTGAATATTTTGAAATGGAATCAATCTCTTCTTTTTCCACTCTCCTAAACACTTACTCTATTGCTGTGGTAGACTACTGTATGCTATGCTAGCTACTAGAGCTTTTCGTTTTCACCATATCTGTTTGACATCCTCAGGCCCTATGTCACTCCTTGCTGTATTAGTCAGTAAGAGATGCCAAAATATTGGCAAGAAAAGGAATTTTTTTAGGCCAAGACAGAATTAATCACCTCCATTTCTGTGTCTTGCAACCAGGAGGGAGGGAGGGAGCATATCTGCCTTTGGCTGCAGGGAACATGGCCTGGAAACCACAGGCTGTCCTGGGGCAGGGACATGGAACCAGAGAGCAAGGGTGGCGAGCAGCACAACATGTGCTGGACACCCTCCTGTCACCCTCACTGCTCCTCAGGGTTTGGGTCCTCTCTGAGCCCCAGAAATGGCAGGGAAAGGTGAGGAGAAATGTCAGTGCCCACCCCAAACCCCTGCCCAAAGCCCCTGGAGTCTGCACTCACGTGCCACAGCTTGAACTCCCGCACTGTCCACTCCTCAGAGCTGCTCTGCATCAGCAGGTGCACCCTCACCTGCCCATAGGACACTGGGGCAGACTCTGACGGCCAGTAATGGTCACACAGCACCTGGAGCAGGACAGGGCCCAGTGAGGGACCACATGTGGCTCCCAGGGAGCATCTACACAGCTGTAGGGGAGCCAGGACAGGTCTTGGGGAGCAGGCAGGGGTGTTTCCCCTTCGCACTGGGAGCTCTGCACAGCTCTCCCTCACAGCCCCTTCATTTGGATCTCAGCCTCCTCCAGAAAAAAGGACCTGTGTGGGCCCCATCACCCCTGGAGGAACAGTCCAGGTGAGGTGGCTCACCCAGAGGACGTGGAAATGTCAGATCCTGCAGGAATATCTGGGGGTGATGGGCATGGTCCTAGCTGAGCTCCCACCCTAAGCTGAGGCTGAGCTGCACAGATCAGCCTCTCTTCCCCCGAGGAAGCTGTGAGGGCTGTGCCCATCCTGGAGCCGTATCAGAGCAGGGTTTGTGGAGGACACGGCCCCAGCCCTGGGCTCAGCTCCCACCACCAGGGAAGGCAGGGCTGGGGCTGGCAGGGACCTACCCTCCCGTTCTCCATGCACACGGTCAGCATGATGATGTTGCAGACATTCTGCTCCCACACCAGCCTCCAGAAATCCTCGATGGTTTTCTTTAGGGGCCCCTGGGTGGCAATGAACTCTTGCTGGGATGTGTAGCCCTGAGCAAGAGGCAAACAAGAGCAAGATGAGTCAGCAGGTTGCCAAGGCAGGTGGGTCCTGCCCTGGGACCAGTCAGTGCCTGGTCTGTTGTTGTGGCAGGAGAAATTCCTGCTGCCCTCAGCCCATGTGGGCACAGTTCCCAGGCAGCTGATCTCAGTAGCAGCTGATTTCACAGAAGCATGAGCTGCCCAGCCACACCTTCTACATGTTTGGAATAAAGTGACCCACACCATTTCCCTCCAAGCAGTTCCTCATTCAGCCTAACCAGACAAAGACAGATCTGGGTGTGCCTGTGCTTCCCCTTCCCTGCTGAGGGCAGGGTGAGCATGCACGGTCTCAGGGTATCTTTGCCCTTGGACACACACATGCCCCAGATGCACACAATGCCCGTGCATGCAGCGTGCCCTGCCTGTTACCTGGCGACACCTCACACAGGGGGGCTGAAGGCACAGCTCCAGGGTTGTTCAAATGCAGCTGCACAGACCAGAAGGGAAAAGAGCAGGCAGAGAGACAGGGCAGTAAGCTGGGAGGTGATGGAAGAGGATAGATGAGAAGAAAGCAGAGAGACTTTCCCACACTCACAGCATTTGCCATCTCACAGGCTCCATCAGTGCCTGCTACAGGGCAACCACCCCTCTCCACCTTCCCCCCAGCTTCCTGCTGCCCTGTGCCAGCTGTGCCCAGCTGCTCACCAGCACATCTCATGCCCACCAGCCCTCACAGAAGGGGACACTGCCTCAACCCAGGCAGAGTTTCTGTGACAGAGCCCTGTGGCCACATCTCAGTGGGGAAGGCAAGTGGGCACTCACTGGCATGAAGTTGGCATTGATGTAGTCTGAGTGAGGATCCTGCCCCAGCTGGCTCAGCTTGACCCGAGAGTGATCATCTGAAAGAGACCCCACACAGGTGAGCCCCAGGGACCCTTCCCCAGGACATGGGACTGGGTGAGCCCCAAGGACCCTCACCAGGGCATGGGACTGGGTGAGCCCCCAGGAGCCTCACCAGGACATGGGACTGGGTGAGCCCCCAGGACCTTCACCAGGGTGAATGGTGGGACTGGGTGCCCCCAGGAGCCCCTCACCAGGACACGGGACTGGGGCAGCCCAGTGGGAGAAGCCTCAGCAGCTCCTGCAGGGAGGCTCTGTGCTCTGCCAGGCACCTTTTGCCCAGAGAGGTGGGCACTGCCTGCCAGCTGGGCTAGCAGGGCACTGGCAAACAGAGCTGGGGTCATGAGGGCCACCAGTGAAGCTCATGGACCCCCTCTGGTCTCCTGGTGGGACCCATCCTGGGCTGGGCTCACCCAGCACAGCCAGAGGAGCTGGGCAGGATGGTGGCTCAGCCCTGCCTCAACCTTTAATCCTTGAGTCTCCAGCAGGAAAATGGAAACTGAGCCCATTCCAAGAGTCCTCCTGCTGCCAGGAAAGGAGGCAGGCACTGACCCTGGCAGGGATGCAAGGTGAGCCTGCCCTTGAACAGTGCCCTGTGAGCTCCCACCTGGAGGCTGGGGGACGAGGAGGAGACAGCACTTACAGGGTAACACATGGGGATATCTGTTCTTGGAGACATTTGCTGGCAGCTCAGCCTCCACCTTGGACTGCTCCTTCCCAACTTCCTTCAGCTCCTGCAGGACAGGGGAAAAGAGAAGCACAAATATTCCTCTGGAGAGCTCCTGGTCAGCTCAGCTCCCTGCTCACGGCCAGCGGCTCTGTCTGGAGGGTAAAGAGGATTATCCTCACACAGAGAGCTGCTCCTCTCCTCCCTCACATGGCCTGTGCACTCTGAGCCATGGTGGCTTTTCCCACTGCCTCTTCCAACAGCATTGTTCATATTTAAAAGAAAAGCCCAAGAACAAGTGCTGGAGGAAAAAAGCCTTGGAAATCTACCACAAAGCTCTGAGGATTTTCTGCTGAGCAAACAGAAATATCTTCTGCTGCATCTGCTTCTGCCCCTGTCCTCACTCAAGAAGCCAGGAAAGGGTGATCTGGGGAGGGTTTGAAATTGCTGATGGTAATTTGAAGATGCTGCAGCAGAACAGTCCAGAGGCTGCAGGTGTTGGCAGTGGGAGCCAGGGAAGGCAGCCTGAGGTGAAGCTCACAGCCTGCCCTGAGGTCTGAGAGTGCTCCTGACCTTCTCTCCTGGCTGCAGGCTCTTTCCTACCACTGTCAGGGTGGTTCTCATCACCTCCCCTGTCCCCTTCACCTCCAGTCAGGCCTGGGCTCTCTGCTCTGTGCTAGTTCACCTCACACCACATGTGTTTTGACCAGAACTTGAACAAAACAGGTTTTGAGCAAAGGAACTACTCATCACTTGGTCCATCCAATCTTTGGTCTCCAAGGCTCCTCCTCAGGCTGGCTGGATTGCTGGAAATGGGTGACCAGCCCTGGAGAGGAGCACTCCATGCTGGACACCCAACAGCATGAGCCACCAAGTGCAAAAACCAAGTGTCATGTCTAGGAGGTGTCACTGACATATTTTCTGAAAAATCCCTTCAGGATTTCTTTCCTTGGGAAGCTGGGAAGCTTCATCTTCTCCATGTTTTGCTCCTCTGGAATGTGATTTGGAGACTTGTTTACCCAGTATGTGAATTGTTTTTAATTAATGGCCAATCACAGCCAGCTGGGTCAGACTCTGAGTCTGTCATGAGATTCTATTATTCATTCTTTGCGAGCCTTCTGATGTCTCCTTTCTCTTTCTTTAGTATAGTTATAGTATATTGTAGGAGTGCCGGGGGTAGGATGGTGGGGATGGATGGAGATGAGAGATCTCTGCAGCCAGGGCTTGGAACTTGTGGGTTATTGCAAAGGGCCTGGGTGCAGGGCCCTGCTGGGAGCTGCCAAACACAGCTGGAGCAGGCCCCAAAGAGGGAGAGAGGGGTAAAGAGAGAGAAGGCAAGAGTGTGGTAAAGAGGATGAGAGAGTAAAAGAGAGGATGAGAGAGTAAGAGAGCGAGGTTCCCATTACAATACCATAAATCTTCTTCTGTGCTGAATATTCTAATTCTCACTAACCAATCTAGTACAAGATACAAATCCTATAGCATTTCCATACAGCCTATAAGAATCATTACATTACCACACTGTGTTACATTTTAAACCCTAAAAACTCCTCTTTGGGCCCCTTCTGCCAAGCCAGCAGGGTCTGCTCTGACCCTTGGGCCTGTCTGCAAGCAGAGGGTGTTGTTCCATCAAAAGGGGATCACCTTCAGCTGGCCACGCCATTGTTTTCCAGTTGTTCAGTAACTGAGGTATCTCAAAGCTTGCTTCCATTTCAATCTCGCTTATAGTTTCTATATTCTCAAAATCTTTTGCCAGGCAATCATATTTATAAGGCTTTCCTGTTTCATCTTCCCCAACAGCATATCATTTTCATATAACATAACATAACATAATATAATATCAGCCTTCTGAGAACTTGGGAGTCAGATTCTCATCTCTCACCTCATCCTGGGGACCTGTGGCAGTGTTTGCAGGGGTCCCAGGATGAAGGAAGAGATGAGAATCTTGACTCCATGTTTCAGAAGGCTGATTTATTATTTTATTATATATATTATATTATATTATATTATATTATATTATATTATATTATATTATATTATATTATATTATATTATATTATATTATATTATATATTATATTATATTATATTATATTACATTGTATTACATTATATCATATATAATATCATATTGATATATTAAAACTACACTAAAATAATAGAAGAAAGGATTTAATCAGAAGGCTTGCAAGGAATAGAAAAGAACGATAACAAAAGCTTGTGACTCTCAGAGAGTCTGAGCCAGATGACTGTGATTTGCCATTAATTAGAAACAACCAACATGGACTAATCAAAGATGCACTTGTTGCATTCCACAGCAGCAGATAATTATTGTTTTTCTTTTCCTCTGAGGTTTCTCAGCTTCTCAGGACAAAAATCTTGGCAAAGGGATTTTTCAGGAAATATCATGGCGACAGGGACCCACAAACACCAGCACAAGGAGGGTCTCATCTCACCTCAAACTCCTGGAAAAAAGCATGGTTAGCACTTGCTGTCTTCATCTCATAGTACTGCTTGAAGTTCTGCAGGGGGACTGGCCGGTGGACGTTCCTGCAGGAAATGAAGTCCGGAGGAAAACTTGCCTTAGTTACTGGGAGGCCTGGCCAGGCTGCCAGGGGCCACTGGGACAGCCCTGCTGGGACACCTGGAGGCACACAGGGAGGGTTTACAGCCACCTCGCTGCCCAGGGAAGGTCCAACAGTTTAAGTACTGGAGGGATTTCAAGGTGATGAGAATATTCTCCTGCTGCAGGAACTCGCAGGGGAGGTGTGGACAATGCATTGACTTGGAGTGGAGCTGGGCAGTAAATACTGAACTTGGGAAAGGCTGATTTATAAAATAACTGAGAGGAGGAGACAGTTGGACATCTTCTGAGTCAAAGCTTGAAAAAGGAAGTAGGTAAAGGCCAGTGGGAGCTGCAGTGGGGCCATACAGAGGGCAGACTGCAACACTCACCTCAGGCTGTAGGTCACCATCTCCTGGGGTGGGCTGCTCTTCTTGGTTCTAGAACCAAAGCACAGGGTTAGGGAATAATGTGTTCTGACTCTATGATTTAGAACACTGAATAATTGCTTTATTAACCTATATTATATTACACTAATACTATACTAAATTGCATATTAAAGAGACATTATACTAAAGAGATCCTATACTACTAAACAATATTACACTACAAAATACTAAAGGAAAACCCATGACTGCCTCCAGACAGTCACAATACATATAGATCTAATTAGTCAAGAAATTAAAGCAACTTTCCCTAGTGTCTAATTAACAAATCACATTGAGTAAATAATCTCTATAACACATTCTACATCTGCAAAACAACAAAAACAGTAAATAAAGATAAGAATAGTTTTCTCTCCTTCTTTGAGCTTCTCACTACCTTTCCCAGAGAGAAATCCCTAAAAGCTTGTGCCTGCTGCTCTCTGTGAAGAGAGCTGTGGCTACGCACAGCAGCTGTTACTTCTGCCTGCAGTGCAGACATTGATGCCATGAGGTATTGTGTACCACTGGCAGGCACACTGTAGGGTTTTGTGACTTAATTGCACATGGGCAGCTCTTCTCTTCCCCCTTCCTTTGGATTCTGAGCTTGCCAGGCACAATTCCACCAGCCCACGTGCTGGTTTGTCTAAGTATCTTTTTACACCCTCTCCCTGCTCTCCTCCAGGCTCGGCACTGAAGGCTGGGTATCGACAGGTAAGATGTGGCTCATGCTCACCTCTTTGCTTTGAGTTGTTTCCAGTAAACCAAAGCAAAAACAGCTGCAAGTGTCAGAAGAAACCCCACAATGATTCCAGCAATTACTGGCATTGAGAGTGGAGCTATGTCTGCACTGGATCCAGCAGCTGGAATTGAAAGGAGAGAGTATAGAGAGATGAATCACCAAAAATGTTTTTTTATGATGAGGGTTGTGAGGCCCTGGGACAGATTTCTGGGGCAGCTGTGGGTGCCCCATCCCTGGAAGTGTCCAAGGCCAGGTTGGACGGGGCTTGGAGCACCCTGGGAGAGTGGAAGGTGTCCCTGCCATGGCAGGAGTGGAACCATATGAACTTTAAGTCCCTTCCAACCCCCCAAAAATTATAATTCTATGATATATGGCTGCATTTATTCTATTTATTATATTTACTATAGCCTATGAGCTCCCTCTGGCTGCTCTTTACCTCTAACCTGCACAGCCAGGTGGAGAAGATGCTACTCTCCAGCTTACCTGAGAACATGGTGAATGTCACAGCAGGGGCTACTGGGTCATATTTGGTGAAGGCAGCAATGCTGAACCTAAAGGCAAAGCAGAGTCACGACAGCCTGAGCTGGGCACAGCACCCAGAACTCAGGACCCAGGGGAACAGAACTGCTGCCCGGAAAAAGCTGGTTTTCTATTATGGATTTAGGGGATATGTGGAAATGGTCTTCCCTCCCTTTTCTGCCTCTTGGACCAGTTTGTTCCACTTGGGAAAGCATGAGAAATGGTTCAGAAAGCACCAATGGGAAGCAGCTCTCCTCCAAAGGGATATCAGCAGAGAAAGGTAGAGTCTGGTCTCTTACAGGACACAAAAAATTAAAACCACATCATTCATGTCAGCTGGTTAGCAGGGTTGACAGGAAAGAGCTGAGCCCTGTTTGACATTTCAGCTGGAAGGGCCATGTCAGGACCCAGGACATCCCTCTGGCTGTCCTGAGCAGCCCAGACCCCTGCCAGGGGGCTCAGAGACCCTGGCACAGAGCCTAAAAATGCCTTTTGGGTTTGATTATGACCTGTGGAGCAAATTACCAGCCTTAGATAAAGATCTGCAAACCATGACAAATTAATTAGAATGACAGTGAATTTATCACAAGGTGAAAAAATAGATTTTGGGGTTTTTAGAATGGTGGTTCAGGGGGACAAGATGGAGGGATCTGGGCATGTCCAGCCTTTCTCCTTCTTCTTCTTGGCCTCCATCTTCTGCTGTGATGTTGGCACTTTGGGATTGGTTTAGAGTAGAAGCTCACTGTCTAACATAGGTGATAGGTATTGGGAAGTAATTGTAAATATTGTACATGTAGTTTTTAGTATAAAGACATAACACACCTTGGGGCGGGCAGAGTGCCTGGAACTGTCCTGCTGGATGGACCACGGCTGGACAGGAAAAAGAATTTTATAGATAAGAAACAATAAACAACCTTGAGACCAAGAAATGAAGAGCCCTGACTCCTTCTTCGAGTGCTGGGCTGGGTAAAGAGACTTTCCAACTTTTCTTGGGGTCACTGTGACCAGCGAGAGATCCTGACAGGGCCAGCCCTGTCCAGACCCCTCAATGCACACACACACACACACACACACACACACAAAATGTCTGGTGCACCCTCTTCCCTGTGCAGATCTGCCCTCATCCCCTCCTGGCAGCAGGCACACCAATGCCCACAGCTCTCTGACTTTCCTCCTGAGCAGGTGACCTGGAAGGGCCCTTTCTTGTGCCTTGAATGCAAGCCAAGGCTTTTAAAGGCAGCACTGGATTTTAGCAGCCAAGGGTTTGCTGCCTGTGTGTGGGTCCCCACACCCAGCTGCCAGGGCACAGACCCCCCTGAAAATGAGCCTGCAGATGCCAAGGCATGAAAGATGATAAATAACTCACTGAAAGACAGGAAACAAGAACAGAAATTCTGAGTGGAAATGATCTGTCAGCTTTTCACCACCCTAATAATCATTAATTCAGCAGCACAGCTTACTGTGGATATTTAGGTCGGATATTTAGGCTGAGTGTTCCATGTACTGAGGATATTTAGGCTGGATATTTAAGATATTTAGGTCAGATATTCAGGATATTCAGGTCAGTGCTGTTTGTACTGAGAACATTTATGTTTTTAGGGCAGACAAACTGAAAGAAAGCTGTGGTGTAAAAGTAAGAAAGCTGTGGTGTCAAAGTACCTTCCAGTCCTGAGTAACTGGACAGTTCAGTACACGTTGGTGACTCATGAGATGGAATCATGGCAGGTGGATTAAGGTGGATTAAAAAGCTGCTCTCCTGAGGGAGGTCCCTGCTGGAGCAAGAAGTCCCAGTGTGTGGGGCAGGGGCAGAGCCTGTGCCTGGCTCCTCAGGTCCTGGTGCTGCTGTTGAAGCCCCTCGAGGCTCCCGACAGCCCTGAGTCTGAGATCTCTGCTCCCTCTCCATCCCAGCTGACCCCTCCTACCCCTGCAGAGCCAAGGCTGAGGGCTGAGCCAGCGAGCCCTGCCCTGAGGGAGAGGCATGAGCAAAACACAACAGAATGGATGGGGGATCAGTCTCCAGGCTTCTGAAACTGTCCTGGTTTGAAAAGGAAGTGAGTTTTTTTGGGAGATCTCTTCTGAGATCCCTGCCAGCCCAGGGACCTGGGATGGACACAGGATGGGAGTGCACTGTCACCATTCTCCTGCCAGGCAGGATCACACCGCACACCAGAACTGCTCTCTGCTCTCCATGACCCCACTCTAGCTGGAATTTCCCAGGCAATGTGTCTGGAAACTCCCTTTTTTTTTCCCCCTTAGGAAAAAGAGCCATTTCCCACCCTCTGGATGTTATCACCAACCTGGGCCAGTGCTGCCCTAACCAGCAGCTTAAGAGCCCCTGTTTGGCACAGGTGTATAATACAAAATATAATATTTAATAAATATTTAATAAATATATTATTAAATAATAATTATTAAATATATTATAAATGAATGTATTATTAAATGTTGTATTGAATAAATATAGTATTAAATAAATATATAATTAAATAACTGTTATATTAAATAAATATAAAACAACTCAGAATCAGGTAAAGTTTTCCATGTCTGCACACAGTAACAATGGTGAGAAGGGGGGAAGGGAAGGGAAGGGAAGGGAAGGGAAGGGAAGGGAAGGGAAGGGAAGGGAAGGGAAGGGAAGGAAGGGAAGGGAAGGGAAGGGAAGGGAAGGGAAGGGAAGGGAAGGGAAGGGAAGGGAAGGGAAGGGAAGGGAAGGGAAGGGAAGGGAAGGGAAGGGAAGGGAAGGGAAGGGGATTTCATTCTTCCTTTACTCCCAGTGGAAAGGGAAGCTCTCTCATGCACGAACTCTCCCACAGACTTTCACTCTCTTTTCCTAATGCTCTCAATGGTTTTATCACCATCAGCTATCCTTGCTGCCAGTTTATTTAAAGTGAAATAGGATAACCTTCCAGACTCTGGGGTATCACAGAAATGCCTGTGGATGTGGTCCCCATTTGATGACTGTGAGCTGCTAAGTTAACAGGACTGACTAAAGATACCTTTCTTTGTTAGCAGTGGAAAACCTGGTTTTCCATCAGCAGTTTTAAAGGTACCCTACAAGAAAATAGGTACCTCCATGTTCCTGCATCCTATTAATTGTCAAATAAGACTCTGAACTTATGACTGTTGGATCCACGTGTGTGTCTCATAGGGAACTCAGACCCCAGCCTGAGCATTTGCTAACCCCAACTCTGGACCTCCCACTGAGTAAGCACCACTGGAACTGTTTCCAAATCAGTTTCATTTTTGCACTGTTTGTGCATGGTTCTGAGTCACATATGAATGTCCTACAAATTACAGCTTCAGTTTTAGTTCTATTCTGAGGCCGGACATCTGCTCAGCTCCTGAGACAACACACACAGCTCTTGGCAGCCTCAGCTTTCCCTCTCCCTGCCAAATACACTGCCTAATATTCTCTTCTTGCTAGCCCTGCCTTCCTCAAATGCTGCTGGGCGGAAAACCCTTGGGGATTTGGGGGTGTGAGGCTGAGGTGACATCCAGGGAGCTGCTGGCATTCCTGCAGGGACACGTGCAGTCCTTTTTCTCCTCCAGCCCCTTCCCCTCAGGAGGGATGCTGACGTCTCTCACCTGTACTGCTCATTGGCTTTCAGCTTCCCATTGCAGGTGGCCCTGGACTGGCCACACTCCTCTGTCCCCACGGGCACCCTCCAGGTGTTGGGGGAGCTCCTCTGATGGAAGGGGTTGGGAAGGAGCACTGCCAGGTAGGAGTCCTCTGTGCCATAGTAGTGATCGTACCACGTGCTGGACATGATCTCCTGGGTGGGCCTCAGCACTGCAGGGGAATGTGCAAGGTGACAGTGACCAAAGGGACATCCAGGGCTCCTGCTGCCCTCCAGGGAGACAGCACAGCCTGGGACATGCAGGGACACTTACGTGACTCGTTGGTGGTGGCAATGACGCCGTAGTACTCGATCTGGCCGTTCTCCTCGCTGAACAGCTCGGGGGAGATGATGACTGTGGAACTGGCCTCCACTGGGAACACCTCTGCACGCAGGGGAGGGGGCAGAGCTGGAAGAACAACCAGCAGGCACAGAGTGTCAGTGTGTCCCTGCTCCCAGACCCCCCTGCTCAGCCTGTGATGGTCCCAGCACACAGCCAGAGCCCCAACCCACTGTAGGGCAGTGCAGCCCCATGGGGCTCCCAGGCACCCCAAAGAGCCCCCAGCTCTGACCAGCAACACCCAGGTGCTTCCCCTGGGGTCTCCTGGGGTGTTTCCCTGTGGAAAGATGTCACAGACATATTTTATGAAAAATCGTTTCCTTAAGATTTTTCCCTCCTGAGAAGCTGAGAGGCCTCAGGAACAAAATGTAAACAATGGTTATCTGCTGCTGTGGAATGCAACAGGTGCATCTGTGATTAGTCTCATGCAGTTGTTTCTAATTAATGGCCAATCACAGTCAGCTGGCTCGGACAGAGAGTCCGAGCCACAAGCCTTTGTTATCATTCTTTCTTTTTCTGTTCTTAGGAAGGGATGGGGATCAGCCCTGGTTTGTCATGTACACATTGCGGGGTGCAAAGGGGTCTGCCAAGACAAGAAAGGGAGAATGAAATCTGCCTGTACATTCTCTTTCTATTCTTCTTTATATTCATCCTTCTGATGAAATCCTTTCTTCTATTCTTTTAGTATAGTTTTAATATAATATATATCATAAAATAATAAATCAAGCCTTCTGAAACATGGAGTCAGATCCTCATCTCTTCCCTCATCCTCAGACCCTGTGAACACAGTCACAGAAAGGGACTCACGCTCCACTGCTGTGCTGCAGAGCAGAGTCACAGCCTGGCTCCTCAGGGTGTTCATGCCCATGGTGCTCACAAGGATTTGGTAGGAGGAGTTTGGCTCCAGCCCCTCCAGACTGGCCTCGCTTGAAGGGATGCTCATGGTAAGCCTGGAGGTGGGGGGTCCTTCAGAAAGTCTCTCTGTCACCACCTCATAAGCCTCCACATCTCCAGGAGAGCTCGTCCAGTTCAAGTAAAGGCTCCTTGACTCTGGTAGGCACTGCACGTCCTTCACTGGATCTGGCTCTGCAAAGGAGACAGGGCAGACTCTGGACCCACTGGATCAGAGAAATCCCAACCTCTGCCCCTGCCAGCATCTGCTCCCCAGGCCAGTGAGATGAGCAGAGCTGGACACCTGCAGCCTGGGAGCCTGCTGTGCCATGGGCCTCAGCACAGTGGGAGAGGGCAGGGCCTGAGCTCACATCTGACAGGAGACATCGGCCAGCGGAGATCTGCAAAGCCTGCTCTGCTCCACAGGGAGCCAGGAGATCTCTGTGGTGGGGCTAGCTCAGGGAGCCAATGGCTACCAGAGGGGCACCTTGCTGGTTTTCCCCATCTCCCACCACAAGACCTCCCATGGCTCTGTTGACACTCCTGACTTGAGGCCCCCCCAGGTGTTTCTCCCTCTTCCATCCTGCCCCTCCCTCCCCATGGCAGTGTGTACCCACCCACGGGCACTGCCAAGGGCTTGGTGCTGCTCCAGTAGGGCCCAGCCACGCAGCTCAAGGACACAGAGTAGTTCCTGCCTGGGATCAGCCCCTGGAGGAGGTGCTGGACTTGTCCTCTGGCCAGGGAGTGCCTCCAGGGCAGGGAGCTGTTCCGGGGGTCCCGCAGCCACAGCTGGCAGTCGTCCTGCTGGCCAGGGACACTGCCCCAGGAGATCAGCATGGTGCTGTTCCCTTCAGCCACCGCCGAGAGATTCTGGGGAACTGAGGGGGCTGCAACAAAAACCACACCAGGAGCAGTTACTGGTATGCATGTGCTCTCTTCTGTTCTCCAGAGACACAAGAAGGAGATGGGTGACACAAGGAGACTCCACATGTTCAGTGATAACATTGCCAGAAATGACCTTTAATTGGCAGCTGAAGGACACACAGAGTGAGGAGTGCGAGGAGATGGATTCTTCTTCCTGCTAATTAGCAAGTTTAATTAGAAACCTGCCCGAAGGGCCCTGCACATGACTCCCTGCACCCTGCCAGGGGACGGCTGAGCGTGGGAGCAGGGACTGCTGGATTCCCCCAAGCAAAGTATGGGGACTGTGGGGACGAGCACATGAAAAGGCTTATTGTGCTTATCTGCATTTCCACATTCCATAAAAAAAAAAAAAAGCCCATCCTCCCCTTATACCCCATGCCAGCAATTCTCTGAGTGCCTGGAAAAAATGCAGCAGGAATGGTGGGGTGTCCCCCCCAGCTGTGTCCCCCTCATGGCCTCCCAGGCTGTGGATGTGTGGGTGTCATGTACCAGAGCAGCACTGCTGTGCTCTTGTTCAGTCACCCACGCCTGGAGGAGCCACTGGGGCCGTGGGCTGTCTCCTGGAACAGCTCTGGTGGCTGCCAGACCCTGCCACAGGCAGCAGGACTTCCCTGCCCCGCTCTCCTGCCCACCAGGGCTTGCCCAGCCCATGATCCCATTGGTACCTCCCACCCCACCTCATCCCATCCCTGGAAACATCCAAGGTCAGCTCAGACAGGGCTCTGAGCAACCTGATCTAGTTGAAGAAGTCCCTGCCACTAGCAGGGGGGTTGGACTAGATGGCCTTTAAAAGGTCCCTTCCATTTCCAACCCAAGCCCTTCTCTGACCCCATAGCTCCCTGGCTGAGTCTCTGCCCTTCCCACTGTGAGCCCACCCAGCTGGGAAGGCTGAGCCTCGTGCAGGATGCAGAATCTCCAGCTCTGACACTTACTTGTCCAGTCACTGATGTTCCCTGCCGAGGCTGCATAGGGCCCAGCCACGGACACCACCTCCAGCAGGTATTTGTGTCCTGGAGCCAGGCCAGAAAAGGTGAATTTGCTGGTGCCTTTCCCAACAGAGACATTGGCTGCCACAATGCCTGAGCCTGAGTGGTACAGGAGGAGCCTGTAACTGTCCTGTCCCTGGGGCTCGGCTCTCCAGGATGCACTCAGCCTGTTGGGATAGCCCTGGTTTGTCATGTACACATTGCGGGGTGCCAAGGGGTCTGCCAAGACAGGATGGGACACACGTCAGCAAAGGGACCCAGGACACTGCCTGGGGCTCTTGGCAGTGCCATCAGAAGGGATGCACCACACTCATTTCTCTAAGAAAATTAACTATGTATTTTACAGTATTTTATGTGTATTTTACTTATTTCTCTAAGAAAATTAACTATGTATTTTACAGTACAGATAAATTACTTTTAACAAGATTTAGAATAATTTATATTAAACAGCACTTAGAATGAGTAAACTTTAAAAACAAAGAATAATAAACTTAATTTTAATAGAATATTAAAGTGATAAAATTTAACTCAAGAGTACTTAAATATAGTGAAACTTTACTTAATCTTATTCACATTCAACTGACTGGTTATTTTTTATCAACTTATTGAAAGGTTATTATTTATAAATGTTTTAACTTATTTTTATATTATTAACACAAAATATATTAAAATCTAGATAAAATAAATAAAATATATATAGTAGAAGATCTTTATATTAAACAGCACTTAAACTTACAATGAGTAAACTTTAACTACAAAGACTAGAACAGTAACATGATAAAATGTAACTCAGGAGTACTTAAATATAGTGAAATTTAATCTTATTAACATTCAACTTACTAATGGTTATTATTTATAAATGTTTTAACTTATTTTTATATTATGAACACAAAAGGTATTAAAATCTAAATAAAATAAAATAAATATATATTAGAAGATCTTTTAGATGGACAGCGCCTTTAGCCTCCACTGTGTGGCTCCACCCACCAGCCCAGAGGCAGCTGAAAGTTTCTGCAAAGTTCTCTGTGCTTGTCTAAGCAGGGACAGCCCTGTCCCCTGGGGAGGGGTGAGGAGGGAACACAAAGCCAGCCTGGGGACAGGGGAAGGTGAACTCCCCACTGCTGCTCCCTGCTGCCTGCTCTGCCCTGAACCATGGCTCTGGAGCTCCAGCTGCCCTCACCCAGGCTGGTGGAGCTATCATAGAATCATAGAATCACAGAATCACAGAATGATGAGGTTGGAAGAGACCTCTTAAGATCATCGAGTCCAACCTATGCCCCAACTCCTCAAATAGACTCTAGTACCAAGTGCCATGTCCAGTCTTTTTTTCAAACACATCCAAAGATGGTGATTCTACCACCTCCCTCGGAAGAGCATTCCAGCACTTTATTATTCTTTCAGTGAAAAATTTTTTCCCAATATCCAACCTATCCCTTCCCTGAGGTAGCTGGAGGCTGTATCCTCTGGTTCTGTCAGTGCTGCCCAGTGGGAGAGACCAACCCCACCTGTCTACAGCCTCCCTTCAGGAAGTTGTGGAGAGCAATGAGGTCACCTCTAAGCCGCCCCTTCTCCAGGCTAAACACCCCCAGCTCCCTCAGTGGTTCCTCACAGGGTTTGTGTCCCCAGCCCCTCTTCAGCCTCATTGCCTCCTCTGGACATGCTTGAGTGTCCCAACATCCTTCCCAAACTGAGGGGTCAGAGCTGGACACAGCACTCAAGGTGCAGCCTCACCAGTGCTGAGTAGAGGGGCAGAATGACCTCCCTGCTCCTGCTGGCCACACCATTCCTGATCCAGGCCAGGAGCCATTGGCCTCCTTGGCCACCAGGGCACATTGCTGGCTCATGTTCAACCAGCTGTCACCAGCACCCCCAGGTCCCTTTTCTCCTGAACACTGTCCGGCCACATCGTCCCCAGCTTGTAACGTTGCAGGGGATTTTTGAGGCCAAAATGTAGTACTCAGCACTCAAACTTATTAAACTTCATGCTGCTGGACTCTGCCCATCCATCCAACTGATTTAAGCTCCTCTGCAGAGCCCTCCTTCCTTCCAAGGGATCAACACAAGCTCCCAGCTTAGTGTTGTCTGCAAATTTACTAATGAAGGACTCTAAACCCTCATCCATGTTGTCTATAAAAATATTAAACAGAACTGGTCCCAGTACAGAGCCCTGAGGGACACCACTGGTGACTGGCCCCAGCTGGATGCAGCACTGCTCACCAGCACTCTCTGGGCCAGCCATGCAGAGATGATGAGAGTGGGCAGAGCCCTGCTCACTGCCATTGCTTGGGCTCTGCTGTGAAGGCCATGGGCCATGGTTTTGGCCATGAGCTTTCCTGACTGCCCAGCAAGGCACACATCTGCTGGAACCCTGGATGCTGAGAATTTCAGACTTTCTGTGCTGAAAGGCACAGATCCACAAGAGAACACTGCATTTGACCTGAGGCTGTGGAGAAGCTTCCAAAACTGATTGATAGCACTGGGATTATGGGTGTGGAGTTGGTTAGAAGTGTGTAATATCACAGGGTAGAAAACTTAAGAGTTTGGGGTTTTAGAATATAGAAATAAATATGAAGCAAGATGGAGGTTTTAGGGCAGAGACAGGTTGTTCTTTACCTTCATACATGGAGACCATGGGTTTGGGTGGTATTTTGGGACTGGACAGAAAAGTCCACACTGCAGGTTTTGAGGGATCAGATATTGGGTTAAAAGGGAAAATAATTTAGGTGTCAATTCTTAATTGGATAGTTTAGCCTTAAAAGACCTTGTAACAAGAGATAGTTGGCCATTTTGTTGATAATGAAAGACTGCAGAACTCACAGTTTTGAGGCTGTAACACTGATAAGAAACAATAAACACCTGAGTCTGAACATGAACTATCATCTCAAGTGCCTTCAATCCTGACAGAGGCAGAAAAAACAAGCAGAGAACCCAAACACATCCCCTCTGAATAGGTACTCACATGTCCAGTTGCTGACGTTCCCTGCAGGTGCCCTGAAGGAGCCAGCCACAGATGCCACCTCCAGCAGGTATTTGCTCCCTGGGGCCAGCCCCGTGAAGGTGAAGTTGTGGCTGTCCCTGCCAAGCGAGGCTGTGGCTGCCACAGTGCCCAGGGGTGCCCGGTACAGGGTCAGGCTGTATCCATCCCTGCCCCCAGCTGGGGCCCCCCAGGCCACGCTCAGCCTGTCGGGGTGCCCTGAGCTCAGCAGGCGCACGGCGGCCGGGGGCAGCGGGGCTGGGGAGGAAACACAGGTCACTGCCAGCAGCCATGGCTGGGCTCAGCACAACGAGAGGCTCCATGGGGAGGAAACACAGGTCACTGCCACAGCCACAGCTGGGCTCAGCACAAGGACATGCTCCAGGTCTGTGCCATTAAGTCTCCCCTGCCCCAGAGCAGGCTTTGCCCCCAGGCAGGGCAGTCCTATCTGGATAGCTCAGTCCCTCTTGGGGACAGAGTGCCCGGATACCCAGGCCGCTCGTAGCTGTGGTTACCTTAAGCAAGCCCAATGGATATCAGCTCTTTAGTGATTATCAGCTCTCTTAGGATTTCCAACTCTTGATTGCTAAGGTGCCAGTGGGGTTGGGGGAGAAGCAGACAAGAGAGAGGAGAAGGAGAGGTCCTGGTGGTTCCACAGTGATGGTTTTATTGAGGGGTCTGTGAAGGGTTCCAGCGATGGCTCTTCTTCTGCCGAATGGGCCAAAACAGCCCCTTTTTATAGGGTACAGAGGGATCCAAACTTGTCCAATAGTAGGGGTTAGGGGAAAGTGACCTAGGGGTTACAGAGATAAGCTGGGGTCCAAGAGGCAGAAGACAGGAGCTTATTTTGCTCTCATCATGACTTGGCAATTCCTACTGTTAAGTCTCAGCCCTCCACGGGGTCTTAGACAATTCTATGGGGTCTGCTACAGTGGCAGGCCTGTGCTGCAGGAGCTGGGGAGCCACCACACCTCGTGTTAGGGATAGAACACCCAGCAGCAGGACACAGACACCTGATGGTCATAGTGCAGCAGGACAGGTGCTCCCTGAGGGAGGATCCCCTCTGACAAACATATCCTCACTTCTCTTTTCTCCACTCCCATCTCACCTTTAATGATGCTCACCCTTACTGGTCCCTCACATGCCAAGCCTTCCTCATCCAGGTCATGCTCATTCCCTCAGCCCAGTGGGAACACCTGCACCCTGCCATGAGCACAGGTGTGTGCCCACACCCACCTGCTGTGCAGGTACAGCCCTGGCACAGCCTCTGTTCTCTGACCAGCCCTAGAACCTTTCTGGGTGGGGAGAAGGGCTGGATTAGCCCATCTCCAGAGCAAAGACCTGTTCTCCTGGGAGGACTGTGGAGAGGTTTCTTGCACTACACTGATTAATTTCATAAACTTTTATGGTAAGCTGGTTTCTACCTGTGGGAAAGGACACGGTGAGCCTCCTGTACACAGGTGCAGTGCAGGTGCCCTGTACACATCTGTGCTCCTGTACACAGGGAGATGGGTCAGCACAGGCAGGGAATGTCCCAGCACAGGCACATCTGGGCAGCCTTGTTTTGCAGCAGGCCCAGAGCCTGCAAGGCCTCCCTGGTGTTCAGCAGCCTAAGATAGGAAATGCCCAGTGATGATGACTGGACCTTAGAAGCCCCTTTTTCTGCCTTCAGACCCTTGCTTATTTCTCTCTAAGACTATAGGCCACTTTCCTTTGACCCTTACTAATGGACAATTCCTAAAACCCCTGTATCCTATAAAAACCCCTACTTTTGCCCAGTTTGGCAGAAGAGCTGTCCCTGGGAACCTTCACAGAAGATTCAACAAAGACGCTCCTGTGGAACCTCACACAGCCTTCTCCTCTCTCTCCCTGCATCTGCCCAAGGCACCCAGCAAGCCAAGAGCTGAAATCACAAATGAGCTGATAATCACTAGAGCTGGTATCACCTAAGCTTGCTAAGGTGGCCTGGGGCTGGGGACTGCTTGGGAACTGGGACAGGCTGTGCTGAGCAGGGCTGGGCTGTCCAGACCCCATTGGGAACTGGGACAGGCTGTGCTGAGCAGGGCTGGGCTATCCGGACCCCATTGGGAACTGGGACAGGCTGTGCTGAGCAGGGCTGGGCTGTCCAGACCCCATTGGGAACTGGGACAGGCTGTGCTAACCAGGGCTGGGAACTGGGGGACAGGCTGTGCTGAGCAGGGCTGGGCTGTCCAGACCCCACTGGGAACTGGGACAGGCTGTGCTGAGCAGGGCTGGGCTATCCAGACCCCATTGGGAACTGGGACAGGCTGGGCTGTCCAGACCCCACTGGGAACTGGGACAGGCTGTGCTGAGCAGGGCTGGGCTGTCCAGACCCCATTGGGAACTGGGACAGGCTGTGCTGAGCAGGGCTGGGCTGTCCAGACCCCATTGGGAACTGGGACAGGCTGTGCTGAGCAGGGCTGGGCTATCCAGACCCCACTGCAGCCCCTCGGGGACACCCAAAAACACAGCAGAGGCTGCATTACTGTTTCATCAGCATGTCCTTGTGCAAGCCTACAGCTGAACGTGCCAGTGCCACCCAGCCAGCAGTGTGCCCCTGCACTAACTGCTGAGTGTTGCATAGGTACGTGCACATCTGCAAAGCCACCAGGTCCCCCATGAACCTCCCAACTCTCCCCAAGACAGCCCAATGGTGTGACATTTCCCACCCCTCTGCAGAGAACATTGCTTCAGGTACTTACATGTCCAGGCACTGATTTTGGGTGCTGCTGCCTGGTACTGTCCAGCCGTGGCAGTGACTTCCAGCAAGTACTCGTGTCCTGGGGCCAGCCCCGTGAAGGTGAAGTTGTGGCTGTCCCTGCCAAGCGAGGCTGTGGCTGCCACAGTGCCCAGGGATGCCCGGTACAGGGTCAGGCTGTATCCATCCCTGCCCCCAGCTGGGGCCCCCCAGGCCACGCTCAGCCTGTCGGGGTGCCCCGAGCTCAGCAGGCGCACGGCGGCCGGGGGCAGCGGGGCTGGGGAGGAAACACAGGTCACTGCCAGCAGCCATGGCTGGGCTCAGCACAACGAGAGGCTCCAGGTCTGTGCCAGGCTTCTGCTGCAGGAGCTGGGGCAGCAACACAGGTCACTGCCAGCAGCCATGGCTGGGCTCACTCAGCACAAAGACATGCTCCATGTCTGTGCTGCAGGAGCTGGGGCAGCAGCAGGGCTGGGGAGGAAACACAGGGCACTGCCAGCAGCCACAGCTGGGCTCAGAACAAGGTGTGGTTTCTACCTATGGGAAAGGACTCAGTGAGCCTTCTGTACACAGGTAGGTGCAGGTGCCCAGTACAGATGTGCGCTTCTGTACACAGGGAGACGGGTCAGCACAGGCAGGGAATGTTCCAGCACAGGCACATCTGGGCAGCCCTGTCTGTGCCAGGCCTGTGCTGCAGGAGCTGGAGCAGCAGCAGGTCTGGGGAGGAAACACAGGGCACTGCCAGCAGCTGGGCTGGGCACACGGACATGCTCCATGGGGAGGAAGCACAGGGCACTGCCAGCAGCTGGGCTGGGCACAGGGACATGCTCCATGGGGAGGAAGCACAGGGCACTGCCAGCAGCTGGGCTGGGCTCCATGGGGAGGGGCACAGGGAGCAGCTGGGCTGGGCACAGGGACATGCTCCATGGGGAGGAAGCACAGGGCACTGCCAGCAGCCCCAGCTGGGCTCACAACAAAGACATGCTCCAGGCCTGTGCTGCAGGAGCTGGGGCAGCAACAGGGTGCCACAGGCTGGCTGTGGCTCTGTGGCAGCTGTTTCCTGCCTGGCTGCTGGCTGAGACTGTGGGTGGCTACCAGGGACAGGGTGTGGCACAGGGTCAGGCACAGACTCCTCGTGCTGCATCCAGCAGAGAACGAGCACTGGGTAGGTGCATGGGTGGCAGAGGTAAGCAGGACAGCTGCACCAGTATGGTCCCTGACTGAACTGGGAAGGGAACAGAAGAACATGGCAAAGACAGCATCACACTCACCTGTGCAGTGGGTGAGGTTGGGGGTGCTGGCGTGGAAGGGCCCAGCTGTGGCCCTCACTGCCACGCTGTAGCGGGTGCCAGGGCTCAGGCTCCTCAGGATGTGGCTCCTGGCACGCCCACCCAGCAGTGTGTGCCCCACAGGAGTGCCAGACGCTGTGTCATGGGCATCCACCACGAAGCCTTCTGCTCCTCGGCCCAGCACTGCCCAGGACACCACCAGTGCTGAGCCTGAGGGGCTGCTCAGGGTGAGGTTCACAGGGGCCAAGGGATCTGCAAAGCAACAGGAAGACAGACAGTGAGCCCTCCTGCTCAGTGCTGAGAGCTGGCTGCTGTGCCCAGGGCTCCTCCAGGCAGGCTGGACCAGAGCTCCTCTGGAGAGAAGCCTGGGCACAAAGGGCCAGGCAGGGCACATGGCTTGGAGTGTATCATCCCTGGGGTGTGCTGCTGGATGTGGCAGGGGGGATAACCACAGCCTCTGGGGTGGATGGGGTAACTGGCTCTGTGTCCAGGACGGAATGAGGGCAGTGAGCAGAAAGGTGGGACCATCACACAGAAGCTGTGGCCATGGCTTGGGGTGGGGAAGGTGGCAGTGGGTGCTCTGGAAGGCTCAGGTGGAGGCTCACAGTAGGGTGCCCAACCCAGGCAGTCAGACTCACATGTCCATTGGGTGACATTGATGGAGGAGGCTTCTAATGAGCCTTTCACAGCAGTGACCTGCACAGCAAACTTGCTGCCTGCTTCCAGCTGAGTCCAGGTGGTGTTCAGGGCATCTGGACTCAAGGTCTGGACCTGAATCCTGCTCTGGGTGCTGAGGCTGTACAGAGTAACATGGTAGTGGTCCCTCTTGCCAGGGGGCTCATTCCAGGATATGTAAAGCTCTGAGGAGCTGCCTGGGTTGGTAAGGCTCAGGTTTGTAGGTGCAGCAGGAACTGTGAGGAAAAACAAGACACACAAGTCAGAGAGGAAAAAAAAATCTGAACATGCAGCCATCTTCATACATGGAGACTGTGAGAGGCAGGATTTTCATCAGGAACCAGGCCAGGGTGCCCTCCTTCTCTTCTCCTTCTCCTTCTCCTTCTCCTTCTCCTTCTCCTTCTCCTTCTCCTTCTCCTTCTCCTTCTCCTTCTCCTTCTCCTTCTCCTTCTCCTCTCCCCAGGTGCCAACACTGATGCCACCACCTGAGGGTGCCAGATGCTGACCTGTGCAGCCAGTGATGTTCTTGGGGAGGGAGCGGTAGGGCCCAGCCACTGCCCAGATCCTCACAAGGTAACATGTTCCAGGTTCCAGCTGTGGCACAGTGACATTGGTGCTGTCCTTCCCTGCTTCCAGGTTCCTTGGCCGTGCAGAAGAGCCCTCCTGGAGGACGCTGAGCAGGTATCCATCCCTGTGGCCAGGAGCAGCCTCCCAGCGCACAGCCAAAGCCCAGGCTGTGCTGGCAGGGCTGGCAGACAGGGAACGAGGAGGCAGAGGGACTGTGGGAGAGAAACAGTGTCACTGGGGCACACCTGGGCTGGGCAGAACTGATCTAGTGTGGGAATGGAGCTGGGAGCTGGAGGGCTGTGGGCATCCACACAGCGGATGGGAGCGGGGGAGCTGTGTTGTACCAGTGTAGCCGATGGCAGTCTGAGAGGAGATGCGGTGAGGCCCGGCCTGGGAAATGATCTCCACGCGGTACCGGGAGCCTGGCACCAGCCCCTGCAGGTCCAGCTGGGTCACTCCACGGGGCACAGACACATTCCTGATGATGGACAGGGATTCAGCCACTGAGAGCTGCACCAAGTGATCTCTGCCACCTCCGGACTCCACCCAGCTCACGTGCAGCTCCTGGGGCTCCCGGCCAGGCTGCACACTCACATTAGCCAGGGACAGGGGATCTGGAGGGAAGCAGAGCATGGACACCCATGAGGTGGTGGAGAAGCCAGGGCACAGCCTGCACCTCTGCACAGGGCTGAAAGACAAGTGGGGGCACCTGCTCACTGCATCTCCTGTTCTCCTTGGGGGACATGCAAGCTGCCTGTGCATGTCCCCAGGGTGCTGCTGGCAGGCAGGTGCTGAGAGCACCCAGCTCCCAGTGGGCTGCTCTGCTCCACAGACAGGAGCTTCCTCTCTCACATCCCTCTCCCACCAGTCCCTGGCTGGCCTTCAGATCACCAGTGGTCTAGGCAGAAGGTTCAGCTTGACTGGGGAAAACCTAAGCTGAGGAAAAGGATCTTTTGGGGCCCAGCACACAGCACCTAACCTATGACACGTGCTCTGTCTTCCAGGACAGGGAGCATGCAGGTGTCACTGGAGCCCTCCCTCCACCCAGACAAGTTTGTGTCACTGCTAGTCTTGCAAGCAGTGCCAGGATGTCCCATCCCTGCAAGAGACTGGGAACACTTCTGACTCACATGTCCACTCCGTGGCAAAGTGTGACGAGGATCTGTATGGGCCAGCGAGGACAGTCACCTTCAGGAAGTACTGAGTGCCAGGGGACAGCCCCAGGAATGTGAAGTTGTGGGTGTTTGGCCCCACTGAGGTGTTCCTCTGTGCTGCATGGCTCTTGCTGTAGAGCTGGAGGTGGAACTGGTCCACATCACCAGCAGCCTTGTCCCAGAAGGCCGAGAGCCCCATTGGGCGCCGGGTGTTGGTCAGAGTCACTCCAGATGGAGCCAGGGGGTCTGAGAGAGAGGAGACAGCCAGGCTGTGAGAGGAGGCTGTGCTGTGCTGTGGGGCTGTCCTGGGCACCCTGCCCTGTCTGTGCCTGCTGGGGTTAGGTCAGGAGTCAGCACAGCAAACCCAGAGCAGGCAGAGCCCCTGCTCTACAGCAGACACAGGAGTGGGTCCCCACCTTCCCCTGGGTGACATTTGGGAACGTTTTCTGTTCCTCCTGCACTGCAGAACCTTTTACTTCCAACATGGCTGAATGTGGCTCCAGCTGACTGCCCATTCTGTCTCTCTGTGCACTCCTGTCTCTGGTTCCCCACCTCCCCACACATGGGCCACTCTGACAGAGCATTCTGCTCTCAGGGGCAGGGGTGGTTGTGACCTGCAGCAGGGTGAGGTAGCACTGTCACACTCACACGTCCAGTCAGTGGCTGATCTCACAGGGGATCTGTAAGGCCCAGCCATAGCAGCCATCTCCAGCGTGTACTGCCGCCCAGGGACCAGGTTCTCCAAGGTGACATTGGTCCAGTCACTCCCCACAGTCACATTCCTGACCTGCTCCTGGGACTTGGTTTCCCAGAGGGTCCCTGTGTAGCCAGTGCTGCCAGAGGAAGCTGCTCTCCAGGAAGCTTGCAGAGAGGTGCTGTGGCCCCCATTGCTGAGGGTCAGCTGCTCTGGGGGCAAAGGGTCTGGAAAAGGAAAGGTCTAGAATCACCTGGCAGCAGTGCAGCTCCGAATGTGCTGGGGCAGGACTCCCTTCCCTGGGAAAACCTCATCCAGGTACTTGGATCACCGCCACCCCTGCTGACACCCACACACCAGTCTGGCAGGGGCTGGGCCAGCACAGCTCAAACTGGCAGACAAAAAGTTGTTCTGGTGCTGGAGGAGGTGGTGGGTGGTGGAGGGGGTGGCTGAAGGCAGGGACAGCCTGAGCAGTGCCACAGGAAGGGGGGCTGAGGAGGAGGAGAAGGGCACTGGGCTCAGCTGCCCCTTGTGCCTGGTGGTTGGGAGACAGCAGGGCCACACACATCAGCAGCACCTCTGCCTCCTGCTGAGCCTTTTGCCCAGTTATTGGATTCAGCTGTGGAAGATGTGGGCTGTCAGTGCCCTGAGGTGTGACATCAGGGGAAGGGATTCCTCTATATTTCCTAGTAATTAAAACTAAACAATCAATCATCATCATTCCACAATCACCCCAAAACAAATACAGAACTAATCCTAAAAACAACCCGTTCCTTTTCTTTCCCCCCCCCCCAAAAACCCAAACAAAAATATAAATCATGATCACAAATCATCAATTAATCATCCACTAAACTTCAATGTTCTCGTAGCTTATAAAAAGCATCACACTGAAGATGTCAAGATGGGTGCCACACACACCCAAGGACGAAAGACTTGGTCCTGCCATCAGGGGCTGTGGCACTCACATGTCCAGTTGGAGATGCGCTGAGGTGAGGATGTGTAGGGACCAGCCACAGTGCTGACCTCAAAGGTGTACAGGGTCCCAGGGTGCAGGCCCTCGTAGGTGAAGCTCGTGACAGCCCTGGGCAAGGAGCTGTTCAGCACAGGGTGCTCTGCAAGGCTGAGGAGCAGCAGGTAGCCCTCCCCTGAGGCCTCCTCCCAGCTGGCCAGCAGGCTGTGGGGGCTGCCCTGGCTGGACAGGCTCACAGCAGAGGGTGCTCGTGGTTCTGCAAGGGACAAGGACAGCATGACATGGGGCAGTGCATCAGGCATGGCTTTCACAAGATATTTTCTGCTTTTCAATTTGCTCTAGGTGACCCTAGAGCAGGTGGGTCAGACTAGATGATCTCCAGAGGTCCCTTTCAACCCTAGCAGTTCTGTGATTCTGTGACACTGCAGTTGTCTCCACCCCACACAGGGACAGAAGGGGCTGCAGGGAGAGCTCTTAGTGCCCGCAGCACCACAGGTTGGGTGGGTACCTCCCCACAATTGTCCCTCCCCAGAGTGGCACCAGCTGTGGCTCCAATGGTCACCCAGGAGAGACTGAGTACAGGGAGATGCTCCCTCTGGGGGGCTGGTGGTGCCTCCCTGCCCACCCATCCAGCTGTGCTGAGGGGAAGGCAGGAAGCTGCCTGTAACCTGCCCAGCAGAGTCCAGGAGGCACAAAGCACGATTTGATCTTGCTCTGTGCCTGACACAAGCCTGCCCAGGACCTCTGAGCCCACCCTCACCAGGAGCTGTGGGGAGGCAGAATTTCCTGCTCTGACCCACAGCCTGCTCTTGAGAGCCACCCCAAGGGCCACACAGGGGCTTTCTGCTCACCTGTCCAGGCTGCTGAGCTCTGTGCTGATGCCCTGTAGGGCCCTGCCACTGCCACCACCTGCACAGAGTACTGCTGGCCAGGGCTCAGCCCGTGGAAGGTGACGTGGTCGTTGTCCCCACCAACAGAGATGTTCCTGGTTGGAGCACTGTCCTGTCCCTCCTGCAGGGTCACCAGGTAGAAGTCCCTGTGTCCCCCTGGGACACTCCAGCGAGCCTCTAAGGAGTTCTGCTCCTCTGCACTGCTCAGGGTCACATTGTCAGGACTCAAGGGGTCTGGAAGGAAATAGGATTGCGTGAGTCAGGGTTATGGGGTACTCAGTACCCCTTACACTGCTGAGCCTCATTCCTGCAGGGTTACACGTAGCCTTAGACATCCTTTTGGACTGAGCCATCTGCATTCCCCAGCACAAGCATTCCTGGACTAACAGAGTCCAGACAAAGCTGGCAGCCTTGCTGGGAAATTCCTGAAAGTCTCCTTGCACTCCATTCACATCCCACCATGAGCTGATATTCTCAGGAACTGGCCTGGACCAAACTCCTGGCCAGACGCCCCTGGCTCGTGCGTCTGGCATGGGGGAATTCTGTTCAGTGGAGCAGGTCAGAGCTGCAGACAGCAACAGCAGGGATCAGCCTCACTCCAGAGCAGAAAGAAACCAGCTGGAGCTCTGGAGGCCTTCCAGAATCCCATCTGCATGGAGCAGGGAGCAGGCTCCAGCTCCCCAGGCTGGCAGGTGGAGCAGGAAGGAGCTGGAGATTTGACACCTGGTGGCACCCAGCCCCTCCCGGCACACACATGAGCAGTGTTTGGCCAGTGCCAGGACAAGTCACTGGCCACAGCAGCTCTGAGTCTGCAGCTTGGCACCTGCATCCTCTGAGGGCCAATGCTACCTTTGTGTTCAGTGTGAATCGGCTCTGCCCTCTTCATTTCCCTCCTGGTTTTCCTGGAAACATCTGGGAGAGCCAGTTCAGGACTGGAACTTTTTACTGGGCCATGGACATGGTGTCACCAGCAGAGTTCCCCTCATTCAGGGTCCTCGTCAGCCTGAGGCCAGAGCAGAAAGTGGCTGGGGGAATGCTGCAATAGTGGGTTCTGGAAGGGCTGCCCTCACTCTTTTGACCTGCCAGAGGCTCCTGGATTCCTTGGCTGTATTTGCACAGCACCCATCGTGTTGGGAACATCCACCAGGATGAAGTGATCAGGTGCCACCACGACATATCCTTGACAACAATCAAAGAGCACCAAAAATCCATTTCATAGAACCCCAGAACTGTGGAATGGTTGGGATTGGGAAGGACCCTGAAGCTCATTCATTCCCTCTTCCACTACGCCAGCCCTGTCCTGGGACACTCCCTGTCCTTGGACACTCCCAGGGATGGGGCAGCCACAGCTTCTCTGGGCACCCTGTGCCAGGGCCTCAGCACCCTCACAGGGAAGAATTTCTTCCTAATTTAGTTTAAAACCATTCACCCCTTGTCCTATCCTGTCTGCCCATGTAAAAAGTCTTTCTTGTTCTTGCATAAGCCCCTCCCAGAGGCCTCCAGTTCAAGCCAGCTCAGCTGCTGCCCCTTTGCCCCATTTTTTCTGCTGCCCTTGTACAGCCATGAGAGCCAAGCCCCTGAGGCACTGAACACCAGTGGGATCTGCTGCCCTTCCACCCTCCTCCCAGGGAGAGCCACAGGCTGCTCCCACTGCATTCCAGGGAGAGGCAGGCCAGCACAGGGGATCCACCTGCTGAAGGGATCCACTGGCCCCACCACAGCAGTGCCCCAGAGCTGGGTCCTGGAGCAGCTTTTGGCCAGGTCCAAGCAAAACCACCCTGTGCGCCCAAGGATTTTTGGATTCAGAGGCTGGACCAGAGGCAGGGAGAAAGCTGGGGCCACCAAGCTGATACTCACATGTCCAGGCAGTGGCATTGGGTCCCAGTGCCGTGTAGGGCCCAGCTGTGGCACTGAGCCCCAGCCAGTAGCGAGTGCCAGGGTGTAGGTGCTGGAAGGTGTAGCTGCTGAGGCCCCTCCTGGCCGACAGGCTCATGCTGACCTTTTGGGTGAGGAGGTTGTGGAGCTCCAGGTGGAGCCAGGCAGCCCCTGCCGCCCCTGCCCAGGAGGCGACGAGGCTGGTGCTGGAAGCTGGGCTGAGCCTCAGCTGGGTGGGGACGGAGGGAGCTGAGGGGAAGAGCAGGACACAGCAAGGGTCAGCACTGGGGCTGGTGATCCCTGGAGCCTCCTCCCCCTGTGCTCACAGCTGCTCTCTATGGCATGGGGGTGAAGGTGTGGTAGGGGTCTGCTGAGGGGTGTCTCTCCCGTGCCCCCTCCCACACAGGTTGGAGGTCCCTCCACATTGCCACGTTCTTTCAGGCTGCAGGGCAGAGGGGTGGCAGGCTGGGCACTGCAGCACTGCCACAGCTCTCAGCAGCAAGGAGATCCAGAAGCCCCAGACTCCCCTCTGTGTTGAGAACAGACAAATCCAAGCCATGGGTGCTGCAAGGCAGGCCCAAGTGCAAAGTTTTTCCCTTGGCCCAGGCACTCAGCTCACAGTGGGGACATGAAACACTCCAGCTATTCCCCACCTCACAAGTGGTGTCCCCATCCCAAGCCTGAGATCAACCCCCTTGCCAGCCTGGCACATGTGCTGCATCCTTCCTGCCAAACCCTTCCTAGCACCCCCTCCTCCTTGGGCACCCACCACTCCCTACCTGTCCACTGGTGGGTACTGGTGCTGGCCTGGCTGGTCCCAGCCAGCTGTGCTGACCTTCAGGGCATACTCACTGCCCGCCTGGAGCCCATCAAAGAGGAAGGTGGAGGTGCTGGGCAGGAGGGACACGTTCCCTCACCAGGCTCTGGGAGTGGCTGTGCCACAGTGCCAGGCTGTAGCTGTCCCTCTGGCCGTGCCTGGTGCCCAGGCTGCACGCAGAGAGGAGGAGCAGCTGCTGCTCAGAGTCAGGTTCAGGACAGGTGAGGGACCTGCAGTCTGGGACATGGACAGACACTGCTGGGCCTCTGCCACAGCCTGAGCTGGCAAGCTGCTCACAGGCTGGTAGAACTTGCCTTTGCCAGGCAGCATCACAGGACCAGTCACAGAATCCTGGAAGGGTTTGGGCTGGAAGGGACCCTAAAGTTCATCCAGTCCCACTCTCCTCATCAGCCTGAGGCCAGAGCAGAAAGTGGCTGGGGGAATGCTGCAATAGTGGGTTCTGGAAGGGCTGCCCTCACTGTCTTAACCTGCCAGAGGCTCCTGGATTCCTTGGCTGTATTTGCACAGCACCCATCGTGTTGGGAACATCCACCAGGATGAGGTGATCAGGTGCCACCACAACATATCCTTGACAACAATCAAAGAGCACCAAAAATCCATTTCATAGAACCCCAGAACTGTGGAATGGTTGGGATTGGAAAGGACCTTGAAGCTCATTCATTCCCTCTTCCACTACTCCAGCCCTGTCCTGGGACACTCCCAGGCCTTGGACACTCCCAGGGATGGGGCAGCCACAGCTTCTCTGGGCACCCTGTGCCAGGGCCTCAGCACTCTCACAGGGAAGAATTTCTTCCTAATTTAGTTTAAAACCATTCACCCCTTGTCCTATCACTGTCTGCCCATGTAAAAAGTCTTTCTTGTTCTTGCATAAGCCCCTCCCAGAGGCCTCCAGTTCAAACCAGCTCAGCTGCTGCCCCTTTGCCCCATTTTTTCTGCTGCCCTTGTACAGCCATGAGAGCCAAGCCCCTGAGGCACTGAACACCAGTGGGATCTGCTGCCCTTCCACCCTCCTCCCAGGGAGAGCCACAGGCTGCTCCCACTGCATTCCAGGGAGAGGCAGGCCAGCACAGGGGATCCACTGGCCCCACCACAGCAGTGCCCCAGAGCTGGGTCCTGGAGCAGCTTTTGGCCAGGTCCAAGCAAAACCACCCTGTGCGCCCAAGGATTTTTGGATTCAGAGGCTGGACCAGAGGCAGGGAGAAAGCTGGGGCCACCAAGCTGATACTCACATGTCCAGGCAGTGGCATTGGGTCCCAGTGCCGTGTAGGGCCCAGCTGTGGCACTGAGCCCCAGCCAGTAGCGAGTGCCAGGGTGTAGGTGCTGGAAGGTGTAGCTGCTGAGGCCCCTCCTGGCCGACAGGCTCATGCTGACCTTTTGGGTGAGGAGGTTGTGGAGCTCCAGGTGGAGCCAGGCAGCCCCTGCCGCCCCTGCCCAGGAGGCGACGAGGCTGGTGCTGGAAGCTGGGCTGAGCCTCAGCTGGGTGGGGACGGAGGGAGCTGAGGGGAAGAGCAGGACACAGCAAGGGTCAGCACTGGGGCTGGTGATCCCTGGAGCCTCCTCCCCCTGTGCTCACAGCTGCTCTCTATGGCATAGGGGTGAAGGTGTGGTAGGGGTCTGCTGAGGGGTGTCTCTCCCGTGCCCCCTCCCACACAGGTTGGAGGTCCCTCCACATTGCCACGTTCTTTCAGGCTGCAGGGCAGAGGGGTGGCAGGCTGGGCACTGCAGCACTGCCACAGCTCTCAGCAGCAAGGACATCCAGAATCCCCAGACTCCCCTCTGTGTTGAGAACAGACAAATCCAAGCCATGGGTGCTGCAAGGCAGGCCCAAGTGCAAAGTTTTCCCCTTGGCCCAGGCACTCAGCTCACAGTGGGGACATGAAACACTCCAGCTATTCCCCACCACTCACAAGGTCCCCATCCCAAGCCTGGAGATCTCCTCCCCTTGCCAGCCTGGCACATGTGCTGCATCCTTCCTGCCAAACCCTTCCTAGCACCCCTCCCTCCTTGGGCACCCACCACTCCCTACCTGTCCACTGGTGGGTACTGGTGCTGGCCTGGCTGGTCCCAGCCAGTGTGCTGACCTTCAGGGCATACTCACTGCCCGCCTGGAGCCCATCAAAGAGGAAGGTGGAGGTGCTGGGCAGGAGGGACACGTTCCTCACCAGGCTCTGGGAGTGGCTGTGCCACAGTGCCAGGCTGTAGCCGTCCCTCTGGCCGTGCCCGTGTGCCCAGGCTGCACGCAGAGAGGAGGAGCTGCTGCTGCTCAGAGTCAGGTTCAGGACAGGTGAGGGACCTGCGTGGGACATGGACAGACACTGCTGGCTGCCTCTGCCACAGCCTGAGCTGGCAAGCTGCTCACAGGCTGGTGGAACTTGCCTTGGCCAGGCAGCTTCACAGGACCAGTCACAGAATCCTGGAAGGGTTTGGGCTGGAAGGGACCCTAAAGTTCATCCAGTCCCACTCTCCTCATCAGCCTGAGGCCAGAGCAGAGAGTGGCTGGGGGAATGCTGCAATAGTGGGTTCTGGAAGGGCTGCCCTCACTCTTTTGACCTGCCAGAGGCTCCTGGATTCCTTGGCTGTATTTGCACAGCACCCATCGTGTTGGGAACATCCACCAGATAGGGTGCTACCACAACATATCTTTGACAACAATCAAAGAGCACCAAAAATCCATTTCATAGAACCACAGATCTGTGGAACGGTTGGGATTGGAAAGGACCTTGAAGCTCATTCATTCCCCCTTCCACTATTCCAGCCCCCAAGCCCTGTCCAGCCTGGCCTTGGACACTCCCAGGGATGGGGCAGCCAAAGTTTCTCTGGGCAACCTGTGCCAGGGCTTCACCACCCTCACAGGGAAGAATTTCTTCCTAAAATCTGATCTAAACTTCTCCTCAGCCAGTTTAAAACTCTTCCCTCTTGTCCTGCCACCATCTGCCCATGTAAAAAGCCCCTATTTCTTCATTTTCAAATCCCCTCTAGGTACTAAAAGGCATTTTAAGGTCACCCAGGAGCCTTCTCCTCTCCAGGCTGAACAACCCCAGCTCTCTCAGCCTGTCTCCAGAGAAGAGGGGCTCCAGCAGGGGATTCTCCAAGCACAGCCCCATGACCTCCCTGACCACTCAGCAGCCTCCTATGGGCTGTGTGGCTGCACCATCCCCTTGGATCGGTCTCAGCAGCTCCTCTGAACAGAGCAGGGAGGCTTGGTCAGGCCCAACACATAAAGATGAAGCTGTCATCACCTGGAAGCTCACCTGCTGACAGGTCCTCTGTTCCTGGTGGCCCTGTCGGTCCTGCCACCTGCCCTTCTGTGACAACCAGCTTCTGCTTCTGCTTGTGCTGCCTGACACCAGCCCTTCCACTGCCCTATCTCCTCCCTCCAGCTCTACTCTCCTTTTCTAGGTTTCCCACCTTCACTTGCACTGATTTACTCAAGGATCTTCTGGAGAGGTGCAGGCAAGGGCTGCCATCCCCACCTGAGCTGTAGAGCCACCAGCCCTGCCCCCTTCTCCAGCCCTTGACACAGAGCAAGGCCTGGGGGTGAGCAGTGATTGACAGAGATGTGCCAAAATTGTGGAGCAGATGCTCCTTCCTTGTAGCTATTTCTTGACTTCCAGGCATGACATTTCCCACCCCTCAGCTCTCTGTGAGCCACTTCATGGGCTGGTCCATCACTACCTCCATTATTCTAGGAGGAGAAGACACAGCATGAACCCAGCCCATACAAGGAGCAGGGGCAGGACAAGGATGAGGGAATGACCCCTAAGACTCTGGGAACCCAGAAAGGACCCTAGTTCTTGTGAAAGTGAGGAAAGCCCAACCTAAGACTCTGGGGATCCAGGAAGGACCTAAATTCTTGTGAAAGTGAGGAAAAGCCCAACCTCCCACGAACCAGTAGGACTCCAAACAGCACAACAACCACTGGTAGGAGCACTGAGGTCCTGGGGAGGCCTTACTTGTCTGCGCCGTGATGGTCTGGCTGGTGGTGTCCCTGCAGGCCAGCGTGGCTGTCACCTCGATCTCGTAGCGCGTGCCAGGAGTCAGGCTATGGAAGCAGAAGCTGGTGGTGTTGGGTCCAGCAGAGCCATTCTGCAGCAGCATGCCTGACCCCAGGGGGACAGGGCAAGGAAATATCCCCTGGCACCCCCCTCTGGCTCATCCCAGGACAGGAGGAGGGAGTCTGAGCGGTCATGGTCACTCACACTGACATTCAGGAGGGTGCCTGCAGAGGCAAATCCAAAACCCTCAGCAGGGATTGGTGGTGTTGGGTGCCAGCCTGCAGGGCCAGCTCCCAGCCCCCCTTGCTGGGGTACACCACCACCCTGACCCCAAGGGTTCTGAGCAGCCTTTGGGAAACACAAGAGGGTTCAGAAACCTTCATGGACTTGGGCCAAAGGAAGCTGTCAAAGAGATGCTCCTAAGCATGGAGCATCTGCTTCAGTGGAGAAAGACCAGAAGGCTTCAGTCACCATGGGCTTTGTCCAGAGAGTCCTGGTTTAAGGCAGAGAAGTTCCCTGGCTGGGTGTGATCCATTGCTCATCATCTTGGTTGGCCTGAGCCTCCCCAAAAAGATCTGGATCCACCATGGAGGAGCAGGACAGGGGGCAGGATGGATATGGCAGGAGGACCATTGTGTTCTCTGCAACAGTCTCTGCCCCTGTGTGGGCTCTGACAGAGGAGGGGCAAAGGCTGCTTTGGGGGGGATCCAGACAATGAGTCACCCCCATCCTGCCCAGTTCTGAGGTGACATGGGAGGAGTGGGACACTGCATGCATGGAGGAAATGTGGGACCAGAGTGGCCCCAGCCCCTGCTGAGGCATGTCCCTGCCCTGGCTGTGCTGCAGCAGTAAGGACAGTGCACTGGGGCTGTGGCATCCCAATGGAGTGTCTGGGAACAGGGAAGTGGCATTCAAGGCTTGGCCTAATTCACGGGTCAGTGGCCGAAACTGCTATTGAGTTCCTGCCCTTAGAGCTGCTCACGAGTCACCCACACAACAGGAGCGAAGCAGAGCCTGTCTGTCAGGCCCAAGCTGGTGGTGTGACCAGGGCAGGGTCCATCTCTGCCTCACAATGTCTCCAGCAGATTGTTACACACACCTGTCCTCAGCCTTGCTATCAGTCATGGAACCATTTAGGTTGGAAAAGCCCTTTAAGATCATTGAGTCCAACTGCTCCCCCAGCACTGCCAAGGCCAGCACTAACCCAAACCCCCAGGTGCCACATCCATAAACCTTCTATGGCACTCGGCCTTTGGAAAATGCCAGAACAGCTCCAGTGCTAATAAGACATTTGTGAAATAATTAGCACTCAAAATTTATGGTGTGCAATGTGTTATGACAGGCTTACATAGGGACTGGCACAGAGAAATAGCAGGAAACAATCACAGTGACTGCCCAAGAGGCCTGCCATGGGGCACCCTTACACAGCCAGGAGGAGCAGTGTGGGGTGAACCCGGGGCAGGGACACCATTGCCACTGCTCAGGAGCTCTGTGTGTGTGTCTTCCCCAGAGCTGAAAACTTTCAGAACCATGTGCAACTTCTGTTCCATGCAATGCTGTGGTTTGGACCCTGCTCGTGAGGGCAAAAGGACCAGAGGACATCAGATGGACATGAACAGGAGCACGTAGTGCCCCACAGGGCCATCCCTGAGAAGTTCAAGTGCGTATTTAGGATCAGCCAGCTCAGGAAGGGTGATATTTAGCTAACTAAATGTAGCTGGGTACCATGGGTGAGGTGTCTATACCTGGGCCAGCTGCCCTGGGCCACCCTTGCTGTCAGCAGACACCCAGAGCACCAGGCAGAGTGACCTGAAGGCAACCCACAGCTCACTGTCCTGCCTGGTGTCAGGCAGGGATGGTTTGTTACTGCAAGCTCTTTCTTATCTCCTGAAGGCGTGAGTTCTCAGCCCATGTTTCTCTGCTTCTCTTGTGTTTCCAGCAGCTTCATCACCTGCCTCCCTCTGTCACCCTCCTCACATCTGCAGCACAAATGTACCTAAAATGGGCCAGAGGCCGGTGACCCCAGCACTGCTCATGTTCCCACTAACCACACCACACACAGCACATCCACACACACCTCATGCCCTGACAGGTGCCTGTGGATCATCCAGGTGATTTCCCACTGGCACAGACTGATGCCATGTGGGCACTGTGCTGGCTCCAGGCCTACAGCAGTCATGGGGATGCCTACAGATCCTGATCCTCCCCAGGCAATTCCAAGGCTCTGAGCAGGGCACCTATGGCTGTGCTGCCACTGAGCCCAGCTGATGCTCTGCGGGAGCAGACAGCTCTGGAGCCTTGTCCATCTCTCACGGTGCCTCCATCCAGTTGGTTGCTGGAGAAGGATGAGACTGATTCTCCCCCTTCCCTGGGCATGTAGTCAGCCTAAGGCAGAATATTTGCAAAGCTACTCTTAACTCCAAGAGTCCTGGTCCAGCACATCTCATCTCAGCCCTCCAGTCATGAGACCATCCTGTCCTCCTGTGCCTGGGAACCTCCTTGCTGTGACTCACCTCTTTCACCACGTGCATCCTGGCCCTCCAGCCCTGCCTGTGCTGTGTGGTTGCATCCCTCGCCCTGGGGGATTGAAAGTGTCAAGTGAGAGAGGAGCAGGATGAGACCAGCATCTGGGAGAGGTGCCCTGTGCCAGGCACAGCTCCCTCCCTGACAAGGCATCTGTGGGCTGTGACCCCTTTTCCTAGGAGAGCCCGGGTCACTTCTCAGACCTCCCTTAGCCAGGGCAAAGAGACAGACTTGGCAGATGCAGCTTGTGAGCTGCCCTGGCCTTTTGCACGGGTCCTGGGGCTGCAGACAACACAGGCCATGCCCACAGGGAAAAGGCCACCAAACCAGCCAGGGCCCAGGACAAGTTCTGGAGAGAGAGGGAGGGATTGAGCTCTGCACAGGGCCGGGCAATCTCATTCCCTCTACAGGCACACCTCCTTCCCACCACCAAGGGAAGGGAGGGACCACAGACCTCAGTCCAGCTGCCACCCACAACGGGCAGAAGAGAATCCCCGGAGCCCCTGGCACCCTCCCGGCAGCGGCGACACCCGTTCTCTCACAGCCGGCTCCCAGCAGGGTGTGCCCGGCTTTGGACTGGCGTCAGTTCCCCCCACGTTAAAGGAAATGTCTCCTGCCCACTCCCTGTCCTGCTACAAGCCACAGCAGAACCATCATTTTCCTGGCGTTCTTTTCCCTCGGCTCTGCGGGCAGACTCGTGTCGGCTCCCCACCGATCGCGGCGCTTTTGGCAGAGGAGAGCGAAGCGGCTGGGGACCCTGGGAACAGCAGCCGGGCCAGGAGCCGCGCAGCCACGGCAACGGGGACACGCCGCGGTCCCGGGCAGCGGGCCCGGAGCACCGGGGGCGAGGGGCAGCGGGGGAAGCGCCGCTCGGGATGGCGAAGCCGCTGATGTGGCGCAGCTGCACGGCCAGGGAGAGGCACCCGCAGCCCCGAGCTGGGGCAGCCCCTGCGGCAGCGAGCTGGCAGCCGAGAGCCGCGGAGCCAAAGCGGGGCTGGGGAGCCGAGCGCTTACCTGTGCCAGGGTCCCTGGGAGCCGCGGCACGCACAGCACCAGCAGCGGCAGCAGCAGTGACCTCATGGGGACCTGGTGGCAGCAGATCAGAGGGATGCAAAGTTGGGTGGGGGGGGCAGTTTCTCAGCAGCGGCTGTCCCCAGGCAGCCCCCACGGCAGCCAGGAGCCGTGTCCCCGCATGCTTCCCGAGCGCGGGTGACAAGATGACATCAATGGGGACCGGCCAGAGCCTGGCACCTCGGCCGGGCCCGCTGGCCCTGGGCGGGGGCAGAGCTCGCCTCCAGCCTGGGAGAAGCCCAGCGGGGGCGGCTGCCGCTCGCTGGGCTCATTTGCTGTTGTTGCCGCAGGTCCGTGTCCTGTGCGGTGGCTCCGCAGCTGGCCCGGGGAGAGCGGCTGCGGGCAGAGCTGCCGGCCGGGGGGGAGGCGCTGCTGGCCGGGCTCTCGGGGGACCGCGCTGCGGCGGGGGCTCGGCCGGGCTGGAGCCCGCTCTGGCATCAGCGGGAGCGCCGGGAGCCGGAGCGGGAGGGGCGGGAGCAGCGGGAGGGGAGGAGACCGGACTGGACTGATGGCGGCTCCAGGCTGGGAGGGCGCGCCCGAACCAAGCCCAGCGCGGGGAGGGAGGCAGGGAAGGCGGGCGCTGCGCTGGGGTGCTCCAGGGAGCCGCGAGTGTGGAGTGAGTGAGGAGTGCTGTGCACCCTCTGCTCTCTCTGTGCCGCACCTTGGGCACCCTTCAGCTCGGTGTGCTCTAATTGCTGTGCAGGTGCGGCTGGGGAGGGGGATTTGGGGGTGTTTCTGTGCCGTGCCCATGGCCCACAGGCTGCGGCGGGGGCAGTGCGCACTCTGAGAGGCTCCTGCCGTGGCATCTCACGGGAACAGAGGTGCCCAAACCACGCTTTGCCCGTCTGAGGGGTGGCTGAAGGAGCTGTGCGGGGTGGGAGGGCGCTGTCCTTCAGGGGGGTGCCCCGGGGACCAGGCTGTGCCCCGGGCTGCGTGCAGGGCGGTGCTCTGCGGTGTCTGTGCAATGCGTGGCACAGTGCCAGCTCTCATTCAGAGCAGAGATGCCATTGGCTTCACATCAGCGCTGGGGATCTGGGACAGTGCTGGAAGAGGTTCAGTGATGCATCAGTCCGGAAGCCAGCACAGCCTTTGTGGCCGTGGGAGTCTATCCCAGTGGCCAGCACGGCCACCTATGGGGGCTATTCAAGCTCTGCTCATTACTGTAAGCCACCGAGCTGTCAGAGTAGGACACATCCCCCACCTGTCTTCTAGAACACCAGAATCCTTCTACAAAAGACTCAGAAGTTTGTCAGGTGGGACCTGCGACAGACAGAACAACCCCCAGTATCTGCACAAGGACACAGGAAAGCTCCAGCTCTTGCATGCAGTTTAGAAGAGAGGGGGACACAGGGGACCTGGTCTAGGATGCATCTCCAACCCTAGATCCATACCCCAACCCTTCTGACAACCCCCAGGCTGATGGAGCCAGCTGGAAAAGGGGGCAGGGAACACAAATCCCCCTCCCTTGGCATGGGCAACAGTTAATTTCCCTGGTCCCAGCCAAATGGGACTGGTGCCAGGAGTCTGGGTCCGTGGTCACAGTCACGTCTCTGTAGAGGTCCCTGCCTGGACTGGGCTGAGGATAAAGGAGCCCTGGTCCTGCAGCTCAGCCCAGCAGTGAGGCCCTGTTTGTCACTTCTGTCTAGGACTTGGATGTTCCTCCAGCAGAAAGGTACAGCTCTACCACCAGAGCCTCTCCATGTCATTGGCTCCAGACCTCCCCCTCTCCCACACCCTGGACACAGAGATCAGGGTGGGAGCAGAAGGCAATGCCTTGGCTCCAGCACAGGCAAGATTTTTAACCTTTAATGCCCACACCTCCAAGGGCTGAATGCCAAAAATGCCATGGGTGCATCTGCTCAAGTGATGGATGCCCAGGGTAACAGCTGTGGCTCTTAGAGATCTCCTGATAAGCATTTGGGACTGAGATCACCAGCACCTGGGGTGATGAGGCTGACCCATAAACCAGTGCCACAGCCAGCTCTGGGGATACCCCTCCCTGCTGCTGGGCACTGGCTTGATGGGCAGCTGGCCACCCATCCCCTGACCTGAGTGCAAGGTGAGTGCTCACAGGTACTGGGGTGAGCTCCTCCAGCCCCTGAGATGGAGCACATCCCCAGAAATGAGACAGGGGGAGATTTGGGCCTGATTGCTGCCATCTCCAGTGGGCTGGGGACTGTTTTTAAAGGCCCCTTTCCAGAGCTGGGCAGCTGCAGCCGTCTGGGAGGAGGCTGGAGCTCCTCACTGCAGGGAGGGTTTGCCAGGTTTACCCGGGGGCCCAGGCAGGATCAAGGAGGTTACAGCTGGCTGCTCCCCAAACACGTTCGCAAAGGGGCTTTCACTGGGTGTCCCCTCACAGTCCATTGAGGGGTGCAGGCTGCCAGCACAGGTGACCACACTGTGGATGGGGAGCGTGGGGTTGTTTGCTGCCATGAGCAGCCTGGAGGGTCACCTGGAGGGTGCCTGGGATAGAGGCAGTGCAAGCAGTGCTGGTGTCCCTGGAGTGTGGCAGGTGATGGAAGAGCTGAATTCAAGGAGCTCCTGGCTGATGAAGCAGGGGATGGAGGTGAGGATGGAGGGCCTTGCTGGGCTGAGAATTGTGATCCAGGGACATGGGACAGGAGGCACCCTAGATTTTGAAGGAAAATCCTGGAAAAAGACGTTGCATGCCCCAGTGTCAAAGGCAGTGTCCCCTGCAGTGGTGGCACAGACAAGTTTTCCCTAGAGTCAAGGTGGGGTTCCTGCAGCTTCAAAGCATACCAAAGAGCAATTCCAGGCCAGCAAGAGGACAAACCCAGCCACTGGGACACTCCATCTGGGTTGTTCCTGCCTGTCCCAGCTGGAGAGAATCCGAGTCCATGCATGGTTACTGCAACTGCCTGGGCACAGCCTCAGTGCCCCTGCACCAGCCATCTCCAGCTCCAGCCACAACCTCTGCTGCAGCAGCCGTGCATGGGGCCACCACTCCCCCACTGAGGCAGCTGCTCTGGACAGTGGCTTGCCCAAGGAGCAAAGGGTCTGTTCTACCTGTTCTGGTCTCTGAGCTGGGCAGACAAGCAAGGATTTCTGGAACAGTGTTCCCTCAGATCTTGCTGCCATACTGTACCACTGCCCCACACCTCCCCAACCAAGGAGGAGGGGTAACCTCACTTGGCACAAGGATGGGCTTGGGGGATGCCTTGCTGCCCACCGGGATGGGATTGGCCTCTGAGCATGGACCAGGGGACATCCCAGCAGCTTTCAGAGCCCTTGCATGTCCTGATGGCACAGCGAGCTGTCACCGCCGGCCATGGGGACATGTGTGAATACCAGCCCTGCTTATTTAACCTTGGGTCCCAGTGGCTGTGCTCCCTCAGCTCAGGGAGTTTGGGCTGTGGCTGCAGTGGAAACAGCCCAAAGCACTGCTGGGAGCCAAGCTGAGGCCCTGTCCCTGGCGCTGCAGGGCTCAGCAGCCTCCCCATGGGACAGAAGCTGCTCATCCTGTGCCAGCCCTGCCTTCCTCACAGCCACCTCAGTGATACTGTGCCATCTCAGATGGGGACACAGAGAGGGAGAGCCCTCCTTCAGCTGGGGATGCTGGATCTCCCCTCCAGTCCCCCCTGACCATGAAGCCTTAAGCTGTGCCAAACCTAAAGACAACTGCACAAGTTTCTCCACCCAGCAGCTGGAACCAGGCCTGGAAACTCAGGGGCTGCCGAGTCATCACATTTTCCGCAAAGCAGCGAACGAACAAACGCTACCGCAAGGAGCAGGGGGATGGGGACACTCCGCAGCCTGAGGGGATTGGGACACCCCCTGCCCGGGGGGACGGGGATGCCCCCTGCCCGGGATGGCTGCAAGGCTCCTGATGTCTGCCGGGCTCCCGGGATGGCTGCAGGGCTCTTGGATGGCTGCAAGGTTCAGCCCACCAGGGCTGGGAGGGGACGGGGGCTGTGCAGCCAAGCCACTGCCTCTGGCAAGGGGCAGAGCCCCAGCATGGGACTGACTGCTCATGCCCTGTGCTCCAGGGGCATCACCCAGGAGCAGAGATAGGAAAGGGGACACAGCGTGCCTATCACTGTGGTGTCAGGGCTTGCTTGAGGTGAGGGACAATAGCCACAGTGCAGTGCAAAGGCTCTGGGCTGTCCTCCTGAGCAGAGACAACCCCAGAGCAGAGCAGGGCCCACCCACATTGTGCTCCACGCACTGGCCTCCTCTCCAGGTGCCCTGGGCATGGAGCTGGCAGCACTGGGTTTGTCCCAGCTAAGGCATCTCCTGACTTGAGCATGGTCCTGCACACCTGGAGGAGTCAAGGCATCCCTGGGAAGCACCTGCTGGGATGAGGATGGGCAGGGTGGACAGCAGAGTGACCACCTCACCTAAGGGTTCCAGCCGTGTCACAGGGTCTGTGCCAGGTGATAGAGGCAGGTGATACTCCCAAGGCTGGGCACGGGCAGAGCCTTGCAGGGCCCCTGCCAGGGAACAACATGTGGCTGAGGGCACTCCCACAGAGACTCAACCTGTCACTCAGAGGGCACAGCCATGACCTGGTGCTGTGAGCAATGCTGGCACTGCACAGAGGAGACCCTACTGCTGTCTGGACATGCCCTGATGTCTCTGTGAGAGCTCTGCCATCCCTCCCTGGGCAGGATTCTGTGCATCCAACCTGGCACCCTACAACAACATATGCCCAGGGGCCCCATGATATGTGGTACTAATATACTGCCACTGGGATTGGGCTGGGAGCACCTCTGGGGCTCCTGTCCTGCCTCAGGCCAGCACCAAGCCTTTGGTCCCTGTCCCTGGGTCCCTCCCAATGCCCACCAGCACTGTGAACTGCCCCAGGCCACAATTTCTTCCCTCTGCTACTCTGAGGTGCTGAGTGCTGCCCAGGGCTGCAAGGGAGGAACAAGAGGAACAGGCTGCTCCCAGGGCAGAACCTGCAGAGGATGCAGGTGCCAATGGGACCTCTCGCTTTCCAAGGTTCACACGCCATGGTTCTCCAACCCTAAACCCTAGAGCACTGGGATGCTCCTTCTCCAACCCCTGGCAAGCGTTTAATCATTCCCACATGGAGCCCTGCCAGCACCGCTGCCGCCTCCTGACCGACCCGCTTTGATACCTTGGAGCTCTTCCCATTTTGCAGAGGCGGGAGGGCAGGCAGGCAGTGGGGGAAATCACCCCTCTGCAGGGCAGGGCACAGCCACGCTATCCAGGCCGGGGACAGCGACAAGTGACAGGAATGGCTCTGTTACCATCACCTGGGTGATGCTCTTGGCTCCCCACACCCGCTGCTGCAGCCCTGGCAGCTGAGCCGGGATGCCTGCGGGTGCGAGGCAGGCGCCTTGCAGAGCTGGGAGTGCAGGGCTGCGGTGACTCAGAGCGCACCCAAAGCCGGCAGAGCCGGGCAGACCTGCTCTGCACCCCCGGGGCGTGGGTGCCGCCCCTGGGGCTCAGCAGGCCCTGCTTCCCCTGGCCAGGCAACAGGCACTCACTGGGGAGGGCTGAGAGCAGCCTGGATAGTGCCGGTCCCACACCTACTGCACGGTAGTGCTGGGGTAGCACCTGGCTCCAAAATCACCCACCCTGTCACCAACAGCCTGTGGAATCCTGGGGGGCTCTGCTCCCACCCTGTGATGCAGTGCCAGCACAGGCTGGCAGCAAGGGTGCCCGATGCTGCAAGGATGCCATGCACACAGAGCTGAGAAGTAGCCATGAGCATCTCCCAGTGCCCACTTGTGCCACACGGGGCGAGGGGCCCAGGCATGAGATTCCCCCTGAGCAGGGACAGCCACTGAGTGCCAGGCTCTGCTCCTGGCACAGCCATGCTCAGAGGCTGCCCATCCACTGCTGCCCCCTCAGGGCTCTGGTACCAGGTTTGCCTGCACCATGCCAGGGCACAGGAGGTTCCACACTCCTTTCCCCACTGCACACATCCTGGCTTTGACAAGGTATCTAGGAAGAGGGAGGGGGACAAGGAATGGGACCCGTAGCTCACCTGGAGGGTGTCCCTGGCGTGGTCCGCAGCCCGTTCCTGCGTGCTGGCGCGTGCAGCGTCAACTTGGCACGCTCACACTCACCCGTTTACTCTGCTGGTGCACGGCCCTGACGTTCAAGTCTGGGCTGGACCGGCGGGAAGGCCCGCCTGGGCTCGCCCAGCTCTCAGCTGCAGGATGCTGGGGAGGAGGGATCAGCTGGTCAGGGATGTCTCCCGTGGGCCCTTGAGGGCAAGGGTCTGCACCCCAGGGCAGGAGCTGTGTGCCAACACTGTAGGTTGGGCATGGCTCACTCCTCCCTGCACCTTGCCAGAGTTTGTCCCACGTGCTGTGGTTCCAGCCAGGTGCTGGGGATCTTGGTTGTGCTGAGCATCCCCTTGTGTTGCTGCAGCAAAAAGGATCAGAGAGAGCCCCAGGAGAGTGATGAAGGCAGCACAGGCATCCAGCCCATGCACCAGCCCTGAGGGTGTCTGTGGGTTGGGATTGCCAAAGGCTTTGCTGCCCAGAGCCCCATCAGACCAGACACCATCCCGGAGCACAGGCATCCTGACCCCTCAGTCCCTCATCAGGGGGGATGCAGACGGGCTGGTGCATTGGCTTGGAGGTGCAGAGCATTCCCAAAGCTTGTCCAGAATGGCACTTATGTTCACCCTGGTGAATGGGGGGCAGCAGGTGCCTGGGGACAAGGAGAAGGGTCTGTCATGGGGTTTGGAGCAGAGCTGGGAGCAGGTCCTAAGGCGCTCCTACTCCCATCTTGGTGGATGGGCAGGAGGAGGTGCAATAGCCATGGCACTGAGTGTGAGCACTCCTGTCTCCTCCAGTACCAGCCGTGGGCAAGGTCTGCACCTCACAGGTCCCATCTCCTTGGCAGACGCTGGCAGGATGAGCCCAGCTTAGCCTCACATGGGAGCAGTGGGCTCCTGCACACTGTGCAGCACACTGTGGAGAAGTTCTGCACCCAACCCTGCCAGTCCCACAAAGGAGGGTCACACATTTCAGCTGCCACTCAAGGTATTCAGCCTTCCCTCAAAGGGCACCCATCCCCACCTCGGCTGGGCTAAGATTTCTGCAGACAGGGAGAGGGACAGCAACAGGAAGCCCCAGACACTGCTGCCACAATCCACAGTGAAAACCCAGCCTCCAAATTTGGAAAGCAGCTCAGTTTCCAAATATCGCCATGAGCTGGAAATCCCAAGTCAAAACGAAACCAGCTCCAGCCTCCAGTTCAAAGTTTCCTGTATAAAAACAAACCTACAGACAGCTGCATTTGCACACAAAAGGTTTTGTTTTCAGGAGGAAGGTTTCTTTTTCAGAGGAGTAAACACAAAGCCTGCCCATCTTTCATGTCACGGGGTAGGAAGGAGACCTGCCTAGCAGCTCAGGTCACAGGCAGGCCATTGTCCCCTCTTAGTGCCTGGCTGCTTTTCTCTCCCATGTGCCCTGGCCTGTGCCAGTGCCAACACCAACGCCCCCCCCAAGGCCACCACCACCACCACCGTGTCCAGTGGCAAGCCCTGGACTGAGGCTTTTTACACCCGTTCCTGTGGCTGTGACACCTTTGAGTGTCCCAGAGGATGGGGACAGGCCTTTGCACTGCAGCAGTCCTGGGAAGCTGCTGCATGGCACCCAGGGGTGCTCCTGTCCCTGCAGTGTGGCTGCAGCCCTGGCAGTGCCTGCTTATGCAGCTCCTCAACTTCTCCTGGCATCTCCTGCAGCTCCTGAAGCCAAACACAACGCAAGTCCATCTTGAAGAATGTCAGCACTGCCTGGTGCTTTCTGCATCCTGTCCTCAGCACAAGCAGCTTGGCTTCTTCACAGGAGGAGCTGGGGGATCCCTTCTGGGTTCTACTCCCCCAGCCCAGCTGCAGGGAGCCCCAGCACCGCCCTCCTGGCATGTTTGGGGCTGGCACAGGCTGGCTGCTCCCCAGGGCGCTGCTGTGGGCAGCCACACATCCCAGTGGTAGCTGCAGCCTGGGACACATCTTGGCCACAGGCATAGCTCCCACAGCCACTGGTTGCCAAAGGCTCTGCTGGCACATGCTCAGCCTTGCCTGGAGGCTGCTGCAGTTCTAGAGCAGGGGTGAGGCAGCCGCAGAGGGGTGCAGGATCAGCACCCTCCACTGTTGCTTGGTGACAATTTTGTCTGTCCTTTCAGCCACAACCTCTGCTGCTTGACTAGGGTCAGTGGGAAAATTCACTAGGTCCTCCAGAGTGACACAGAGCTCAGTCTTGTCTCTCCAGGAGTCCCCAGCAAAGTGTACATTGAAATGGACATCCTGATTTGGGGGTTTGGGGGCATGAAGCATCTGTAAGGCTTGGAGATCTGCCCAGATGCCAAACTTGGAGCGCTGGTTCCTATCCAAAGCACTGGCTGAAGCTATTTTCCCATCTGAGCTGGAACACACCTGCCTTGCCTCAGTTTGCCATCCACACACCAGGAAGCAGAGATGCTTTGCTGCTGGAGGGGAGGGAGAGCAGGCTGGTAACAGTGATGCAGCAAGCTTTTCTGAGCCTCCTCATGCCCTCCTGGGCTCTCATTAGCAGCATGTTTGGCATCTGGGTCGCAAAGCCACGCTGTCCTGCATCACTCCTGGGTGGTGGCTGGGTTGGGTCGGGCAGGGCTCGCTGCAGGGCCTAGAGGAACAGCCCCAAGGCTCAGAGGGATCAGCCGGGCTGCCGCTCAGCTTGAGCCACTTGGCTGGGAGAGCCTAAAACAACAAACATCGCAGAAGGAGGGAATGTTTCACTGCTTCTTCTGGTTGAATGGTTTCCTGTTTTCTAAGGAGCTCTTCCAGCACCTCTGGGGCAGAGGACTTGCATGCACAGAGGCGGGTCCCAGAGCAGCCCCCTGTCTGGGAGGCAAGTTCTGCAGCTTGACATCTGGCAGAGGAAGAGGTTGCAAAAGATCAGCTTCGACCTTTGCCAGAGACCTGCAGCAGGAGTGCTGAGGGTTAGGATTTTTCCTTTTTTTTTTTTTTTCTTTCTCTCAGGGAATTTTGTCCCGTCTGTTGCCCAAGAGATGATAAGAACCGGTACTTAAGAGACGAAAGAAGTGGCCAGGGTGGGGGAAAGGGTGCAGCTGGCTACTCTCTTAGCTGGTGGGTTTACTCTTGGGAAGGGCAGAGATACCCCGAGATTTTGGCAAGGGATGAGGGGCTGGGCTCAGCTCCTGGCCCTCTCTCTCGCTCTCAGATCCGAGGGGAGCAGTCGCGTTGCTGCCACTGCGGGGACAATTCACTGCCACCACAGAGTCAAGCCCTGTACTGCTTTGTCAGGAAAATCCACAAATGCCAGAGGTTTATGTGCAAAGAGGAGAGAGAGGAGTCCTGCATCTTCATTCGAATAAAGGGAGAGAGGCCACCGGGGCACACACCCGCAGGACTTCCTCTCCCGAATTTAGGAGGGCACAGACTCCTTTTATCCCAAACTCCCGGCTGCATGTAGCCTCTTCCTTTCCCCATTGGCCGAGGCGCTAGGAAGGTACAGCCTTCCTGAACCGCCTACCACATATTCCCCCTTGAACCTACTATTTTACCCCTTAAGTTCAAAAGTTCAGGCTTGTGCAACTTGTTCCTCTGTTTCAGGAGCCAAGCTGTCTGGGCTCCGCAACAAACCTGCTGCCCGAAGTTACTGAGACATTATGACCCATTTCAAAGACGTTAGCACCCATACCTTCACCCATCAAATCCTTTGTAAAGACATTAACTTTCCTCTCAGCTTCTTCCTTACTGTGGGTGAGCCTTTGGTGTAAGAATGGCTTTGAACTGGGACCTTATTAACACCCGACCTCACTGGAAAAGGGCCATCACCATCTACTGGGGCGTCTCAGGGGAGAAACTAGGACCCAACCCCTCGGCCGCTTCTGCCCAGCCCCGCTGTTTTCCGCTGTTCCTCTGGGATTTTTCCCTACACTTTAACCCAGCATCCCGTGCCTGCCGGGACACCTGCGGCTTTGCTATGGCTCTGAGTTTCTGCCTCATTTCGTTGCCACCCCGGGTGTGCCTCTGCCGCTCCAGCCGCTGCTCCAAGGCTCCTGATACAGGCCCTCCCGCCACCCTGAGGGGCACCGGGCCCTGCTGCCCTGTGGGTGTGTGAGGGAGCCCCTTCTCTGCTGCCACCCTGAGGGGCACCGAGCCCGACTGTACCTTGGGTGTGTGAGGGAGCCCCTTCTCCATGTTCCTTGCCACCCTGAGGGGCACTGGGCCCTGCCCCATGGGTTTGTTTGTGAGGAAGCCCCTTCTCCATCTCTCCTGCCGTCCAGAGGGGCACTGGACCCAGCAGCTGCCCAGGGGCTGTTACAGGAGCTGGAGATGTCCCTGGCAGGAGCAGTGCCCAGGAAGGACATGATCTGCTACAGTGCCATGATGCCAAGCTGGCAGGGGTGGCATGGCAGGGCAGGGTGCCTGCCCCAGCTGGGAGCAGAGCTGGCTGCCTTTGCCCTTTCTCTGCAGCCCTGTGGGTGCTCAGCTGCTGCTTCTTCATCCTGTGCCCCACTGGCCGGCAGCACAAAGCTCTGCTGCCCTGTCCAGCTACCACAGACGTGGGCCCCAGCACCAAGGCAGGCTCAGCATCACAGAGAAACCCACTCTGCCCCAAAACACCCCTCAAGAGCCAGAGGTGAGGTGGGGGAGTCGAGGGATGGTGAGCCAGGAGCTGCAGCACTGCACAGTGACCATGGCACTGCCCACCAGGCACCACAGCTGTGATCTGCTGCTGGCCCCAGGGGTGGGAGGCCCAGAGCTTTGCTCAGGGTCACCACAAACACCACCCTGGTGCCAGCCCTGACCCCGTGCCCTGCTAGCAGGAGCAGGGCAGGGTGCTCAGCTGCCCTGGGGGTGGTACAGCTCCTGTCTGGCAGGGCACAGCTCTCACAGGCAAGAAGCCAAACACTTCTGCTGCATCTGGGGCCCTGGTGACACCAGTTGCTGCCTGCATTTCTCCTCCAATGCTGAAAGCTCCATGGCTCCATCCTTGGACTTGCTGGCAGGAAAGGTGTTCTCAGCCCCAGAGCAGCTAGAGACCCCTCCTAGCCCCAACGTCAGAAGAAAAGAAACTAAAAAGTTCACAGTTTCTTTGCTTTTCCTCCAGATCTGGGGCATCTGTGGCTCCAAGCACCCTCGCTTCCCCACTGTGAGCAGACAGGAATATTTCTGACACCTGGAACTGGGACAAAGCGGACCCCATGTGCTGCAAGCTCCTGTGACTCCCACCTCTGGGCACAAGACCAAGAGGACTCAGGAATCACAGGAGGAGCAGGCATGGCCCAACATGGCAGATCCCTGGATTTCTGAGGCCAGAAAGCACAATCCAGAGCAGCTCAGAAGCAGACAGGCCCACATTCTGCTGAGGCTAGGAGCTGGAGGAGCAGCATTGGGCAGATCCATCCGCTCTGCATTGGTGCCCTCTGGCTGCCTCTGCCTGTCCAGGCCAGGCTCCTCCAGCTGCAGGGATGGGACCTGGCCTGGCTGCCAGGGCTCTGCCTCTTGCCATGCAAGAAGAGAGAGAGTTATTCAGGTTGGAGAAATCATCACAGAGTTGTTCAGGTTGGAAAAGCCTTTTAAGATCATCAAGTTCAACCACTGCACCAGCACTGCCCTGCTCACCACTAAGCCACATCCTCAAGCGCCATGTGAGAAATAACCACCCACTTTTTGAAATTTTTGAAAGTTGTAATAAATGCCAATCACTTGATTTTAAAATTTTAAAAGTTAAATGATAATAAAATGGTTATAAAAATAGTAATATAATTAAAGTAATAAAAATTTAGACAATTAGGATTTAGGACAATATGAGACTATAGAAACAAAGAGTTACAGACAGTCCAGGTACCTTCTTTTTCTGGGCAACGTAAGCCTGAAAAAGAACCCACGTTAACATAGGATTAACCCTTAAAAACAACAGCCTGTTGCATATTCATACATCTCATCCATGATGCATAAATTCCATTCAAACACGGGATACTGTCTGGTCAGTGTCAGCTTCTTCCTCCTAATCCTGACAGCGTGTTCAGGGCTGAGTGAGGTGGGAAGAAGTTTGTTTCTTCTGGTAAGGGAGCAATAAATTCTTTTCTCTGAAAGATTTAGGTGTCCTGTGGCTGCTAGCCCTTTGGGAGTACTTCATTCCTCTCTTTTAAAAAAAAGTATCTTACATGGCATAGTTTCTATTTTAACATTACATTATAACGTAAAACTATATTTAACACACTACTTAAAAAAATCATACAGCATATCTTTCTAACACAACACATATAATATTCATTTTAATATTTGCAAAAAGTCAATAATAAAATATGCATTTTTCACACGTGCAAGAAGACAGAGTTGTTCAGGTTGGAAAAATCATCACAGAGTTGTTCAGGTTGGAAAAGCCTTCTAAGGTCACCAAGTTCAACCACTGCCCCAGCACTGCCCTGCTCACCACTAAGCCACGTTCCCAAGCATCATGTGAGAAACGACCGCTCACTTTTTGAAATTTTTGAAGGTTGTGAAAAACACCAATAACTTGTTTTAAAAAGTTTAATAGTAATAAAATGGTTCTAAAAATAGTAATATAATTAAAGTAATAAAAAATTGGGCAATTTGGATTAGGACAATGCGAGACAATAAAGACAAAGAGTTATGGAAGTCCGGGTACATCTTTCTGGGCAAAATAAGCCTGAAAAAGGACCCACGTTAACAGAGGATTAACTCTTAAAAGCAACAGCCTGTTGCATATTCATACATCTCATCCGTGATGCATAAATTCCACTCAAACACAGGATTCTGTCTGGTCAGTCTCATCTTCTTCCTCTGAATCCTGACGGCATCTTCAGGACTGAGCAAGGTGGGAAGAAGTTAGTTTCTTCTGATAAGAGAACAATAAATTCTCTTTCTCTGAAAGATTTGGGTGTCCTGTGGCTGCTAGCTGCTTTGTCTCCGTCCTGGGCAGCTTGTGCCAGTGTCTGATCATCTTTAGTGATGATTTTTTTCCCTAAAATCTAAGCTGCTGGTACATCCTCCATGGTCCTTTGGCCTAGGCAGCATCATGTCCACTCTGTCCTTAGCAAGGTCAAGAATCTTAACCTCTGAGCAGTGACTCACTTGTTATTATTGTTGTTAGTAATGAAGGGATAGGATTATTTTTGGGTTAAGAATGATTTGTTGTTTAGATAAATATTAGTCTCAGAGGTTGTGAGATTTTAAAGGAGTAAGTATTTGGTTATAGTTTAAAGTAGTCACAAGTTTCTTTGTTGTAAGGTAATATATAACTTTTTAAACTAATACATAGTTGCTACAGGGTTTATTTTGTTTTTTTAACTCATCACTTTTACTTACTTATACTGTATTACTGCTATTTTTATTCCATGGGCTTCTACCTCACGTATACATATATGCTTTTATTATAACTTTTAATAAACTTATGAAAGTTTATTAACTTTCAAGTTTAATAACTTTTATAGCAAATAAAATCCTTCAGTATCTGTAGAAATTTCTGTTTTTCCAACTCCCAACTTGCCATTGTCTGGACTCACCACACCTATTTCTGCAGCAGACACTGGCTGAGAATGGGCTATTTAAAGCACCTTTCTAGCTGCTGTCAAAGGCTAGAAGAGGATCTGTGCCTGTCCAGCCTTAAATTCTTTTTGCTAGGGTTGGGATTAAATGTGTGATTTTTTGCTGGGACTCAGATGTTTATTAGTTCTTATCTCTGCCACAGTCTCGCATACCCTGAGTTCTACAGCACTTGCCTCTAACACACTAAAAATGGAGCCCTGTCTCTCTCTGTACAAGGCCTTTTAAGGATAAGCTGTCTATTTAAGAAATGACATCTAAATTATTTTTATTTAAAAAATAACTAATTAATAGTAATTGATAATAATTAATAATTAATAACTAATTTACTAATAATTAACTACCCTGGCCTTTTTTATCTAATTACACAATACTACTTAAACTTATGAAGAATAAGATGAAGAAGAAGGACCAGCCTCTGCCTTAAAACCTCCATCTTGCTTTATATATACTACTATATTTCAAACCCTTAAACTCTTAAATTTTCCACCCTGTAATATCACACACTTCTATTCAAACTCCACACCCACAATCCCAGTTCTATCATTCCATTTTGGAAACTTCTCCATGGCCTCAGGTCAAATGCAGTGTTCTCTTGGGGGACAGTGCCTGTCAGCACACAAAGTCTGAAATTCTCAGTATTCAGGGTTCCAATGTGTGCCTTTCAAACCAGGACAATCACAAACTCTCTCTGGAAACCCCAGAGCAGCCCAGCCTGCAGGAGGGCAGTATTGTATTTGTGGGGCGCCTTGTCGCAGGAAGGAATGATTAATTTAACTCTATGTTTTTAGAAGGTTAATTTATTATTTCATGATATGATATTATATTAAAGAATACTAAACTAAACTATACTAAAGAATACAGAAAGGAAACTTACAGAAGGCTAAAAAGATAATCATGAAAACTTGTGATTCTTTCCAGAGCCTCGACACAGCCTGGCCATAATTGGCCAATAAGTCAAAACAATTCACATGAAACTAATGAAACAACCACTTGTTAGCTAACAATCTCTAAACATATTCTAAAAGAGCAAAACACAGGAGAAACAAATCAGATAATTATTGTTTTCCTTTTTCTCTGAGGCTTCTCATCTTCCCCGGAAAAAATCCTGGGTGAAGAGATTTTTCCAGAAAATATAACTGTAACAGGGTGTTATAAATCAATACTCCAATTTATTAATTAAGGAAATGTATTAAATTATCAAAGTCTAAATTTGGAAAAAGGCACAAGCAATTTTGACTCTGAGCCAGGCGATCAGAGTCAGGGATACATAAGATTTGGTTTCTATCGCACCAAAGTCCCTGTGGGTCTCCAAAATGTCATTTCTGAGGTCTGTTTTATACAGTCTTTTGGGCTCTGGAAGGGGCTCTTCTTTAGAATATTTTAGCATATTATCATAGTTTTTTTTCTTCCTTGCTGCCATGCTTTTCAGAACTGGTGGATAATTGCTGGAATCCTGTGAAAACTTTCTGGGATAAACTTCTGATGATGCCTTTCAAATGTCTCCTGCTGGGGTCTTGTCAGACAGAAAGAAATCCCTTGAAATATCCATCCCTGGAGACAGTGTCCTCCTGGTGTTGGAATCTCCATTCTTATCACAGAGTCTGTTACTGCTTGTTGCCCGACACTGGTTTGGTACACAAGATGCTGTGGTTTTAATTTCTGTGAAAAATACATATTTTATGATTGGCTTTTCTCAAATATTAAAATGAATATTATATGTGTTGTGTTAGAAAGTTATGCTGTATTAATTCTCTTAAGTAGTGTGTTAAATATAGTTTTAGGTTATAACAAAATGTTAAAATAGAAACTATGCTATGTAGGATACTTTTTTCCTAAAAAAAGGACTCACACTGAGATAGCAGTCACAGTACACCTAAATTTTCAGAGAAAGAGAATTTATTGCTCCCTTATCAGAAGAAACAAACTTCTTCCCACCTTGCTCAGCCCTGAAGACACCGTCAGGATTAGGATGAAGAAGCTGGCACTGCCCAGACAGAATCCTGTGTTTGAATGGAATTTATGCATCATGGATGAGATATATGAATATGCAACAGGCTGTTGTTTTTAAGGGTTAATCCTCTGTTAACGTGGGTCCTTTTTCGGGCTTATGTTGCCCAGAAAAAGGTACCCGGACTGTCTGTAACTCTTTGTCTTTATTGTCTCATATTGTCCTAATCCAAATTTTTATTACTCTAATTATATTACTATTTTTATAACCATTTTATTACTATTAAACTTTTAAACTTTTAAAAACAAGTGATTGGTGTTTTTCACAGTTTCCTTTAGCAGGAATTATTGGATCACATATATCACACAGGGCAGCGCTGTTCCCCGTGCCCGTGGGTGCGTGGGCGCAGTTCCTCGTGCAGCAGAGCCGGCAGTGACAGCTCTGTAACCGCTTCCTTTCTCTCTGGGGCTCTGTCTCCTGCCCCTCCTGCCCAGCTCGTTTCCTGTCACTGATAATGGCACTGCTGAGAGGTCACCAGGCTCGGTGTCCTCTCGAAGGAGCAGCCCAGGGACTGGGGCAGCAGGGCTGTTCTGGGCAAAGCCAGCAGGGCTGTGCTGGGCAAACTCAGCAAGGCTGCCAAGGTCCCACTTGTGAGAAACAACTGCTCACGTTGAAAGTTTAAAAAGGTTTATTAAACCTTAACAAAAATACAGCAAAGGACTACATAAGAAAAAATTTGCAGCTCTGGGAACTGCCCTTGTGGACAGACATCATGTGTCTGGTTCATTTTCAAGATGGATGCTCAGTCTTTTATACCCCTGGGGGTTGCATCAGCCAGCCCTGACCCCTCCCAAAGTCTGTCAGTCAGCTCTTCTTTGCCATTTATCGGTGCAGACTGCTTTCTTGTAACTGGATTGGAGATCAGGTGTTGCCATGCTGCACCCCCTCAGCGCCCCCAAGCTTTTCCATTCCCACCTGCCCCATGCAAGGGACACCTGTGCAGCCTTCTTTTCACCTGTCCTAGACACCCCAGGCTGTCTGATAGCAACAATACAGGGGGAGAAGGGAACTGTGGGGAGAACAGAGGACATCTAAACTACAATAACATAACTATACATCACTAAAGCTTTTCTTAATATTCACACAATAGTCATCCCTTAATTGTGAGAGCAAATCATCTCATTATCCATCTATAACACGCTGCTGCAGTATGCCAAGGCACGCTGGGTAGGAATAACATGATCAGCCTTGAGTTTTTTCAGGCCTTTTTGTGCCTTTTTTCACTGAGACCTATTGCTGGTTGGGGGTCTATGTACAAATCACAAATGGGATGGGACTGCTAGGAATGTGTCTTGAGCTGTTCGATTTTCCAGCATCAGTCTCATTCCATGGTTATGACAATGGGAAGATGCCACCAGCTCACATCACCAGCAGCAAAGAACTCAATGTTACAACTCACTTTAAAAGTTTTTTGACCAATCACACAAAGCAAAAGCACATTGACAGTAGTTCTGTCCACACTATAAGCACCTTTGGTTAAAACAATGCTTGCTTATTTTGAATACAATACCTGCTTGTAAGCCTTAAAACACAATGCACAGAGCTCCATTATTAATCTTAGAACTCCCAAATATCTCACTAGATAAACTTTTCTGCAGCTTAGGGAGTTATTCTAGACAAATGTTAATGCACAGACCATTGTTCTATTTGTCCTTACTTTTCTACTTCTTACATAATTTTTCTGCTGACAAATCTTATGGCTACTGCTTACCTCTAATCACAGTTCTGCTGTCTCTGAGGCCTGCCTTTTGCAGCTTTCCTCAAATCCTCTAATTTTAAAGATTCCCACAAGATCTGCTTTGCCCTATGTGCTGTGAGGATGGAGAGGAGCTGGGGGAGTGTCCTGTTCCTGGGAGACTTTTTTTTTGCAGGCTGTTCTGTGTCCTGGAGGCTCCCAAGAGGATGCGTGTGCCTCCTGGCCAGCCCACAGGTGTCCAAGCAAGGCTCTTTCCCCAGGGGAAATGGAAGCACGCAGCATTTCCCAGACAGCATTTCTAAAAGCACAGCTCTCTTGGAGGCACACAGGAAAGCACAGGACAAGCCCAAGTGACACATGGATGAGCCAGGTGCTGCCACAGGTGCTGGAACGGCATCCCCAGCAGACTGTCCTGGTAACCAGGTCATTCTGTGGCCTTTGCTGGCCCTCTGTGGTTTCTCCACTGATTTTTTTTTTTTGGCTAGAGTGTCAAAGTCTCAGCACCTTTGAGGACTTGTCCCATTTCCAGGCTTAGATCTCCTTTACCCTCACTCCCTGGGGACAGGATTTAGTGGTGAACATGGTCAGTTAATGGTTGGACTTAATGATCTTGGAGGGATTTTTCAACTTTAATGTTTCTGTCACTTCCTGATTCTATACACCTGGCTTAGGAACAGTCCTCCACTGTAAAATGAACAAGAGGACCTTCTTCCCACATGAGGAGAGGAACAAACCAAGCTGATATAAAGCACTTTCACTCTGGAGATCACATTTCCCAGGGCAACTGTTCCTGTGCCAAGGCACCTTCTTCAGTCCACAGCAGCACCAGTTCTGCATCAGTGTTAGCCCAGCCCAGTGGTGCTGGTGCTGATGCAGCCCAGCTCTGCTGCTCTGTTGGCAAGTTTAGAGGAAAGCTCAGCTTGTTTGCAGGAGATATAGGAGAGTGCCTAATTGCAGAAACCAAGCATGGTTCTACTCAGCAGTCATAGAACCGTAGAATATGCTGAGTTGGAGGGAATCCATCAGGGTTATCAAGTCCAACCCCTGGCCCTGCACAGGCACCCAACAATCCCACCCTGTGTCTGACAGCTTTGTGCAAATGCTCCTGGAGCTCACACAGGTCTGGAGCTGTGACCACTTCCCAGGGGATCCTGCTCCAGTGCTCAACCATTCTTTGGGTGAAAACATTTTTCCTTTAACCATTTAAACCTCCTGTGACACGGATCCAGCTGTTTCCTCTAGTCCTGGTCACAGAGAGCAGAGACTGGAGCTGCCCTTCATGAGGATGTTGAAGAGCTCAGCGAGGTCTCCCCTCAGTCTCCTCTTCTGTAGGCTGAACAAACCGAGTGATTCAAAGAAAACAAACAAAGAGTTAAGCAGGAAATCCAGGTCTTAAACTCTTCTTCTGGTTCTCCTTGAGGAGAGGGCTGGCAGCATCAGCGGCAGTGCCTTGGCAAAACGAACCAGCAATTCCTTAATTGCTCCCAGCTCCAGCCAGGCACATCAGGAAAAAACTGCCCAGAGCGGCACCGGCCACGGGGAAAGGTCGCCCATCCGCCGGGATCAGCCCGGTCCGGGATGCTGAGGCTCCGGGCTGGCAGGCAGCGCTGCGCTGAGCGCTGAGCTCTGAGCTCCGCAGCCTGCCCGGAGGATGCTCCTGCTGGGGCTGTCCTTGGGAACGCGCTCCCCTGGAGGACGCTGCAACAGCGAGAAGCCGCTCTCGGGAGGAGCCATCGGCGGGGCCGCTGCCCTCGGCCGCCGGGCAGTGCCCGGCCCCCGGCCGGCGGGCGGGGGACACGGACACAGGTGAGGGGCCGAGGGCTCGCTGCCCCCGGCCGGCTCTGCAGGATGCTCGACATGGCTGCACCGTCCTCCTCCTCCTCCTGTGCCCTGCCGGCAGCTGGCACAGAGCCTGCTCCGTCCCCAGGCAGCTGCTTCACCTTCAAGCCTGCGAGCGATGTTCAGGCAGCGGAGGAGATGGGCTCATTTCCAGCAGCCTGCAGGACATCCTGACTGCCAGCCGTGCCAACGGAAGCAGAACCATCCCTTCCTGAGTGCCGGACCCAGAGGTGACGGGGCCTGGTGGGACAAAGCCGTGGTGTGGTTGGCAGCCCCGGGGAGTCAAAGTGTTGGGCAGTGTCTGTGCTTTGGGTGCCAGCACTGCCACTGAGCTGGCAGTGCTGAGGTGCCCAGGCTGAGGTGACTTTGGGGCTGCAGTGCTGTGGGGAGAGGATGAGGAGAGGGAGGTGCTGGGGTGTGGATCAGGGCAGGAGGGCTGGAGAGGGAGGCCATCCCCAGGAGGATGGGGGGCAGAAATGGCATAAGGTCATTAGTGGGAAAGCAGGTCCCAGTCTGGAGCTGGAAGGTGCTCTTTGCACAGAGGGAACTGGCTATGAAATCATGGCCAGAGGTGCAAGGTGACCCCATGGAAGAAGAGTTTTAAAATGCAAGTTAACAAACAGCAAGTACTAGTCAGGGATAAATCCAGATCTTCCTTTCCAGAGCACCAACTCCATAGGGACCCCATATCTTGCTGGAAGTAAAGCCACACCTATAAAGAGTCTTCAAGAACCCTGAGACTGTGTTACAGACCTCTCTAGTCCTTACATCGCAACAGATAATCCTAATGCACAGATATCCATGGATAGAGGACACAGGGGATCCCATGTCTGGCACTTCCCTGGTTGGGCCATGGTGTGGTAACAGCTGGGACTCTTCCCTCCATGTGCATCCCTCACCACCATCTCCCCCAGCACCACTCTGGGCATCGCCATCACCCCTGACACCCCACTCCCACCGAGGTCAGAGCAGAAAGGAATGCTGGGGGACAAGGGATGTTCCTGTTCTGGGAGCTCACCAGTCCCTCCCCAGCAGGGCAGGGAGGCAGGAAAGTGAGGGGCACAGCAGTGACCTGCCTGGAGCCATTTCCTTCAGTGCTGCTTCCTCCCATCCCCTGCTGGGTTTTGTCCCTGGACACTGTCATGTTCCTCTTTGCTCACACCAGGTTGCAATGGCTGTCCTGGTATCCTGGTCCTGTCCTTACAGCAAACTGACCCTGGGCTGGGATCTGCCCCCAGCCTGGACATTGTTTCCCCTCAAAACCAGGTCCGCCCTGGCCCCAGCAGTCCCTGCTTGTAGGATCCAGCAGCTCTGCTCCGCAGGCCAGCCTGATGCTGCAGAGCTGGTGATGTGGCATGGGACAAGCAGGGCTGCACACGAAAGGCACAGTCCTGGCCAGGGCACCTCCCAGCTCTCTGCTCCCCACTGCTCACACCCCTCTGTGAGCCCAGCCAGGGTCCCTCAGGAGGAGCCAGATGGCAGCATCGTGCTCCAAGCAGGGGCTCCAAGGTGGCCAGAAGTGATGTGCCCAGAGGTGCATTTGGGGGCAGGCAGGGAGGGAGGGCAGGTCTGGACTTCCCTGCTCGAGGTCTCTGCCCACCAGCAGGGATGGGCACTGATGAGTGACCAGGGAGACCTGCAGGTGTGGGTGTGCACCTGCTCTGTGCCCAGCAGGCAGGAGGGCAGGGCTCAGTCCCAGGAGGGCAGCAGATTAGGTGGGTGCAGCAAGATACAGGGGACAGCTTGCTGCCCAGGTGGTACTGAGAACTGGAAAATGCCCTGGGCCAAGCAGTGTGTTCTGACTCCCTCTGCTCCTGGTGTCCCTCACATCCAGTCTCTCTCTACCAGCTCATGCCTCCTTTTCCACCAGCACCTTCATTTTCCTGCTGTGGTCTCCAGAGGTCTGTGTCCCCTCCCATGCTCTCCCTCCACATGCACCTCCTCAGCATGCTGGTGCTTTGGCAGAGGGGAGGAAGAGCAGCCATGCTGGCAGCTGAGAGCACACCCGGCTCCCATTGTGCACCATCACAGCTGTGTAAGGGTCAGGACATCTGAGCAGTGCAAACTTTTCTGCTCCTAGGAACCATGGCACATCCCCATACAACATCCCTACCGTGTTCCTCCTACTCTGGGTGAGCGGCCATGGCTGGAACAGTCCCTTCAGTCTTCACTGAAGTTTTCTGCATAAGAAGCAGCCCCAGGGGCCAGGTGTAGTTTCCAGAGGCTGCATCCTGGGTGTACTGCTTAGCTGCAGCCAGCACAGGCAGGTGTGTGACTGGCAGGGCCAAACCAGCAGCACAGGGAGCTCTGAGCAGCTGAAAGTGCTGCAAGGCTTTCCTGAGGACATCCCTGAGCATGAGGGCCTTGGTGTTGTGATGCTTCAGAGGCAAAGGATGCACTGCATCCCAGCATCTCAGCTTCCCCTTTTTATCCTGAGTGGGGTCCTTTGTCATGACCAGTGGAACCAAATAAGCCATTTTAAGTGGAACCAAATAAGCCGTTTTGCAAAGGAAGTTCATCAGCATCTTTCCTGCAGCATCCAGGGGCATTTCATAACCAAAGCAGCACCTGGCAGGAAGAATATCTTGGTTTGAAAAGCCAGGTGTCTGCTAAGGAGGGCAGGAGCCTCATTTGAAATTGAAAATATAAACCCCCCTCCCTCTGAATTATTATAATTTTGAAATTAAGGGACTCTCAGGCAAAGATATGGGAGTAGGAATAACAGTTCTTTACTAGGAAAATTAAAATACAAATGCAATAGTAAAAACAAACAAACAACCCCCCCCACTGCTACAGTCAGAAGAGGAGCTGCCCCCTGTTTGTCAGGGTGGTGGCACAGCCCCATGCCATGGGGGCTCAGCCCTCCTGCAGTGCCAGCTGTGGCTCTGCTGCAGCAGGGGTCCTGCACAAGGGGGGAGTTTTCCTCTGCAGCTCCAGGGCTGCTGCAGATGGGCCTGGGCTCCCTCTGGCAATGCAGGGCAGCAGAAAGCTGCTCCTCTGGCAATGCAGGGGGCAAAGGCTGCTGTGCTGTGCCAGGCTCAGATTGGATCCAGGTAGGAATGCTTGGCTCCTCCCCTGGGCGGAGCATCTCCCCATGGGATGCTGGAATTGGATCAGCCCTGCAGGGACACTCACTGGCCATGGACAGCAGAGATCTCCTGGAGGGAGGATTGGCTGTGGGAGAGATCAAGAAAACTGCCCCATGAACAGCAGGGAACTGCCCCAGCTCTAACACATGAGAATAGAATACACACCCCCATTTCCAACCTGAGACACTCTGTCCTCAGGAACCCCTTGAGCTCAAAGACACCCAGATGGGACAGGTGCCCTCCACACTTAGAGTCCCAGCCTCAGGAAGCTTCTGCATGTCTGGCAGCCTGTTACTTCAGCACACATCTTTGTTTGTTTCCTCTGGTTCCTACTGGGAGCAAGTTTCTGCAGACACCTTGTTTAGTGCCACAGTGCTGGTCATCCCAGCCATTCCTGAGCTCTGTCAGGGACAGTGGGAAGGAAGGGCAGTGTGTGGTGGGGCTGCCTCCAGGCCTTACAGATGTGTTCTTTCATCCCACACAGGGCACAGAGAATTCCTCCTGGCCACTCTAGGATCTGCAGGTAAGACAGGGTGCTGGTGGCCTTTTCTCCAGGATAAAGCTGTTCTGCTGCTGGCCAAGCCCAGCACTTTGCTCTGGACCTTGGGCCCTCTGATGTCCTAGCCCTTGGGTGGCACTGGATGGCACTGGGTGGCACTGGCAGGGTTGCCCAGGGAAGCTGTTCTGGCACACCTGCAAACACAGAGGTGTGCACAGACACGCAGCTCTCCAGCAAGGTGACAGCAGTCACCTCAGTGAGCTGGGCTGGGGTGGCTGTGGCCAGAGCAGCCCTTGGAGCAGACATAGGGAAGGGTTTGGGGTCCGTGGGGCTGTTGGGGTGCAGCAGGAGCTGCTGCAGCACAGCGGGGTGGGGGCTGAGGAGGAAGGAAGCTGCAGAGCCCGGCATGAGAAAACAGGAAGAGCAGTGGGGATGTGTCAGGAAGGATGTGCAGTGCCCCAAGGGCAGACCTGGCCTACCTGAGCCAGGCCCAGGGACCTGCGACCCCAAATCCTCCCCTACCCTTCCCTGCTGGGGAGGGAGAGCTCATCTGTCCTACCCTGAGGTACCCAGGGGTGGTGATGGGTGCCAAGGGCTGTCCCCATGTGGGAGTTGGGACAGTGGGGTGGCACAAGGAACACACGGGCAGGCACCGAGGGTGGGAGGCACTGAGGGAGCCCTGGCACATTCCAGGTGGATGGGGAACAGCCAGGCTACGGCCTGGGCAAGAGGACAGCAGGCCTGGGAGGATGCCCTGCAGCATGGGGGATTCATGGCAGCAGGGAGGATTCATGGCAGCATGGCAGGATTCACTTCAGCATGAGAGGATTCATGGCAGCATGCGAGGATTCATCCTGGCTTCCTGAGGGGCTGTGGGCTATGTGCCCCCAGAGCAGCCCCACTGCACCATGCCAAGCAGCCCGCCTCACGCCTGCTGCCCTCATGGCTGCCTCCTGCCCATCCCTCCATGCCCCAGGGTGGCACCAGGGCTGGCCATGGCGTGTCACAGTCACAGAGGCCATCGAGCTCACCCAGTAGCCCCGTCGGAGCTCCTGTGGAGCCCCCGGGGCCCGGGGAGGCCGGGCCATGCCCGGGGCAGGCGGGCTGGGGGGAGCAGGGCCGGGCGGGCCGGGCCGAGCTGCGGAGCTGTGGCCGGTATGTGTGTGGGCGGCTGCCGGGGTGGGGGAGAAGGAGGGAGAGGAAGCAGCAGAGGCAGCAGCTCCTTTGATAAGCGGCTTCCTGAACACTTTCAAACCGTGCTGTCAGGCCGAGTGCACGGTGCCCGCGGGCCTGGACCGAGGAGCCCTCACAGCAGGGCAGCAGGTAGGCAGCCCTCAGAGCACCAGGCTGGGCAGGAGAGCCCCCAGGGCACCCCCAGGGCACCCCAGGGCACCAGGCTGGGCAGGAGTGCCCCCAGGGGGCACCAGGCTGGGCAGGAGAGCCCTCAGGGCACCCCCAGGGCACCCCCAGGGCACCAGGCTGGGCAGGAGTGCCCTCAGGGGAGCCCTCAAGACACCAGGCTGGGCAGGAGAGCCCTCAGGCAGTGCCAGGCTGGACAGGAGAGCCCTCAGGGCACCAGGTTGGACAGGAGAGCCCTCAGGGCACCCTCAGGGCACCAGGCTGGGCAGGAGAGGCCCCGGGCAGTGCCAGGCCTGTGCCAGGGCCGGTGGGCATGTGCGTGTGGATGGCAGCACCAGGCAGGCCGGGATGTTGGGCAGCCCATGTGAGCTGAGGGGCTTCCCTGGCGTCTCCCAGGTGTTTCCTGGCCAGACTGGGATGGGAGCCTGGGCTGGCTCTGGTCAGCAGCTGCTCTTGTCCTGCCTGCATTGAGAACACCCTGCATGGGGCATGGGGATGGTGAGAGTGGCAGTGGTGGCACTGCCACTCCCAGAAATGGCACTGGGCATCAGGGAATCCTGGGGAGCAGCTCCTGCCCTAGCTGTGTTCCCAACCACCATGTGGACACCAGCTCTCCACAAAACCTCCCTGAGAAGATGGGCTGCCTGGGATCCCACTCTTTGCCCACCAAGAGCTCTGACTCTGCATCATTCTCTGGGTCTGTCTCCTGCTCATGAGGAAGCAGGGGATGAGGAGGAGGCTCAGGATCCCAGGGTGCTGCCTGCACCATGAGGAGCTGTGCCCAGAGGTGAGTCAGCATCACCTGCATCTCCCCAGCCCTGGTGATGGAGGATGTCTGGCACCTTCCCCAGCTGGGCTGCCCCATGGCCTTTTGCTCAACCACCCAGATAGAGCAGTTTCCTCTCGACAGCTGCTGTGACCTGCAGGATGGAGGAGGCTGTCCCAGGGCCGCGAGGCTCTAGAGGGTGCCTGGTCTGTGTGTCCCTACAGCAGGAGATGGCCAGGCTCCGTGCAGTGGCTACAGCCACCTTGTGTCACCTGCTGAGCACTGCTGTGCTCAGACATTCCAGCTCCCAGTCCCCCACCATGTCCCCAGGATGAAGCAGGGGGATGTGATGGAGTAGGGCTGGGAACACAGGGCATGTGCTTCCATGGAGGTGGAGAGCATCTGAGGCTCCCCCAAACCAGAGTGTGTCTGCTACCACAGAGTGGGTGTCCTCCCCTCACGGGAGGCAGGTGACCCTTGGTGCCATGCCCAGGGTCACCAGTGTGGGCTGCAGTGCTGCAGGGAGGGTGACTGTGCTGGGAGCTCTCAGGATATCTGCCTTCAAAGAGGGGCTGGGGGTCCTGCTTCCAGAACAACTGAGCACTTCAAATCCATCCTTGCTTGCAGACCAACTGTGGGGGCTCCATCCAGCCTTGTGGTGTCTCTCAGATCTGACTTTTCTTTTCCAGCTGCTTTTCCTCTGATGGCTCCATGATCTCCCAGGAGCTGAGAGTCCCCAGTGTGGCCCTGCTGTGCTTCAGGAACGAGGGCTCTGTGGTTGCTGCAGCATGGTCCAAGCCTGCTTGGTGTGCTCCAGAGTTCATAGGGGCAGCCTGGCAGCCCAGGCAGCTGCAGAGGACATGGACAAGGCAGAGAAGCCCAGTCCCCCTGCCAAGAAGCACGTGCGACTCCAGGAGAGGTGAGTGTGCCTCGGGGTACCCATGGCACTGCTCATCCCAGGGCTCCCCTGACATTCCTTCCTGCCAGCCCTCTGCCTGCAGCTGCCAGATCTGAGTGTGGAGGCAGCCCTGGGCCCCACCCAGCCCAGGACAAATCCCAACACCTTCAGTCCTTCAGGGGACTTTCTTCCCAGCAGAAAGGCAAAATGTTCAGCTATCAATCACAAAATGTTCAGCTAGCTCCTGTTCTTCAGTCTCCCCATCTGCTGGGGTCTCCATCTGGGCTTTGCTCAGTGTGGGGTGGTTTTAACTCATGATGCAGTATGGTGGGCTGTCCTTCTGTCCCAGGGTGGCAGTAGGTCAGCCAGGGACCCTGTGCCTTGCAGGAGGGGCTCCAATGTGTCACTAGTGCTGGATATGAGCTCTCTAGGGAACGTGGAGCCCATCCAGCCTGTCTGCACGCCACGGGACATCACACTGAAGTTTCTGAGGACATCCAGCCACGTGCTGAGGAAACAGGAGCTCCAGCAGCACGCCCAGAGCCTGGCACAGCTCCAGGAGGAATTTTCGGTGCGATGATCACGATTTTCCCTCTCCCTCCTCACAGGAGGGGTGCCAGGGGCTGGCAGTGGTGGGGCTGACGGGGTGAACATCAGGCTCTGAGCTCAGCTGTGCCCCACAGTCCCAGTGGGAGGGCAGGAGGTGTGGGCAAACAGAGGGGAGGGGTGCCCAGGTCCCACCTGGTCCTTGGTGCACATGTGTCCTATTTGGATCCCTGCAAAACCCTGTCCTGCCCTGCCATGCCATGCTCTTCTCCCAGTGCTGCCTCTCTGGAAGGAGTCCCACCACAACTGGAGTAAAGCCAGGACTCATCCCAGGAGCTGGCATCTCTGCTGATGCCCCTGGGCCAGCTCTGCCCTGCTGGGCAGCCAAGTTTGCCACCACCAGGGGACACAAGTGGCAGCAATGGACTTTTCCTCATGGCTGTTTTCTCCCCCTGCAGAAAATCCCACCCAACTTTGTGAGTCCGGAGGATCTGGAAATCCCTGGGCGTGCTTTCAAGGACAGATACAAAACCATTCTCCCCAGTAGGTGCCACTGTGTCCCTTTGCCTCCCATCTCCCTGTGTTTGCCTCTGGGTGAGGGGTGGCTCAGAGCAGCCCTGGCACTGGGGTGGGCACCCTTGGGTGCTGTGCTGCTCCTCCTGCCTGTGTTACAGGGGTGTGCACAGTGCTGGGGGTACATGGGGAGCTGCTCCTACCCAGGTGTGCAGCACTCCTGGGGCCTTCCATGTCCCAGGGGCATGGTCCTGAGAGGGTAAAGGCTGAGGGTGTTGTGGAGGGGCTCAGCTGGGCTCTAGTTACCCAGGAATGCTGTTTTTCTTTACAAGATCTTTTGAGATTCTGTGGATGTCCTGGGGATCACTGCAGGTGAGTTACCCCACCTGCTCACTCTGGTACCTGAAGGTTTGGGCTGTGTCCTGCCAGGGGAGTGAGGCTGAAAGGGGACAAGAACAGGCCTGGGGGAGGGTGCAGACAGCTCTGGGCATGGCATGGAGCAGGAGGACTCAGCCTCCAGCCCCTGGGGTTGAAGCAGGGAGGATGGGCAGGATCAGTCCCTTGGGTGACACCTGTGACATCTTTCAGATCCTGAGAGCCGGGTCTGCCTCAGAAGGGCTGGGAGCCAGGAGGAAGACAGCTACATAAATGCCAACTACATCACAGTGAGTGTCCTCTCCTCCCAGGGCTGCAGCCCAGGGCTCACAGGGCATCAGGCTGCAGGTGCCACACTGGGCACACATGCTGGGGCACTGTCACCTGCTCTCCTGTGGCTGCCCTGGGGCTGCAGACTTAACTTGTCAACCCTGCTGGAGCTGGAGATGTGGCTCCATCTGCCCAGGGCAGATACACTGTTCCTGTGCTGGGAGAGTCTCATGAGGGAGCTGCTCTCAGCTCCTGGGCACACTGAGCACCCCAAAAGGCTCCCTGGCAGTGGCTTCTCCATCTGCTTCTCACACACTGGCCCATTGTCTGGCACAGGCATGGGAGGCAGCGGTGTCAGCAGGTTATGGCATCTCAGAAATCCTCAAAGCTCACTCATCCTGGGATTTCCTCTCTGCTCAGGGAGCTTGCTGCAATTTCCCAGGAAGGGAGCTAATGAAAATGGGGTGTGGCTTATGCTTGCACATGGTGGGGTTCCTTTCCAGAGCCTGAGAAATCCCCAGAGCCTAGGGTATTACTTAGACAATTTGGTTTTAATTCCATCCCTGTGCAAACCCTTCCAGGCTGCAGTCTCTGCCAGAACGGGATCTCTGTGAGGCAGGTGCCAGCTTTGCCCTTGGGGCAGGGTCCTGGCTGAGCCACTGATCTCACTGCAGCACCCTGCCCTAGGGGCTGCCCAGGGCCTGGGAAGCAGAGGGGGGGCTGTCAGTACTGTGAGTGAGGCAATGAGGGAAAGCAGGACGTGGAAAAGCAGCCCACAAAAAGTGCTGGCTGGGGTGCCACACAAACCCCTGGGAGGTGGAGCTGTCAGGAGGATTTCTCTTCTGGTGCTGCTTGAGGCTCAGACCCTCAGCAGCACATAGCACCCAACAGGGAGGGTGAAAGCTCCTTGAGACAGGAGCACTGTGCCCAGAGCTGCTGGCAGCTCCAGGGGCAGTTTGCCCACAGGCATCAAGGGAGCTGTGTGTTCCTGAGGCAGCCTGGCAGCTGCACAGCAGGTGACACTGCCACCCTGTCCCTACACCTTGGGTGTGGGACACCCAGGAATGCTGGGCTTTTCTTTACAAGGTCTCTTAAGGCTAACCTGTTTAATTAAGAAATGACACCTAAATTATTTTCACTTTTATCTCAATAACTCAAATAATTACTCAAAGTCCACAATGTGGGCTTTTTTGTCTAATTACAAAACACTACTTAAACTTAGGAAGAAGGACTAGTAACTGCTTTAAAACTTCTATTTTAGTTCTAGATATATTATTGTATTCTAAAACTCTTAAGTTTTCTACTCAGTGATATTACACACTTCTAACTGAACTCATAATCCTAGTGCTATCAATCAGCTTTGGAATCCCTCTCTACAGCCCCAGGTCAAACACAGTGTTTCCCTGGAGGTCGGAGTCTCAGCACAGAAAGTTTAAAACTCTCAGCATCCACAGCTCCAACATCTCCCCCTCTTGTTGCATCCTCTGCCTCACCTGACTGCTGGCAATGCACAAGCACTGCCTGTCCCTGTGGCACACACACCTGCACACAGGTGTGCACACTGAGCACACCTGTGCCCGGTCCCCCTGTGTACATCTGGTATTTCCTCACCCCTTCCTTCCCCTTGCCTCCTCAGAGATGTAGCAGTGCAGGAATTTGTGGGCACATCAGAAAATTGTCAACCCAGCCTGCCTGGGCATGCCTGGGAGGCGCAGGAATCTGGGAGGGCTCTGCAGGTGTTTGATCACATCAGCCCCACCTGGGATTGATGTCTTCCTGCTGAGGTGTTCCATGACATGTTTTTGAGCATGGCTGTGGGGGGAAGGTGGAATTCCCAGGGTTGATACCCCCAGGGAATGAAACTCCTGAATGGAAAATCACGTTTCCTAGGAAAAATAAATCATCTCGAGGCATGAAAACAGGGCTCTGCAAAATGTTCCTGAAAACATTCCTGTCCCTTAGCTGGGCCAGTGCAACTTCTTGTTAGACCAAAGCATTAACAGATTTCTAGCAAAGCCTGGATTTTCTATACCTTTGGCAATTTTATACCAGGAGAAGTGTCTGGAGACAGAGGATGCCTGGAGCTGTGAAGCAGGGATTCCTGTTTGTCCTTGTGGAAATGCCCACAGTGAGGAGTGCAGCTCCTTGTGTGAGCTTTGCCTTGCCAAGGCATCCATCAGCTATTGGCACACTTTGGATGTGCTAGGATGGACTTGCTCCTCGAGATGGGACCAGTCGGGTGGGGAGGATGCCTGGTGGCTCCTCAGCAGATCTATAAAAGCATTTTAAGGACACGTTTAGTAAGAAACAGCACGTGTAGCTCAGCCTCTGAACTGTGGAGGAGAAAAGCGTGGTGAGGGCTGGAGTGAGCTGGGCACAGCCCCGGTGCCCTCAGGGTGCCCCGGTCCCTGACAGGCTGTGCTCGGCAGGGCTACGCCGGCCGGCCCCGGGAGTACATCGCCACACAGGGCCCCCTGCTGAACACCGTGAGCGACTTCTGGCAGATGGTGTGGCAGGAGGAGGCTCCCCTCATCGTCATGATCACCGAGCTCCAGGAGCGCAAGGAGGTACCACGGTACCCTGGGCACAGTGGGAGGGGGCGCTGATGGCAGCAGAGGGCTGTGAGGCCACATGTGGGGCTGTGCACCCTCTCACTGTGCTTTTATCTCAAAGGTTCCCTAATTAATCACAAGTGGAGGAGGAGATCCCCAGGGCTGCAGCCTTGGCCCTATCTGGTTTTCCTCCTCACATGGCTGTGTGCTCTGGGCACGCTTTACCAGCTGGATAAGAAAGGATTAAAGCTGGATAAAGGGCTTAGGGCAGCCCCCAGGGATGGGGCAGAAGCAGTGGGCAGCAGTGCCCCTCTCGCCCCCCAGAGCTCTGCCCTGGGCTGAGAGCTCTCAGCCAGGGGATCCAGCCCAGGGAGAGCTCTGGGGAGCCAGAGGGGCACTGCTGCCCACTGCTTCTGCTTTTGGGATGGGAACCAACAGCACCTGCCTGGGGAACTGAGAACTGGAAACTCTTTCCTGGCCGTGTCCTTGCTCCCTTCTCTCCCTGTGCCCTGGGACCTGCTGCATCTGGAAGGATCCTGGGCTGAGCAGGGATACACATCCCTGGGGCTGGAAAGCCAGGGCAGGGCATGGGAGAGGGTGCAGGGGTAGGGATCTATCCCTTCTTTGCTCTCCCTCTGTATCACTCTACCTCCACCTTCCCCACTCCCCTACTGCCCCCAAGGTGAGGACCCCTCCCACCAGCACTGACTCAAGCACAGTTCAGACGTCCTTGAGGAGGGTCCTTGGGTGCCTTGAGCATCTCCACAGCTACAAACCTGCCTTGTTCTCCAGAAATGTGTCCACTACTGGCCCGAGAAGGAGGGCACCTATGGCCCCTTCACCATCCATGTGCAGGGGGTGAGCGAGTCTGTGGAGTACGTGGTGCGGGATCTCTCCATCCAGGTGGGTCTGAGCCTCATCCTGGGGGCACAGAGGAAGCACCTGAGGCCCAGCAGTGCCCCTGATAATATCACTTCATTTATTATCCCCACAAAAACCCCTCCAACAACTATACCACTTTTCCATTAAAATAACTGCCCAGGTTGTAACAGCCCTAGGCATTGCTTTAGCCCTAGAAATCTCAAAAATAGCCCAAACACTTATCCTCACAAAACAAACCTGACACCCCTGGCATCTCTGGTGGGAAGGCAATGCTCTGTGACAGGAAAGAGGAGGGTTCATGAGTCTCAGGATGGCCCTGCCAGAGGGGGAGTATGCAGAGCCTGTGGGGGGCTGTGGGGCACAGCTGGGCTCAGAGCCCAGTGTTCACCCTGTCAGCCCCACCACTGCAGAGCCTGGGGAGGCTGGGAGGGAGCAGGAGCCAGCCCTGGGGTGCAGAGAAGGGGTCAGCTGGGCAGAGCAGCACCAGCACAATGTTTTTGCACTGTGTCACTGGGCTCTGGCCCAATGGGCTCTGTGTCACCCTGGGCTGACAGCAGCCAGAGGATCTGGCTTGCTTTGCCTGGACTCTGGTGGCAGTATTGGAACACTCTGCCTCTGTTCTTATCCTCTGGGATGGGACACATCCATTGGCTCTGGCCCAGGGGTCTCTCTCTCGTGTCTGGCTGAGGCTCAGAGAGGGATTCAGAAGCAAAGTGGCTGAGATGGGTACAGGCTGCTTGAGCTCTGCTGAGCTGAACTCCCCATTTCATCTGGCCCGTGCCCTCACATCCCCATTTCTCTTTGTCCTGTGCTGGAAAAGCTTGGGAAGGAGTGCCGCAAGGTCAAGCACATTCTCTTCCCTTCCTGGCCGGACCAGCAGACACCTGAGTCAGCCAAGCCCCTGCTGCACCTGGTGGCCAAGGTGGAGGAGGCTGTGCAGACTGCAGCCAGCCCAGGGCCCATTGTGGTGCACTGCAGGTAAGAGCTTGCAGCTCACTGAGCCCTGTCTGTGCTCCTCCCCGGGGCCAATCCCCCGTGAGTCCTCACACACAGGTCCCAGGTGGAGCAAAAATCCCAGGGCACAGCCACCCCCAGCAGAGCTGTCCATCAGCAGCTCCTGTGCTGGCAGCTCAATGGTGGCATTAGAGTGGCATATCCTGCACTGGGATCCAGCAGGGTGGGAGCAGGAGGGGTCTGCATTTGGGACCCAGCCACCAGCCCCACCCTACACCCACAGCTCCAGCTCTAGAAGATCCTGCTTGAGCAGGGAGATGGAACCAGGTGACCCCATGGTTGGTCCCTTTGAACCTGACCCACTCCTGCTCCCTGTGCCACCCAGCATGGCCTGTGGCTTGGATGTGGAGCCATGTTTCAGGACAGCCCTCCTGCAGGAGGTGGCCTCTGCCTATTCTCTCCTTGTTGGGTGAATTTGGGGACAGTGGAGCACAGCACCTGTCTGTCCCTAGGGAACGTGCTGCATGCACTGCTGCAGGCTGAGTGCAAACCTGGTGCTGGGGTTAGAGCCCAGCTGGGAGGGGAGGGGCCGCAGAGCCCCTGCACTGCACAAGGATGGGCCCAGACTGGTTTTGTGCTTGCAGAGCCAGGCTGTGCCACACAGCAAGAACTCCCTGCCATGACAGAGTGACCCCAGCCCATGGCTTTTGGTGCCTGGCTCAGAACCTTGGTCTGGCAGCTGGGGCCAGGACCCCAGCATCCCTGTAGGCAGAGATCACAATCCAGGAGTGCAGCAGCTCAGCAGTGCAGGTGCAGGCAGTGGGTGCTGAGGGTGCTCACAGCTGTGTCTGCCCTGCAGCGCGGGCATCGGCCGCACCGGCTGCTTCATTGCCACCAGGATCGGGTGCCAGCAGCTGCAGGACACGGGGGAGGTGGATATCCTGGGCATCGTGTGCCATCTGCGCATAGACAGGTGGGTACACAGGGCAGGGGGCTCCCTGCAGGGTCCCGCTGGGTGCCAGCCTGACAGCAGGGCTGGGGGAGGGATGTGGCAGAGACATGGGGATGGGCATCCCAAGGGACACCGGGACTATTTCTGCTGGAAACCAGAAGGGTGCCTGGGGGATGCAGGTGTGTGGATAGCAAACAATTCCCAGTGCCAGGCTGGTTTTGCAGTCAGAACTGTTGTAGCTCTGAGCTGAGGACACAAGGGACAGGAGAGGGGCTGTGAACCTGGCAGCCATCTGCCCCTCCCCTCCTGCTCAGCCACTAAATCCAGAAACATTCCACCTGGCCACTTTTCAAGAAGTACAGGTGAAAATTAGCACCATATCAGCTGCTAATCTCATTTTGAAGAGCCCAGCAATGCTTCTGAACCCCTCTATTCTTTGGGCTGTTCTGCTGCATGTTTCAGAGGCATCTTGACATGGCTGGTGCAGCGGGAATGTTTGTGCCCTGGGAGCAGAGAGCTGAAGCAGGGTTTTGTGTCCGTGAAGTGTCATTGGTCCCTGCCTTTCCCTTGCAGAGGTGGGATGATCCAGACGAGCGAGCAGTACCAGTTCCTCCATCACACGCTGGCTCTCTACGCCTCCCAGCTGCCAGAGGGGGCAGCCCGCTAGTGCAGGGCTCCTGCCGGGCTTGTGGCTCCCTGCTTGGACCTCTCCTGCACCAGCCTCGGGACACCTTCACCAAAACCCCTCCTGATGCTGCCAGGCCACAGAGCAGCAGCACAGTGAGCATCCCTCGGGATGAGCACAGCCCAGCCAGCCCCGACTGTGGCTTTGGACCCTGGGAATGAGCAAGGTGAGGTGCTGCACTGGCTGCTCCAGGTGGCCAATGCTGCTGGCTCCAGGCAGATTTCACCCACAGAAAGCAGCTTTGGCTTTTGAGAGGTGCAAGATCCTGACAAAGAAGAGCAAGCTGTGTGGAGGAACTGCAGCTGGCAGAGGCTGGGAGCGTGGTTTGCCTTTCAGCTGCACACAAATGTCCACCCTGTCAGACACAGCGCTGGTGGAACTACCCTGAAATAAACAGAACCTATGTCCTGGCTGTGCATCTTTTGTGGGCAGGGCTGGGCTTGCTCCAAACATGCACCACTAAACTGTTCTGGCTAAAGACACACCTTGATGGCTTGGTGCACAGCCACTAACAGCGTTCCACAGCTTGCTTTCCTCTCCACCTTCAGCCAACACCTTCTCAACAGCCTCAAAGCAGAATCATAGAATTAGTAAGGTTGGAAAAGACCTCCAAGATCATCAAGTGCAGCCTCTGATCAAACCCCACTGAGCCCACTAAAATGCATCATGAATTGCCATGTACATTTATTTCCTGAACACCTCCAGGGATGGTGAGTCCACCACCTCCCCTGGCAGCCTGTGCCAGTGCCTGAGCACCCTTTCAGGGAAGAAACTTTTCTCCAATATCCCCCCTCTCTCTTGCAGGGGAGATTCCCAAGTGCAGTTTGCAAGTGATGTGTTCCCAATTGTCTTTTGTTACATGAGGGGGGGGATTTTGAATTCTTTTTCTTTTTTTTTTTTTTTTTTCTGCAATCAGAACAAAATATTATTTGGTTTTATTAGGTTGTCTTAAGTGATAAATCCAGGGGAAAAGAAGATGGAAAAACATTTTGTCATAAAGCATGGAGATGGAAATACTCTGGAAAGTATTTTCAAGTACTATGAAGGTATTCAAAGCTGCCCTTGCCAATGGGCATTGGACACCCACTTGGGGCAGTGAGGGCTGGGAAGGAGATGGGAAATGCCCAGTCTGTGCCCACCCATGTCCTAAGCCCTGACATGACCCAGTGTGAGATCCAGGGAGAAAAGGCTCAGTCTTCCTGCTGGAAGACATGTGTACATGACCTACCCCTTCCCCATGCCATGGCTCCCCAAAATGCAGCTGAATTGCTGCCCAGTGGTCTTCCCTGCCCACTTCCCTCCCTTGGAACCAGGAACAAATCTGCTTCCTGGCCCAGCAGCAGGAAAAGGAGCAGATCTCAAGTGACATCCTTTCACTGCTGCATTTCCATCACCCGGCAGAGAAATCCCCCTGCTCCTAGTGCCAGCTCAGCCCTTCCTCATGCCCCAGCCTGCCCAGCCAGGACATTTGGGGCAGAATTGTGTTCTCTGTGGGACTCCTGTGTGATGCTCAGGCACTTGGAGAGGCTGTGGAGCTTCTGCAAGCTCCCTGCAGGTGAATGCATGGCTCAGGACTTTGTCTTTTCTGGTAATTTGGTGTAACACTTGTCTTTAATGGTGTCCTTGAGGCACCCATAGTGGTTTGAGTTGTGAGACAGGCTTTATTCAGCATCCCCCTCCTCAAGTCTTTTTTCACCCATTGCCATCAGGCAGGAGAAGTTGAAGACTTGCAAACTGCACCTGGACAGTTTTCCTGCACTCCCTGGACAGCAGGACACACACCATTTTCCTCTTGCTTTCAGTTTGCTGTCCAGAGGAGAGCTGTCAGGGCAGGCTCAGGCCAAGGGCTGCCTGAGGGCCTCCCAAGGCATGCAGGAGCAGCACCAAGATCCCAGCTGGGCCAGGGGTGTTGGCACCTCCTCCCAGATTCCCCATCAGGTGCTGGGAGTTTTTCCAGCTCAGCTGTCTGATGCAGATTATGATCAGTTAAGCAGGTTTCCTGCCTTTTGATCCCAGTTTCTACCAGCTCCATCTGTTCCACACTTACCTGGCCCCTGTGGGAGTTCTCTCCATCCTCTGTGCACTGACACCCTGAACCATCCCCTGTGTTATTGCCAAACCCTCCTGGGCTCACCCCATGGCAGAGGTGCAGCAGGGTTTGTGTAGCACAGTTTGGGGTCATTGGGAGTGGGGCTGGCCCAGCCTCATCCCCAGTGGGTGCAGCTGTGAGAAGGAGGTGAGCAGCACTGACAGCACTGAGCCATGGAGTGCCCAGGTGTGCTGAGCAACCACAGAGGGAACAGAGGGCACACAGGTGCAGGGCATGAACCATGAGGGTGCAAAAGGCTGGGCTAAAGAACAAGAAGGGCCAATGCCTGTAAGCCTGCTGAAGTGGTGTGGTGCTACTCTGTATGGATTGAAGCTTTCTGATATTGCATGGTGACACTCTGTGTATCATGGCTATCGCAACTGTGACATGTGCTGTGACAGGTTTGATCTGCTCTGGCTGTGTCCTGAGAAACTGCCTCAGGTCCATAAAGAGCACAGGCTGCCAGCAGATAGAGGAAAGGAATATGTCCAAAATCTTGCGCTTTCCCATGCCCTGGGCATTAAGCCCATGAGCTTGGGTCAGCACAGCCAAGACTGCTGTTGTTCCTCAGCCCCCCACTTAAACCCCAGGTATGGTCCCAGCTGTCCTTATCCTCCCTACAGGTGTTCCTGTGCTCCAGGGGAGGTACAGCCCAGCCAGGCAGAGCTGGGGGCCCTGGGTTGCAGCATCCTGAGAACCATGTCCCCAGAAGGCCAGCTCCTGCCCAGGGCTCAGGAAAAATCCTTCCTCCACACAATCGTAAACCAGTTTGTGTTGCAAGGCCATCTAGTCTCAACCCTTTCCACTATCCCAGGCTGCTCCAAGTCCAGCCTGGCTCTGGGCACTTCCAGGGATTGGGCAGCCACAACTTCTCAGTGCCAGGGCCTCACCTCCCTCTTTGTGAAACATTTCTTTTTTACATCTAAGAAAATATATTAGGTATAAAGATACAAAATCCTGTCCTATGCACATGACTGTAATTTTGGCCTGGAGTTTTCCAGGCTGGTAGTCCATTCCCTCCCCTTGCATCAACTCACTGGGATGGGAGGAACAAAACATGGTGGCCACATGGCACACATGACTGTTGTGGCACACACCAGCTTTGGTGGTGGCAAGTAGACCCAGAATGCTCCAAATTCACTTGCAGCTGGTGGAAAGCCTCAATGCCATCAAACACAGCAGGTCCTTGGAAAGGCAGAGCATGTGAGCATTACTCAAAATCCAGCATTTTGAGTAATTTTTAGCAGCTTTGCTCTCAGGTGAGTGATGGTAACCACAGGCTCCAACAGCACTTGTGGACTCCAAGTAATCAGTGACCAAGCCATGACCTGGAAAGGAGACATTTCAGGAAAGATTTCTTCACCAAAAGGGTGGCCAGGCCCTGGCACAGGCTGCTCAGGGCAGTGGTGGAGTCCCCATGGGACATGGTTCAGTGGTGACCATGGCAGTGCTGGGATCACAGCTGGACTCAATGATATTAGAGGACTTTTCCCATCTTAACAATCCTCTGATTCTATGAAAAAAAACACCTTCAATCAGAAATTCAATGCAAGATTTTGGGGATGATGCATTTTTCACTGGTATGAGGAGTTCTGAAGGGGTGATTACAGAAAACAATGATATTTCTGCTTCCTCAGGCTTCCCTTTGTGAGCACAGGGGTCCTGAGCAGGCTGCAGCAGCTTGGAAAGCAAAATGCTTTCTGTCTCCAAAAATAAAGTCAGCTTCCCCGTGACTTATAGCACATGAGGGAAACTTCCCCACCATTAATTGTCAGGAGCTGTGAGGTGAGTTGAGCCCTGTCGCGACCCGCCCCAGATGAACGAGTTACGCGGTGATTTTAGGGTGCAAAAATAACCACTACTGGCACAGAGGATTTTACAGCATTCCAAAATCAACCACTTTTGTTTATTAGATCACAACAGAAAGGGTATTGGTATTGAAGGGGTCCCGGGAAGAAGAGGAAAAGATAAGGAAAAGAAAGGAAAAGGAGATATAGGTTTGCGGGTTATAGCTACCGGGACGTGGTGCTTGCTTTATCGGAGAGTCCAGCTGTCCGTCGAAAGCTCGCCAGATCACGCCCGGGGAGATCTCGAAATCACAGCTGAAGCTGGTCTCTAGTTATACCCCTTTTCGTTGGGGGAAGGGGATAATTACAACTGCGTCGATAGCTAGGACATGTAGTCTAAGTTCTTAGCATTAAATGAGAGCCATTGTTTTCATAGCTCAGTGGTCGCGCCTGTGCTTGAGTTGAGCAACTTTTTTCTCCCCCGCTCCCACTGTGCACACCCTCCGAAACCGGGAGGGGTTTGGGTCCCGGCTCCGGGCAGGGGCAAGGGGGTCCTCTGCACAGGATCATGTCCTTGATGAAGGGACTTGCACCTCTGGTTGTATCACGATGGTGAGGAGCAGGCAAGGGGGGAGGTCTTCCAGAAGAGGGGCTTCCCGGATCTCAAGCCAGCTGGGCCAGGAGGTGGGGAGAAAGTCCAGTCCATTGTTCAGAGAAGGGCAGAACGCCTCTCGAATTCAGTGTGGCGTGCTATGCAAACAGTCAAATGGTGTACTGAGAAGCACGATTTTTTCCCTCCACCAGTCCAGCGGTCACAGTGGTCTCCCAAGGCAAGTGTGAGGCAGGAAAATGATTAACCCCAGGTATGGTCCCAGCTGTCCTTATCCTCCCTACAGGTGTTCCTGTGCTCCAGGGAGGTACAGCCCAGCCAGGCAGAGCTGGGGGGCCCTTAAACAGCATCCATAAAGAACCATGTCCCAGAAGGCCAGCTCCTGCCCAGGGCTCAGGAAAAAATCCTTCCTCCACACAATCATAAACCAGTTTGCATTGCAAGGCCATCTAGTCTCAACCCTTTCCACTACCCCAGGCTGCTCCAAGTCCAGCCTGGCCCTGGGCACTTCCAGGGATTGGGCAGCCACAACTTCTCAGTGCCAGGGCCTCACCTCCCTCTTTGTGAAACATTTCTTTTTTACATCTAAGAAAATATATTAGGTATAAAGATACAAAATCCTGTCCTATGCACTTGACTGTAATTTTGGCCTGGGGTTTTCCAGGCTGGTAGTCCATTCCCTCCCCTTGCATCAACTCACTGGGATGGGAGGAACAAAACATGGTGGCCACATGGCACACATCACTGTTGTGGCACACACCAGCTTTGGTGGTGGCAAGTAGACCCAGAATGCTCCAAATTCACTTGCAGCTGGTGGAAAGCCTCAATGCCATCAAACACAGCAGGTCCTTGGAAAGGCAGAGCATGTGAGCATTACTCAAAATCCAGCATTTTGAGTAATTTTTAGCAGCTTTGCTCTCAGGTGAGTGATGGTAAGCACAGGCTCCAACAGCACTTGTGGACTCCAAGTAATCAGTGACCAAGCCATGACCTGGAAAGGAGACATTTCAGGAAAGATTTCTTCACAAAAAGGGTGGCCAGGCCCTGGCACAGGCTGCTCAGGGCAGTGGTGGAGTCCCCATGGGACATGGTTCAGTGGTGACCATGGCAGTGCTGGGATCACAGCTGGACTCAATGATATTAGAGGACTTTTCCCATCTGAACAATCCTCTGATTCTATGAAAAAAAAACCACTTTCAAGCAGAAATTCAATGCAAGATTTTGGGGATGATGCATTTTTCACTGGTATGAGGAGTTCTGAAGGGGTGATTACAGAAAACAATGATATTTCTGCTTCCTCAGGCTTCCCTTTGTGAGCACAGGGGTCCTGAGCAGGCTGCAGCAGCTTGGAAAGCAAAATGCTTTCTGTCTCCAAAAATAAAGTCAGCTTCCCCATGACTTATAGCACATGAGGGAAACTTCCCCACCATTAATTGTCAGGAGCTGTGAGGTGAGTTGAGCCCCAACCCAGTTTCCCCATTTCCTGTGCACACACATTTGTCTCAGGCAGCCCCAGCAGTGGATTCAGCACTTTGTCTCTCACAGAGCACCAGCAACTGCTGCAATAAAGGACCTGCTGTGAGGGAATTGCAAACAGCCTGGTGTGTTAGTTCTTGCTTTAGGCCTGGCTCAAATGCCCTCGTGGACGGAACTGAGCCCTGTTGGAGTGGCACAGCCGGGCAGCCCCTGCCCTGAGTGCATGGTGTGGGAGAGCAGAGCAGAGCCAAGGCACAGCCAGCACAGCCCTGGGGCAGCAGCTCTGCACCCCCAGCCCAGCAGAGCTGAGCAGGGCCAAAGCAAGAGGGTTTTGAGGCAGCTGAGCCTGATGGCTGAAGGCTGCTGAGGCAGCAGGCTGGGTACAGCTCTCACAGGAACATCCTTTGAGGGAGTTGTGCCTTTGGGTTGTGTCTCGTTCTGCAGGTGGGAATTGTCAGCTTCTGTGGCATTGCTCGGGACTCCTGGCACCCCCTGCACCCCAGTGCCACCCTGGCTGCTGGCCCCCAGCTCTCCTGCACACCCCTGCACACCCCACACCTGCACCCCCTGTTCTCCTGCACTGATCACACCCTGCACCCTCAAGTACCCCAGGACCTCTGCAACCATCTCCCCCACCCCCTGCACACTGCCTGCATCTCCCCACCCAGCACTGCCCCCACACAGCATCCCTACAGCCTGCCTGAACCATCCCTGCACCTCAAACACCTGCATCCCTCCTGAACCTCAGCATCCCTGCAGCCTGCACTTGAACCATCCCTGCACCCTCAGCATCCCTGCACCCCTGAAGCTTTCACCTGAAGCATCCCTGTACCCAAACCATCCCTGCACCTGAATCATCCCTGTACCACTGCAGCCTGCACCCAAACCATCCCTGCACCTGAACCATCCCTGCACCCCTGCAGCCTGTACCTGAACCATCACACACACATCACCTGGGGAAACTGAGGCCTGAGGCCAAGCACAGCCTCCAAAGGCACCAAAGCAGTGACTGGCCCATCACTGAAGGAAACAGCAGGTGGATGAGGTCCTCCCTGTGCCCGTGGAGGTCCCATGTCAGCAGGCGCACCTCCCTCAGGGCTCCAGGTCCCCCCTCACCCACCGGTGTTCCATGAGCCTCAGGAGCCAGGGGCCCTGCTGGGGCCTCACCACCCCTGGTGTCCTCTTGGCACACCCTCCTTTGGATGCCACCAGCCCTGGGCAAGGGGCACCCATGGCCAAGGGCAGCTCCTGCGTTGGCTGTACCTATGGCAGGTGACACCAGGGGAGACAGGTGACAGGAGGGGACACCAGAGGGACAGTGGAACGGGCTGCAGTGGGGCAAGAGGGCAGAAGGGCAGCCCCACAGGCTGGCTCGGTCCTGCTGTGTGTGCCGGGGGTCTCAGTGGCACTCCGAGGTGTGTGTGGGTGCAGGTGCAGGCGCAGGATTGAGGTGTGCCCCGTGGCATGGCTGGAGGGGCTGGTGCCAGCTGTGGAAGGGCACTGCCAGGGGTGCAGGGAATGCACCTGCTGGGTGCAGGTGACCAGCACAGGGGTCACTGGGGCACAGGGGGGATGGAGGTGGGGGTGCAGGGTGCTGGGTGCGGGTGACCAGCACGGGAGTGATGGAGGTGGGGGTGCTGGGGGTGCTGGGTGCAGTGGGCACCAGGTGAAGAGGTGCTGGGAGCACAGGAGCGCAGGCTGAGGGGATATTTGGGCTGCAGTAAGGCTTTGGGTGCAGGAGAGCTGGGGTACCGGTGTGTCAGGGCGCAGGGGTGGGGTCGGGGAGTGTGCAGGGCTGTGGGGTGCAGCAGTACGAGGGTGCTCCCCTCCCCTCAGGCTGAGGCTGCTCCCCTCCCCTCAGGATCTGAGGAGCCCTGGGTTACCGAGGGTCGGGGATGCCGGCAGTAACCAGGGCAGGGCTGTGGGATATTCCGGTTTGTCCGCTCTGTCCCGGCTGTCCGGGGGGCCCGGCCGCTCGGTGCAGCGGCTCCTCCGGGCCGGCAGGGGGCGCGGCAGCGGGGCGGGGGAGGCGGCGCGCGGGCCCCACCCGGTGCGGCAGCAGGGCCCGCGGCGCGCGGACAATACCGGCGGCGGCTCGGCCTCCATCGGCTCCGCTCGGCCCCGATCGGCACCGCTCGGCTCCACCCCGACTGGCCCCGCCCCGACTCGGCCTCGCTCGGCTTCACTCGGCCTCGCTCGGCCCTGCCCGGCCCGGCCGCGCTCGGCTCGGCTCGGCCCCGCTTGGCTCGGCCCGGCCCAGCTCCGCTTTGCTCGGCCCGGCCCGGCCTCGGCTCCGCTTTGCTCGGCCCGGCCCGGCTCGGGTCCTTTCGGCTCAACTCGGCCCCGCTCAGCGCGGCCCGGCCCGGCCGGCACCATGCTGGCGCTTTTCAACAAGCTGCTGGACTGGTTCCGGGCGCTGTTCTGGAAGGAGGAGATGGAGCTGACCCTGGTGGGGCTGCAGTACTCGGGCAAGACCACCTTCGTCAACGTTATCGCGGTGAGCCCGGGGACGCCCCGCATCACCCCATCCCCGAGGGGTCATGTGCCCAGCCAGAGCTTCACCCTTGGACCCCCCGTTGCACCCCCATTGCACCCCATTGAGCCCCATTGTACCCCCATTGAATCTCAATTGCATCCCCATTTTACCCCCGTTGTACCCCCATTGTACCCCCGCTGCACCTTCATTGCATCCCCATTGCACCCCATTGTACCCCCATTGTACCCTCATTGCATCCCCATTGCACCCCCACTGCATCCCTATTGCACCCCCATTGTACCCCAATTGCACCCCCATTGTAACTCCATTGCATCCCCATTGTACCCCCATTGTAACCCCACTGCATCCTATTGCATGTCCCCATTGCACCCCTGCGTATTCTCAGAACGTCTCCGCCCTATCGCACTCCAGCCTGAAAATGACTTTGGGGAGGGGGTGCGGGATGCAGCAGTGGGGTGCAGTGTGGGGTGCAGGATGGAGCAGTGGGGTGCAGTGGGTACACTGTGAGGTGCAGGGTGGGCTGCCGTGTGGGGTACAGTATGGGATGCAGGGTGCAGGCCCGGGGCAGCCCAGGCAAACCGCATCCTCCGCTCCCCGCATGCCCGGAACCGAAGGGATACCGGGTCCGGCTCGGCCCTGCCCTGTGGGCCGGAGCCCCGGCCGTGGTCAGCGGTCGGTGCCGGTGCCCTGTGGGCCGGGCAGTGCCGCCGGGGCACTGCGGGAGCTCCGCTCTCGGTCCCGTAGCGGCGGGCGCTTTGTCATGGTCGCTGCCGCCGCCGGGACGCGAGGTGGGGCCTCAGGACGGCCCTGCCGCGCTCGGTGCCGCCGGGGATCCTTCCCTGGGGGCCGGTGTGGAGGTGTTTGCCTTCCTTCCTCGGGAAGCACGAGGTGCCTCACCCCAGCAGCGTGCTGTGGGTGCGGGCCGCTCCTGCAGCAGCACCCGAGCGGGGCAGGGCAGGGCAGCGACCCCCGGGGCCCCGCAGCCCCGGCCTCTCCCCGGCTCATCCGCGGGCTCCCTGCATCCAGCGCAGGATCGGGAGCTGCGTGTCCTGGATCCCGAGCCCAGGGCGTGGCTTCACCCGTGGGGATGCTCGGCAGGCTCCCCTCCCGCTTTTTGGGTTGCTCTGGGCCTCTCAGTAGAGATGGTGCAAGGCAGGAGGATCCTTAAGGGTGGATTTGTGCTGTTCATGGAGGGAGGTGGATGCGCTTCTGCCCTGGTTCCCCCACCGGTCCCTGGTAGCTGTGAAGTCTGTGCCTGCCATGGCTCCAAAGCAGAGCGAGTTGTTGGTGCTTGCTCAGGGTGCTGGAAGCTGCTGGGCTGTCAGAGGGCATTTTCAGCTCATGGAGGCACTGGAGCCATGCTCTTTGGGAGGTGCTGAGGGACAAAAATGTCCTTCCTGAAGTGTCTAGGGGCAGAGAGAGGACACCCCAAAATGCTTTTCATCCTGGAGATGATGGCACTCCTGCTCTCTTGCTGGAAGTCACTTCTCAGTGCTCCAGTCTCCTGCTGGTTCCTCCCATAAACCAACACCAGCGTCTGGGGACAGGGAGCATTTTGGCTCTGTGGCAGTGACCCTAAGCACCAGTCCTATTTTTGAGGGACCTCTCCCTGCCATTTGCATGTTTAATAGTCAATTTAATGCCAGACTGGGACGTGGCAGTGCCACATGTGAGCTGCTCTTGTTCTGCTGGGTGCTGCTGCCATTAACAGCACCCAGGCTAGGTTAAAACTGGCAGAGTAATTTAGTGTTGCTTTTAATCACCCATTTAAGCTGTGAAGGGTGATGGGGCTTTATCCCAGAGCTGTTGCACTGTTCTGCCTGCACAGGGCAGCCCCAAGGGCTGGTGTTCCTCAGTTCCCTGTTCCCCACATGTCTCCTCTTCTCCCAGACACACCTAGAGCAGACAGGGCTCACTGTGAGCTTTCTGGAGTTTGCTTCTGTGAGTAAATATTTTGTACCTGGCACTTTAACTGTGGGCAAGACCCCACTGGCAGGACCCATGCACTGGGACTCTCTCTAGCCAGGATTGTCGGTGCAGGGAAAAGGGACTTTGAGGAATTACAGCAGCTCTTGAGGTGGCTGAAGTTGGCACCATAGCCTGCTGGTCTGTTGTGGGGTTTTTGAGACCCTCACACGACAGTCAGGCTCAGGCTGCTGAGTTTGGCCTCTCAAGTTATTTGGAAAGTTCAAATTTTGTGGCAGATGCACACAGAAAGGGGCACCAACTTTTGAGAAGACATCCTGGAAAGAAGGACTTGGGCACAGTGAAACAGAAGCATGGCACAGGAAATGCCAGCTCAACAGGAACTGCCTGAGAAAGTCTGGAGGTGTCTGGCATTAGGGTGTTGCAGTGGGGCTGTTGGAAGGGGAAATAGCTGTGATTTGGGCTTTGTGAGGGGATAAAACCTGAACTGGAGAAGTGTGGGATTTTGGGGTGTTGGAGAGATGTCACAAGAAGGGCAGAAGGTCCTTCCTGGGACCAGAGCTGCTTTGGGGGGTTGGCACCATCCTTTTCTTGCAGGGTTTGTAGCTGCAGCTGACTGAGAAGTGGCCTCTGGTTCCCTGGCAGGTGGGGGGCTCCCTCCAGCAGCCAGGCTGTGCTTGTGCCAGGCAAGGGCTTTGCTGAAGGCAGCTGTGATCCTGGGTCACCTGCCTGGGGTGGGAACTTGATTTTCAGGACTTACTGATTTCCAGGACTTATTTTTCCTTTTCCTAGCTGTTGATAGCTGAGGATTGAAGTCTTTCCTGCAAGGAGAAGTGAAAACTGTAGATACACACCAGGTCTTGATTTAACCTGAAGCTAGTGGGCTTTTAGCTGCCTTTTCTCCAGTCTGGTGGTGCCATGGATGACTCAAGGGTGTTGAGAGCTCCTCAGCAGCTGCTGGAGCCCAAAACCTGTCAGTGCAAGCCATGTTTAGAACAAGAGAGCATTGCTGCTTTTTAACATCACCTGCTTTCTACCTGTGCTGGAGCCTTCCAAGAGAGTGAGGGCACAAGTGCCAGGGTGTTGGACATGTGGTGGGGGCTCTGGGGCACCATCCTGTGCTCCAGCCCTGCCAGCACTGATTGAGACCAGTGCTGCAAGAGGGAACACGGAGCTCCTGGAGGAAGTTCAGTGGAGGCTGTGAAGATGCTGACAGGACTGGAGCGTGTCTCTTATGGGGACAGGCTGAGGGAGCTGAGGCTGTTGAGCCAAACAGCCAAAAAGAAATGGCTGAGAGGGCCCTCATCAGTGTCTGTCAGTGCCTGCAGGGAGGGCTCAGGGGATGCACCAGGCTCTGCTCCCTGGGGCCCAGCACTGGCACAAGAGGAATGGACAGAAACTAATGCCCAGGAAGTTCCACCTGGACATTTGGAAGAACTTCTTTCCTGTGCAGTGACTGTGCACTGAACAGGCTGCCCAGAGAGGGTGTGGAGTCCCTCTCCCTGGAGACATTGCAGAGCTGTCTGGGAATAATGCTGTGCCATGTGCTCTGGGGTGATCCTGGCTGAGCAGGGGGGTGGGATCACTGTGATCATTCCAGCCTGACCCATCCTGTGAAACCACATCAGCCTCATGTGGGCTGCAGGTTGGAGGATGTGGATGGTGGGGCAGGTGCCAGCTCTCCAGCAGGGAGAGCCTGCTGGGGGAGGCATGGCCTGGGAGTGGCTCAGAGGACTGCAGAGCTCAGCACCTGCTCCCACCCCTCCTCAGAGGGATGCTGACCCCTTGGGCAGCCAGCCGACCCACCTGGGAGGATTTGTCCTGGATGAGCCTGGGAGGGAATGTGCAGCTCCAGGTGTGCAAGGTGCCCGGGGTTTGCTGGGGAGGCAGAGCAGAGAGGTGCTGAGGAAGTAGCAGGGAGATGTTCTGATGTATTTGCACGGGTCTGTCCTGACACCCACCTCTCCCAGGAGCTCTGGGTGTGCCCCAAGTGGGGTCTGGCAGGGCCAGCGTGGGTGGGAGGTGGCTGTGGGTTCTCATTCTGCCTCCAGTTGCAGCACCTGAGCCCTCCACAGGTGTGTCTGTGCTCCTTAGCTTCATAATGCAGAAGGTGTCAGGTTTTCTGGGGGGTTTCTCCATATTCCTGGAAGAGGAGAAGAATCTGGCCGAGGCATGGTCTTGTCTTGCTGCTGCAAGCTCTGTCAACATGAGCCAAGAAAAATGGACAGTGTGGCTTTCCTGAGATAGGATCCCAGAGTTGTTTGGGTTTGAAGGGACCTTTAAAGATCACGTTGTCCAACACCCTCAGCATTGGCAGGCACACACAGACACCTTCCACTAGACTGGTTTGCTCCCAGCCCCATCCAGCCTGACCTTGAGCATTCCCTGGCGTGGGGCAGCCACAGCTTCTCTGGGTAACCTGTGCCAGGGCCTCACCTCTCACATCATAAAACATTTCTTTTTTATGTCTTATATATAAATTTCCCTCCTTGTTAGAGCTTGGACAGGGTTTGGCAGGGGCTCAAGTGCCACATGGCAAGAGTGCCAGGCTGGGCAGTTTTGGGGGTGGTCCAGGCAGTGGTGGGACACACCCAACCCAAGGTGCTTTGGGCTCCTGCCCCTGTCCCAGGGAGAGCCATACTCTGGGGGAGACACAACTGCAGAGAGCCAGGGCTGTGCTTCCAGCACGGCCATCTCTGCCCTCCGGGGAGCAGGGCTGCAGAGCAGCCAGCAGTGATGAATCTGGAGCAGGTCACATCACTCCAGTGCCATCCTGTGCTGGGACAGGGTGACAGCCACCTGGCCATGGTGAGGAGCAGGGCCTGGCCACCTCAGCCCTGTGTGCTGCCCACCAGAGCAGGGGGAGGCTGAGGTGGCATCTCTGCATGTGCCAGTGAGCCGAGGTCCCAGGCCCTGAGTGGGCCAGGGGTGATGGCTGAAGTGGCCATCAGGGGATGTGGTGTCCATGTGCATGTGTCAGGATGGGCTCAGCATGACCTGGGGGCACCACTTATAAAAACCCTTCACTTTGCCCTGGCAAAAGCTGAATTCTGGCCACCTCTCCCAGCGACCCACCTGGAAAGTGTTGGGGCTGAGCAGAAAGGACTCTTGCCTTCCAGGCAGGGCACCCAAGGCAGAGTGGTTTGGGCAGACCTGTGGGTGACCCTGGTAAAACCAGCAATGAACTGTCTGTAAAGACCTGACCTGCCATTTGTGGCCACAAAATCCATCTTGCCTGCAACAATTTTTGTGTTTCCCAGTGGAATTGGGTTGGACTCGATCTTGAAGATCTCTTCCAACCTAGTAGTTCTGTGAATTCTCTGAATTCCTTTCTTAAGCAATTGGTGTGGCTTGGCATCATCTTCAGGGTGAGCCTGGATGCTATGTCCATTACATAACCAAAATTTGGGGGAAGAATATGTCCAGTGAAGGTTTTGCTTGTCTCCATCTGGGTGCTCCCTGCTTTCCTGGCAGCGGAGCTGTGGATGGCTGGACCCTGCAGGGAGTTGAAAATATGTTGAAGGCACCAGAGTCAGGAGTAGTTGGAGGGGAAAGAGGAAACTCTGTGTTTCCACCCCTGAGAGAGGACAGCTGATGCAGGATGAGCTGATGGAGGAGGAGCATGTGCAAGATGCTTCAGTGGGTGCTGGGACAGCAGGGAGCACGTGGGAGCCATCCTGGGGCACGGTGCCTTGCAATCCCTGCTCGGCCTGTTTTGGACAGCTCAGGTAGTTTTGTTCTGGCGCCATGGACAGCCTGGAGGCAGGTGCTGCAGTGGGAGAGGGGTTTGGGGCAGGAGCAGGGCTGTGGTCACTCACACAGACGTGCTGTGTCCCGCTTAGGGAGGAAGGAAGAGGTGATTCCTGGCTCCTGCAGCTCACCCTTCCTGGAAGAAACTTCTATCACATGGGAGGAACCTTATCTAGTGTGGCTTTTGCACAGCCAGCAGATCCCATGATGTGGTCTGCAATCCCTGAGGGAGGTGCCTGCAGCTTCCAAGAGCTCTTCAGCAATTGGTCTCAGTGCCCACTGATCAAAGCCTGAGAATTCCTTCATTTCATAGAGCTCAGCTGTGTGTTAAACCTCAGGCCATAGCAGATGTCCCCTGTGGATCCCTGCCTGCTTCCCCTCCTCTCCCCATGCCCTTCCCCACAGTCCTTTCTGGGTGCAGCATGGCCTGAGCAGCCCTTGGCTGCTGGCTTTTGCTGCTGAATGCAAAAGGGATGTGAAAAGGGGAAGCAGGGTGTATTGCAGAGCCTTTGGAAGAGGTCAGGAAATCCCTGGGGACTTGCTGATGTGGTGCATCTGGAGGAGCCACAGGCTCAACCAGGCACAAAAATCTGTTTATGACAAAATAGCATAAACTGACTTCCTGTTTTGAGGTTTGTGTTAACTAAGAGAAAAGCCCTCAAGAAACTGAGGACTTTAAGGCAATAAAGACCTGCTGGGATGAGTTTGGCCATGGTTGGTGGTTCCTGCAGGTTTCAGGCACTGATGGCTTAAATTCCCTAGGCTGCACTATCCTGGCTGTCAGACATTCTGCCCTACTGGTTTCTCTGCATTCCTCAGCATGGCCTCCCCCTAGGATGCATTTACAGGCCATAATTCTGGTTTGAGCGCCAGGGAAGCTGCTGGAGGTGAAGGGCTGTGCCAACTCCTGTCTCCTGCCCCAGAGCTGCCACATCCCTGCCTGTAATGTCCCTCTGTGCTGCTCCACCTGGGCCCATCCTGCAGCCCTGGGATTTGAGCAGCACACTGGGGTGGGCTTTGCCAGACTGTCAGAGAGGAGTGGTGAGATGGTGGCTCTCACAATGTAGGGTGAACATTCTGTGTGTGTTAAGAGAAGTTTTGTAGAAGTAGAATTGTGTTACTGTGATGTGTCCTTCCCCTCATTGTTATCATGGGATGGCCTTGGTGCTCAGGGTATTTGGGAGGGTTGGCTCATTACTATGGCAACACCTGAGGTCCACCCAAGGTGTGAGAAAGTGACAGCAAGGAAGGGGTTAACTGACAGGAGACTTTAAGGGGGTCTAGAGATATAAAAGGGGCAGCATCCATTTTGAAGATGAGCACATGGCTGATAGTCATGGAGACTTCCAGTGCTGTAATTTTTCCTTATTTAGTCCTTTTGTTGTATTTTGTAAAGGTTTTATAAACCTTTAACATTTTAAAAGTAAGGGTTGTTTCTCACAGGACCCCTTGGTGTGTGCTGGGCACGGGGCTGGTGAATCCAGCAGCAGCAGAGGGATGGCTCCTGCTCACTGGTCCAGCAAGGCTGACCTGTTCCACAGCAGGGCTGGGCTGCTGCAGCCCCACAGGGATCTCATCATCTGATGCATAAACTCAGCAGACATTGGAGCGGCACTGGGAGCAGCTCTGGGGACCCTTTGTGATCCCCAAGTCACCCAGCACAGGCAGGATGCAGAACTGGGGCAGCAGTGCAGACAGCTCTCACATGAAAGCAGAAGTCAGTCTGGTTTGAGCTGGGCCATGAATGATCCAAAGCAGAACCATGAAACATGCTGGTGCCCCCAGGACCTGCAGCTGGAGAGGAGCTGGAGCAGGACATGGCTCCCTGGGTGGGGCCCAGCCTGAAACCCCAGGGCTGCCTCACCCGAGGTCCCTGCAGAGGAGAAAGGTCTCAGCCTCCTCCACAAAGGGCTTGAGAGAGCTGGGATGGGCAATGTCCCCAGCCCACGGGGACAACAGCATGTCCAGGGCTGAGGGTGGCAGCTGGCTGCAGGGTTGGGGCTGCACTGGGGCACCCAGGACACCTGTGCCCATTCCAGCAGCCACAGCCTCATGGTTTAGGAATGATATCCCCCAGTTTGGTGCTCCCACTCGTGTTAGGTGTTGGCTGCCTCTTGCTTCCCCTTCGCCTCCAGCTGGAAGCACAAAAGGCAAAGATGATGGGTTGAGATAAGAACAATTTACTAGAAACAGCAACAAGATAAGAAGACAGTAAGAGCAACACTATTAATAACAAAAGTGTACAGAGAGAGGGTGGTTTACATGCAAAATGCACAGCAAGCCTGGGACAATGACACAGTGGCTTCCCTCTGCCCACCAGGCTTTCTCCCAGCTGGAAAGGAGCAGCATTCCCATGGTCCTGGTGGCACCTGGGCTCTGGGCTCCTGGCATGGACCTGCAGGAGGGGTTATCCCAGGCTGTCAGCCTTGCTGCCCTGGCCCCATTCCTCCATCTCCTAACCCTGTCCCACCTTGTTCTTGCAGTCAGGACAGTTCAATGAGGACATGATCCCAACAGTGGGTTTCAACATGAGGAAGATCACCAAAGGGAATGTCACCATAAAGGTAAGATGCAGTTGTTACTGCTGGTGAGGGCTCTTGGGATGAAGGGTGAAGGTGAAGATTGGTGGTTCTTCTGCTGGAAGTGGAAGAATTCCAGGGATCCCAGCTGCAGCTCACAGAATAGAAGCATGGCAGCATTAAGGGTGGAAAGTCCCTTTAAGATCGAGTCTAACCAGGAGTGCCATGTTCACCACTAAACCGTGTCTCCAAGTGCCACATCCAGGTGTTTTGTTAACATTTCCAGGGATTGTGATTCCACCACCTGGAAGTAAAAGATTTGCCCTGTTAGGGTTGCAGGTACCCACCAGAGGAGGTGGTGGGAAGGGCTGTAGGAGCTCCAGACTTGTGCAGTGAGAGTCAGTGGAGGTTTCCTTGTGTCTCTGGCTTTCTGGTAGGAACTTGTGGATGTGGTCACCTTGCTGAGGGTGGTAGTGCTGGGAAAAACAGATCATGGCTTGCAGTGGTGGTCTCTGCCTTGGGAGCAGAGGAAAAGGAGGGTTTTACCTGGATTTTTCAAGGGCTGGAGTTGTACTGGGAAATAGCTATTGGACAGGCTTGAAAAGCTGGCTGGGGGATCTCTGGCTGCTGCAGGAACACCTTTGGGAGTGTGCAGAATGTAGAATGCTCTTAAATGGGAAATGCCTCAGGGGAATGGCAGGAGGTGTGATGGGCATGGGGAGGAGCACCCAGCTTGGGCCAGGGCTCCCTCTGTGCCAGCAGAGGCACACACAGGGGGTTCAGCATCCTCCAGCTCCCCTGCCTGAGGTTCTCCCTTCTTTATCAGGTCAGGAGCCTTCCAGGTCAGGTGAGGACCTGAGGTTTGGGCTGAACAGGAGAGATGGGGTGGGTTTGGTGCACGGCCAGAATGCCCCAGGTGGGCAGGAGTGTGGGGTGCTGGACACAATGCCAGGGTAACAGTGCCAGGGTAACGCTGCCATGTCCCTGTCACAGCTCTGGGACATCGGGGGACAGCCGCGGTTCCGCAGCATGTGGGAGCGATACTGCCGTGGAGTGAGTGCCATTGTGTGAGTATCCTGAACTCTGCTGTCACCCCCTGCCATGGTGTGAGTGTCCCTGAGCCCTGCTGTTCGCCCCCTGCCATGGTGTGTGTGTCCCAGAGCCCTGCTGTTACCCCCTGCCATGGTGTGAGTGTCCTGAGTCCTGCTGTCACCCCCTGCCATGGTGTGAGTGTCCTGAGCCCTGCTGTCACCCCCTGCCATCCTGTGTGTGTCCTGAGCCCTGCTGTCACCCCCTGCCATGGTGTGAGTGTCCTGAACTCTGCTGTCACCCCCTGCCATCCTGTGAGTGTCCTGAGCCCTTCTGTCACCCCCTGCTGTCACCCCTACCATGGTGTGAGTGTCCTGAGCCCTGCTGTCACCCCCTGCCATCCTGTGAGTATCCCAGAGCCCTGCTGTCACCCCCTGCCATCCTGTGAGTGTCCCTGAGCCCTGCTGTCACCCCCTGCCATGGTGTGAGTGTCCTGAGCCCTGCTGTCACCCCCTGCCATGGTGTGAGTGTCCCAGAACTCTGCTGTCACCCCCTGCCATGGTGTGAGTGTCCCAGAGCCCTGCTGTCACCCCCTGCTGCTGCTGGCCTTGCCAGGGGCTGGGGGCATCACCCCACCCTGGGTTGCTGGGGTGCCTTTGCTGCCTGAGCTGGACACCCATGTCAGGGGCTGGAATCACTGAATCATCATGGAGTCATGAAGGTTGGAAAGGCCTCTTAAGATCATTAAGTCCAACCATTAACCCAACACCACCATATTTATCCCCAGACGGTTTTTGTATACCTCCAAGGATGGTGACTGTACCACTGCCCTGAGCAGCCTGTGTCAGAGTCTGGCCACCCTTCTAGGGGAGAAATTTTCCCTGATATCCAACCTAAACCTCCCCTGGTCCAACTTGAGGCTATTTCTTCTGGTCCTGTTGTTTGTTTCCTGGGAGGAGAGCCTGACCCTCACCTGCCTCCACTCTCCTATCAGGGAATTGGAGAGACAAGAAGGTCCCCCCTGAGCCTCTTTATTTCCAGATACTTCCCCTGGGGGCTGATGTGTACATGGGCTCTACACAGGTCCCTCCAGCTGTGCCAGACCCTCCTCTTCCCTTCCAGCATCTCTAGCTCTGTTCCTCAGAGCTCTCCCTTCCAGGCTGCCATGCTTCCTCTGTGCTGGCTGCTCACCACAGGGGCTCAGCCCTTCCCGCAGGAGAGGCTGCTTTCCAGCTCAGGATGCTTATGTGCTGCCAGATAAATCTTGTGCTGAGAGCAGGAGTCTCACCTGCTACTGAGTCAGCAAATCTGAGTGTCCCTAGGTGTCCCCTGCTTGCAAACAGTGCAGGAAAAGCAATCCCAGGGAGTCCAGGCTGGGGTGAGCATGGCAAGGCACTTGAAGTAGCTTGCCTGTTCCAAAGGACAAATACTGATTTTGGGACACTATACTGGGGTTACTTAAACCCTAGTCAGAAAATGAGATTTATGGGATCTTTCCCAAGTGACCATCCCTTGAGATTTGGAGGGCTGCTTCCTGTGCTGCCCTTCGCAGCTCTAAGCCTTGGCAGATGAGGAGGAGTGTGGTACTGCTTGTTCTGCATGTTGGGACATGGCCTTGGACCTGCAGGAGTGTTTTTATTACACTTTTTATTACAATGAGCTTTACTGGAAATGACAAAATCTCTGTCCCTTCACTCCTTCTGCTGCCTCCTTCCATAATGTCATCATTTTGGCCCATGTGGTTGTCAGGAAACCAAAGGACCTGTCAGCAACCAGGTCACACTCCAGTCTGTCCTTGTCACATCGAGCTGTGTCAGGTCCCTGTCCCTTTGCTCTCAGCTCCCCCCTGTGCCCAACATGCCAAGGGCTGGGGCAGTCCCTGAGGGTGTTTTTCCCTCTTGGCACATCATTCCCTTTTTCCTGTGTTAAGCACTTTATTAGTTAGTGCTTTTCCTATTTTCCTATTTTTAATAACTTTTAAAAGCTATTTTAAAAGTTTTCTATTACTCAAGTAATTTGGAGGCTGAGCAAAAATGAACTGAGCTGTCTTAGGGTTTTTACAAACTAGCTAGGATTTATCTCTGCCTCTAGAACTTCCTAGCAAAGGACATTGTTGTGGAATGTATTCCTATTTTTCCTATTTTTAAATAACTCCCCAAAGCCTGATGAGCTGGTGTTTCTCACTCCTTCTCTCCCAGCTTCTTGATCTTTGAATTCAAGGCTGCTTAGATCAGTTCCTCACCCAAGTTTTGGATTCACTGACATCATTTGCAGGATAAAAATTGGCGTTTAAGAACGAATTCCTTTCCCAAATTTCCCCTTCTGCTCAGAGGAGCATTGGTGGCCACCAACTTCACATCCTCGTGCTCTATGGCCCTTCCCAAGATTCCCTTCCATAATGTCATCATTTTGGCCCATGTGGTTGTCAGGAAACCAAAGGACCTGTCAGCATCCAGGTCACACTCCAGTCTGTCCTTGTCACATCGAGCTGTGTCAGGTCCCTTTCCCTTTGCTCTCAGCCCCCCCTGTGCCCATCCATCGATGGGATGAGGAGGTCCTTTCCCTTCTTGGGTCATTGTCACCTCTGCCTCCTCAGCTTCTCCTGCCTGCTCTGCTTGTCCTGGGTGTTTACATGGCAGCTCCACGTGCATGTTGGAGGCAAAGTGTGTCCTGCAGCCTCTGCCTGGCCTTCCCTCACCCAGCCTGTCACTGCTGTGACATCTGCAGAGACAAGGATGAGCTGCTCCCCCACTCCCCTGGAGACATGAGGGGCTCTCAGCTCCACAGCCATCCTTGGATCCAAGAGGAAGGATCCTGTTACCAACCCCTTCCACGTGCTGGCCCAATTCCCAGTGAGCTGCCGTGGGAGGAAGTTTGGGGTGGCACAGACACAGCACGAGGCCAGGGAGACCTGGGCACCAGTGCTCAGGGCTGTCCCTTCCCTTGCAGGTACATGGTGGATGCTGCTGACCAAGAGAAGATAGAGGCCTCTAAGAATGAACTGCACAACCTGCTGGACAAGCCCCAGCTGCAGGGCATCCCGGTGAGCCTCAGTCCTGCTGCCCAGGCTGGGCACTGCCAGGGCCCGCAGAGCACAGTCAGGGAGGGGCTCCCCTTCCTTGGAGCCATCACTTCCCTGCTGCACTGCTGAGGGACCAGCTGGGACAGTGACACTTCCTAGGTCAGAGCTGGGCCAAGCAACACAGAGGGAGCTTGGGGGCAGAGAGCACAGATCAGGCCCCCTGGGTAAATCTCTTACACAGATTCACACCTGATTTGTGCTGTGACAGGAAGGTGCTGTCTCCTGTGAGAGGGACTGCTGGGCTGTGACAGGTGCAGGTGGGACATGTCACAGGTGTGCTGTACCTGTGTGTTGCAGCCTGAATTGCTGCTAGTGAAGTCCAGGGTAAAGAAGCAAAACGGGACTTTGCATAATATCCACAGATGTTTAATTCAGCTGTGCAGTGAGGTGTTCCTGGAGAGTTCTGCTTTCTCTCTCTCCAGGGGCCTGGGGGCTGACCCTGGTCTCAGGGCAGTGCAAAGGTGTTTTGGTTTGGAAAGACAGGAGTCTGCTAAGGAAGGCAGGAGCCTCCCCTGAAATGGAGAATGTAAACCCTCCCCACCCCTCCGAATTGCTATAAATTTTAAATTAAGGGGCTCTCAGGCAAAAATATGGGAGCAGGAATAACAGTTCTTTACTAGGGAAGAAAATGAAAGGATAAAATAAACAATGCAGTTCACTCAGAACAACACTGCCAGAGTCAGAACCCAGCCTGACACGCTGTGGGTCAGGGGGTGCTGGCAGCAGTCCCATTGGAATTGTGGCTCAGCCCCTCCTGCAGTGTCAGGGGTGGCTCTGCTGGAGCAGGGATCCTGGAAAGGTGCAGTCTCTGGGCCTCTGGAGATCCAGGGAAGGAGAGGCAGCTGCTGTTCCCTGGGCAATCCAGTGCAGAAGCTGTGCTGGTGTTCCAGAATCTCCAGATTCTATCCGGAGGGAATGCTTGGCTCCTCCCTCTGGGCTCACATCTCCCAATGGGATGCTGTAGCTCTTATCAGCCATGCAGGGACATTCCATGGCTGTTATCAGCAGATGTCCCCTCCCGAGGGAGGTGTGATTGTGGTCAGTCAGAGAGAGATAAGGCAAACTGCCCACTTGACAAAAAGATAATCTGCCATATAGATGGTAATAGAAAACATCTTGCCTTGCAATCTGGAACAAAAGGTGAGGGCCAGTCAGGGAATAGGGAAGATGTGGCTCAGGAACATGGGAACAGCCATAGGAACAGGGGAAGGAGCCAGTGGGGTCTAGCAGCTTTTTGAGGGAAGCTTCTTGTGTCTTCCTGGACCAGGGAATTCCCCCAGGGTCTCCACACCTGTGGGGTGGCTGTGCACCATCCATCCCAAATCAGCATCCTTTGGAAGGAGCTAACTGAAGACTTGCCATGGATCCCAAATGTCCCTGCCAGCTAAATTCAGCTCCTGACACAGCAGGCTGCAGTCCCAGGCCTCTGGAGGCTCTTCTGAGAGAGGCTCCTGATTGGAACCAGGCTGGGGGAGATGCTCACCCTGAGCTGCTGCAGAGCCCAGCCCAGTGCAGGCTGGCTCTGTCCCTGTCAGGTGACAGTCACACGGCTGCTCTGAGGGACACATCAGTGATGCCACAAACAGCTGGTCCTGCTTTGGGCTGCCTGCCTGCACTGTGGGTTCCTCTGGGCAATCCAGTGCAGAAGCCTGTTCCAGAATCTCCGATTCTATCCGGTGGAATGGGCCAATGGGATGCAGCTCTTATCAACCATGCAGGGCAATGGCTGGCTCTGTCCCTGTGATAAAAGATAATCTGCCATAGATGGTAATGGAAACATCTTGCCAGTCAGGGGAATAGGGAAGATGTGGCTCAGGAACTTTAATGGGAACAGCCATAGGAACAGGGGAAAGGGCCAGTGGGGACAGCTTTTGAGGAGTGTCTTCCTGGACCAGGAATGCCCCAGGGTCTCCCACCTGTGGGGTGGCTGTGCACCATCCATCCCAAATCAGCATCCTTTGGAAGGAGCTAACTGAAGACTTGCCATGGATCCCAAATGTCCAGCTAAATTGCTCCTGACACAGCAGGCTTCCCAGGGCTGGAGGCTTCTGAGAGGCCTGGTTGGAACCAGGCTGGGGGAGACGCTTACCTGAGTCTGCAGGCCCAGCCCCAGTGCAGGCTGGCTCTGTCCCTGTCAGGTGACAGTCACACAGCTGCTCCTGAGGACACATCAGTGATGCCACAAACAGCTGGTCCTGCTTTGGGCTGCCTGCCTGCACTGTCTGCCCAGCACCCAGGGCTTGCTCCTGCTGGATGGAGTCAGTGCCAGCCACTTCACTCCGCTTTCTGCTCAGAGACAGGGAGAGGCTCCTGGGAGGGTGTCCAGGATGTCACAGTAGATGCTCCACAGAGGATGAGCTGTGGTGTGATGGTGTTCAAGGGGTCTGAGGATGAGGGAAGAGATGAGGATCTGACTCCATGTTTCAGAAGGCTTGATTTATTGTTTTATGATGTATATTATATTAAAACTATACTAAAAGAATAGAAGAAAGGATTTCATCACAAGGCTAGCTAAGAATAGAAAAAGAAAGAATGATAACAAAGGCTTGTGTCTCCGACAGAGTCCGAGCCAGCTGACTGTGATTGGCCATTAATTAGAAACAACCACGTGAGACCAATCCCAGATGCACCTGTTGCATTCCACAGCAGCAGATAACCATTGTTTACATTTTGTTCCTGAGGCCTCTCAGCTTCTCAGGAGGAAAAATCCTAAGGAAAGGATTTTTCATAAAAGATGTCTGTGATACTGTGGGGCCGTGTCCTCACTGGGAGCAGGGAGTGCACAGGAGATGCTGTGTAGGGCTAATTAAGGCAGTTAATTGAAGTGCTCTGCCTCCTGAGTGCTGCTGAAGGGGTTTCTTTGCCTGGGACATCCTGGTGGAGCAGTCAGGGCTGTCTGGTGGCACAAGCAGGCTCTGTTTCTGGGTGGCAGAAGCAGGTCCCTGCCTGGTCTGGTGGCTTCAGGTGCTTCAGGTGTCCCCTGTCCTGCCCTGCAGGTCCTGGTCCTGGGGAACAAGAGGGACCTGCCCGGTGCCTTGGATGAGAAGGAGCTCATTGAGAAGATGTAAGTGTGACAGTGTCCCCTGGGGGTGTGACACAGTGTGCCAGTGTCCCCCTGGGCACAGGGAATGTGACACAGTGTGACCCCTGCCCGTTCTTCCATGTCTCCCCCAGCACAGTTGCCCATCTGGGGTGGCACTGTGAGCCTGGGGTGGCACCGTGAGCCTGGATGGCTGTCAGACACGAGTGGCTGAGGATGTCTGAGGTGACACCTTGTGGAGACACAGAGGAGCTGGAGCCAGCAGTGCCAGGGCTGGTGCCACATGCCAGACGGTGGCGTGGGGGCCTGGCACAGCGTGGCACTGCCTACTGGAGCTGGTCTGCCCCCGATACTGCCCTGGACAGTGGGGCTGGGCTCCTCCACAGTGGGATGCTGCACTGGCTCACAGCATTTCCTGCACTTCAGCCACCTCCCAGAGCACCTCTGGACCTGGGCACCTGTGCAGCTCCCATTGCTGCTCCTGTGCAGCTCCCATTGCTGCTCCTGTGCAGCTGCCATGCTGCCAGCCCTCCCAAAACCTCCCTGCCCCATCTGCAGGGCTGGGGGACATGTGGAATTTGGTGGCCAGGGTCTCTGTGGGATCAGGTCCCTCCTGCCCTGTCAAATAACTCCCCCAGAGCACCCCCAGGCATGGATCCATGGGGCCTGACCCACACACAGCTCCTGGGGAGCCTGGGGAGCTGCTGCCCCTGCCCTGTGCCCTGTCTCAGAGCCCAGAGAGACCCCTCAGGGGCTGCCCAGGCTCTCTGCCATGGCCACCCCACCCAGCCCAGAGTGTGCAGCCAGACCTGCTCCCTTCCCTCCCCCAGGAACCTCTCTGCCATCCAGGACCGAGAGATCTGTTGCTACTCCATCTCCTGCAAAGAAAAGGACAACATTGGTGAGTGCTGTGGGCTGGGGTGATGGGGGGTGTGTTAGCTGGGGTGCAGGGGGAGGTGACAGCCAGAGACTGAGTGTCCCCTTGCCTCTGCAGACATCACCCTACAGTGGCTTATCCAGCACTCGAAGTCCAGGCGGAGCTGAGGGCCCTGGCTGGATGGAAGCTGCCATTGTCCAAGCCCATCCCCTCCCTCCTGCTCTGTCCCTCCAGCTCTCTCTCTAGATGGGTATTTTTAGGGGACCCCAGACTCTGCTGACATTGGGGCAGAGTCCTTGTTTTTATTGTAAAGAAGATGTCTGACTGCCCTCCTGTCCCCTGTCCTCTCCTGCCCCTCTCTTCCTCCATTTTGGCACTGTTCTGTTGTTGTCTGTGTATACAGTATATATATATGTATATATATTTTAATTTTTTAATTTAAGGGATAGTGCTGTTATTAAATTGGGCCCTGTGAGCAGTAGGAAAGCTGGGGCTCCCCGAGGCCAGCCAAGGGTCAGCGTTGGGAGGAGGAGGAGGAGGAGGGTGGTACCAGAAGGCAGCCCTTGGAGATGGGGCTGTGCCAGCTGCAGGCAGGTCCCTGGGGCTCCCTTTTCCCTTCTCTGGGTGTCTTGCTGCTGCCTCCAGGCACAGACCACCCTGGGGGTGTTGGGGGTGCCCACCTTGCCCTGCCTGTTTTGGGCTTGGGGTGGGGGATGTGTCAATGCCACCTGCAGGCCCCTCACCCCTCTGGGGGACAGGGATTAGCCACAAGCCGCTGCCATCATCCTTCCCCTGCTGCCTCCACTTCCCCAACCCCTCTTTGGGGTCCAGGGCCACTTGTCCCCCTGCCCCACGTGTCTCCTGCTCTTGTGCCTGGGCCAAATCCTGCCCACTGCCCAGCCTGGCTGCTGGGGATGATCTGGGGCACTGGTACCAGTGCTGGGGGCCCAGCAGTGCCAGCAGCCCCTGGGGGAGCTGGGGCTGGCACCTGCCTCCAACCTGCCCCCCTGTAACCTCCCAGTAACAGGAGAGCTGTGCTGGCTCCCCATGTGCCAAGGGGCATCACCTGTGTCCAGCTGGGGCTGCTGGCTCTGCCCTGGCCAGGGACATCCCTTGGGATGCCAGGGAGGGAGGGACACATGGAGGCACCTGGAGACACGCTGGGAAATATCTGTGCACCCTCAGTGCTGCTCACCAGACCCAGGGGTGTGCTCTGTGCCTGCTCCCCATGCCCTGCTCCCCATGTTTGCTCCACATTCCTGCTCCCTGTGCTCTGCTGTCTGTGCCTGCTCCCCATTCCCTGCTCCCCATTCCTTGCTCCCCATTCCTCGTTCCCCATTCCCCGCTCCCCATTCCCCTCTCCCCATTCCCCTCTCCCCCGCCATTCCCTGCTCCCCATGCCACCTCTCCCCATTCCCCCCTCCCCATTCCCCCATTCCCCATGCCACCGCTCCCCATTCCTTGCTCCCCATTCCCTGCTCCCCATTCCCCGCTCCCCATTCCCCTCTCCCCATTCCCCACTCCCCATTCCCTCTCCCCATGCCCCTCCCCATGCGCCCCTGCTCTGCTGCCCTGGCTGGGGGGCACAGGAGCTGTGGGGCAGGGCCAGCAGGGCTTGTGGGGACAGTGGTCAGGTGTGTGTGTGCACAGGGGGTGACAAAGGCTGTGCCATGTCTGTGCCATGGGCAGGGGCTCTGAGGTGCAGCTGGGGCCTGGCCAGGCTGTTTGGGGCCAGTCTGGGAGGCTGGGCTGGCACTGGAGGCTGGGTGAGCAGGGGAGGCAGCTGCTGGTCCCAGTGCAGGGCTGGGGCACACAGTGGGGGCCCTGCAGCCCCCCCAGCCCCTTCCCACTGGGCTCCAGGGTGTCAGGCCGGGAATTTACCTTCTGTTCTTGTTTTTGCAGAATTGCACAAAGAGAGGTTTCTTTTTGTTGGTTTTTTTTGGTTTTTTTTTTTTTAATTTAACGACTTGTAAAGTGTTGTCTCCCCCCCACCCTCCCTTTTTTTTTTTTTTTTTTTTTGTAAGAGATATTTTGACTCAGATTTGACCTCTGTTGGGAAATGATTCTTGTAACTGTACAATTTTTTTGCCTCCTAATAATAAATTAACAATTTTGCGTTGCGGGTGTGGTTGCTGCCACATTACTTCCTCACCATCTCTGCCACCCATCCTTGGGGGCCGTGCCTGGGAGGGAGGTCCCTGTCCCCTGGGTGGCACTGGGTGGCCATTGAGCAGGTACCTCTGATGGTGTCAGATCCTTGTTTCCTTGGCCTGGGTGCCAAGACCAGCTCAGACACACCATCCACGGCCATCATTGCTGCTGGGCCCTGCTGGGTCTGGGGGCCCTGCAGTGCTCCTGCCCCCTCTCCCTGCTCCCTCTGGGGGCTGTGCCCACTGCTGCAGGGCTCCTGTGTCATTTGGAGGTGCCTCCTTCCCTGTGTCCCCAGGAGCTGGTGGCCATCGCTGCTGGGGTCCTGGGGGTGCCCCTGCCCTGCCCTGTCAGCTGCCCCAGGGTGGGAGCTGCTCTGGCCCGGGGGTGCTGCCACAGGCACGGTGCCAGTGCTGCCTGCACCCCCTGCCCCTCCCCACGCCTGCAGCACAAGCCTGGCTTTGTTCACCCTTGGCCCAGGCTCAGGAGGAGCGATGTGGACCAGGCACATGAGAGGTGCCCTCCCCCAGCAGCCCAGAGCCACCAGACCCTCCCAGACCCTGCTGACCCTGCGGGCACTCCGAAGGTATGGCCTGGGTATGAGCCCCCTGCATCCCTGGGCTGAGATGAGACCCCTCCTCTCCCAAACCGTGGGGCCCAGCACGGGCTCGCAGGGAGGAGGATGAAAGGAAAAACCCAGTTTTGTGCTCTCAAAAGAAAACTGGGGCTTTTGTTTCCCTGGAAACGGCTGTGCGAAAGCGAAGCGCGCGCGGGGCCGGTGGGTGTTGCGCACAAAGGCCGCACTGAGCCCCTGCCTTTCACTGCCCCTGGCAACCGGCTCCCTCTCCCTGGCACTCCGGGGCTGGGCAGCTGCCAGCCCTCGGGACAAGGAGCTCTAACAGCTCCGGTGGACGGGGCTGCGTGGCCAGGCTGCCCTCGGGCAGATCCGTCCCGCCTGCTCCCTGACCCCCCTGGCCCTGCCGGGAACATGTGGGCTTGGAAACCCTGGTGCCCTGAAACCATCCTCATGGGACAGTTCTGTCCCTGCAATGGGCACAGGGAGCAGGGCCAGGAGCGCTGTGGGGCAGTTTGGGGGAGATGCTGTCACCCCAAGGGGTGCCGGGGGTGGTGGTCCCACATTTTGCCCAGCAGCACAGTGCAGCAGCAGCACCTTGGTTGTGCATAGTGCACGTGGGGAACCAGCAGGCTGGGGGGTACTTCAGCCCTGTGCTGGGCTGGCTGGACTTTACTGAGACCAGTTCAGGTCCTACAAACCACCCCAAACCCAGCCCTTCTGAGGGTGCCCTCTCACTCTCAGCATTGCCCCAGAGGGAGGCAGCAAAGGGGCTGGGGGCCTTTCCCCATCTCCCCTGGCTGCTGCCTGCTCTGGCCCAGCTGCTCCCTGCCCTCCTGCCCCCCAGCTGCCCATGCCCACCCCAGAGGCCCCCAGGTTTAGGGAAGAGCCATTCCAGGGGGCTCCCAGGGCTCAGCCCAGCAGTGCCAGCAGCTGCAAGCACGACGTGCTCTAGGTTACTGGTTTATTGAGCTCATACAGGGCACGGCTTGGATCCGTGGGATACGACCAGTTGGACCTTTTCCTCTTGGAGGGGCTGGCAGGAGGGGAGGGGACAGGAAGAGGGCAGTTTGTGTTTGCTGTGTCCTCTGGGAGCCATCATGGTCAGCCGCTGTAGTTTCAGGTGAGACCTTTCCGGCACAACGCCATCTCCAGAGCAGAGCCCCAGGGAGCCCGGCCGGGCAGCCGGGACAGGAGGGTGCTGCTGTCCTCGCTGACCTCTGGGCAGAGGCAAGAGGGTCACCAGGGTAGCCACGGGGACCGGCATTTCAATCCCACCTGCCCAATGCTGGCTTTGAAGCCCACGGCGCAGCCCCCTGAGCCGTCTCTTTCTCTTGTTCCACATCCAGACACGAGTACTAATGGCAGAACAAGGTTTGGTCTTGGGAGGAGGTGGTGAAACGATCGCTACGGCTCCCTGGTGGCACTTAGCATGGTGTGCCAAGGGCCAGGAGGGGCGGGGGGGTCTCCCGGGGCTTGTCGAAGAAGATGGAGGAGGACATCTCGGTTTTGAGCTTGCTGTCGGCGCTGCTCTCGCTGGAGGAGCCGTCGGGGCCGCAGCCCTCGCAGCAGCAGCAGCAGCAGTCCATGAAGGCCTGGCCCAGGGGACGGCAGAGACACAGGAGCAGGACGGGTGTCACCGAGCACTTAAAGAACAGGAAGAACTGGTTGATGAGGTTGAGCAGATCCAAGGTCTGCTTGGACATGTCGGGGGACATGTAGGCCACCACGATGTTGCAGACGTTCTCGGGGGTGGTGCAGAGCCCGTAGATGGCGGTCAGGGCGATGATGGTGCAGTTGAGGTGGCCCTCGCCCTGGCCCTGCTTGGCGCCCCGGCTCTCGCTCTTCTTGTCGGGGCCGCGGATGCGCCGCGTCACCAGCTGGCAGCTGATGGTGAAGAGCACGGGCAGGCAGAAGTAGCAGCCAAAGTACCACCACATGCGGGCGTTCTGGTAGGTGAGCACCAGAGAGTAGATGGACTCAGGCAGGTTGGACGAGGGTTTCATGGTGCAGAACTCGGTCACCCCGCCGGACACGGGCGACGTGTCCCGTGCCAGCTGCCAGAGCAGGATCTCAGGCACCGAGAGCGTCATGGACCCCACCCAGATGACGGCCAGCTTGGCGATGATGGACTGGCACTGCTCGATGGGCCGCGTGCTGGCCTGGGGGCTGGTGGCTGCGTGGAACCTGTCGATGCCCAGGGCACACAGGCTGAAGGTGGTGACTCCCAGGGACGAGACCTGGTGAGGGAGGAGGCACAACAGAGACATCACAGGGGGCTTGGCTCTGCCAGGCTCGGGACAAACTCCTGGCAGAGATGAGAATGTTGACTCCATGTTTCAGAAGGCTTGATTTATTATATATATATATATATATATATATAATATATATTATATATTATATTAATCGATATAATATATAATATATAATATATAATATATAATATATAATATATAATATATATAAAATATAATATATAATTATTATCATCTTACTATAATATGTTTTTTATTTTATTATAATATTACATATTAATATGTTAATTTAGATATAATAGTATATATTATATTAATATTATTATATTGTAATAGTAATATAATATATACTATATGTATATAATAATATAATAATATAATATACAGAATGTATTATATATATATTATATTAAAACTATGCTAAAAGAATAGAAGCAAGGATTTCATCAGAAGGCTAGCTAAGAATAGAAAAGAATGATAACAAAGGCTTGTGACTGACCAAGACAGTCTGAGCCAGCTGACTGTGATTGGCCATTAATTAGAAACAACCACAACAATGAGACCAATCACCTGTTGCATTCCACAGCAGCAGATAACCATTGTTTACATTTTGTTCCTGAGGTCTCTCAACTTCTCAGCAGGAAAAATCCTAAGGAAAGGATTTTTCATGGAACATGTCTGTGACACCTGACTACCTATGACCACCACCCCTCCTCCAAAGGCTGTAGGGAGGTCACAGCCTGTGGCTGCATCCCAGGGTTTAGATTCACCTTTCTGTGACTCCTGAAAGGTTAAAAATGTCCCCTGCCCCTGTAGTCCCTGCCCAGCTCCCCTTTCTGCAGAAGGAAGAAGTTTAGCTGGATGTCTGTCCGTCTGTCCATCCAGCCAAGGTGGGAACAGCAGGATTGTCCTTCAGGTCTTGCTCTGTGCTGGGTGGCTCTTGCAGAGGAGAAGCAGGGCCCATCCCACCCAGCAGCACCAGGGCTCCCAGGTTCCCAAGGCCTGCCTGGACAGGCCAAGGGAGTTGAAGGCGCTCTTGTCCCAAATCAGCTTGGGGCAATTTCCGCTGCATTGAGAATAGCAAGAAAAACATCCCCTCTGCCAGAGGAGGAGGCCAAGGCAGGGAGAGGATTCGCTGTGGCTCTGGGAGGGCTGGCCAGGACCGAGCAGCACTCCCAGCCCCAGAGCTGGGAGCCAAGTCCCACAGCCCTTGGCCAAGATGATGGCAGAGTCACATGCTGGTGTCCCAGTGCTGTGGCCACTCCTGGCCTCACGAAGCCATCAAACATCAAACCCCTTGCTGAAAGACCTTCCCAGCACTCGGGAAACCTCCCCGGGCTCCACGTGGTGCCCTGGGAACAGCCTGGAACAGCCTGGAACACTGCCCCCCACGACCCCCCAGCCTTTTCCTTGGCCCTGGGCTGGGCACTGCAGCAGCTGATGGCCAGAGTGATGCCAGCACTCAGCAGCACCATCGGCTATGCACAGCAGCATCTCCCCAGAATCAGGACACCAGCCCAGCACCAGCATCCTGCACCCAGCACCACCTCCCAGCATGTCCCAGCTCTGCCCAAAGCCCAGAGCCAGCACTCAGCACAGTGCACCTGCTCCATGGCTGGCTCCTGCAGCCCTTGGTGCTGCTGTGCTGCTGCCTCCTCCCCCCACACCCTTCCAAGGGCTCTTCCATCTCTCCTGGTGCCCTTGGTGCTGTGGAGCACCCATGTCCAGTGCCCTGGCAGGGATGGCACTGGTGGCATCAGTCAGTGCAGCACATCCCTGCACACAGCCTGTCCCCAGGAGCCCCTGTAACCAGCTTTGCTCCCAAAGCCTGGCCCTGTGCCACAGCACTGAGGGTGCATCTGCTTCCCACAGCATCCATCCAGTGCCTGAGCCACAGCCCCAGCAGACAGACAGGAACCCTGGTGTCCAGAGAGGTTCCCCCTCCCTGCTGACTCTGCTGGGATTTGGCTCTGGCCTGGCTGTGGCTCCTGCAGCTCCCCCAGCTGAAGCCCTGGAGCCCTTTCTGCCATGCTCTGGGGGGCAGGAGGGCAGGGCAGGACCTGTCCCCATACAGGACCTGTCCTTCCCAGCCTGTGACACACTCATCCTGCTGCAGCACCAACATCCCACCAACATTCCTGTCCCTTCCTGACTCCTCTGGGACCAAGCTGTCCCAGGGCACCCTGGTGCTGCTGAATCCCTGAACCTGCTGGTGCCACCCCCAGGGTTCTCTCAGGGGGACAGGGAGCCCTTGAGCAGCAGATCTTCCTCAGATCCTCCTCGAAGCAGGGTCTGTTTTGGGGACGTCACCCCTCCCTGGGACACTGAGCCAGCTTGGGCAAACTCCTGCCCCTCTCTGAGTCCACCCAGATACAGTTGGAAGCCTGAGGTGGAGGACAGGGATGGGGAAAACACTTCAGTTAGTGAGAGGATGGGGTGGGACACCTCTGAAAGGAGCAATGCCAGCTGGGCAGGGGCACAGGGGGGCTGCAAACACCCCATGCAAACACTCCATGCCTGTGCTGGGCTGGGCTGGGCAGGTTTGGGGCTGTGCAGGTTTGGGGCTGTGCTCGGTGGGACACCCTGGGCCTTCCCCCTGCACCCAGAGGAGCCAGGGGCACTGCTGGGGCTTGTGGGGCTGTGCCCAGCCAGGGACCCCTGCACAGTGCAGACCCTGGGCATGGACAGGGGACTGTACAGGGACTGTCACTGGAGACTGTCAGAGGTGACTGTCAGAGGTGATTGTCACAGGGCACTGTTGGAGGTGACTGTCACAGGTGACTGTCAGAGGTGACTGACAGAGGTGTGTGTCACAGGGACTGTCACAGGGACTGTCACAGGGACTGTCACAGGTGGCTGTCAGACACCGGAGGGCATGGACAGGGACTGTCAAGGACTGTCACAGGGACTGTCACAGGGACTGTCACAGGTGACTGTCAGAGGTGACTGACAGAGGTGACTGTCACAGGGACTGTCACAGGGACTGTCACAGGGCACTGTCAGAGGTGACTGTCAGAGGTGATTGTCACAGGTGATTGTCACAGGGCACTGTTGGAGTTGACTGTCACAGGGGACTGTCACAGGGACTGTCACAGGTGACTGTCAGGTGTGTGTCACAGGGACTGTCACAGGGGACTGTCAGAGGTGATTGTCACAGGGACTGTCAGAGGTGACTGTCACAGGTGATTGTCACAGGGGGCTGTTCTGGGGCAGGGCATGGAGCAGACAGGAACCCAGAGCACTGGGGTGGATGTTCAGGGGAGGGGCAGGTTCTGAGCCCTGGCTGGTCTGACCAAGCCTGAGGGGTTCTTCAGTGACCTGACCCTGTCTCTGAGCTCTTCCAGGTGTTTGCACCCTTTGATAAAAGGGGCATTGACCACAGAGAACAGGCAGGCTTGGTCTGTCTGTCCCACCAGGGCACAGCTGCACCCAAGGTTCCCTCGAGGGTGGGAGATGAGCACACCGAGGGCTGGGTTCCTGCATCAGCCCAAATCCTGCCCTCTGGGCAGTTTTGCTCATTTTGCCATCCCCTGTCCCCACAGCCCCTCTGCCCTCCTCAGTGGGTGCCTGGCTCTCCCTGAGGGTGGCCAACCTGTCACACCTGAGGTGTGAGGACAAACACAGATCTCAGGCTTCCAGACCTCATTCCTGGGCTGTCCCATTCCACCTGCAGCCCCTGCCCTGGACCATCCTCAGCAGCCCACAGTGGCCGGTTCCTGGGCCAGCAGGCTGAGCCCCCAGCTTTGGGGTGGGACAGGAACAGACAGATGGAGGGACCCTGCTGACAGAAGTCCCTGTGCTGGCTGGATGAGGGTCTGATGGGCTTTTTCCAGCCCTGGCAGCATCAGTGCTGGCTGCAGAGCCAGAGGGAATGTCACTCTGGGGACTGTCCCTCAACTCCTTGTGCCCCATTAGGGATCTCTGGCTGTCCTTGTGCCAGGCCAGCAGCCCCACAGCCTGCCCTGGAGCAAGAGGAGCTGAGTCCTGCATCCCCTGGGGCCCCGTGCAGCCCTTACCTCCATGAAGGGCACAATGCGACAGGACACGTCCCCCAGCAGCCGCTTCTTGGTGATCTCGTTGAAGATGACCACGGGCAGGCAGAAGAAGAGGATGAGGAAGTCCCAGAAAGCCAGGCTGGCCAGGATGGAGTTCCAGGCACTCTTCATGTAGTAGTTGTGCCACACGATGCACATCACGGCCAGGTTGGCCACGATGCCCACGGTGAACACGACGAGGGACAGGAACACGACGGCGTAGGCGCTGTAGGAGCTCTCGGTGACCGGGTACAGCGGGTTGTGCATCTGCAGCCGCCGGTCGGACACGGTGCTGAGGTTGGCTCGGGGCTCGGGCCCGTCCCGCTCCGTGGGGACCCCCGGGTCGGTGCTGGAGGGCAGCAGGGCCCGGGTGGGCTGGAGGCTCCCGGAGCTGAGGGGCCTCGGGAACTCCACCCGCACCCCCGGCCCGTACTGCTGCACGGCCCGCGAATCCTCCTCCGTGCCCCGCCGCTGCCTCTCGCTGCCCGCCGCTACCGGGGCTGTGCCCGCAGCCTGCCCGTGCCCGGTGCCGCCCGGGCCAGCCCTGCCCCGCATCCCCGCGGCCCCCGGGGCCAGCAGCAGCAGCAGCAGCAGCAGCAGCGGTGGCGGTGGCGGTGCTGGCGGTGCCATCGTGCCCCGCTCCGAGCGCTCTGCGGCCCCCGCGGCTCCGGGCGCGGCCGCTCGCTCCGGCTCCGCCGCGGCTCTGCGAGCCCGGGCAGCGCTGGGCAGCAAAAAGCGGCTGGAGGGGAGCCGAGCCCTCTGCTGGTCACCCACCGCCCGGGAGATGGGACAGCGGCCAGACTGGGCAGGCCCACAGCCCCGACACCCCCAGCATCTACCCCAGCATCGCCAAACAGCCCCGCAGCATCTCCCCGACATCCCACATCATGCCCCCCGGCATCCTGCAACATCCCCCAAACATCCTCACACCTCTCCTCAGCACCTCCACAGTCCCCAGCACCCCCAGCATTTTCCTCAACATCCCCAAACAGCCCCTCAGCATCCCTCCGACATCCCGCCAGCCTCCTGCAGCATCCCCCAAACCGCTCCCCAGCATCTCCACAAATCCCCCAGTATCCTCAAACATTCCCCAATATCCCCCCCAAATTCTCCAACATCCCCAAACATCCCTTCAGCCCTATCCTGGAATACCCAGTATGCCCCAACACCACCAGCATTTTCCTCAACACCCCCAAACAGCCCCACAGCATCCCTTCGACATCCCACAGCATCCCCAAACATCCTCCAAACCTTTCCCCAGCATCCCCACAAATCCCCCAGTATCCCCAGATATTCCCCAATGTCCCCCCAGCATCCCCCCAAAATTCTCCAAGATCCCCAAACATCCCTTCAGCATCCCCCTGGAATACCCAGTATCCCCCAACACCCCCAGCTTCCCTCAGCATCCCCAACATCCCCCAGGTTTCTCCAATACTCCACAACAGCTCCAGGCATGTGTGCCCCAGGTGGGCAGGACAGAGCTGCCAGTGGTGCCAGGGGTGCCAGGGTGGAGCACAGGGTGTTCTGAGTGGGTTTGTGGTGGGATGTGGGAGATTGCTTGTCAGGACCCAGGACATCCCTCTGGCTGTCCAGAACAGCCAGGACCCCAGCCAGGGGGCTCAGAGACCCTGGCATGGAGCCCAGAAAACCTCTGGGTTTGATTATGACCCGTGGAGCAAATTACCAGCCGTAGATGAAGATCTGCAAGCCACAACAGTTTAGGTAGAATGACAGTGAATTTATCAGAGGGTGGAAAAGGAGATTTTGGGGTTTTTAGCATGGGGGTTCAGGGGGAAAGATGGAGGGATCTGGGCATGTCCAGCCTTTCTCCTTCTTATTCTTGGCCTCCATCTTCTGCTGTGATGTTGGCACTTTGGGATTGGTTTAGAGTAGAAGCTCACTGTCTAACATAGGTGATAGGTGTTGGAAAGGAATTGTAAACATTGCACATGTAGTTTTTAGTATAAAGACATAACATCACCCTGGGGGCAGGCAGAGTGCCTGGAACTGTCCTGCTGGATGGACCTCAGCTGGACAGGAGAAAGAATTTTATAGATAAGATACAATAAACAACCTTGAGATGGAGAAATGAAGAGCTCTGACTCCTTCTCCAAGCGCCAGGCTGGGAAAAGAGACTTTCCAACTTTTCTCGGGGTCACTGTGAGCAGCTAAAGATCCCAACAATTGGTGACAGAGATTTGGAGTGGGACGGCCCCTTGCCCTACTCACAGCCACACTGTGCTCAGCTGGCACTTGGTGCTGGGCCACCACAGCTGGGCTGGCACAGACTCTGGGCGGGGGGGACACAAGGAGTGAGTGTCCCCAGATCAGAGGGCTCAGTGAAGCACAAGCCCCTCATCACCCCTGCCCCGGAGCTGTTCTCAGAGTGTGTCACAGCGAGGGTCAGCCAGGGCTCAGCTGTGCCCAAGGGCTCTCCCTTCTCATGATGCCTCAGGTTTTGGCTTTTCTATTTTTCAGGTTCTGTTCTGCTTTAGTGTGTGGGTCTGGGCTTCACATTAGGGGATGGTAAGCTCTCTTCACAGAGCAGGGAGACAAAACAATTCCTTCTCTAGCTGGGGACCAAGGACAAATGATCCAAGTCTCAGGCCCAAGGGCAGAAACAATGTGGAATGAAGAGAGAAAAACAAGAAGGATGGAACTGCATGGGTAAAGCTGGAATTGGACAATTAACTCCAATATGCAAATGGATCAAAACTTATAAAGTGTGAGACCCCATGACCAGGTGTCCATTTTGTGACCATTTTGGGTTCACCTGGGGTGTAGCCCTGGCTGGTGTTGGGATACAGGCCCCTCAGGGCACAATCCCAGAGGCAAATCTAAGCACAAGGATTGAACTGAAACCCCTGGAGAGACTGAGATATATAAAGCTACACTGAAACAGAAATATAGATTTAGAATATAGATTTTAGCTTTTAGTAGAAACTTATACTCAGTGCCTTGAGTATCTAAAAAGCTGGAATAGAGAACAAAAGCTTTTTTGTCTTTAGGCACAATTCTACGAAAGTAGTGGTATTTCTGTAAGATTGCTTTGCCCCAGACAAAATGTAAACTGCTGGGCTCTTGTGCTGCCCAAGGTGGATCCATGGAGGCCTCCTAATAAATCCCTACTTTATTCTTTAACTCTGTCCAGCCTCTGTTTTAGGTGAGCCTTCACCAGACATCACTCACACTCTTGCAGCCACGTGCTGCTCTCTGACTCTCAAATGCTCTGATGTTTGAGCACCATTTGGAAATTTTTCATGAGAAAAGGAGGATTTTGGCTCCTGCTGGGCTCTACAGGAGCAGACTGGCAGTGCCCAAGGTCTGCCCTGCAGCCTCAGGGGGGATCACTGGCCTGAGGAAGAGCAGCTCAGCCTGAGCCCCTGAGAGCCAAGGATCTCACAGGGCTCCTGTGAGCTTCAGGTGCCTGTGGATGTGACAGTCTGGTCACAGAGAGAAAGCCAGATAAGCCTTCCCATTAATTGGTCTGGGAAGTTTTAGGGAGGCAAAGAATGGTAAACAAATGGTGAACAATCTGCAGCCTCTGTTTTGAACAAATTGTTTTTCTGGTAAGGAGTTTACCAAAGGGTAGTTCCTTAATTAACCAACGGTGTTACAGGTGTTATTTAGAAGCAGCCAGGTTCTGGGTGAACAATGTTGGTTATAAATATCATGAGACTGTAATAAAGATGCCTTTTTAGCCCTCTGATAGTGGATGGAGTGTGTCACTATCCCCAGTGCTGACTCAAAGGTGACAGGCTGCAAGGATTCCAGGGAATCTGTAAAAGTTCACGTGACCACCTCAGGGTTCATGACTGCTCTGGCCTTGACCCACTGCCCTATACCTGAAATGATCCAGGTATCTTCCTCAGTGGAGAAAAAATGCCCCAAAGAGCTGAACTGGGTACAGTTTGAATGGGGCACAGCGCCGTGCCCGGGGGTGCCAGCAGAGTCAGGGCAGGAGCAGCTTGGCCAGCCCAGCACAGAGAGGGTTAAATGAAGGATGAGTAACTTGAACTTGCTCCTCAGCAAACCCCAGTGCTGACCCAGCTCCCTCTGCCAAGCTCAGGCAGGAGAGAAGGGGGCACCAGTGCCCACAGCAGGCTCAGGGGTGATGGCACTGCACCGTGGCCAGGCCTGGGCAGAACCCACGCTGTGCCAGGGGCCAGGATGGGCAGCCCCCAACACCCCCTACACATCCTCCACCAGCACCCAACTTCCCCCCAAAATCTCCAGCAGCACCCTAAGATCCCCCAGCACCTCCAGCACCCCCAGACTGCTGAGCAGGGGATGAGCAGGGGCCAGGCAAGGCCGGGGGCAGGAGAGGAGCAGCATGAGCAGCTCCCTCCCTCCCTCCCTCAGTGCCTCATCAGCTCGGAGGAGGGAGCCCTTGGAGCGTTGCTCCTGCCAGGTGCTGGCAGCCAGGTGCTCTGCAGGAGCTGAGCTATTTTTATTTTTTTTATTTTTAGTTTCATTCCGTGGCATTGCACAAGGGCCAGGCGTTGTCACGGAGCTGCCTGGAGACGGCAGGAGAGGTCACTGGGGCAAGGTGACACTGCAGTGGCACAGGAGTGACCCCAGGCTGGCTCTGTAACCCAGGGCATCACTGTCCAAGCTGCCCCTTTGGGGTGCTCCTCTCCCTTCCCTCCCTGTTTCCAGTGGCTCACAATGAGCTGGAAGCAGGCTGGCCCAGACAGCAGCCCAGACACTGCCTGGCAATGGCACATTTATCTTCTCCAGCCTGAATTCTCACGGGCTGAGGCTGTTTCCTGGGAGATGAGAGTGTATTTTGCAGATGTCTCCTGGGAGGGGCCTCACCAGAGTCCAAATATTCCACTGGGACCCAGGAGAGGTTTTTTCCTTCATCCCCCCCTTCCAGGTATTTCATTCAGCCCTCTGGGTTTTGGACAAGTCTGCATAAAAATCGTACACTACAAACATCCCCCCATGTTGTGGCCCACAGGGACACCCCCAGCAGCACATTCCAAACCCAGGAACACATTCCAAACTCTCTGAGGGAAGAGGGACACAGGTCAGGAGTGTTCCTGAGCCTGCACTGCACCACACCAACAGACTGCCCCATCCTGGGGCTCTTCACAGCTGTTCCTCAGGGACAGGAGAGCTCTGCTGCAGCCAAGGGCAGGTGTAAAACCACCTGGGGATCTGTAAAACCACCTGGGGACCTTCAAAACCACCTGGGGACCTTCAAAACCACCTGGGAATCTGCAAAACCACCTGGGAATCTGTAAAACCACCTGGGGACCTTCAAAACCACCTGGGGACCTGTAAAACCACCTGGGGACCTTCAAAACCACCTGGGGACCTTCAAAACCACCTGGGGATCTGTAAAATCTGTAAAACCACCTGGGGATCTGTAAAACCACCTGGGGATCTGTAAAACCACCTGGGAATCTGTAAAGCCATCTGAGGATCTGTTTCACCCCCCACGGTTCCCCAGGTGCTGGGGTGGTGGAACAGGGACACATCTGATCCATGGTGGGAGCATGATGAGGGTACAGCACCAGGGCACCAGGGGCAGTGGGTGGCACTGCTGGGACCCCAACTCTCTGAGGAGTTTCTCAGAGTCCCTGCTTGCCCTGCAGGATGCCCCTGGGCTCTCCTGCTCCAGCATCTCCCTCCTGGAGGGGCCCAGTGGGGTGAGCTGTGCGTGGTCCCTCTGCCACTGCTCACTGAGCTGGGAGATTCTGGGGGAAAGGAAAGTTTGTCCTTGGAATTTCTGAGGGAGAGTTTCTCCTGGGAATTTCTGGGGGAAAGGAGAGTTTCTCCAGGCCACTTGCTCCAATGCAAGCCCAGAAGAATGGCTGGGATGGAGAAAGCTTGAAAGGCTGGGCAGCAATAAGGTAGCAGTGCCTGCAAGGGTGATGCTGGTGCTGAGATGGGCAGTGGGGATGGGCAGTGGGGATGGGCAGTGGATGGGCTGAGATGGGCACTGGATGGACAATGGATGGACAGAGGATGAGCAGTAGATTGGCAGGGGATGGGCAGGGGATAGGCAGTGGGGCAGGGCACAGGATGGGCAGGGGGTTTGGGCAGTGGATTGGGAATGGATGAGCATTGGGATCGCAGTGGATGGGCAGTGGATGGGCAGTGAGGAGGGGCACAGGATGGGCAGTGGATTGGGAATGGATGAGCATTGGGATGGCAGTGGATGGGCAGCGGATGGGCGTTGGGATGGCAGTGGATGGGCAGGGGATGGGCAGTGAGGAGGGGCACAGGATGGGCAGTGGATTGGGAATGGATGGGCATTGGGATGGCAGTGGATTGGGAATGGATGGGCAGTGGATGGGCAGGGGATGGGCAGTGAGGAGGGGCACAGGATGGGCAGTGGAGCTGCCTGTGTGCAGGATGAGGAGCATCTTTGCCAGCTGCCTGTGCCAGCGATGCTGAGCTGCTTGCCTGGGGCTGGGAGGGCAGCAGGGATGAGCTGCCCTGTCCCCCAGGTGTGCAGCACCTGTCACCCTGTCCCTGAGGCTCCTGTCCATGTGTCCATCATGTCACAGAGCACCCTCACACCGAGCTCTGGGGATGCCAGAGCTGCCCAGTCCCTCATCAGCCCCTGGCAGTGAGAGCAGACCCAGCACAGCTCAGCCCTCCCAGGGCCCTGCAGGGCTCAGACTCCTTCACCCCTGCTCTGTCAATGAAAACAGCTTTTTTCTTAACTCATATTCAGTGTCAGAACCCGCGAGGCTTCAGCCAGCCTTCTGCCAGGGCTGCCAGAGCTCTCTGTGACACACACACAGCAGCAGAGCTGTCCTGGTGGCCCTGCACAGGTGGCAGAGGGGACACTGCTCTAGACCCCCCCACTCCTGGGCGAGCCGTCACCCCTGGCCCCGCTCCTGCTGCGGACTGCGGGCACGTGGGGCACACAGAGCCCGTGGGAGGAGGAAAACGTTTCCCTTTGTTTCCAGCAAACAGCGGGGCAGCGGGAGCAGGGCAATAACCGGGCTGGGCCGCGCCTGTTTGCCCAGGCGAGGAGCGAGAGGGCAGGGAGGGGACACAGCAAACACAGAAACACACACGGGCACAGCCGGGCCGGGGCTCCGGCTGCTGCTGGGGGCTCTGGGCACCCTGAGGGTCCCTCAGGGACCACACCCTGTGGATTTCTGTCATTTGTCCTGCCCAGAAAGGACATTGAGGCCAGCCCAATGTCTGTGCCAGGCCTGTGACACTGGGGCACAAAGCTGAGCCTGCCCCACCACACTGGGGGCTCCCATCAGTGTCCCCATGGCACTGATCCCACACTGGAGTGCCCATCACTGATCCCATGGCACTGATCCCACACCCTGGGGGCTCCCATCAGTGTCCCCATGCACTGATCCCACACTGGGGGTGCCCATCACTGATCCCACAGCCTGGGGGTGCCCAGGGCACTGATCCCACCCTGGGGGCTCCCATCAGTGTCCTCATCACTGATCCCAAACCCTGGGAGTGCCCATCACTGATCCCATGGCACTGATCCCACACCCTGGGATTCCATGTCCCTGGGGGTGATCCCCATGGCCCATCACTGATCCCATGGCACTGATCCCACACCCTGGGGGTGTCCATCAGTGTCCCCATCACTGATCCCACACCCTGCCAGGATCTGGGATGGGAGAGGGGAACCTGGGGGCTTCCTGCAGAGGCAAGGAGGGAGTCAGAGGATCCCATCCCCTCCAGCCCCAGCTCTGTCACTGCTCCCCGCAGTGGGGGATGGTGTGCAGTGGAAGTTGGGGCTCTGGGGAGTGAAGCACCCTCAGTGTTTGCCCTGCAATCCCCGGGAGTGCCAACCAGGAGCCAGGGCAGGCTCTGGGTCTGCAGTTTCTCCTTCCCTGCTCCTGGAGATGATGAAAAGCTGCTCCTGTCTGCCCATGGCACTGCTGGAGTGACTCACAGCCCCCAGGGCCTCTGTGGGATCCCAGCCCTGCTCCATGCGTGGGTGTCCCAGCAGTCACTGCTGTAAAGCACCGCAGGAACTCCCAAAGCCATTTTACAGCAGGAAAACCCAAATGACAGAGGGGTTTCCCCGGAGCCCCAGCAGGAGCCGATTCCCGGGGAGCAGCCCAGGGACAGCCAGGCACTCCTGGGCTGTGCAGGGAAGTGTTCCCAGCCCTGGGGCAGGGGCAGCCTCGCTGTTTTCCCAGAGGAACTGAGAGCCCACAGCAAGGTCAGCTCAGGCAGAGGCAGCATTTGCACATGGAATTGAACCAGCAATGCTCTGCAAGCAGCAAAAGGCCATTGGGAGAGGCTGTGAGCTCTCCCCTTGGTGGTTCACCTTTAAGCTCCCTGTAAATGTCAGGGAGAAGTCACAAATGTGACTTGGAGCAAAAAATTTCCCAAGTGTAGAAAATAAACCATCCTCAAGTCCACTACCTTTCTTTTGGCATGAGCATTTGGTTTCTCCATTTGTGTCAATTCAGTTCCCTCTGTCTCTAGCAAGAAATCCTTCATCTTTCCCCGCTGTGGGTGAACCTCCTGCTCCCTTGCTGCTGTGTGCCCACTCTGGCCATTCCCCACTGTGCCCAGGGCCTCCAGAGCTGTGCCAGCTGGGGTTTGGGTGCCAGCTGGACAGGGGGTGCTGCAGCAGCTCCCCAAAGCCCTGGAGCCATCCTGGTGGGGGTGATGCGCTCATTCCCTGTTCTAGCACCACTCTCAGGGTGCTGCAGCATCCCTGGCTGCTCTCAGGGAGCCCCAGCACCTCCTGCAGCCAGGAGAGCCCAGCCCTGCTGGCACTGAGGCTCCAGAGAGCCACGGGGAGGCTCTGGGGGCAGAGCTGGTTCAGCTGTGCTCAGCCAGTGTGGGCTGGGGGGACCTGTGCTGCTGCACCCCACCTGCTCTGGCACTGGGGAGCCCCTGTGGAAAGCAGCCTGGCCATGGAGCCCTGAGCCAGGCACGGCTCTGCTGCCCAGCCATGCCCTGCCCCTGCTGTTCTGGGCTCTGGGCAAAGGTCAGGGCCATTTGTGCTTCCAGGAACACTCGTGTGGGAACTCTGTCCTCTGGGAACACTGTCCTTTGTGAATAGTGTCATTTGGGAATACTGTCCTTTATGAATACTGTCCTTTGGGAACACTGTCATTTGGGAACACTCTCATTTCTGAGCACTGTCATTTGAGAACATTGTCCTTTGGGAATAGTGTTGTTTGGGAATATTGTCATTTGTGAACACTGTCCTTTGGGAATACTGTTCTTTGGGAACACTGATGTTTGGGAATACTGTAATTTGGGAACACTGTCCTTTGGGAATACTGTCCTTTGGGAACACTTTGAGAGCTCACCCTCTCCATCCTGCCCAGATCCTGCACCCACAGGCAGCCCCTGATGCCGTGATGCACTGAGGGACCCCAAAGTGACACAGTCTGTCCCTCATGTGCCCTCCCCAGAGCCTGTGCCACAGCTCAGCCCTCCCTGCAGGGCTGGGGCAGCACCAGGGGCTGGAACAGGGTGGGCAGGGGGAACTGGGGGCACTCCCTGCCTCCCTGGGGGAGATCTGGGGGGTCCTGCTGGTTTTGGCTGGCAGTGCCAGGGTGTGGGGGCAGGACACAGCCCCCAGGCTGCCCAGCTCTGGGGGGAGCACAGTGACAGGGCACCACAGTGACATTTGTCAGCTGTCCCGGGCTCCCAGCCTGGCTGGGGACAAAGGTCACCCTGCAGAAACTTCAGCTGCTGGCTGGTGGAAAATTCCCTGCTTTGCACACATGCAAATGAGGGTGGGGAGCTGTGCCCACACCCCTGCCACTGCATTCCCTTCTCCAAGCCCCAGCCAGGCAGGGGGTTCCATTCTGCCCCCACTAAGGTCACCATCACATATACTGGCCCCCCAAATCCTGTCCTTGGCAGGAGCTGTCCTGGCACAGGGCATGGCTGTGTCCCCAGCCTGTCTGTGACCTGGGGGGCTGTGCCCCTGCCATGCAGACCCCCTTGCTCTGGGGCCAGAGAGGCCTTGCTGGAGCCACATCCAGTCGGGGCCCAGGGGTGTCTCATGGAGCAGGTCACATCCCCATTGCTGTGCACAAATGGGGAGAAAGGTTATGCCAGGATCCTTGGACACAGGAGGCCATGGGAGGAGACAGGCATCCATCCATGCTCTGCCCTGGCAGTTTGGTACCTGTGCCCACTGCAGGGCACTGCACAGTGCTGATGCTGCATGGTGTGGTGTGCAGGAGCCCCCTGAGGCCCCAAAGCTGCACACCATAAGCTCTGAGGTTACCCACAGACCAGGCTCAGGCTCAGACCAGGCTCAGCCCAAAGCTGCACACCATCAGCACCATCAGCTCTGAGGATATCCACAGATCGGGCTCAGGGAAGGGCACAGGACAGGAAGGGAATATCCTAAGCCTTTACCTGCAAAGCCCTGTTACTGCCTGGGATGCTTGAAGGATGATGCAGGAAGGGAAAAACCTCCCTGCAAAGCTTTTTACCTTGCAGATTCTCTGCACTGTGGGATGCCCACTTGACAGCCATGAGGACCTGTCCTGGGGTGGGCAAGATGTGTTCCACAGTGTTGGAGCTGCTCTACCCAACATGTGCAGTATCAGCAGAGAGGTGCAAGTGGGGCTCCTCAGGCTGTCAGCACCATCCATGCCAGGCTCCAAGCCCTGCCAGCTGCAGGACAGAGCTGTCACCCATGGCTGTGGCAGGAGAAGAGCCAGAGGGAGAGGATAGAGAAATCCCCAAGCCACCTGGGCAGTTTTCCCCTCTCTGTAGTGACTCAGTCCCATCAGTGAATTGCTCAGCACTGACTCTCTGACCCACAGGGCCTTCAGCCAGCAACCCACAGGGGCCTGGAGCTCCTCAGTGCCACAGTGAGGCCAGCAGCCTGCAGAAACTGTCCCCTAGGTTCAGGTCAGAGCTCCAGCTCAGAGCCAAAGCCAGGCCCTGAGTCACCAGGTGACCAAATGCTGCTGGAATGTCTCAGGTGTGGCAGCACCATGGGTGATGTGAGGCAATGCAGCAGCAGCTACACCTCAGTGCTGGCAGCACTCGTGACTGCAGCTGGGGGAGGTCTCTGCTGTTCACAGCTTTGGGCAGTCGCTGAGGAGCTGATGAGACTCAGCTGGCGCATGTCCAATGTCTGCCAGGATTTGGGTTCCTCTTCCCTGGGAGAAGCTACTGAGCTCCAAGGAAGGCTCCTCATCCCCCTGTCCCTGTCCCTGACAGCAGAGCCATGGGCACAGTCTGCTGCCTACAAATCCTGTAGGAACCTTTCCTGCCCACTCCACAGAGCCAGAGGCACCAGCTGGGGACAGAGCCAGCCCCAGGCACCACATCCCCTCCTGTGACAGGACCTGAAGGAACAGCATGAAGCTGGGCCAGGGCAGGCTCAGTCTGGAGATCAGGAAAGGTTCTTCCCCCAGAGGGTGCTGGCACTGCCCAGGCTCCCCAGGGAATGGGCACTGCCCCGAGGCTGCCAGAGCTCCAGGAGCTCTGTGATAAAATTCTGGAATGGCTGCCCAGGGAGGTGGTGCAGTCCCCATCCCTGGGTGTGTTTAACAAAGCCTTGGATGTGGCACTGGGTGCCAGGGTTGAGTTGAGGTGTTGGGGATGGGTTGGACTCGATGATCTTGAAGGTCTCTTCCAACCCAGTGATTCTGTGAATTCTGTGAGTGTTTAGACAACGTTCTCAGGGATGCACAGGGTGGGATTCTGGGGTGTCTGTGCAGGGCCAGGAGTTGGACTCAGTGATCCTTGTAGCTCCCTTCCAGCACAAGAGATTCCATGATTCTCTGGTTCTGTGATGGAGCAGGGCCCAGGGCTGGCTGCAAACCCAGCAGGGATGATTTGTATTCAGGGCAGAAGGTCCCTTGGTTCCCCCAGGCTGTCTGAAGTCCTAATGGTGGTCATGGAGGTGGCCATGCAGGTGGCCATGCCCTGCCCAGCCTGACAGGTCTCTCCCTCCTGCCTGGGACACTCAGAATACCGAAACATTTCTCTGCTCTCCCTGTACAGGAGCAATCCTGGGGCTGCCAGCAGGGAGCAAGGTCAGAGGGGACAGCAGGAAAGTAGGATCCAAGTGCTGATACTCCATGAATATCACATGACAAAGCTCTGGAGGACTTCCAGCACCTCAGGACCTGACATCCCTTTGTCTGAGTGAGCCCCAAAGAAGGGACAGGAGAGCAGAGGGCCAGTGCTGAGCAGAGCCAGGGGGCACAGCCGGACTGCTCCTGCCCTGTGTGCCTGTGGCTGTAGGGAACCCATGGAATGGAATATCTGGGCCATCTCCCCACTGCCAGCGTGCAGCAGGCTGGCAGATAAGATACCACGGGCAGGTATTTCAGTGAGTGCCATATCAGGCTCCAGCACCAGGGAAAGGACAGGCTGCCAGGGAGGTGCCAATGCTGCCAGGGAGGTGCCAATGCTGCCAGGCAGTGCAAGGACATTGCTGCCAGCCCAGAGTGCCAGCCCACTCCTGCAGCATGAGGTGATGCCAGCAGATACCCCATGTCTTCCTCCTCTCCCAACACTTTGACAGACAGCAGTCAGAAAAGACACCCACAATGAGAAGGAACAGCTAAACAGCAGCAGCTCTGCCTGAGTCTTGTGGAAGGTGAAGAGAGCAGTGTTTGGAGGTGAAAAATCCTGCAATAATAACAATTGCTGATGCATCCAGAACCTTCCCCAAAACTGTTCTGTCGCTGCCAGTTGAGAGAAGCCCATGCAGAGCAGACCTGACGTGGCAGCCCTGTGCTGTGTCTCAGCCCTCAGGCCCAGCCATGCCCCTTGTGCAAACACCTCAGGCTGGGGGTGGAGAGAGGCTGACAGAGACCAGGAGAAGTGTGAGAGACTGAGTCAGTTCCACTTAAAATAGAAATCCCCTGACATCAAGGTCTGGCCCTGAGTTTTGGTGCGTGCTTGGAAGGAAGTCATTGCTCCTCCTGCATTTCTGCTCTGAGCTTCACCAGCATAATTTGATCAGTGCCATGGCCCCAGTTAGGAGGTCACCAGTTCGCTGGGGACAATACCTGCTTTTAGGTACAATTGAAGACACAAACAGTCCCTGGAACTTGGGGAAATGTTCTGCAATTTCTGCTGTCCAACACAGCCTTTAGCCTACAGTGCCTTTCTCATCCCATCTCATCTCCTGTGCCACTGGCAGAGATACCTCTGGTCCCTCATTCATGTTTAAGCTGGGCACCCATCTTCAGGCACCTCCTCCCCTGAGCTTTGTTGAAATGGAACAATTTGCTGAAATTACTTTTTCCTCTTTTCCCTATCACTATTTGCTCACTTTTCTTCTTGTCCTGTATTTGCAGATGCTCAAGTTTTCTAACCTCAGCCTGGAAGATAGAAGGACCCTTCCAATCCCACTGGTCTTTTCCCACTCAGTGATGGAGAAGTGACAAGAAGCATTAACTGCTGGCTGCCAGTCACTCAGTGTTGCTGTGGTTTCCTTGGAGTCTCCTTTGGATGGCTGCTGAGCCTGGGGTATCCTGACAAAATCATGCTGATGGGTCACTGCAGAGGTCTCCTCTCGCAGGAGCCCTGCAAAATCCATCTACTGAAGCTCCAGGTTTTCCATGCTGGTTCCCATACTCCTCCCTCCCCCTCTGCCTGATTCCAAACACCTTTGTGACCTTGACTGACCGAGCTCTGCCCAGCTGCCCTGCCAGGAGGAGGGGCTGAGCCCTCCCGTGTGGCTGGGCAGGCGTGGGCAGTATCTGCAAACCCTGAGTCAGGCTGCAGGAATGCAGGCGGGATGGGGTGGCAGGGAAGGACAACAAAAGGACAACAACATGCCCACGATGCAGGGGATCTCCCGGGCTGTGGGTGGTGTCTTTCCCTGCAGGTGGCATGGCCACAAGCCCTCATGCTCACACCTGTAGCAGCGTGGGGTTTAGATGGTGGTTGCTGCTATTTCCCAAGAAGCATCTGCTGTGGAAAAGCTGCTTGGGTAGGCATTCAGGCAGAGCAGTCAGGTTCACACACCACACTCACCGTGGCTAGCTCAGCACAGAGAGGCAGAAGGGCCTTTTGTATCATAAATTCCAAGGAAGGTTTATTCCAGCACAATGAAGGGAAAATAGGGACAAAAGACACTACATGGACCATGTGCTGTGCACAGGTTTAAGTGTGGGGTCAGTGGCCAATGACCTGAGGGCACAGGGCAGGGCAAAGGGCACCAACCTATAGGGGAAATGTGGGATGAACACTTGAGGTGGGCAGGGTCAACTGGCCCATGGGGGAAGCAATCTAATGTAGATTGGCAATAGTGCTGCACAGCACCATGGGTTGAGTCCTCTCTTTCAGCCTAGGTGGGGAAAACTCTATGGTAGATCATTCCAGAGCAAAGCCTGGAGGTTTCTGAGGGGTTTTTTTACGTTCCCAAACACACCTGAACCTTGTTGTGAGCCCCACCTCTGCTGGGGTAGTGGTGTCCCCTGAGCAGCCCCTTTCCTGGGCAGCCTTAGTGCCCTGCACTGGGGTGACACCACTGGGATCTTCTCCTGGGTGAAGCCTGTCCAGCCACGTCTGGGAACGTAAAAAACCATCAGAAACCTCCAGGCTTTGCCCTGGAAAGATCTACCATAGAGTTTTCCCCCCTAGGCTGAGAGAGAAGACTTCCCCCATGGTGCTGTGCAGCACTATTGCCAATCCACATTAGATTGCTTCTCCCACTGGCCAGCTGACCCTGCCCACCCCAACTGTTCATCCCTCATCCCCCTACAGGTTTCTGCCCTTTGCCCTCAGGTCATTGGCCACTGACCCCACACAAAAGCCCATGCACAGCACATGGCTGTGTCTTTGTCCCTGTTTTCCCTTTGGCGTGGTGGATGCAATAAACCTTTGCTGGAATACACCATACAAAGACCCTTCCTGTCTTTCCTCTGCTGAACTATCTGTGGTGTGTGTGCATGGACTTGAAACGGCTGCTCTTGTGGCCTTACTCTGAGCAGCTTCTGAAGGAGATGCTTTGAGGAAGGCTGCAGCATTTCTAGCACCCTGCCATGCTGCCACAGCCTTGGATCTGCAGGGTTGCAGCAGGGCCAGGGTGATCACCAGCACAGAGCCTCTCTCAAGAGTTTTTCTCCTGGAGTCACACTAAGCAGAGCCCTCCCCAGCCCTGGGGAACAGAAGCAATGCTGCCCACCACAGAGGAACCAGGGCACAGAACATGGCTCTGGTGCCTTCAGATCATCCCCTCTCCACAGACCTCCATGGACTGGGCAGGTTTGAGGAGGGCACAGCCCCAACCATCACTCTCTGCACACCATCCCCAGCTGCTCTGGCAGCTCTCTGCAGCTCTCTAGGATTTCACAGGGGCTCTGCCTTTGTGGAATCCAACCTTATTCTCCAAGAACACGTTCCCAGCAGCTGCTGGAAGCAGCACCACCAGCCTGGCCAGCACATCAGCAACTCCTCAGCCCACAGACAACAGCACTGGGCAAAGGGATTGCAGTTCCAGGAATTGTCCCAGCCAAGGCACAGGTGTGTGGCAGAGGCTGAACACACACAGACACCACTGGCACCTCAGCCCCATAAAGCTGGACCAGGAAATCCCTCCTAGGCTGTACCAATGGGGTGCATGATGGGGCTTGTGCTTCCTCTGGGCCAGGCACATTATATGGTGTAAATTCCTTGGAGAAGGGGATTTTTATTAAAATCAACTCCCTAATGTTGGAACCTTGGATACTGAGAGTTTTGGGCTTTCTGTGCTGACAGGAACTGACCTCCAAAGAGAACCCTGCATTGACCTGAGGCCATGGAGAAGCTTCCAAAATGGAATGACAGACCTGGGATTGTGGGTGTGGAGTTTGAATAGAAGTGTGTCATATCACAGGGTGGAAAACATAGAGTTTAAGGCTTTAGAATATAGTAATATCTATAAAGCAAGATGGAGGTTTTAGGGCAGAGGCTGCTCCTTCTTCTTTACCTTCTTCTCCAGGGGTTTTGGTGGTTTTGTGTAATTGGATAAAAGAGTCCTTATTGTGGGCCATGGGTGATTAGTTATTGGATTAAAAGTGAAAATAATTTAGGTGTCATTTCTTAATTGGACTGTTTATCCTTAAAGGCCTTGTAGAGAGAGACAGGGCTCCATTTTTAGTTTGTTAGAGTGAAGTGCTGTAGAACTCAGGGTTTGTGAGACTGTGACAGAGATAAGAACTAATAAACATCTGAGTCCCAACATGAAATATCATCTTGAGCACTTTCAATCCCAACACTGACCCACGCAGAAAAGAAGCAAAAGAACCAGCATTAGCCTAAGTCACTGCCACTGTGTATGCCCAGTGTCCCTCACCCTCACCTGCACAGGTCTGACCAGGTGAGCAGTGCAGCACTGGGATGAGGATGGAGCTAGCTGGGTCCTCACTGTGGCTCATGGGTTCTCGTTACTGGCCACAGCACAGTGCCAAGAGCTCTTTCTACAGCCTGCAGGAACTGACCATTTTCATGGAGTGTCTGATCCACCTGCCAGGAAGGATTACAGCCTCTGTCTGGTTTCCTTGCTGTGGTGCCTGACAGATGCTATCATGGTGTCAGGGGAGGAGGATGATGAGAGGAACATGTTTGTATCTTGTGGCCATCCTCCCACTATCGAAGCTCTTCTGCTGGTGTTACCGACATCCCAGCCCAAATCAAAGTCCATCCATCTGGGCTGATGCAAACAACAGATTGTTCAGCATCTTCCTGGTCTGGAATGTGCTCTCTGCAAGCCACACTCATAATTTTCCTCTTTAAAGTTCCCTTTGGTGCTTCCAAACCAGCCAGTCACACAGACACTTCCTTCACCCCAGTCTCAATGTACATGTTAATGTGACTTTACCTGCAGGACAACAAACCTGGGCAAAATGCTCTTCTGATGACCACAAAGATCTCTAGGACAGGAAAACCAGCAGCAATAGTTAGGTGCAAAAAGAGGGACACTATGAAAATTAAGAAACTAAAAAAAAAGAAGGAAATTAAGACATTAAAATTAGCAACAGAAGAGTTCCTGAGCTGGAAGTGGCCATGCAGAGGACACCCCAACAATCCCACCCTGTCCCTGAGAGTGTTGTACAAATCCTCCAGGAGCTCTGGCAGCCTTGGGGCTGTGACCTGAGGAGCCTGTTCAGTGCCCAATCACCCTGTGGGGGAAGAACCTTTTTCTAAAATCCAATCTAACCCGGCCCTGGCCCAGCTCCAGCTGCTCCCTCAGCTCCTGTCCCTGTCACAGAGAGCAGAGATCGCAGCTGCAGCCCCCAGTGGGGTCTGACCTCAGATCTGACCATTCCCTCAGCCCCTCCAGCTCTTCCACCACCCTCCTAGCCCTCCTCTGGCTATTCTCTAACAGATTTATCTCCTGCCTTTATAACATGCTGGATGTTGTGTAAATATGACCCTGGAGGCAGAAAGTGAGTGCGTTTGTCTGTTCATAGAGGTTGGAGCAGAGTTACAGCAAATGTTTGTGAAAAGCAAGCGTGGGAGCTGGCTGGAAGTAAAGTGATATCTTTGAATAAGCCAAAACCGTGTCCAAACACCAAGGAGGGGAACCTGGGCAAGTGAAATGTGAAACCATGGTCAGGCAAGCCAGCTTTTTTTTTTTTGAGGAACAACTTGCTAAAGGCATAACAACCAACGTCCGAGTGGTTTTGTGAGTAGACAAAAGGTGGTTGCCTGCCAAAGAGGTTAAAGTCAACAAACAATGGAGTACAACAGGACCACTCATGAAAATGAGCTGTAAGGAGAGTGAGATGAATCCTCACACTGCTGAGGAGTTTCCCACACTGTGCTCTTTCTGCACAGTGAAGAAGTTCAAGGATGTCTAACCCAGCCCAAATCAAAGTCCAGCCATCTGGGCTGATGCAAACAACAGATTGTTCAGCATCTTCCTGGTCTGGAATGTGCTCTCTGCAAGCCACACTCATATTTTTCCTCTTTAAAGTTCCCTTTGGTGCTTCCAAACCAGCCAGTCACACAGACACTTCCTTCACCCCAGTCTCAATGTACATGTTAATGTGACTTTACCTGCAGGACAACAAACCTGGGCAAAATGCTCTTCTGATGACCACAAAGATCTCTAGGACAGGAAAACCAGCAGCAATAGTTAGGTGCAAAAAGAGGGACACTATGAAAATTAAGAAACTAAAAAAAAAGAAGGAAATTAAAACATTAAAATTAGCAACAGAAGAGTTCCTGAGCTGGAAGTGGCCATGCAGAGGACACCCCAACAATCCCACCCTGTCCCTGAGAGTGTTGTACAAATCCTCCAGGAGCTCTGGCAGCCTTGGGGCTGTGACCTGAGGAGCCTGTTCAGTGCCCAATCACCCTGTGGGGGAAGAACCTTTTTCTAAAATCCAATCTAACCCAGCCCTGGCCCAGCTCCAGTCCCTGTCACAGAGAGCAGAGATCGGAGCTGCAGCCCCCAGTGGGGTCTGACCTCAGATCTGACCATGCCCTCAGCCCCCTCCAGCTCTTCCACCACCCTCCTAGCCCTCCTCTGGCTATTCTCTAACAGATTTATCTCCTGCCTTTATAACATGCTGGATGTTGTGTAAATATGACCCTGGAGGCAGAAAGTGAGTGTGTTTGTCTGTTCATAGAGGTTGGAGCAGAGTTACAGCAAATGTTTGTGAAAAGCAAGCGTGGGAGCTGGCTGGAAGTAAAGTGATATCTTTGAATAAGCCAAAACCGTGTCCAAACACCAAAGAGGGGAACCTGGGCAAGTGAAATGTGAAACCATGGTCAGGCAAGCCAGCATTTTTTTTTTGAGGAACAACTTGCTAAAGGCATAACAACCAACGTCCGAGTGGTTTTGTGAGTAGACAAAAGGTGGTTGCCTGCCAAAGAGGTTAAAGTCAACAAACAATGGAGTACAACAGGACCACTCATGAAAATGAGCTGTAAGGAGAAGTGAGATGAATCCCTCACACTGCTGAGGCACTCAGGGGCTTCCCACACTGTGCTCTTTCTGCACAGTGAAGAAGTTCAAGGAGGTTCCTCATCTGAGGATGCCAGGAGAGGAACATTTCAGAACACATTCGTTTACATGAATGGGGAGAAAAATGTCAGGATCTTCACATGGAGAAATGTCTTTACACAGAGGTTTGGGAGCTCACAGGTGGGGCTGCCTGGCAGGGGATCCATGCCCTGTGGCCTAGCAGTGAGCTATGTCACAGACATCTTTTATGAAAAATCCTTTCCTTAGGATTTTTTCTCCTGAGAAGCTGAGAGGCCTCAGGAACAAAATGTAAACAATGGTTATCTGCTGCTGTGGAATGCAACAGGTGGATCTTTGATTGGTCTCATGTGGTTGTTTCTAATAAATGGTCAATCAAAGTCCAACTGTCCAGACTGTCTCAGTCACAAGCCTTTGTTGTCATTCTTTTTATATTCTGAGCTAACCTTCTGATGAAATCCTTTCTTCTATTCTTTTAGTATAGTTTTAGTATAATATATATCATAAAATAATAAATCAAGCCTTCTGAAACATGGAATCAACATTCTTGTCTCTTCCCTCATCCTGGGACCCCAGCAAACACCGTCACAGAGCTGTGCTTAAGAGTCAGAGTGATACTGGCAGTGAAGTGCTCCCCAAAGACTGAGCTCACCACCTGGGTGTCTCGGAGATCCTCCCTGGGGCAGGTGCTGCTGGTGGCATTAAAGCCCCAGAGGCCCTCAGGGCGCCACAGGATCAGCAGAGAGACTGGTGCCTCACAGAGCGCCTCAGGACCCCCTGTGTGGGATGGAGCAGGACAGGATTGCTCTGGAGGCACCAAGGGAAACTGAGGCAAAGTGGGGACAGAGCACGAGTGGTGCCTCACATCCATCCCCGGTGCCCGGTGCCTCTGCCTGCCCAGGTGCCAGCTCCAGGACCTGCTGTAGATGGAATCCCTCCCTTCCACTATGCCAAGGAACCCAGATACTGTGCAAGGCTCTCAGACTGCAGCCAGGAACCATTTCCCACCTGTAATGTTTTGTTTTCTCAGGGTCTGGGGCTTGTCGAGACCACAGACTGGAGCATGAAGGACTGGGAACTGACACTCAGAACCTGCCCCAGGCCCTTGCTGACCACCGGTGGCCATTGCCAGCAAACAGGGATCACAAGGGAGGCTCTGCCTCCTGAAGGTGGGATATGAACCAGGGCCGGGCTCCAGCAGAGCAGGCACTGCTGGGAGAGCCGAGGGAAGGCTCTGCCGTATAGGAAACAGGGCAGGGGACGGGGCTGGGGCAGTGCAGGGACAGGGGAAGGGGCTGGCACTGGGGCAAGGGCTCAGCCTGTGGCAGGGACAGGGACAGGTGCTGGGGCAGGGAAAGGGGCTGAAGCAAGAATAGGGAAGAGGCTGGGGCTGGACAGGGACAGGGCTGGGGCAGAGACTGAGGCTGGGCCTGGGACAGGGGCTGGCAGAGGAGCTGGAGCTGGGCCTACAGCAGGGGCAGGGGCTGGGGCTGGGGCTGCGGCAGGTACAGGAGCCGGGGCCGCCCTCCTCCCTCACGGCCCTAAGCGCCAGAGGCGGCCCCAGCCACCATTACAGCGCCCAGCAAGGAACCAATGAGCCTCTAGCACCCACCCACGCAGCCAATCAGCGCCAGGCACCCACCAGTAAACCCTCAGGAGAGGCCCGGTAGCCAATCAGAGGCCTCCTGCCGCAGCCGCACTTGCGGGAGGGGTAGCTGTGTTCTGATTGGCCGTGTGAGCCACCTGGCTCTGCCCTGCAGCCAATCAGCAGCGGCGGCGCCGCGGGGTTACTCGGGGTCAGGATTTCCCGCGCAGCACCAGCCATGACGTCACCGTACCTGAGGCTGAAGGGCCGCACCTGAGACACACCCGGGGCACACCTGGGGTACACCTGAGGTACACCTGAGGTACACCTGAGGAAAAACTGAGGTACACCCCTGGGAACACCTGAGGAACACCTGGGGCAAACCTAAGGTACAGCCGGGGCAGAAACAGCACAGTCTCCAAGGAGGTTATTCCTGGTTGCCATAGAAACCGGTGGGTTTTGTGCCCCCTCTGTCTCTCACTGTTGAAAAGATGTGATAATGGAAATGGAACTTTATTTCAGTCCCTGGAGGTTGCTGGAGGGATGGATCCCAGGAGTGTCATCTGCCAGAGACCACCAAAGGTCTCCATGAGTTCTTGTCACACCTGCACAGGTGGTGAGAGGTGGTCAGGGAGGAGCTGGTCCCAAATGAGGGGCGTTGCTAAACAAGGGCTAGGAGAGGCTCAGGTGTGTTTGCCAGAGCTGAGGCCCACAGCACTCGGGAGCATGGGGTGGGCATGGCCCCCAGGAAAGAGGGGCTGTCCCCCCCTCCCTCTGTGTGTGTCACAGCAGTGGCACTGCAGGCAGGTGGGGCTGGCATGCGGGACAATGGATGGACAAACCTCTGGATGGCCACACCACTGGATGGCCGCACTGTTAGACAGCCACACCATTGAATAGCCCCACCCTTGGATGGCCACATCATTGGATAGCCACATTGTTGGATGGCCCCACCATTGTATAGCTCCACCACTGGATGGCCACCCTGTTAGATAGCCACACCATTGGATAGCCCTATCACTGGATAGCCACACTGTTGGGTGGCCACACCTCTGGATGGCCACACCACTGGATGGATAGCCACACTGTTGGATGGCCACACTGTTGGATGGCCACACCTCTGGACAGCCCCACCATCGCACATCCCCACCACTGCACATCCCCACCACTGCACATCCCCACCACTGCACAGCCCCACCACTGCACAGCCCCACCACCGCACAGCCCCACCATCGCACAGCCTCACCACCACACAGCCCCACCATCGCACAGCCACACCACTGCACAGCCCCACCATCGCACAGCCTCACCACCACACAGCCCCACCACCGCACAGCCCCACCACTGCACAGCCCCACCACTGCACAGCCCCACCACTGCACAGCCACACCACTGCACAGCCACACCACTGCACAGCCCCACCACTGCACACCTCCACCACTGCACAGCCCCACCACTGCACAGCCACACCACTGCACAGCCACACCACTGCACAGCCCACCACTGCCTGTTCCTGCCCCCAGCCAAGGGGAGAGGCTGCAGGCTGCAGTCACATGGGGAGCTGTCACTTTGTCCCTGATTTACTGCCTGTGTGGCTCCTGCCTGTGCTGTGCTGCCCTTTCCCCACCTCCCTGGATACCCTCTGAACCCAGGAATGGGGACAGCACTCTAATATCTGCCAGGCACTGCTGAGCCTGGGAGCTGCAGCTCAGCCCAAGAGAGGAAGGGGCTGGGCTGAATACACATTTGGGGACCCACTGGAGAATGGGCTGAGGCTAAACGTGCCGTGCCCATGAGTGCACATGGCCTGCAGGCAGATATTCCTGGCATGGGGCGGGTGAAGACATTTCTATTTCATGTGTGCGCCCTGCCCTCTCTGATGTTCCTGTTGTGGAGCTGGGGCAGGAAAGCAGTCAGGGTGAATGCTGGGGCACTGTCAGGGTGGAGCAAGTGCCTGGCAGGAGCGAGGATGGCTGAGGCTCCCCAGGCAGCCAGAGAGTTGCCAGGCCAGGCCATGGCACAGCTGCCTCTCACCATCCCTCCCCACACAGCACAGTGATGCTGGGGGACCAGCTCAGCTGCCCACCTTGACCCAGCCACAGCTCCCGCCAGGCTGGGGACACCAGTTTGTGCCTGCGGTGCCAGCTCCTGCCAGCCTGAACCTTGCCCAGTGAGCAGGCAGTAAATGTTCCAGGGACAATGCAATGACACAGGCTCTGCTCAGCCGCTGGCACTGGGAGCTGCCCTGAATCATGCCATGGACACGGGCCAGCAGAGAGGCCAGCAGGAGACAAGCCCACACGTGGTTTTCTCTAGAGGGCCCAGCCTTGCCCAGAGCCAAAGTAGGTTAACTGGGAACGGTGTTTTGAGGTTAACTGCTGCACACAGGTCATGCTCAGCATGACGAAGGGTCCGGGCTGGCCAGGAGCCAGCAGGATGCAGCAGGAGGTGGCACAGCTCCGCAGTGCCCCATGGGCAGTGTGCCAGCAGTCAGCATGGGCCTGCTGGAAGCACCTGAGCTCTCCACTGAAGCCTCCAGGACTTTTATCTGGGGTCTCTGTGTGCCAGGTGCCCCTGCCCATGGCACAGCTGTTGTTTCCAGCTGCAGCAGGAGCACTGACACCCATCGTGTTGAGTGTCCATCCCTGGCAGGGCTGTGACAGCAAAGCCAAGTTAACCTAGAGCAGAAAGCAGGGAGATGGGCCTGACACCCTCCTTCCCAGCCCCCTGTGGAAGGAAATGGTGTTTCTGCTTCTGACCATCTCAAGCTCCACAAGAAGCTGAATTGAAACAAAACACTTTTTGCATCTGTTGCCCTTGACTTTCCTCTAGGGAAGTTTCTCAAAGAAGCATGTTTAGCTCTGAAACTATCCATATAAAGGGACTTTCCCCTGACTCTCTGTCCTGCCCACACAGGACACGTATCCTGGCAGCTGGCAGAAGGTGGCCAGGTGGCTGGGATGGCAGTCAGCACAGTGTGAGGAATGCAGGGGAAATTCTGTCCCTCTCCCTGGGCTGACATCATGTGGGTGGGTATGGCTGCTGCAATGTGCCACCACCTTCCCATGGTTTGGGACTGTGTTTTGGTGTACCCAGTGGTTTTTGAACCCTCCACTACCTCACTTTGGGTTACTGCTGTCCCCTGGGCAGTGCTGGAGCAGAGGGCTGGCCAGGCTCCCTGCCCAGCTCCCCACCATGAGCCCGCCAGAGCGGGATGGGAACAGGTCACTCCCCAGCTGTGCTGAGCCCGGCGAGCAGGTTCGGGGCTGGGGAGGACGGGCTGCGTGTCCTGGAAGGCAGCAGCCACCCAGGTGCTGGTAAACACATTGCGAAAGGCTGGGCTGAGCCTCACCCCGCTCACATCAGCGCTGAGTCACCCCGCGCTCTGAGCCGCTCCTCCCGCCACCATCCCGCGAGAAACCACTGCTCACTTTGGAAGTTTAAACAGGTTTGTTAAACCTTGACAAAAATACAACAAAGGACTACATAAGGAAAAATTCACAGAGCTGGGAACTGCCCTTGTGGACAGACATCATGTGGCTGGTTCATCTTCAAGATGGATGCTCAGTCTTTTATACCCCTGGGGGTTGAATCAGCCAGCCCTCCCAAAGTCTGTCAGTCAGCTCTTCTTTGCCATTTATCGGTGCAGACTGCTTTCTTGTAACTGGATTGGAGATCAGGTGTTGCCATGCTGCACCCCCTCAGCGCCCCCAAGCTTTTCCATTCCCACCTGCCCCGTGCAAGGGACACCTGTGCAGCCTTCTTTTCACCTGTCCTAGACACCCCAGGCTGTCTGATGGCAACAATACAGGGGAAAAGGGAACTATGGGGAGAACAGAGGACATCTAAACTACAATAACATAGCTATACACCACTAAAGCTTTTCTTAATATTCACCAATAGTCATCCCTTAATTGTGAGAGCCAATCATCTCATTATCCATCTATAACAATCCCCTACTGCCTCCCTCTCCTTTCCACTCCACGGTGCCACCAGTGTGGGTCCCCTCTCCTGCCAGGGGCTGGGGCCCAGGTCCCCCTCAGCATGCCTGGAATGGGAGTGAGTCGCCTCTGCCTGCTGCAGGTTCCCCATCCGTGGCAGAAGGGCTCCCAGGCAGGAGCCAGCTGACTCAGTTTACCAGTGAGAGGACTGAGCCCTCAGACCCATTCTCCACAGGGCTCAGCACATCAGGCTCTACCCCCGTGTGGGGAGGACAGCATGACCAGCACCAGCTTTCCAGGAGGAGTCTCAGAGCTGGGGGCAATTTCTGCACCCTGCAAAGGTTTGGCAGTGCACCCCTTCCAAATTCCATCAGGATGTTTAACCAGGGCCAGCCACTGCTGATGGGAGAGGGAAATTACTCTTATCTAAGCACAGTGCAAATGCAGCTTGGAAATAAAATGCAGGCACTCTGCTTGCATGGAGAATTTGCCTCTGCCTCTCTGAGCCAGCAGGACCCCTCTCCCTGGCAGTGGTGCTCAGCTGGTCCCCACTCCTTCATCACTGGGCCCAGTCAGGACTGGTGCTGGGAGACTCTCAAGGTGATCTCTACACCTTGCAGGACCTCTGAGAAGAGACAGCTGTGCCAAGGCTCTGTGAGGGAGGACTTCAGCTCCTCTCCACTTGTTTTGAAATAATGGAGTTCCCTGGCACAGAAACAAGTCCTTACGGCAGCATGGCAGGATGGTGCTGGCAGCCACCAGGTGCAGGGTGACACAAGAACCTGTGGCACAGGGCAGTGAGCTGGCAGTTCCGCAAAACTCCCAGCCTGGGCTGCTCCAGGAGCTGCCCCAGCATCCATGGGCAAAAGGAGCAGCACAGGCTGGGGGGTCTGGGCTGTGCTGTGGCTCAGCCCTGCCATGGGCCATCAGCCCAGGTACTGCTCAGGCTGCCCTCACCAGCTTCATGGGGAAGGTGTCAGCAACCCTCTAAGGTTGTGTGATGTTGGGGAAGATGAAACAGGAAAGCCTTATAAATATGATTGCCTGGCAAAAGATTTTGAGAATATAGAAACTATAAGCGAGATTGAAATGAAAGCAAGCTTTGAGACACCTCAGTTACTGAACAACTGGAAAACAATGGTGTGGCCAGCTGAAGGTGATCCCCTTTTGATGGAACAACACCCTCTGCTTGCAGACAGGCCCAAGGGTCAGAGCAGACCCTACTGGCTTGGCAGAAGGGCCCAAAGAGGAGTTTTTAGGGTTTAAAATGTAACCCAGTGTGGTAATGTAATGATTCTTATAGGCTGTATGTAAATGCTATAGGATTTGTGTCTTGTACTAGATTGGTTAGTGAGAATTAGAATATTCAGCACAGAAGATTTATTGTATTGTAATGGGAACCTCACTCTCTTACCCTTTTACACTCTTACCTTTTTTACTTTCTACAGTGTTGGGTCTCAGCTCCTGGCTCAGCCCAGCACCTGCAGGGCCAGGGGACCTGTGCCATGTTAGGGGAGCAGCCTGGTGTGAGTCACTGGCTCATTCCTGTGTGCCTGGAGCTGGCCCAGGCACAGCCCACTGGCTTGGAGAGGTGGAGTGGGTGGGCAAGCTCAGCTCAGCTCCTGGGGCTGCCAGGCATTTCTGTCTCAGGCAGGTGAACCCCACAGTGACGTGTTCTGGTTTGCTGGTTTGCATACCATGGGGATCTCCCCATCCCTTGGCTCTGCACATGGTGCTGTGCATCACCTTGGGCACTTCCACCCACTGCTTCCTCCAGCACGGGGCTGCCCTGTGGCTGTGAGCAGCCTTGCTGAGCATGAGCCATACTGCCTAGGACTGAACAGAGTGCCCAGCAGCTTGGAAACCTGCTCCACACTGGCTGCTGGTGCTGGAAGATGCCCTGGAGCAGGCTTCTTTCCTTAGCCACAAGATCTAAATCTGCTCTCGTCACCAAGCTGGGGTTTCCCTGAACTCCTTTCACTCCAGAGCTGGCAATAATGGAACAGCTGGAACACCTGAGGAGATGGAGATGTGGTATATGTGCCAGAACTGCCTGCTTCACGTGCTCTGAGCTCCTTGCCAGGGTTTCCCTGCTCACCTCCATGCCCTGTCCCCAGCATCCAGCACTGTAGCAGAGCTCTGTCAGTCAGACCTGCATCCCCAGCTGTCAGAACCCAGAACATCCCTCTGGCTGTCCTGAGCAGCCAGGACCCCTGCCAGGGGGCTCAGAGACCCTGGCACAGAGCCCAGGATTCCTGTGGGTTTGATTATGACCCGTGGAGCAAATTACCATCCTTAGATGAAGATCAGCAAGCCACAACAGTTTAGGTAGAATGACAGTGAATTTATCACAGGGTGGAAAAGGAGATTTTGGGGTTTTTAGAATGGGGGTTCAGGGGGAAAGATGGAGGGATCTGGGCATGTCCAGCCTTTCTCCCTCTTCTTCTTGGCCTCCATCTTCTGTGGTGATGGTGGCACTTTTGGATTGGTTTAGAGTAGAAGCTCACTGTCTAACACAGGTGATAGGTGTTGGGAAGTAATTGTAAATATTGTATATGTAGGTTTTAGTATAAAGACATAAACACCGCCTCGGGGGAGGCACAGTGCCTCTGACTGTCGTGCTGAAGGGACCTCAGCTGGACAGGAGAAAGAATTTTATAGATAAAAAACAATAAACAACCTTGAGACTGAGAACTGAAGAGCTCTGACTCCTTCTTCGAGCGCTGGGCTGGGAAAAGAGACTTTCTAACACATCTCGGGGTCACTGTGAGCAGTGAGAGATCCTGAGACACCCAGCTCAGGTCATCCCAGCTTGCCCTCTGGGTGCTTGCCGTTAGGCACCTGTGAGATACCCACCAGCCAGAGCGAGCTGCTGGTGAGAGCTGTGCTCAGGCTGGCACAGCCTGGACCAGCCACCATCTGGCAGAGCCTCTTGGACTGCAGGGCCAGTGGGCAGAACTGACAGCTGAGGAGAGTCTGGCTAGCAGTGCCAGTCTGGGCTCGCAGTGCCAGTATGGGCTAGCAGTGCCAGTCTGAGTTAGCAGTGCCAGTCTGGACTAGCAGTCCCAGTCTGGACTAGCAGTGCCAGTCTGGGCTAGCAGTGCCAGTCTGGGCTAGCAGTGCCAGTCTGGGCTAGCACTCCCAGTCTGGGCTAGCAGTGCCATTCTGGGCTGGCAGTGCCAGTCTGGGCTAGCAGTGCCTGCTGGGAACCACCTCTCCAGGAAGTCTGAGTTACTGGACTAACAGTCCCAAAACCAGCAGAAACCTCCTGGGCAGCAGGAAACCAAGAAAACCAACAGAAACCTCCTGGGCAGCTCAGCCTCCATCCTGCCCTTCTTGCCAGCAAACGTGGAGCACGGTGCATGCTGGGTGCTGCCTGTGTGCAGCTCCCCTTTAGTGTCCTCCAGAGGCACCTGCATGATCTCATGTGGTGCTTCGTGGTTGGCCTGCCCCTTTCCTTCTTTATGCCACTTGCAAAGGCTTTAAAATAACTCTGCTTGTGCTGTGGGGGTGGCACCCAACACCCTGAGAGCCAGGCCTGGCCTGGTGTGATGGTTCTTGGCTTTTTTTCTGCCTCTCTCAGGACCAGGATTGAAAGAGCTCGAGATGATATTTCATGTTCAGACCCAGATGTTTATTTTTCCTTATCTCTGTTACAGTCTCACAAGCAGTGAGTTCTGCAGTATTTCACTAACAAGCTACAAAAATGGCCCCATATCTATCACTACAAGGTCTTTAAAGGATAAACTATCCAATTAAGAAATGACACCTAAATTATTTTCACTTTCAACCCAATAACTAATCATCCATGTCTCACAATGCAGACTTTTTTGTTCAATTACACAAAACAACCCAAACCCATGGAGAAGAAGGTGGAGAAGAAGGTGAAGAAGGACCAGCCACAGCCCTACAACCTCCATCTTAGCTCCATATGTATTACTATACTCCAAAACTCCAAACTCCAAGCTTTCCACCATGTGATATTGCACACCTCTATTCAAACTCCACACCCACAATCCCAGTTCTATCATTCCATTTTGGAAGCTTTTCCATGGCCTCAGGTCAATGCAGTGTTCTCTGGGGGTCAGTGCCTGTCAGTGCAGAAAGTCTGAAATTCTCAGCATCCAGGGTTCCAGCACTGGTGCTCAGGCTCTCATCCAAACACAAGCTTTTCTGTTCTCAGGCTCAGAACATCCCTCTGTGGTTTTTTTCCCATCCTGCAGACCTCCTGCTCCACTGGGAGCTGTGCAGGTTTGTGAGGAGACTGAGGGGGTCCAGACCACCCCCACAGCCCTGGGATGGCAGGGTGTGGATATTCTCCGTTCAGTCGAAGAAAGCACAGAGATGATTTCTCCCAGGATTTAGATAAAAGAATTAAAACAATTATTATCTCTCTTTCTGTAACCACTCTGGTTCTCCAGAGTGTGCTATTCATAGTTCACCAACAATGTGAGAGGTTTTTACTTTGAGACCAATCAAGCTGAGTCAGATTATGAAAAGACCCATTACCTTCATTAAACACCTTGCACCTTCTGATTCACCCTATGGAGACCAGAGTCTTTGATTCCATCCCTGACTCAGCAGTGCCAGCAGGGCTTTGGCCAGAGGGCTCTTGGAGCATGGGCCTGCATGGCATGAGTGTCTGGGGGCTGTCAGGGTGGGCAGGCTGGCTCAGGGCAAGAATCACTTCAGGCAGCCCCAGGGTGTCAGACTCTGCAGCATGGGCAGACAGCAGGCTGGAGGATGCAGGAGAAGCTGGGAGTGTGGGTGGCTCAGTTTGGAGACAAATTTAAGAGGAGACACTCAGCAATGAGTAGTTTCCTCTCAAGAGTGTCAACAATCCCTCTCCACTGAAAAATGAATGTTAATAGAGGAAAGTGGGAAAAAAAATCCCAACAGTTTATTGACAACAGTGCACACAAGGGCAGGAAGAAAAGGAAACAACTGCTAAACACTGAACTATCAGAACTCACACCTTCCTCCTTCTCACCCCCCAACAGGAACAAAGACCCAAAAATGCTCAGAGAATGGGGCAAACATTGAAGAAATAAATGCCCCATCCCAACACGAGGTATGAGATGGTGCTGGCTGTCGCCCTGAGGGAAGTGCAGCTCCACAGAGGAGTTCCAGCAGAAGGCAAACCCTGGGGGCTCTCTGGTGTCAACCCCCTGTGCAGGGCAGGGCAAGCAGCTGGGCTGGGTTCTCTGGTGTGCTTTCTCTGCCCAGCTCAGCTCCCCAAGGCTTGGGGCTGGAACAGGGTGCTGCACTTCCAGCAGTCCCACTTCTCCAGCCCCCAGCCAGCAGCTGTTCATTTCACCTCAAGGCAGCTGCAAGATTGCTGCTGCAGCTTCTCCAAGCCAGGCAAGGGAAAAACTTTTTGCCTGGGCCAAAAAATCCCAACAAGTCAAGCAAAACCAAAGCCCACAGCACCACAGAATGCCTGGGGCAGTGAGGCTTTGAAAATGCCACCAAAAACAAAAGCTCCCCACACTTCCCCAGCCCTGCACACATCCAGTCCCAAACCTGAATGATACAGCAACAGTTTTTGGGCATAAAGCAGAGGATCATGGAAGAGACTGTTCTTGGAGTTTGGTTGTTAATTGCTGCCCCGAGATGTGCAGGATGTCTCTGTTTTGGCCAGCACGTCCAAAGAACAAGTCAGAACTCTTCAGTTTTCTGTCTTGAGGTTGTTTATTAATTCTTATCTATAAAATTTTATTTCTGCCCAGCTGAGATCTGCTCAGCAGGGCAGCCACAGGCACTCTGACCGCCCCCGAGGCAGTGTTGTCTTTTTATACTACAAACTGCGTATAACATATTTATACTTAATTCCCAATACCTATCACCTATGTTAGACAGTGAGCTTCTATTTTAAACCAATCCCAAAGTGCCAACATCACTGTAGAAAATGGAGAAGAAGGAGAAGGAGAAGGAGAAGGAGAAGGAGAAGGAGAAGGAGGAGAAGGAGAAGGAGAAGGAGAAGGAGGAGAAGAAGAAGAAGAAGAAGAAGGAGGAGAAGGAGAAGAAGAAGAAGAAGAAGAAGAAGAAGAAGAAGAAGAAGAAGAAGAAGAAGAAGGAGAAGGAGAAGAAGAAGAAGAAGAAGAAGAAGAAGAAGAAGAAGAAGAAGAAGAAGAAGAAGAAGAAGAAGAAGAAGAAGAAGAAGGAGGAGGAGGAGGAGGAGGAGGAGGAGGAGGAGGAGGGCTGGACACACCCAAGTTCCTCCATCTTGTCCCCACAAACCCCCATACCAAAAATCCTAAAATCTACATTTTCACCCTTTGATAATTTTATTATTATACTATTCAAACTTCTGTGACTTTCAGGTTCTCATACAAAGCTGGTAACTTGCTCCAGGGATCATAATCAAATCCCCAGGTCTCTGGGCTGTGTGCCAGGGTCTGCGAGCCCCCCAGCAGGGTCCTGGCAACTCTGGACACCTGGAGGGATGCACTGAGCTCTGACAGACTCCCATCATAAATCACTCCAGGGCAGTGGGTTAAACAGAGAGATGAGTGGGACGATCTCATGGCTGGAGCAGTGGGAACTGCCCAGCCAGGGTGGTGCGAGGTGGGACAGGGCAAGAGGCATGGCTGGGGCTCACAGCAGGCAGAGGGGAGCAAATGCTGCTCTGTTCTGCCAAAGCTCCCTGCACCCAGCCATCCCACTGGCACAGAGATGAGTGGGGTGATCTCATGGAGTTCTTGCAATGAGCACTGATGGTGTAGGAGCAGGACTTGCAGCCCCTGGACAGGCATAATGTGATTCTCTCCTCCATGCCCCTACCCTGCAGAGAGCAGCCAGGAGCAGGAGAACGCACAAACACCTGAAAGCAGCCTGGGAACCCAGCTCAATGCAGGCTCTCACCTGCTGAGGCATCTACAACAAAGGCACACACATCCACCTGCACGCCAAAATGGAAACACAGCACTTGCATTGCCAGACATGCATGAGGAGCTTCCTGTCTGCTCTGACACGGGCTCAGCTGCATCTCAGATTCCAGCAGAAAAGACAATTTCCTCCTCCAAGGATATGAAATGTGGGCCGGGGGGTTTGCAATGAACCACAAGAGCCACACAGTTGGGGCTCATGTTGATTTTTCCCCAGGCTCCCTTGCTGCACATTCTGGGTTTGGTGCAGGATGTTCAGATTGTCATGGCCTGAGCATGGGGTGGGTGCTTGCTGGGAGCAGCCAGTGGAGAGCTGGGCTGCATCTGGAGTGTGTGAAATACAAAGCTGTGTTTTGTGTCAGGTACATACAGGCAATGTGTGTATTTGTGATTGTGATATGTGGGGAAACCGACCACATTACCTTGTTGTGAATTCTAATAATAACTGAGGAAAGTAAAGCATGGAAGAAGTCCTTTGAACCTATCTTTTGTTTTCAATTAACCTTGGTTGATTTAGGAGCATTGGAATTAAAGCATTAAGGATGTTGCTTTTTACTTGTAGTTAATCCTTAAAGAGTTCTGCAATAATAACCTTTTGAAGTATAATTTTAGAATATTGCTTGTATCCTTGAAACTATAGCTTTGGAATGTATATAAAGGAAATATGCTTATCTCAGGCCTTCACAAAACAGTGAAAGGCAGCTTGAGAAAGGAAGATGAACATCAACTCAAGGATTAATAGTTTTGACCAAGGGAAGCTGGACATCACTGTTATGAGATTTATAGTTCTTGCAATTAAAAGGTGGATCCACATCTGGAGAGCTGGAACCTCAAGAGATGGGATTCATCTTTCTTATTTCAGAAACCAGACCACCACCATCTGGGGATACTTCTTTTGGGATACATCCTGAGAAAAACTAAATCACAACAGTGTATAGAATTGTGATGTAAAAATTTGGAATAGAAACTGCTGAGAAAGCTGATGAGTACCCCTATAAATACCTGTAAGCCTCAAGTATTGGTGTGCAGTTGGAGAGAAAACTTCCCCCACTGTACCCAGCACTGTATCGCTCATACTTTACCATATTAATTAATTAATTAATTGCTGCTTGAATATTGGCCTAGTTTCTTATTTATAACAAATGGGAGATGCTGCAGGGAACAGGGTGGACTTTTCAGCATCCTGGAGATAAGCAGGGATCCAGTCTGACCCCCCTGAACATTGAATAGGGCAGACAAAGCTTCTGGAAAGCCTCCACCTGCATGGACTCTGTACATCTCAGCTTGCATTGTGACTGAGGACACAGGAGGAGGAATGGTTCAAACCCTCAGGGCAGGGTTACATTAGAGATTAGGAAGAAATTCTTCCCTGTGAGGATGGTGAGGGCCTGGCACAGGGTGCCCCATCCCTGGCAGTGTCCAAGGCCAGGCTGGACAGGGCTTGGAGCAGCCTGGGATGGTGGAAAGGTGTCTGTAGCAACGTACCTGAACAACTTAGACTACAGGATGCACCAGCCATTCACTTGGCTCCTGTCAGAATTCTCTCAGGGCCCTCTAGAATTCATCAAAGCTACTAAGACATAAACTGTACTAAAATAAGAAAGAAGAATCTAAGAAATGAAAATTCCAAAAGCACAAGAAAGAAATAACAGAGAACTGTGGTTACACCTAGGCTGTAACTAATCACATATTCTGAGAAGTGCATGCAGAACTCATAGACAAAAGCACCAATAAAAACGTGTGCTCAGCATGTACAGTAGTGTTAGAATGTACAAATAAGTGCATAATGTAAACAATAAACAGCTTCTGCTTAATCATAGTTGTCCAGGAGTCCTGAATTTCCCACAGGTGTCCCTGCCCTTGGCAGGGGGGTGGAATGAGGTGATTTGAGGTTCCTTCCAACCCAAACCATTCTGTGTCTCTAAGGCAGCTGGGAGCACCCTTGTGTGAGAGGATGGTGAGGGAGGTGCAGTCACAGTTACAGAGGGGGATAGCAGAACACAGTGCCAGGGCTCCCCAGGAGGGTGAGCTGCACTGGGTTTGCTCATGGCTGGAAGGACACCTGCAGAGGCAGCAAATCCAACTTTTGGCACCGTGGAGGTGCTTGGCTCCTTGCCTGGGTGGGTGCCAGCACCGCCTGCACCATGCTGGATGCTCAGGGTACTGGGACTGGGTCTGGAGGTCTGTGGCACCCTTGGGAGACCAGCACTCATCTGGCATTGCTGCCTGGAGAGTAGGAAAGGGTTAGCAACCCTCAGCGCTGTGCCTGGTGATGCCTGCATGCAGCTATGTGAGGTATGTGTGGCACCAGCACACCTCAGCAGGGGAGAGAGAGACTCTCCCTGCCCTGGCTGGGAGCCTGCAGACAGCTCTGCTCCAGCATGGGGGGAGAGGGAGCAGGATGGGGGTCCCCACACCCCACTGGCAGACAGGCTGGCTGCTGGCTCTGCTCCCTGGGGAGTTTATCTGTCAGAAAAGCAGACGTCCCCACTCCATTGGCCCTGCACAGCCAGGATTTGCCTTGCCAAACCAGGAGGTGACATGCAGGGAGGGCAGCAAGCACCCAGAGAAGCTGCACACTGCTGGCTGTGCTCCTGCTATCCGTGAATCCATCAGACAGGATGGATTATCATCCCCACAGATCCCCACACCAGCTGCTGCCCAGGACCTGTGCTCTGCCTTCAGAGCCCATCCAGGTGCCCACCAAGCCTCCATGGGTGCAGGAGAGGGCTGGGCTGCTCTCTGCCACTGGAGCCATGGAAGGCACTGGCTGATGTTGGGGAGGATGAAACAGGAAAGCGTCATAAATATGATTGTCTGGCAAAAGATTTTGAGAATATAGAAACTATAAGTGAGATTAAAATAAAAGCAAGCTTTGAGATCCCTCAATTACTGAACAACTGCAAAACAATGGTGTGGCCGGCTGAAGGTGATCCCCTTTTGATGGAACAACACCCTCTGCTTGCAGACAGGTCCGAGGGGCAGAGCAGACCCTACTGGCTTGGCAGAAGGGGCCCAAAGAGGAGTTTTTAGGGTTTAAAATGTAACCCAGTGTGGCAATGTAATGATTCTTATAGGCTGTATGGAAATGCTATAGGATTTGTATCTTGGACTAGACTGGTCCTAGAGAATTAGAATATTCAGCACAAAAGAAGATTTATGGCATTGTAACGGGAACCTCACTCTCTTACCCTTTTACTCTCTTACCTTTTCACTCCCTTACTCTCTCACTCTCTCATCCTCTCTGCCCCTCTCTTCTCTCAGTCCTGCTCCAGCTGTGGCTGGCAGCTCCCAGCAGGGCCCTGCACCCAGGCCCTTTGCAATAACCCACAAGTTCCAAGCCCTGGATGCAGAGATCTCTCATCTCCATCCATCCCCACCATCCTGGCACTCCTACAGGCTGGCACTGCTGGCCCCCACCCAGCTCATTTCATTCCTCAGGCTGGGAACAGCCACGCTCCAACAGCCGTAGAGGGAGGAATTCACCCCTCTAGCACAGCCCCAGGGGTCACACTGGATCCAATGGTGTCCCCAGAGCACCTGTGGGGACACCCTGTTCACCAGGGACCAGGCCTTGGAGCTTATCCAGGTAAAGTTTTACCTTGTGCCCCAGCAAAAGCTGTCCCAGCCCAGGGAACTGGCAGGACTGGTCCCCACCCTGCAGCTGCTCACTAACAATGCCTGGTTTGACAAAGGAAAAGCAAACCACAGCCTCCACACAGCCAAACTGGGACCAGAGCGATTCCCAGGGAGCCTGGCAGGAGAGGAGAGGGAGAGGGAGAGGGAGTGGGGAAGGTGTCCCTGCAGATTCCCAGGCTGGGAAAAGGCCCAGACAATATCAACCAGGAGAATGCTGGGGTTTTTCAGATGCTGCTTTTTCAGTTCAGACAAAATCCCAAAGTGGGACAAGGGACAAGGGGATGTTGAGGGGTTTCTCCTCTCCAGGTGCTTCTCTGTCCTTGTCTTGTCCCCAGGTGACCTGAGCAGGCTCCAGGCTCTGCAGTGTCCCCAGTACCCCTTCAGTGACAGGAGCAATACCCCATCACTGAAGGGGTATTGGGGACACTAAAAGGTGAAACAGAGACTCTATTATTAGAAGGGATGAAAAAGACACTTTTTAAAATTAGAAATCTACAGTTATTTTTTTTATTAGAAAATCTACCGTTCTTCTAGAAACAATGGTGGAGTTAGATCTGATTTGCCTTTAGGAATCTTCTCTCACACTATTGGTGAACTGTGAACAACACACTCTAGAGAACCATCTCTATAAACAATGGTTACAGAAAGAGAAATAATAATTGTTTGAATCTTTTCCTCTAAGTTTCTTACAGCTTTCTACACAGCTTCCCAGGATTTTCCTGGGAGAGCCATGTCCCTCTGTGTTCAGAGGATATGTAATTACTACACTCCCCAGCAAAGTCCATGTTGCCCTGAGAAATATAGGCTTAGGGTTTGCTGCTGCTGCTGCTGCTGCTGCTGGCCACCAGCACAGCTCAGGGGCCTGAGCCTGGGGCACTGAGGGATGCCCAGGACAGTGCCTGGCACCTGCTGCTTTGGGGGCTATGCCAGGAGCCCTCCCAACAGCACACACTGCCCACCCTGCAGTGCCTGGCATGGGGACCTGCTCAGGAGCCCTGGCATGTCCTGCTCCCTGCTGTGAGGTGTTGGCACAGCAATTCCCCCATGTGCAAATTCCTGTGGGAGCCATCCCAGAGGCTGCACTGGGGCTGGGAGGTGCAGGGCTTTTCCCCAGGGGAGCAGGCAAGGTTTTGGGGTATGTCCTGGGGAATAAAGGCCCTCTCACAGTGTTGGGGAAGATGAAACAGGAAAGCCTTATAAATATAATTGCCTGGCAAAAGATTTTGAGAATATGGAAAATATAAGCGAGATTGAAATGAAAGCAAGCTTTGAGATACCTCAGTTACTGAACAACTGGAAAACAATGGCGTGGCCAGCTGAAGGTGATCCCCTTTTGATGGAACAACACCCTCTGCTTGCAGACAGGCCCAAGGGTCAGAGCAGACCCTGCTGGCTTGGCAGAAGGGGCCCAAAGAGGAGTTTGTAGGGTTTAAAATGTAACCCAGTGTGGTAATGTAATGATTCTTATAGGCTGTATGGAAATGCTGTAGGATTTGTATCTTGTACTAGATTGGTTAGTGAGAATTAGAATATTCAACACAGAAGATTTATTGTATTGGAACGGGAACTTCGTGCTCTTGCCTTTTACTCTCTTACCCTTTTACTCTCTCACCCTCTCATCCTCTCTCCCCCTCTCTTCTCTCAGTCCTGCTCCAGCTGTGCCTGGCAGCTCCCAGCAGGGCCCTGCACCCTTTGCAATAAACCCCCAGTTCCAGCCCTGGCTGCAGAGATCTCTCGTCTCTGTCCGTCCCCACTGTCCTACCCCCTGATCCAGCTCCTACATCACAGGGCTGTGCATTGGTTAAATTCAACCTCCTGGCACTAAGAGCCCCCAATTTTCCACTGGTAATGAGGATGAAGAGCTGGGTGGGCTCTCCTGCTGCTGTCCCTCACCCACCCAGAGAAGGAGTGGAGGCTGCCAGGGCTTGTGCAGCAGCACATCCTCCTGCACACCAGCTCATTGCACACAGGGACAGTCCAGCACACAGGGCAGCATAAAGCCTGCATTGTTCCCAGATGGAAATTATCATCCTGCTGACCTGGAAATACAGAGAAGCTCTGTCCAAAGCTATAGGGTTTCAAAAGCTGAGATCAAAGGGCCCCTGGGTCAGACTCTGCAGGCCTTCACAGACACCTGTAATAAAGACACGTCCTAATTATTCTCATTTTGCCTGCCAGAGTCACCAGGGCTGTGGGGCTGGTCCCTCACTCACCAGCAGGGGGGGGGACAGGGACCTCAGGATCAGTCCTGCTCCAGCTGTGGCTGGCAGCTCCCAGCAGGGCCCTGCACCCAGGCCCTTTGCAATAACCCACAAGTTCCAAGCCCTGGCTGCAGAGATCTCTCATCTCCATCCATCCCCACCATCCTGGCACTCCTACAGGCTGGCACTGCTGGCCCCCACCCAGCTCATTTCATTCCTCAGGCTGGGAACAGCCACGCTCCAACAGCCGTAGAGGGAGGAATTCACCCCCCTAGCACAGCCCCAGGGGTCACACTGGATCCAATGGTGTCCCCAGAGCACCTGTGGGGACACCCTGTTCACCAGGGACCAGGCCTTGGAGCTTATCCAGGCAAAGTTTTACCTTGTGCCCCAGCAAAAGCTGTCCTAGCCCAGGGAACTGGCAGGACCGGTCCCCACCCTGCAGCTGCTCACTAACAATGCCTGGTTTGACAAAGGAAAAGCAAACCACAGCCTCCACACAGCCAAACTGGGACCAGAGCGATTCCCAGGGAGCCTGGCAGGAGAGGAGAGGGAGAGGGAGAGGGAGAGGGAGAGGGGAAGGTGTCCCTGCAGATTCCCAGGCTGGGAAAAGGCCCAGACAATATCAACCAGGAGAATGCTGGGGTTTTTCAGATGCTGCTTTTTCAGTGCAGACAAAATCCCAAAGTGGGACAAGGGGATGTTGAGGGGTTTCTCTTCTCCAGGTGCTTCTCTGTCCTTGTCTTGTCCCCAGGTGACCTGAGCAGGCTCCAGGCTCTGCAGTGTCCCCAGTACCCCTTCAGTGACAGGAGCAATACCCCATCACTGAAGGGGTATTGGGGACACTTAAAGGTGAAACAGAGACTCTATTATTAGAAGGGATGAAAAGACACTTTTTTAAAATTAGAAATCTACAGTTATTTTTTATTAGAAATCTACCGTTCTTCTAGAAACAATGGTGGAGTTAGATCTGATTGGCCTTTAGGAATCTTCTCTCACACTATTGGTGAACTGTGAACAACACACTCTAGAGAACCATCTCTATAAACAATGGTTACAGAAAGAGAAATAATAATTGTTTGAATTCTTTCCTCTAAGTTTCTTACAGCTTCTACACAGCTTCCCAGGATTTTCCTGGGAGAGCCATGTCCCTCTGTGTTCAGAGGATATGTAATTACTACACTCCCCCAGCAAAGTCCATGTTGCCCTGAGAAATATAGGCTTAGGGTTTGCTGCTGCTGCTGCTGCTGCTGCTGGCCACCAGCACAGCTCAGGGGCCTGAGCCTGGGGCACTGAGGATGCCCAGGACAGTGCCTGGCACCTGCTGCTTTGGGGGCTATGCCAGGAGCCCTCCCAACAGCACACACTGCCCACCCTGCAGTGCCTGGCATGGGGACCTGCTCAGGAGCCCTGGCATGTCCTGCTCCCTGCTGTGAGGTGTTGGCACAGCAATTCCCCCATGTGCAAATTCCCTGTGGGAGCCATCCCAGAGGCTGCACTGGGGCTGGGGAGGTGCAGGGCTTTTCCCCAGGGGAGCAGGAAGGTTTTGGGGTATGTCCTGGGGAATAAAGGCCCTCTCACAGTGTTGGGGAAGATGAAACAGGAAAGCCTTATAAATATGATTGCCTGGCAAAAGATTTTGAGAATATAGAAACTATAAGCGAGATTGAAATGAAAGCAAGCTTTGAGATACCTCAGTTACTGACAACTGGAAAACAATGGTGTGGCCAGCTGAAGGTGGTCCCCTTTTGATGGAACAACACCCTCTGCTTGCAGACAGGACCAAGGGTCAGAACAGACCCTGCTGGTTGGCAGAAGGGGTCCAAAGAGGAGTTTTTAGGTTTAAAATGTAACCCAGTGTGGTAATGTAATGATTCTTATAGGCTGTATGTAAATGCTATAGGATTTGTATCTTGTACTAGACTGGTTAGTGAGAATTAGAATATTCAGCACAGAAGATTTATTGCATTGGAACGGGAACTTCGCGCTCTTGCCTTTTACTCTCTTACCCCTTTTACTCTCTTGCCCTTTTACTCTCTTACCCTCTCATCCTCTCTGCCCCTCTCTTCTCTCAGTCCTGCTCCAGCTGTGGCTGGCAGCTCCCAGCAGGGCCCTGCACCCTTTGTAATAAACCCCAAGTTCCAGCCCTGGCTGCAGAGATCTCTCGTCTCCATCTGTCCCCACTGTCCTACCCCCCGATGCTCCTACATCACAGGGCTGTGCATTGGTTAAATTCAACCTCCTGGCACTAAGAGCCCCCCATTTTCCACTGGTAATGAGGATGAAGAGCTGGGTGGGCTCTCCTGCTGCTGTCCCTCACCCACCCAGAGAAGGAGTGGAGGCTGCCAGGGCTTGTGCAGCAGCACATCCTCCTGCACACCAGCTCATTGCACACAGGGACAGTCCAGCACACAGGGCAGCATAAAGCCTGCATTGTTCCCAGATGGAAATTATCATCCTGCTGACCTGGAAATACAGAGAAGCTCTGTCAGCAAAGCTATAGGGTTTCAAAAGCTGAGATCAAAGGGCCCTCTGGGTCAGACTCTGCAGGCCCTCACAGACACCTGTAATAAAGACACGTCCTAATTATTCTCATTTTGCCTGCCAGAGTCACCAGGGCTGTGGGGCTGGTCCCTCACTCACAGAGCAGCAGGGGGGACAGGGACCTGGCAGGAACAAAGGATTCTTGTGTGGGGATGGCTGGGTGCAGGGAGCTTTGGCAGAACAGAGCAGCATTTTTGCTCCCCAGCCTGCCTCTTTCCTGCCTCCACCACCCTGGCTGGGATTCTCACCCCATGCCATGCCTCTTTCCCTGCCATGTCCCATGCCACACCATGCCCTGGCTGGGCATGCCATTCATGCCATCCCATCCCATCCCATCCCATCCCATCCCATGCCATCCCATCCCATCCCATCCCATTCCATCCCAGCCCAGCCCAGCCCAGCCCACTGATGCCCCCCTGGCTGGGCAGTTCTCACTGTTCCTGCCCATCCCAGTGATGCCCACCTGCCCCCTGCACAGCTGGGCACACAGGGGGCAGCCAGCCCCACACTGGAGCAGTGCCACAGGGGAGCTGCCCTCTCCCAGCACAACCTGGCACCACCAGCACTGTGCACTGGGACCTGTTCCACACCCTGTGCAGAGCCTGGAATCCCTCCCACAGCAGCTCTGCAGAGTGTTCTCCCAGCCTCTTATCTGCTGGACTTCAGACCCCACCGTGGGCCAGATAAAGTATCTGCAGACACACCTCGAGCACACAGCCAGCAGCCTGGGAATGCTGGGTTTCTCCCTCTGCTTTCAATTGGCACAGGTGGTCCTGGAAATGCCAGGGCATGTGCCATCCTGGCCATATCCCTTTGGGTCCTGGCACAGCAGGGACACTGTGGCCCCTCAGCCACTCTGGGTGGGGTGGATGAGGGGAGGTGAGAAGTTATTTTGGGTACCCTTTTCAGAAATAGCTCCCAAAGGGCAGGGACCCTCCTGTGCAGGCCCAGCAGAGCAGTGGCACATGTGGGATGAGCTGCTCTGTTCTCAGCAGGTCGGGCTCAGCAGTGTTAGAAGGAAAACTAGGACTGTCTTTGACCTCAGATGTCACAGGAGAAAATTAGCACACCTCTCCAGCAAATGGCTGTGCTAATTAGAGGAGGAGGAGGTGACATGTTGTTCAGAGTCTCCTTTGGCCAAGGGTCAGCCAGCTCTGGCCATGGGCTGCAGGGCTCCCAAGCAGCCAGATGAGCAAGGTGCCACCAAGCAGCCAGATGTGCAAGGTGCCACCATGCCTCTTTTTGGGTCAGATGGGCCCCTGTCTGCCCCAGGTGCTGCTGGTTTGAACTTGGCTTGTCCTTCCCCAGCAGCACTGGAAAGATGCTTCAGCTCCTCCCTTCCCTGCCCTGCCCTGGGGCAGCCAAAGGGAGCTGGGAGTGGAGGGGGATGGGGCTCAGAGGTGACAGCAGCAGGGGACATGCCTGGGGCTTAGACAGGAGGGACAGACACTGCAGGTAGGGTAGGGGACACTGCTGATGGTGCCCAGGGTCACCAGTCCAGGATCTGCTTCTCAGGGTGGCCCACAACCAGCAATGGCCAATTTAGTGTGATGCCATTAACCACCCTCCTGCTGGGCACTGCCTCTGTGTCCCCAGGAGCCACCAGGCTCTCTGTCCTGGGGAGTTTGGCCCACCTGGCTCACATGGCACAGTTAAATCTGCACACTGTGAAAGAGGCTGGGGGGACAGGGGGACACTGCTGGGGCTGTGGCAGCCAGAGGATGTCCCCCAGCAGCGAGAGAGGTGAGGGGCTGTAGGGGTGCCAGGGCTTTGGCTGTGCCCTGGGAAGCCCCAAGCAGCTCTCACCATGCCCTGGCTGCAGGACTGGCACAGCCTCTGTTTGCCCTCGGTTCTGCTCCAGCCGTGTTTGCCTTCACACGGCACCCAGTGCTGAGCAAACAGCACACGGGGACAGCCAGCAGCTGGCAGGGAGGGACAGCCCTTGGAGGAGTGCCAGGGGTAGGACAGTGGGGATGGATGGAGATGAGAGATCTCTGCAGCCAGGGCTATTGTGGGCTATTGCAAAGGGCCTGGGTGCAGGGCCCTGCTGGGAGCTGCCAAACACAGCTGGAACAGGCCTCAAAGAGGGAGAGAGGTAAAGAGAGAAGGCAAGAGTGTGGTAAAGAGGATGAGAGAGAGCGAGGTTCCCATTACAATACAATAAATCTTCTGTGTTGAATATTCTAATTCTCACTACCCAATCTAGTACAAGATACAAATCCTACAGCATTTCCATACAGCCTATTAGAATCATTACATTACCACACTGGGTTACATTTTAAACCCTAAAAACTCCTCTTTGGGCCCTTCTGCCAAGCCAGTGGGGTCTGCTCTGACCCTTGGGCCTGTCTGCAAGCAGAGGGTGTTGTTCCATCCAAAGGGGATTACCTTCAGCTGGCCATGCCATTGTTTTCCAGTTGTTCAGTAAACTGAGGTATCTCAAAGCTTGCTTTCATTTCAATCTTGCTTATAGTTTCCATATTCTCAAAATCTTTTGCCAGGCAATCATATTTATAAGGCTTTCCTGTCTCATCTTCACCAACAAGCCCTGGCTGTGTCCCCAGGCCTGCCTCCCCCTGCCCCCAGGGCAGGCTTTGCAATAAAAGCACAGATCCAGTGTGAGCTGGGAGGCTGCAGGGTGGGGGATACTGGCAAGCCACAACTCCAGAGCAGGAGGGTTGTTGAGGGTTGCTGCTGGCTGCAGGAGGGATTCAGCAGCTTGCTTTCAGGGGTGAACAGGCCTGCATTAATTACCCTGCAGATATCCTCATATGACGGTTGTGGGGGTGACGCAGGAACTTCTCCATGGGAAAGGCAACTTGCCCTGACTGGGAGGGTGCTGGGAAAAAGTCTGGGTCTGAACAAATCTAGCCATGACACCTGAACCTGCACCCTCCTCTATGCCATCCTTGTCCCATGGTCTTGGCCATGACAGGGCACTGAACTCTGCTTTTTGCTCTTGGGGTTTGTTATCTCCTGTTTGGTGCCTGCAGACTCAGGGCTGTCCACAGGTAATGACTGGGGAGAGCTCAAGCACCCCAGTGACTTGTGAGGCTTCTACCAGACAAGTTGGCACTGGGAAACTGCACTGATCAATCAGATGTGCTGGTGTGAACTGACTTCTCCTTGCTCAGAAGGAGAACATGGAGACATCCACAGCCCAGTCTGCTGACAGCAGAACCTCTCCAGACTCAGCCTGTGATGAATTCAAAGCAGGTAAGTTATGCAGTGGTTGGTGCAGGTGTGTTTTTCAGCAGAAATGGAACAGTTGATGTGCTCATTTCTGTCCCTTGTGAGCGCTGGAGCCAAACTGGAAGAAAGCCCATGCAAAAGAACAAACAACCCAGCTCTGTGCTTGGAGAGTGGCCCACAGTGTTTTGTGGGCTCACAGCTCCTTGTAGGACAAGTCTCAACTGACAGAGTTTGTTACAAGCACTGTCCAGGTGTCCTGTGTGGTCATTGCCCTCCTGTGGCCATTCCCAGGCCAGCCAAGTCCAGCTGTGTGTGTGGAGAAGGCTGGAGATGGTCCAGGCTGCTCTGGCCACCCCATCAGCAGCATCAGCTGTGCTCAGAGAAGCAGCTGCAATGGGTCACGGTGCTCCTACATCTCCAGCCTTGCTGGACCTCATCCCAAAGCTGTGCTGGCCACCACCTTCTCCTGGTGATGAGCTTAAATCCCAGTGCTCCCACTGAACCTGCCCACTGAGGACCTGCTGGCCACCAGCTTCTCCTGAAGATGAGGACCTCATCCCAAAGCCTTGTGGACCTCATGCTGCCACCAGCTTCTCCTGGTGATGAGCTTAAATCCCACTGCTCCCACTGAACATGAGGGCCATGGTGGTCTGCTCCTGGGAGAGCAGCAGGCCAGCTGCAGCAGGACTGAGGGGCATGACCCACATGCTCACACCATCACTGCTGGTCATCATCCCACCAAAGGCTGCAGAGCTGGGTGTCCCCAGGAATGCACATTCCCCTCTGCAGGTCCCTAGCACTGAACAATGGGCACACACTGCTGGGACACCTCAGGCTTCCTGAGGGCCTGACCCAGAATTGCCATAGCTCCTGGAGGGAGTCATCCCTGAGGCTGTGATCACTGTGGGGCCCAGTGGATGAGACTCCAGCAGGAGCTGCCCTGTCAGAACTCAGTGCATCCCTCCGGGTGTCCAGAGTTGCCAGGACCCCGCCAGGGGGCTCGCAGACCCTGGCACACAGCCCAGAGTACCTGGGGATTTGATTATGACCCCTGGAGCAAGTTACCAGCTTTGTATGAGGACCTGAAAGTCACAGAAGTTTAAACAGTATAATAATAAAAATGATCAAAGGGTGAAAATGTAGATTTTAGGATTTTTGGTATGGGGGTTATGGGGACAAGATGGAGGAACTTGGGTGTGTCCAGCCTTTCTTCTTCTTGTTCTCCATTTTCTGCAGTGATGTTGGTACTTTGGGATTGGTTTAGAGTAGAAGTTCACTGTCTAACATGGATGATGGGCATTGGGAATTAAGTGTAAATATGCTATAGGTAGTTTGTAGTATAAAAGGACAGCACCGCCTCGGGGGCGGTCAGAGTGCCTGTGGCTGCCCTGCTGAGCAGATCTCAGCTGGGCAGAAAGAAAATTTTATAGATAAGAATTAATAAACAACTTCAAGACAGAAAACTGAAGAGTCCAGACTCATTCTTCAGTTGCGTGGGCTGAAACAGAGACATCCTGCACATCTCAGGGCAGCAACTAACAACCAAAAACCCGAGATTGCCCCAAGGACCTGATGGTGCCCCTTGATGGAGGAGAGGCAGGACCACTGCACCATCCCTACTGAGAGGGAAGAACATGCCCAGGTGTACCAAGGTGGCACTGTGGTTAGTGATAACACTGATGGAGGATAAACATGAACATTTCAGCAGCTTCCCTCCACAGCCCAAGGCTACAGAGCTGCCTCCAGCACACCTACCAGCTTCTCACCTGGCCTGCCCCCCAAAACACACAGACACTGCTCTCTGCAGGCCCATGAGCTGCACCTTGGGAGGGGTTTGGCCAGCTGAGCCCATGCCATGGAGAGCTCTGCTGCTGCCAGGCTGTGGGACTGAAGCCTCATGGCAGCCAAATCCTGCAGTTTGGGTGGGCATGAATCTCCTCTGCCCACAGACAGCCCAAAATTAATCCAGACCATTTCTTTTCTTAACTGCAGCCTCACTAAGTTTGGGCCCTGCCCCAGTCCCAGGAGCAGAGGGGTTCTGGGGCACATGGCATCAGGTGTCACATCAGCCACTCTGCAGCAGCCTGGCGGCATCTTCCCTGAGGATGGAAGCAGAAGGCAGGGAGGAGCTGCCTGCTGTGGGTGCAGCCCTCCAAGTGCTGCTCCAGGTGTGGGATGAGCTTGTGTCAGGGCTGGAGCAGATCCAGACAAGCCCTGAAGGGCTGGATGTGCTGTTTGCCTCAGGTCCTGGCCACAGGACAGAGCTGGAGGGATCCTGGAGAAGGCCTTTTGCTGTCCTTACCTTCCCTGTGAAAAATGTCTATTTTATGATTGGCTTTTTGCAAATATTAAAATGAATATTATATGTGTTGTGTTAGAAAGTAATGCTGTATTAATTTTCTTAAGCCGTGTGTTAAATATGGTTTTAGGTTATAACATAATGTTAAAATAGAAACTATGCTATGTAGGATACTTTTTTTTGAAGAAAGGACTCACACTGAGATAGCAGCCACAGGACACCTGAATCTTTCAGAGAAAGAGAATTTATTGCTCCATTATCAGAAGAAACAAACTTCTTCCCACCTTGCTCAGCCATGAGGACGTCGTCAGGATTAAGAGGAAGAAGCTCACACTGTCTGGACAGAATCCTGTGTTTGAATGGAATTTATGCATCATGTATGAGGTGTATGAATATGCAACAGGCTGTTGCTTTTAAGAGTTAATCCTCTGTTAACGTGGGTCTTTTTTTGGGCTTATTTTGCCCAGAAAAGGTACCCGGACTGTCTGTAACTCTTTGTTTCTGTTGTCTCATATTGTCCTAATCCAAATAGTCCAAATTATTATTACTCTAATTATATTACTATTTTATAACCATTTTATTAGTATTAAACTTTTAAAATTAAAAAAAACCCAAGTAATTGGTGTTTTTCACAGTCCCCTTTCCTAAAACACCTGCAGCAGGGCTGGGCTGGGCTGTGCATGGGCACTGAGGGGTACCTGGGTGCTCTGGGCCTCTCCCACCCTGCAGGACATGTGCCCAGCTCGGGGTGCCTGGGCTTGCCTGGTGGGGTTATTACATTATTATATTATGTTATGTTATGTTATATTATTATAATGTTATATTATGTTATGTGATATGATATGATAATTATACAAATACATACTAAATAAAAATCCATGACTCTCACCAGGCAGCCAGAACACAGCTTTGATCCAATAGGCCAATTAATATAAACAACCATCACAGAATCCAATTAAGAACACCCTTCAGGTGAACAATCTTCCTAACGTATTCCACGTATGCAAAACAACAGGAGCAGCAAATAGAGATATGAATTTTCTATTCTCTGTACTTCTCCAGGAAAAATCCAGTGAGAGAAAATGGTGTTTCTCTCTGTTCAGAGAGTGAACTGGGTGCCTGGGCTTGCCTGCAGCCCCTCAGGGTTCACCCCTGGGCCACAGAGCCACCCCGAGGTGCTGTGTTTTCCTTTCAAACAAGCCCTAGGCATTCACCTCCATAAATAAACAGAAATCAGTCCCAGGAGCATGGCACGACAAAGAGGGCACTGTGCGCAGCCTGCAGCGCTGCCAGGCTGGCTCGGCTCAGCTCAGCTCAGCTCCCTTCTGCAGAGTCAGGGCATGGGAGCGGCCCAGCCCGGCCTGGGGACAGCCCTGGGGCTCGGGGTGCTCAGGCAGGGCAGCTCCTGCTCCGGGAGGAGGTGGGGAATTTCCACAGCAGCTGAGCCCAGCCCGGCCCCTGGAAAATCCAGTGGCACTGGGAGGGAGCCACGGTGCCAGGCCAAGGGCAGCAGCGCCCGCAGCAAGGTGGGGCACAGGGGACAGGCCTGCAGACGCCATGGTGGGGGGGTATGGGGCAGCACCAGGCAATGCCTCTGGGGCTGTGGGGCCCATATGGGCTGCCCTGAGCAAAGTTCAGAGGGTCCTGCAGCCCCTCCAGTGGCACAGGGAGCCACGGTGCCAGGCCAAGGTCAGCAGTGCCCACAGCAAGATATGGGGCAGGGGACAGACCTCTGGAACCCATGGCGTGTGGGGCAGCACCAGGCAATGCCTCTGGGGCTGTGGGGTCCATGTGAACTGCCCTGAGCAAAGTTCAGAGGGTCCTGCAGCCCCTCCAGTGGCACAGGGAGCCATGGTGCCAGGCCAAGGTCAGCAGTGCCCTCAGCAAGATGTGGGGCAGGGGACAGACCTCTGGAACCCATGGCATGTGGGGCAGCACCAGGCAATGCCTCTGGGGCTGTGGGGTCCATGTGAACTGCCCTGACCAAAAATTCAGAGGGTCCTGCAGCCCTTCCAGTGGCAAGGAGAGCTGCAGTGCCACCCCAATGTCAGTGGTGCCCACAGCAAGGTGTGGGGCAGAGGACAGGCCTGCAGAGCCCATGGCGTGTGTGGGGCAGCACCAGGCAATGCCCTGGTGCCATGAACTGCCCTGGTACCGGGCAGAAAGGTCCTTCAGCCCTTCCAGTGATACAGAGTGCCATGGTGCCAGCCCAAGGTCAGGTAGGGGGTCACTGATGCCCACAGCAAGGTGTGGGGCAGGGGACAGGCCTCCAGAGCCTATGGCACGTGTGCCAGCACCAGGCAATGCCTCTGGGGCTGCAGGGCCCATGTGAACTGCCCTGGTACCAGGCAGACAGGTGCAAAGTTCAGAGTGTGAAAAACAAGGTTTATTTTCTTGGTAAAATTTAAGAAGTTTAATAAAAAGACAGTAGGAGGCAGAAATGAAGCAAAGGGTTAAAAACAGCTGTGTGCTTGGCATTTAGCTAAGAGTACACTGTTATTTCTGGAGATACTCTTTAAATACTTTTTCTATTCCATTGGCTTGTTGCATATTCATAGCCTCTTATGCATATTTATATTTTTCTATAAACTAGTGTACACATTCTAGGAGCTATTTTGTATGGTTTTTCTTTGGGCCTATTTTTTAGAGTATGTGTGGTTTTTGGCTCTGGTTTTGGTTTGTTTTCTTTATCACTTCTAGTTTGGGCTTTGGTTTATACTTCTGATGGTAGATATGACAGTTGGTATATCAATAGGAGGGTCTTTATTACACGTTCACTGGATGTTATTTTGACTAAATAGACAGTTCATTTATAACTTATTAGCTTATAACTATACTATATTATACAGTATATAACTATATATATTATATATTTTATATATACTATATATATACACTATATATATTATATATATAACTATACTGTTATAACTATAACTATATACGTATAACTGTATTAGCTACTACTATGTCTATGTCTACTATTAGCTACTACTACTGTGTCTAAGTTTTTGTTAATTTAGTAGAATTTTTTTGTTGTTGTTAACTTTAGTAGAATTTGTTATTTAGTAAAAATAAAAGCAATGTTATTTTAACATTACACATAGAGTACTCTATTATACATAGAGTATATAGAGTATAATATACTCTATATATATATAAAGTGTATATATATATATATAGTATAATATACTCTATATATTAGAGTATATCATAGAGTATAATATACTCTATTATACATAGAGTATTTATTTTAATATTTTGAAAAGCCAACAATATAATATGTATTGTACATACAAGACCCTCTTGTACATCCCTTTCCCTCCTTGACAGCTCTTCCTTTCTCTGGGAAATGGGAGGAAGGTGCTGCCTTCATCCCAGTGGATATCTCAGCCAGTCCTGCATTAAAAGGAATAAGAGCTCTGCCACACTTGCTGAGCCCCTGATCTGCTGTGCAGGGGACACAGCTCTGGGTCAGAGGGGAGCTGTGAGACCAAATGGGCCTTACTTTGGGGTCTGGCCCTTTCAGTCTTGTGTTTTATTTCTGTGGGCAACAGGTTTGAAGGTAAATTTGTTTCAGGACCAGCACATGTCTGAAAAGAGACAGCATGGCATTTACATTCTCTGAATAGAGAGAGAGACATAATTTTCTCTCACAGGATTTTTCCTGGAGAAGCTCAGAGAAGAAGAGAAAATAATTCTTATCTCTATTTGCTGCTCCTGTTGTTTTGCACATGTGGAATACGTTAGGAAGATTGTTTACCTGAAGGGAGTTCTTGATTTGGATTCTGGTGATGGTTGTTTATATTAATTGGCCTATTGTGTCAAAGCTGTGTCCTGGCTGTCTGGAGAGAGTTATGGGTTTTTCTTTAGTTGCATTGTGAAAAATGTGTAGTTTATGATTGGCTTTTTGTCAATATTAAAATGAATATTATATGTGTTGTGTTAGAAAGTAATGCTGTATTAATTCTCTTAAGTAGTGTGCCAAATATATTTTTAAGTTATAACAAAATGTTAAAATAGAAACTATGCTATGTAAGATACTTTTTTAAAGAAAGGACTCACAGTGAAATAGCAGCCACAGGACAGCTGAATCTTTCAGAGAAAAGGAATTTATTGCTCCATTATCAGAAGAAACGAACTTCTTCCCGCCTTGCTCAGGCTTCAAAGCGCCTTTAAGATTATGACGAAGAAGTTGATGATGACCAGACAGAATCCTTTGTTTAAATGGAATTTATGCATCATGTATGAGATGTATGAATATGCAACAGGCTGTTGTTTTTAAGGGTTAATCCTCTGTTAACGTGGGTCCTTTTTAAGGCTTATTTTGCCCAGAAAGAGGTACCCAGACTGTCCGTAACTCTTTGTTTTTATTGTCTCATCTTGTCCTAATTCAAGTTGTCCAAATTATTATTACTCTAATTGTATTACTAGTTTTATAAACATGTTAATACTATTAAACTTTTAAAATTTTAAAAACAAGTGATTGGCGTTTTTCACAGTATCTTTTGTATAGTATAGTATCTCTTTATCATAGTATAGTATAATGTCATATAATGCAGTCCTAATAAAGCAGTTGTTCAGCCTTCTGAATCAATGGTGTCAGTGCCAATCATTCCCTGCATTGGGGGCACCCTGCTATTCACTGAGACAGAGCTCCCCAGAGTCTGCAGCCCCTCAGGGTTCATCCCTGGGGCACAGAGCCACCCCTGCACCCTAAATGCCATCTGCAGCTGGGAAGCCACCAGTTCAGGCTGATGTCCTTGGGTCTCCCAGGGCTGTGTCCTGATGTCCCTGCCTGCAGGGATGGGCTGGAAGGTGGAATAGCAGAAATGGGATCCCCAGCCACTGTGGGACAGCAGGGGCAGGAGCTCCAGCACATCCAGCCCTGGCTGTGGCCACTGCGCCAAGGAGAGCAGGTAAATGGTGTTGGGCTCACCATGGCTAAACTGAACTAAGATCCTGGCCACCCTCAGCTGCCCTGGGAGAGCCAGCAGGATTGCAGGATCCTCAGCAGCCATGGGAGAGCCAGCAGGATTGCAGGATCCTCAGCAGCCCTGGAGCTGTGGATGGGTGCCAGGAACCTCCCTGGTTTCCCACATCTCCAGCAGGAGCCCAGCCAGCTGGTGAGGAACCCAGGTCCTTGTGCCCAGGAATGCAGCTCCAGCTGTTACAGACCCACCAGGCACTTGGCTGGGGGATCCTCAGTCCCTCACTGGGTTGAGCATGAGCTGCTGCTGGGCTTTATTTGTCCCAGGGCAGAGTTTCCCTGTGTCCTTCCATCCACTCCCTGCCTGTGCGCCACTGCACGTGGGCTCTCCTGGGGTGCCCTGGGTGAGGAGGCACGGCTCAGCATGGGCGCTGGCACTACCTACACTTGCCCTTTCTGTTGCTCATGACCCCAGGAGTGTTTGCCAAATGAATGTCAGGGTGGTGCCACACCCTGTCTGCCATGGCATTCAGGAGCTCCATGCACGGGGGCCCTGCCCACACGTACACAGCTCCCACAGTGCAAACACCACCTGGGGGGCTGCACGGGGGTCCCTCTGCCCACCAGGTCATGGAGGGACCCAGGGACCCCTCTGGCACTGGGGGCACTGGGCATGGTGCAGCTCAGCCATGCCCCAGGTTTGCAGGTCCCCCAAACCCTCTGTTTGTACTGCTGGTGTGCCCCTGCACTGAGCTGGTGCCTGTATGGGGTCATCCCTCCTTAGGGCACCCTTCTGCCTCCATATGGGGTGGGTGCCCTCAGCTCTGCTCTCCCCTCCATCCCCAGGGCTGTGGGTGCAGCCCAGCCTGATGGCCTCCAAAAGCCATCAGGAGTGGGGGCAGCCCTTCTGGCCATGCACAAAGGTCACAGAAAGAGAAGTGACTGCACAGCAGTGGCTCTTGTCATACTTCAATGTGAAAAGAGAAAACTTCCAACCATTGCCAGGGCAGGGAGGAGCTGCAACCATTTCCCAGGCCAGTGTCTGGAGCAAGGACCAGATGCTCTGTGGGGACAATGCTTGGCCTGTCCACAAGAAGGGGGCTCTTGTGGTCCCCCAGCCATTGGAGCAGAGGTCCCTGCTGGCTCTTGCCCTGGGCTAAGAGAGGAGCCCCAGCAGTCCCTTGCCAGTGTCCAGCTGTGTGTTGGTGACAGGGATGGCTCTGGGACACTGGGCTTGGCAGGTTTGGGAGCATCCTCACCTCTCACGGTGCATCCCCAGCCCTTCCTCTGTTTTCTGGAGACCTTGGCAGCAGCCAGATCTTTGTGCAGACCACATGTGGCACCAAGTTTCCAGCCCTGAGCTCTCCAAGACAGCCCTGTGTGTCAGACCCCCTCCGAGACCCCAACCTTCAGCCCAAGGGGTAGAGCAGAGAGGGACATGGATGGGGGAAAGATGGGGTAAGGATGGGAAGTGTGTGCGTGCAGGGTTGGGATGTGTGTGAGAAGAGGGTGTCTGTGTGTGTGTGTGTGTGTGTGTGTGTGTGTGTGGGAAGGGGGCACAGCACTACAGCCCCCCCAAGGGCATGGGGGATGAGCACATGGGGCCCAGGGGCTCTGGCTGTGCCATCTCCCAGCAGGAAAAGCAGTGGCTGGAGCAGAAGAGAAGGAACAGCACTCTCTGAAGCATCACCAGGTCTCCAAAGTGCCCAGGGATGCAGGGCCCTGGCATGGCAGAGCAGAAGGGCTGATTTGCCCTCTCCCTGTGCCTTGCAGGGCCGTGGCCCCCCAAAAGCAGTTTGCCCAGTTTGGTGAACAGGTGGAAAAAACAGCCTGGGGAGGGCAGGATGATTCTCCAGGGCTGTGGAATTGTTCTGGTCCATCTGGGCACATTGAAGCTGCTGGTTCTCAGGCTGGGAATGTGACAGTTGGGCCACTCCAGCCCTGAGTGACAGCCAGCAGCATCTTGCCCAGCCACTTCCAAACAAGACAAACAGCTTGAGGTCCTGCAAAGGTGCTGCAGACATCTCAACCCCCTCCCAAAGCAGGCTGAGCTTGGGGCTGTGCCTCTCTGCTCCAGGCAGGGCTGGCAGTGCCATGCAGCTGCCCAGGAGCACAGCTGGGTGGGCCCTGGCAAGGCAGCCATGGTGGGTCACACACACCAGCCCAGCTGGCTGGCACCCAGCTCAGTTTGCACAGGAAAAACACACCGAGTGTCCCCTGGGTCTGTGGGTGCCACAACAGGGGGGACAGGGATACGGGAACGGGGATGGGGGAACAGGGGAACAGGGATAGGGGAACGGGGATAGGGGAACAGGGGAACAGGGATAGGGGAACAGGGATGGGGGAACAGGGATGGGGGAACAGGGGAACAGGGATAGGGGAACTGGGGAACAGGGATAGGCGAACGGGGGAATAGGGGGGAACAGGGGAACAGGTATAGGGGAACAGGGATAGGGGAAGAGGGGAAGAGGGATAGGGGAAGAGGGGAGCAGGGATTGGGGGAACAGGGGAACAGGAACAGGGGAACAGGGATAGGGGAACAGGGGAACAGGGATAGGGGAACTGGGGAACAGGGATAGGCGAACAGGGGAATAGGGATAGGGGAACAGGGGAACAGGTATAGGGGAACAGGGATAGGGGAAGAGGGGAAGGGGGATAGGGAAGGGGGAGGGGATTGGGGAACAGGGGAACAGGAACAGGGGAACAGGGAGGGGGAACAGGGGGGGATAGGGGAGGGATAGGGGAACAGGGGAACAGGGATAGGGGAACTGGGGAACAGGGATAGGGGAACAGGGATACAGGGACAGGGGGGAACAGGGATAGGGGAACAGGGGAACAGGGATAGGGGAACAGGGACAGGGGAACAGGGGACAGGGGACAGGGATAGGGTGATGGAGCTCTCTGGGATGAAAGCAGCAGTCAGGGCTCCATGAGGCACACACACACTGGCCAGGGTTCAAAGCAAACTTCTGCCAGCTGAGGGAGGTGAGGAGGGCTGGGGGTGCAGCACAGCAAGGGGGGACTTGGCCCTGTGCAGAGCTCCTGGTGCACAGGGCTCTGGGGAGACCAGCTCTTCCTCTTGGGTCCACTACAGCAGGTTGGAATCCCAGGGCTGAGCCTCCAGCAGGCTTTAGCTTGGTTCCCCCTCTTGTCCCCAAAGAGTGAGCAAATCCCACTTATGCAGAGGAAACAGGCACCCAGCACGGGGTGTGCCCCAGGGAAAGCTGGATGGGGAGAGGCCGTGGCTGCAGCTCTGCTGACCCTGTGGCTGTCCCACAGTGCCCCCGGGGTGGCGATGAGCTCATTCCGCTGCGGTTACCCTGCACCGCATGCCAGGTGCTTTGTCATGAGGCAAGAGGAGGAGGGGGAACAGGTTATTCAAGGTCTGCAGGGCGCAGGGCACCAACAGGTGAGGGCAGGGGATGGGGTAGGAGGGCAGGGCCGGCAGGCAGGGTGCAGCCCCCTCCCCTTTCCACAGGAGCGCCAGGAAAGGGGGGCTCAGGAGGGATTTAGCGCCAGGCACAGCGGCACAGCCACAGGGCACGAACAGAACAGCAGCAGACTTTGCCCCCGCCTGCAAGGTGTGGCACAGAGACCGAACAGACTGCAGGGCATAATTATCATCAAAGCCGGAACAGGTGGGGTGGGAGCAGGAGAGGTCATATCTGGGTCAGGTCAGGGACCTGACCTGCATGGGATCAACAGACCGGCCCTGTGCTGGGGTTTGCAGCATGACAGCCTCCTTCCATGCCTGGGGCTCCTCCATAGCCAGCTGGGGACAAGAGGGGGAACCAAGCTAAAGCCTGCTGGAGGCTCAGCCCTGGGGTTCCAACCTGCTGTTGTGGACCCAAGAGGAAGAGCTGGTCTCCCCAGAGCCCTGTGCACCAGGAGCTCTGCACAGGGCCAAGTCCCCCCTTGCTGTGCTGCACCCCCAGCCCTCCTCACCTCCCTCAGCTGACAGAAGTTTGCTTTGAACCCTGGCCAGTGTGTGTGTGCCTCATGGAGCCCTGACTGCTGCTTTCATCCCAGAGAGCTCCATCACCCTACCCCTGTTCCCCTATCCCTGTTCCCCTGTCCCCTCTATCCCCAATCCCTGTTCCCCAGTTCCTCGTTCCCTGTTTCCCTGTCCCTGTCCCCCTGTTCCCTGTCCCCCCGTTCCCCTATCCCTGTTCCCTGTTCCCGTATCCCTGTTCCCATATCCCTGTTCCCCTGTCCCCCCATCCCCTGTCTCCCCTGTTTCCCTGTTCCCCTACCCCAGTTCCCCTATCCCTGTTCCCCTGTTCCCCTGTTCCCGTTCCCCTATTCCCGTTCCCCTATCTCTGTTCCCCCGTTCCCCTATCCCTGTTCCCCCGTTCCCCTATCCCCGTTCCCCTATCCCTGTTCCCCGTTCCCCTATCCCTGTTCCCCTATCCCTATTCCCCTGTTCCCCCATCCCTGTTCCCCGTTCCCCTATCCCTGTCCCCCCTGTTGTGGCACCCACAGACCCAGGGGACACTCGGTGTGTTTTTCCTGTGCAAACCGAGCTGGGTGCCAGCCAGCTGGGCTGGTGTGTGTGACCCACCATGGCTGCCTTGCCAGGGCCCACCCAGCTGTGCTCCTGGGCAGCTGCATGGCACTGCCAGCCCTGCCTGGAGAGGCACAGCCCCAAGCTCAGCCTGCTTTGGGAGGGGGTTGAGATGTCTGCAGCACCTTTGCAGGACCTCAAGCTGTTTGTCTTGTTTGGAAGTGGCTGGGCAAGATGCTGCTGGCTGTCACTCAGGGCTGGAGTGGCCCAGCCAGATCCAGGAGGTGTTTGTGACTCTCAGGTAATGTTGAGGTGCTGGGAATGCTGGAGGTCTCTGACCCCAGGTGAGCTTGTCCCTGCAGCTCTGAGGCCACCTCAGAAATACACAGTGTGGGGTCACACAGGCCTTGGGACTGCCCAGCTGTCCCCAAACAAGCCAGCACAGCCCCTGTGGGGACACAGCTGTGAGCATGGCTGCCAGAGCAGGCAGGGTGGGTGCTGGCCAGCAGGTACAAGCCTGTCTTTGCCATCTCCTGATAAGGGATGGGCAAGAGTTCCCCATGGGCTGCTTGCACCTTCACCAGGCAAGGCTGGGGCTCAGCTCCTGACACCTGAGGGTTCTGCTGCCACACAACAGGGAGCATTTACCCTGCATCATCTGCTGTCCTTCCCTGTTCCTCCAGCTGGGCTGGATCAGGACATGACAGCCCACTGTGCTTCCTTGGTCCCATCAGCACCCCTCAGGGATTTCTGCCCATCCCAAAGCCCTTCTCAGTCCAGGGAGCTGGGAGCAGAGGGACAGGCTGGGGTGTGTATGCCTGGCTGGGGGTGAGGGGACACCTGGGCATCTTCCGTGGGTGATGGAGGTGGGACATGTGAGTGGCTTGGGCCACCACCTTGCTGGGTGCAGCCTGCAGCTCACACCTTGCTGTACCTGTGTGTGTGCCGTGCACGCTGTGTGTCTGTGTGTCTGGCTGTAAGCCTCACCTGCCTGCATCAGCTGGCATCTGTGTTTGGGAGTGTTTCCAGTGTCACACACCCTGGATGTGCCCATAACTGTGTGTTTGCAGTACACACTGTGTGTCTGTGTGTGACTGCATCAGTTGACTCTGTGTTTGGGATGTTTCCAGAGTCACACACCCTGGATGTGCCTGTAACTCTGTGTCTCTGCACAGTGTGTGTCTGTGTTTGGGAGTGTTTCCAGTGTCACACACCCTGGATGTGCCTATAACTGTGTGTTTGCAGTGTACTGTGCACAGTGTGTGTCTGTGTTTGGGATGTTTCCAGTGTCACACATCCTGGATGTGCCTGTAACTCTGTGTCTGTGCACAGTGTGTGTCTGTGTTTGGGATGTTTCCAGAGTCACACACCCTGGATGTGCCTGTAACTGTGTGTTTGCAGTGTACCGTGCACACTGTGTCTGTGTTTGGGATGTTTCCAGTGTCACACACCCTGGATGTGCCCATAACTGTGCCTGCAGTGTCTGACCCTCAGGACTCCCTGTGTGTGTGGGTAACAGGACATGGTGCAGGATCACAGAGTCTCCCAGGCACACAAGTGTGGGAAGGTCTGGGTTGGAAGGTGCCCTGAGGGTCATCCTGTTCCACCCCTGTGCCATGGGCAGGGACACCTTCCTCTAGGCCAGGTTGCTTCAAACCCCACCCAGCCTGTCCTTGGACACTTCCAGGGATGGAGCAGCCACAGCTTCTCTGAGCACCCTGTGCCAGGGCCTCCCCACCCTCACAGGGAAGAATTTCTTCCTGATATCTAATCTAAGTCTCTCCTTTTTCAGTTTAAAACTCTTCCCCCTTGTCCTGTCACTATCTTCCTGTGTAAAAATTGCCCACCCTTTTTTTATAAGCCTCTGAGGGACTGGAAGGGGCTCTAAGGTCTCCCTGGAGGTTTTTCTTTTCCAGTATGAACAACCCCAGCTCCCTTTCTCAGGATCCCCTCACCCAGCAGTGCTGGTTTCCCTCTGTGGTGGGGCAGAGCTGTCCCTGCACAGTGGCCCTGGAGCTGGGGCACACTCCTGTCTGCAGCAGGTGACTCCTGGCAGGAGCCAGCAGGTTGGGACAGGCAGCGGGTGCCAGCCACTGCCCCCACCCTTGCTCTACCTGTCAGACAGGTGGAGCTGGCCCGCTGCCACCACCTGCCACCGTCACTGCTGGGAAGGGAGGATGCAGGAGGGATGGGTCTGCACAAAGGCTGGGGCCCTGCCCATGGCTAAAGTGACCCTTGGGACCTGCTCCCTGCATGGCTGGGGAAGGGCTGCCAGTACCAGAGGCTCTGGGAAGCCTCAGGGCGGCCCTGCAGGTGCCCAGGGAGAGGGGATGTGGGAACCCAGAACATCCCTCTGCCTGTTCAGGATGGCCAAGACCCCTGCCAGGGGGCTCAGAGACCCTGGCATGGAGCCCAAAACACCTGTGGGTCTGATTAGGACCCGTGGAGCAAGTTACCAACCTTATATGAAGATCAGCAAGCCACAACAGTTTAGATAGAATATTAGTGAAATTATCACAGGGTGGAAAAGTAGATTTTGGGGTTTTTGGTATGGGGGTTCAGGAGGCAAGATGGAGGGAACTGAGTGTGTCCAGCCTTTCTCCTTCTTCTTCTTCTTGGCCTCCATCTTCTGCTGTGATGTTGGCACTTTTGGATTGGTTTAGAGTAGAAGCTCACTGTCTAACATAGGTGATAGGTGTTGGAAAGTAATTGTAAATATTGTACACGTAGTTTTTAGTATAAAGACATAACACTGCCCTTGGGGGCAGGCAGAGTGCCTGGAACTGTCCTGCTGGATGGACCTTGGCAGGGCAGGAGAAAATTTTTTATAGGAAAGATACAATAAACAACCTTGAGATGGAGAAATGAAGAGCTCTGACTCCTTCTTTGAGTGCTGGGCTGGGAAAAGAGACTTTCTGACACATCTCGGGGTCACTGTGAGCATGAGAGATCCCGACAAGGGACAGACAATCAGCTCTCATGTGCCTGTCTCCTCCCTTGCTGTGCCCAAAGAACCCTGAGGCACATGCCAGGGCACCCTCCCTCTTAGTGCTGTTGTTGTTGAAGGGTTTCCAGCACATGGATTCCACCTGCCTGTAGGGATGGAGGAGGTGAAGGGATTCTCCTTGGGTTAACCCCAAAGGGCTCAGCGTCCATCTGTCCCTCTGTGTCCTACACAGAACACCCTGGCTACTGCCAGCAGCCCACCTGGGCCAGACACCTTCTGTGCACCTGCTGGAGCTGCTGCCTGCTCTGACAAGGCCAGCATCTCAGATGGCACCACAGGAGCCCAGTGCCAGCCACAGCCAGGCTTGCTGTGCTCAGCTGGGTACGCTGGGAAGGTACAAGGAGGAAAACTGGCACAGGCACCTCCACACCCAGAGCCTGTGCAACCTCCCAGTGGCACAGCCCGCACTGTGCCCACTGTGTCAGAAAGAGCCAAGGCTCTCATCCTCCTGCTGCTGGAATAATGCAGATCCCACAGGAATTTTCCACAGCGAAAACACAACTGTCCTTCCTCAGGACTGGCCCCAAAGCCCCTGGGTTTTGCAGCACTGCTGTGACCCAGGCTTCTTGTCAGTTCACCCTGCTGTGCACCCCCAAACACACCTTATGTAATGGCTCTGGTGTTTGTGCTCCCACAGAGTGCTCTGAAACTCCTTTTAGAAAGGCCTGGAGCCATGAGATCTTGTCAGCCCCACCCTTTGCCCAGGAGCAGGCTCAGGCCTGGGCTTGCTCAGCTGCAGTCCTGAAGGCAAAGGCTGGAGGAGCGCCAGCTCTGCAGGGAGCCTGAGCATCACCCAGGAGCTGCCACCTGGCACCGCACAATGGCAGCCCCTGGGCCACCTGCCTGTGCCCAGCTGAGGCTGGCACCCTCAGCCTGGCATGGTGGGCACGGCCACCTTGCCCTGGGGTGTTTTAGCAGCAGAGACCCCCAGACAGGAGGTGATGAGGAGAGCCCAGGCAGCTCAATGTGAAGCGAGCTCAGTGTCTTCCAAGGTTTTGTATTGGGGTGACCAGGACTGGATCCCCATTCTTCACCTCCCTGGCTCACACCATCCTTCAGAGCTGGAGTGTTGGGGTGTTGTGAGGGTCCCCAGGACGAGGTGAGAGATGAGAATTGACTCCAAGTTCTCAGAAAGCTGATATTATATTATATTATATTATATTATATTATATTATATTATATTATATTATATTATATTATATTATATTATATTATATTATATTATATTATATTATATTATATTATATTATATTATATTATATTATATTATATTATATTATATTATATTATATTATATTATATTATACTATATTTTTATATTATACTATATTTTTATATTATACTATATTTTTATATTATATTGCATTACATTCTATTATATACTGAAACTATACTAAAGAAAGAGAAAGGAGACATCAGAAGGTTGGACAAGAATGAAGATGAAAGCTCATGACTGACTCCCCAGTCTGATGCAGCTGATGGTGATTGGTTATTAATTAAAATTGGATAGAATTTAGATTATTAATTAATTAAATAATCAATTAATATAATTAATTTAGGTTATTAATTAGAATTTGATTGTTTGGATAAACAATCTCCAGACCACATTCCAGAGGAGCAAAACATGGAGAAGCTGCAGCTTCTCATCTTGCCAGGAGAAGAAATCCTGGTGAAGGGATTTTTCAGAAAATATCCCAGTGACAGTGGAGGGGCTCTGGCAGCTCAGCCCCAAGCACAGCTTTGCCCCGGGCCTCTGGCAGGGAGCAGGGCTGACCAGGGGGCATGGAATATAGGAGGTCCCACCCTGCTGTGCCCAGGGGATGTGCCCACAGCTCTCAGGGCACTGCCAGCCCATCCTGCCCAATGGGCACATGGAAACCTCTGTGACAGGAGAGGCTAAGGGAATATGGAATTGTTCAGCCTGGAGAAGAGATGTCTCTCTGGAGCCCTCTCTCTTAGAGCCCCTTCCAGTGCCTAAAGGGGATCCAGGAGAGCTGCAGAGGGATTTTGGACAAGGGCCTGGAGGGACAGGACAAGGGGATGGATTTCCATTGGCAGAGGGCAGGGCTGGATGGGATATTGGGAAGGAATTCTTGGCTGTGAGGGTGGGCAGGGCCTGGCACAGGGTGCCCAGAGCAGCTGTGGCTGCCCCATCCCTGGAAGGGTCCAAGACCAGGTTTGATGGATCTTTGAGCAACCTGGGATAGTGAAAAGTGTCTCTAGCCATGGCAGGGGATGGAACAAGATGGTCTCTAAGTTGCCTTCCAACCCCATGGTTCTGTGATTCAGGGGTAAGCAGGCAGGGAAATACAGCAAACACCCCAGCACACCACAGTGCATGGCACAGCATGGATATTTCATTCTACCTGTCTCCTGTCTCCACTCACTGCCCATTGGGGTCCTGCCAGGGATGCACACAGGAGGGCTGTGATGCTCCTGCCCAGGCCATCGTGGTGCTGGCCTCCCTGGCCTGCCACAGGGTGACACACTGCCTGTGTGGCTGTTCCCTTTTCCTCCCTGCATGCCCTTGGAACATCTCTGGCCATCAGCAGCCTCCATGACATCCCAGTGCCCCCAGGATCCTTTGTGGAGCACCAGAGAGAGACATTTCCCTTTCCATTCAGGCTCCATGGACACAGTGAAATGCTCAGCAAGGAGTTCCCTGTGGATTCATTAGGCACCATTGCAATGCAGCAGGGTGGGACCTCCTATATTCCAGTTCTCACCTCTCCCTTGCATCTCCTCTCAGGCATTTCAGACAGCACTGCCCCTCATCGTCCTTCTCCTCCCAGCTCAGCATTTCACTCTCCTGCCTCTCTGCCTGCTGGGATGTGCTGTGTGCTGGGATACTGCAGCAGGGGAAGGTGTGCAGCTGGGACAGCCCCTCTCACACACCTGGAGCAGGCCCTGGCCACTCTACCTTTCAGCATTCTGGCTTTTGAAGAGTAACCCTTGTTGCTCAGTGCCTTGCTAAACTGGGATCAGAATGTATCCCAAAGGGTTTGGTGAACTCAAACACCTTAATTTCCCATGTGTATTGTCAGTGAAAACTCCCAGAGGAGCATGTGGCCACAGCTGGGTGGGAAGGTGAGCAGTGAGTGCAGGAGATCAGGGCTCCTGGTGGCCTCACTATGGAATGAATCTGCACAGCAGATCCCAGCTGGGAGCTGCAGCCTGTGGGGGACACAGCTCTGTCCCCCATCACCCAGCCACAGCATCTGCAGCTGCCCCTGGCCCCAGGTCCCCCCCATCCCATCAGGCTCAAGGCCCCAGGCTTTCATGTCCCAGGCCTGTTTGCATGTGGCCTCCGGGAGGGCACAGGGCTTTGGGAGGTGGACCACACTGGTCAGTTGGAGTGAAATGTCTGTGATGGAGGTGGGCTTTCAGGAGGCAAAAGAAATATCTTGGTGGGCTTGTTTCAGGAGGCACTGGCCAGTTGGGTGAAATGCTCTGGCCTGTCTGTGATGGAAGGTGGAGCTCAGGAGGCACTGGTCAGTTGGAGTGAAATGTCTGTGATGGAAGGTGGGTGCCTGAAATGTCTGTGATGGAAGGTGGAGCTCTCAGGAGGCAATGGTCAGTTGGAGTGAAATGTCTGTGGTGGAAGGTGGAGCTCTCAGGAGGCAATGGTCAGTTGGAGTGAAATGTCTGTGATGGAAGGTGGAGCTCTCAGGAGGCACTGGCCAGTTGGAGTGATGGAATGGTCAGAAACCTGGAAGGTGGAGCTCTGACAGCCTGGCCAGTTTTGGGAGACCTGACAGCCCACCAGGGATGTCCTGAGCTCAGCTGGGCCCTTCAGTTGGTGCTTTCCCATTCCTGGAGTCCCCAGGTTGTGCTCTCTGCCCAGGGACTCCGTTTGAGGCTGGTGGAGTGCCAGGATCCATATCATGTTTGGTGGATAACAAAGGGCAGGGCTGGCCGCGAAACAAGAATGCAATGAACATTTCTTTTGATTCCACAGTGAAACATTGCAATTCTTGGTGGCAATGAGGAAGAGATGGGAATGAAGGAGGCTGGGAGACATCCACCCAAGAAGGGTGCCGGAAACCAAGGGCTGAAGGTTTGGTGGTCTATAAATTCTCTTCCAGATGTATCCCAACCTGGGCAGTCTGAGATCTGGTATTTTCTATAGGAGGGGAAGCATCTGAACAGGAACAGGAGCTGGGGAGGATGCAGAGATGCAGCTTTGTCAAACTTGGGTGAGAATAAATCTTTGGGCTGGAATCAGGTCATGCAATCAGAGTCCTAGAAGGGTTTTTGTTGGAAAGGATCGTAAAGATCATCCAGTTCCACCCCCTGCCATGGCCAGGGACACCTTCCACTAGCCCAGGTTGCTCCAAGCCCCATCCAGCCTGGCCTTGGGCACTTCCACGGATGGGGCAGCCACAACATTTTTGGGAAAACTGTTCATTAATCTGTCCCTGAGGAGCGGGGACCAGCCACCATGGTCAGCAGGAGCTGGGGTGCAAGCAGAGCTCTGCTCCCAGGGAAGCATCAAGAGCAGCATGGGGCCATGGGGCTGGGACAGGGCAGCGTCTGCTTTACACCAGGCTGCAGGGAAAATGCCTGGTGCTGAATCAGCAAGTGGCAAACCAGGAGCCAACCATGTGGGATCTTGGCCCCTCCAGTCCCATCCTGCATGAACAAGCCAAGGATGTCCTGGTACAGCCCCCAGGAGCTCTGGCTGGAAGCAAGGGGTGGGTGGGTGCACAAGCTGAGGTGCTGAGCACAGGGAGAAGGGAAAAGGGCACAGGCAGAGGCATGTGGGGTGTCCCAGGGGGGTACCCTCATGCTCTGGGGGTGCTCCTGACGTCACTGGCTCCCTGCTGCCTCTGGTTCCAGGCAGCTGCAGCTTCCCCATTCCTGCAGTGGGAACAGCCATTCTCTTGCTAAACAATCAAACAGCCCAGGGCTGCCAGACAAGCTCCTGGCAGCAGGCAGTGCCCTGGCCAGGCAGGCACCCCTGGCAGCTCTGCTGGAAGAATCAAAGAAACCATCAGGCAGGGGGAGGTTGTTCTGGGAGCCCAGGTAAGTGCCCCCAGGTAGCTGCTGCTGCCCGGGGAGCAGCTCAGGGGGTCTGCCCAGCCCTGGGCATGCCAGCCCAGCCCTGGCAGCAAACAGGCTGGGTTGGAGCCTGCCACAGCAGCACCCTGCTGCAGCCCCTGGCAGCTCCTGTGTGATTTGGGTGCCCTGGGCAGCAGCTCTGTCCTTCACATTTGATCTGAGCATCAGCCATCCCCTCTGCAGCTCCACTCTCAGAAATGAAGGTGTGTAACAGCCCCATCCCTCACAGCCTGGCCCCCTAAACCTTCCCCTTCCTGCCCCCAGCACAGCCCCTAACACTCCTTCCCTCAGTGTCGGGATCTCTCATGCTCACAGTGACACCAAGATGTGTCAGAAAGTCTCTTTTCCCAGTCCGGCGCTTGAAGAAGGAGTCAGAGCTCTTTATTTCTCCGTCTCAAGGTTGTTTATTGTATCTTATCTATAAAAAGTTTTCTCCTGCCTTGCCGAGGTCCATCCAGCAGGACAGTTCCAGGCACTCTGCCTGCCCCCAGGGCAGTGTTATCTTTTTATACTAAAAACTACCTGTACAATATTTACAATTACTTTCCAATACCTATCACCTATGTTAGACAGTGAGCTTCTACTCTAAACCAATCCAAAAGTGTCAACATCACTGCAGAAGATGGAGGCCAAGAAGAAGAAGAAGGAGAAAGGCTGGATACACCCAGATCCCTCCATCTTGCCTCCTGAACCCCAATACCAAAACCCCTAAAATCTCCTTTTCCACCCTGTGATAACTTCACTAATATTCTACCTAAACTGTTGTGGCTTGTAGATCTTAATCTAAGGTTGGTAACTTGCTCCATGGGTCATAATCAAACCCACAGGTGTTCTGGGCTCTGTGCCAGGGTCTCTGAGCCCCCTGGCAGGGGTCTGGGCTGCTCAGGACAGCCAGAGGATGTCCTGGGTCCTGACACCTCAGCAGGGGCTCCAGCTGCTCCACACCCTGTTCTGCCATGCTGGGAGCTCCTCTCCACTGTCCCCCAGGTGTGCATGGCTCCCACAGTGCCTTCCCTGCTCTGCCACCCCTGAGCTCTGCCCTGGCTGCACAGGCAGAAGGGTCAGGAAGGGTGAAAGCCAGCAGGGACTGCAGGGAGCTTGAACGAGCAGAGATGGTCCCTGTTGTGGTGATTATTCCGAGAGGTCCCTGCCTCCCACCAGCTGTCCCCATCCCCACTGCATTCCCATCTACTCTGATCTGCTCAAGGATGGCCGCGGGCTGGCTTGGCTGGAAAATCAGGTCATGCTGTGGTGCTCAGGGGCAGTTCATGGGCTGGCCTGTGGGATATTGGACACCTTCTTGCTGCTCCAGGTGAAACCTCTCCCCTCACCCAATTTCTCTGCTCCCACTCAGCACATTTCAGCCATAATCTGCTAGGAAAGCAGTGGCCAGAGCATGCTGTTCTCTTCCCTAAGCGGGACCAGGGCTGAGCAATGGCCCCTGTGTCCCTTTGGGAAGTCTTGAGGAAGACAAAACATACTGTAATACTATGACTTGAAGGGTGCCCAAGATATTTCCATGAGAACTGTGAGCCTGTTCAACCTGGAACCACCTGATGGGAAAAGTCTCCAAACAGATCCCAGGGTAAAAGTGTGAGGGGAGGCTGTCTTGGAGGAAAATCCTCTTTTTCTTCAGTTCTTGTCATGGCTTGCCACAGCCATAAAATCCAGGTGCCTCCAAAGATAATAATAAAATAAACAAATCATCTGTTTTTCCTGCCTCCTGCTGGGAGGCTCTGCTGGGGTGGCTCAGTATGGGCTTGGAGGGGGCTGTAGGGGTTACCCCAATGTGTGCTGGCTGTGCACTTCTGTTGGTGTATGAGTGTGCATTCCTCTAGCCTTGCTCTCTCTCCAGTCCTTCCTGGCTCTCCATCCCTCTGACCCACACAGATTTCATGAGAGGCTGCAGGATCTGGTCCCCCTGTCTGTGCCCACACAGCCCTTCCGCCTCCTCCTCCTCTCTCACAAGGTACCCACACAGCTGGGGGACCTCAAAGGACAAGGGAGAATGGCTCCACACTGACAGAGGGTAGGGTTAGATGATATTTTAGGTGGGCATTCTTCCCTGGGAGGGTGCTGAGGCCCTGGCACAGGGTGCCCGGAGCAGCTGTGGGTGCCCCTGGATCCCTGGCACTGTCCAAGGCCAGGCTGGATGGGGCAGTGGAAGGTGCCCATGGCCATGGAAGAGGGAGTGAACCATGGTGATCTATAAATTCTCTTCCAAACCATTTTCTGACTTTATGATGCACAGACCCTGCCTCTGCCCCAAGCTCCTGCCTGCTGTGCCACCCACTCAGTGGCAGTGGGGTGGCAGTGACGGGCGCTGGGGACACTGGGGGCACAGAGGCGAGGCAGACAGGTTCCCTGTTGCTGCTGGAGCTGGTTAAACATTGTCCCAGGCCAGTTAGGTAACACAAACTGCAGCGGGAGAGAAATGAAACTGCTTGAGCAAACAAGGCGCACTTGGCAGGGCACCAGGCTGCGTGACAAAGTTCTCCCCTCTCACTGCCAGCCTGCTGGGCTTATCTATTTACAGAGAATAAACACCTCACCCACAACCCCACACCTGAGGGACAGCAGCCAGGAGCACAGCCAGCTCCTGTGAAAGCCAACATGGGGCTGGCCTTGCCCCACTGCCCATGGTTGTGTCTGCTCACAAACACACCGATGGGCACTGGGCATGGCCTGGCACCTCCTGTGTGGGCCCTCCTGCCACTGGCCTGGCACCTCCATGTGTGCCACTGGCCCTCCTGCCACTGGCCTGGCACCTCCATGTGTGCCACTGGCCCTCCTGCCACTGGCTTGGCACCTCCTGTCTGTCCCACTGGCCCTCCTGCCACCCCTCAGGTCTGTAGGAGCTCCAGGAGGTCAGGGATGGAGCTGGAGCACTCTCCACTCACTGAAGCCAGCAGACACCAGGCAGGAAAACCTGTTCCCTGGGGAGGGTTATGCAAGGAGCCTGATGGAGGTCTGGCTGCAGCCCAGACCATGGACTGCCTCCAGGTTCACACCCAGGGCCCGAGACCTCTTCTTGCACCACAGGGCAGCCCTGATCTCCTCAGCCCTGGGTGTATCTGGGAGCAATACAATTCCAGGTCAGCATACTGGAAGGCAAAAAGGTCTTCCCTATGAGACCAGGCATCCCAAAAGGACCAGCAGGGCAACTCCAATAGAAACAGCAATTGAACCCACAAAAAAGATGGATCTGGCCCAGGGGTACCTTCTGCCCCTCAAAGCAGCTGGGTCATGCCCTTGATGTCGCTGCAGCATCTCTAGGAGGATGCTCAAGCCACCAACATCCCAGTCAAGCTGAGGCCAGGCAGACTGGGAGCAATTCCTGCTGCTTCAGCCAGCACAGCTCAGGGGCACAGCCCACATGGTCTGTTTGAGAGTTTGCTTTGAAGGCCTTGCTGCTCTCCTTTGCAGTGTGTCCCACTCCTGAGAGTGCTGGAGGGGGGATGTTGAACTGTGCCATGTCTCTGGCAGTAATTAAGGGTAGTAGGGAAATGTGGGCAGATAGGGCAGGGAGCATGGTTTTAAATTAATAGAGGAGAGATTTAGATTAGATATTAGGAAAAAATTCTCTGTGGGTGTGGTGAGATCCTGGCACAGGTTACCCAGAGCAGCTGTGGCTGCCCCATCCCTTGGGAGTGTCCAAGGCCAGGCTGGACAGGGCTTGAAGCAACCTGGGATAGTGGAAAGTGTCCCTGCTCATGGCAGGGATGTGGAATGACATGAGCTTCATGTCTCCTACCAACCCAAGCTGTTCTAGGATTCTGTGATTCTATGATAATGGCTGGATCCCCCTGCCAAAAATGCATCTCAGGCTTTGCAAAGCACATTTACTGTCTAGGCAGCAAAACCTCTCCTCACCCTCCTGCTGGTGCTCTGGCTTCTTTCCTTAGTCCCTCCAGGAAGTGGCTGAAACCATTCGAGGATGTGGTTTTGCCTGGGCATCCCAGACCTTGTTCAGCTCCAAGCTCAGAGAACAGGTCCCAGGGCTTTTCTCTTTTGGGGGTGAGCAGGAACTGAGCCCTGCCCTGGCCCTGTGTGCCCCATTCAGCAGGTGCTGGGCACCAGCAGAAGGTCAGGGTGGCACCGAGATCCTCTGGTGTCACTCACTGTAAAATGCAGTGTGTGCCAGCCAGGAGCCACTGCTGCTGGTCACGTTCATGGCAGAAACAGATCAGAGAGTCTGCTTGGCCTCCAGCACCCTGAACTCCTGCTTGCCACCCCAAGACAGATCCTGTGGGTTGGAGAGATCCTCTCAGCACCCCTGAGACAGCCTCCTGGCTTCCTCACAGCTGGGCTGGATGGGGAGGCAAGATTGCATTGGGCAAGGAGGGGAATGTGATGTGTTTGGGCTGCCCACACTGCCAGGTCACTGCAGTCCCTTGTGCACCCAGGTCCTGGCAGAGGCCAGAAAACAGCCAGGCTCAGAGATGAGCAAGCATTAATCATCCTGTAGTGCCTGTGCTGCTTCTTGGTATCCCTCTGTGTCTCCCTGGCCAGGGAGAGGCTGAAGGTGCTCCTCTAGGTCCTCCCCCAGGCTGTGACTGGGTATTGATGTGGAGGGTGTTAGAGAAACCCCTTCCCAGATCAGCCAGGGCTTTGCTTCCCACGAGCCTGCAGCTGTGAACTCTGGCTCCAGGAAAGGCGAGTGCCAGGGCTGGAACTCCACAGGGCTCTCAGAAGGGCCAGGGTTGGGGAGTGGGTGTGAGATGCCCCTCCATGGGTGGCTTTCAGCCAGTCTGGGACAAGCCCACCTCACTCTGAGGAACACCCTGTGCCTCTGTGCCAGGATGACCAGGCAGGAGATGGTGGCAGATGAGGTCCATGCAATGGCACATCCCAAGCAACACAAGCCTGGTCCTCACTGTGTGTTTAAGGAAAACAAGGGAAATTACAGATAGGTACAAAAACCCCAAACAATTTATTCATCTTATACTCACACTCGAAAAGGAGAAAACCATATGCACCTGGTGGGTGCCTGGCTGGGTGGCACCAGTCTGACGTGGCTGGCACAGCACCAGTCTGTGCCCTGTGACATCAGTCCAGCTGAGCATCACCACCTGCCACCACACACCTGTGTGCCCCACAGCACACACTCTCACACAGGAGCATCTTACTCATGAAAAAATATATCTGTACATATTCACTCTATACTTGTTTTGGGTCTTACATAAATTAGAAGCTACTTTTGGAGAAAAGGCCTGCCTCTACACACAGGCCAGCCTGGAAATGCAGCATGGCCCTGCTGTCCCACATCCTCTTCTCATTCACTGAGGGCTTTCTGGGGCCGGGTGAAGCTCCACAATGTTCCCATCTTCTCTCAGCAGGTGCCACACTGAGAAGCTGCTACTCAAAGGGGGTCTCACCCAACCCACACGCAGTGAAGAGGACAGGGGGCACCTTTGTCACGGTGCAAGCAGTGAGAGGGAAGACCCCACAGCTGGGACAATCTCTGCTCAGTCACAGGTGACACAGATGTGCTGCTCCTCTGCCCAGGCAGGAGGTGGGTGACAGCAGGAGACCTGCTGGGCTCTCACAGTGGGGCTTGAAGTTCTCTTCCCCGTTGCATCTGTTCAGGCTTTGGAACAGCCACAGTCCCCACGGCTCCAGCTGGAGGTATGGATCCAGCAAGGGAAGTTTGCAATAACCTACTGGAGCCAAAACAGGGGCTCTGCACACCTCGGGGCTGGCAGTCACTGCACACACGAGCGAGGGGCGGAATTCCACACGCTGCATGGGCCAGCAGCTTCCAGATACAGCTGCAGGCAAAGTTTCCTGTCAAGGAGCCCAGTTCAGGGCTGGCCCTGAGGGGCTTATCAGCCCCTGGCTCATCCAGGACTCCTACAGTTCCTTGTTCCTGTTGAGCACCTCCTCTTCCTTCCAGCCACTGGAGTTCTTCCCAAACTTGTACACCAGCCGCCGTCCATCGACTCTCTCCAGGATCTCTCGTTTGTAGTAATATCTGTGGGAGACACAGGTGCAATCAGGGCTCTGAGGCTCGGGTTTCTGTGCTTGAGATGACCCCCCCTGGTATTAGAAAGTCTTTTTTCCCAGCCCCATGATCGAAGAAATCGAGATTCATTGGTTTTGCTTTTCAGGGTTTATTTTTCCTTATCGATCCCATTCTTTCTCTGACCTGGTGAGATCGGGTTGTGGCACAGTGACTGCCTTTGGGGTGGTGTTAGCTTTTTATACTAAGAACTACATGTACTTTATTTACAATAATTTTCCAATACCTATCACCTGTCTCTACTCTAAACCAATCCAGAAGTGTCACCATCTCCGCAGAAGATGGAGGACAAGAAGAAGAAGGACAGGACACGCCCAGATTCCTCCATCTTGCCTCTTGAACCCCCATTCTAAATCCCCAAAATTCTACCTTTTCACCCTGTGACAAATTCACTATCATTCTACTCAAACTCTTGTGGCTTGTAAATCTTCACACAAAGTTGGTAATTGTTTCCATGGACTAAAGTCAAAGGCACAGGTGTCTTTGACTCTGTGCCAAGATCTCTGAGCCCCTTGCCAGGGTCTCGAATCACCCAGGGCAGCCACAGGAATGTCCTGGGTCCTGGCACTGAGGAGCTGCTGGAGGGCTCAGCTGAGCCCCAGTAGGGCTGAGTCCCCCAAGGACAGGGCAGGGCACTCACCTCATGGCTCTGCTCAGTTTCTCATAGGTCATGCTGCTGTTTTTCTTCTTCTGGCCCCAGAGCTGAGCCACGGCTTCCGAGCGCAGGAACTTGAAGACGCCCTCGCGCCGATCCTCCCACTTCATCAGCCCCTCATTCAGCTCGGGGTGGATCAGGATGTCCCGGATAAACTCCCACAGGTGGGTGCCTCTTGGGGCTGAAAGAGGACATTGAGCTGTAAAGCAGAGAACCTCCTGCAGGTCCTTGGACCTTTGGATCACCCTAACCCCCCTGCCCAGGCCCTTCCTCCCATCATTCCCCACAAAGCCAAGAGAGGCAGTCCATGCTCCTCACGTACAGTGCTTGCTCTTCCTGTTCTCCAGGCAGTCTCTGCTCTCCTTGCTGAGTTTTCGGGGCCGTCCCCGTTTCCGCTTGCCGTGTTTGCTGTCGCCTTTTTTGCTGCCTGGAAAGTGCTCTGTGCACACAGAGAGGGGCACACGTCAGGCTGGGCAGCACATGCTGGGCTGCAGCCCCCTCCCTGGATCAGGAGAACCTTCTTTTCAGGCCCAGGTACCAGGGGAATATCCCCTGAGAGCAAGGTCACCCCATTCCTTCCAGCCTCATCCCACCCTCATCCCCAACACTATGCTTAGGGCAGCATGCTGCTCCTTCCCCAAACCATACAGCTTCCTTGCATTCCTGGTGTTCCCAGTGCCAACACCAGCTGGGATCAATACCAAATACTGACTTCTGTGCCCAGGATCCCTGGCTGCAATCTTCATCCATCTGCCACTACCCACCCCTTCCCACAGGATCATCACTGCCCTGCCCATCACCCTGCTCAACGGAGAGAAACAGAAGCAGAGCACCCAGGGAAACAGGCTTTTCCTTCCTTCTCAGTGTGAGGATGGGTATTCAGGTGTTGTCCCTAAATCATTGCCAGGTAGGAAGTGCAGAACTGCCCAGGAGCCAGCCCTCCCCTCCCAGCTCCTGTCTGGAAGGAAACAACTCACCATTAGGAAAGAGCTTTGATTCTGCAGGGTCAAGGTCGAGGTCACTTCCACCGGAGTCCTGAGAGTTGGGGCTGTGGGAAATCACAGGCCCTGAGAGGCAAAGGATCAGGGTTCAGACCTCTGAGCATCTGGGGGCCTTTCCCCCACGTTCCCATCCTTCTCCTGCCACCAGACTGCAGCGAGACCCAAACCCACCCTTGTTAAAACACTGACCTGAGACATCAGAGCTGCCTGGGGACATGGAGCCCGGCAAGCAGGTGAAGTCTGTGAAAGGGTTTGTGGGCTTTAAGTCCTCCAGGGAATCCCTGGCACAGGGATTTCCCAGCTCTGGAAAGGGCAGAGAAGGGAAGAAGAGGTTAGCCTTGCTGCCATCAGTATATGATCCCTGAGGAAAAGGCTTGGCCAGGGCCCCTCTCTTACCCAGCTGGCAGGAGTTCAGGAAGGTCTGGGAAGTCGCATCCTCTTTTTCCAGCAAATCAATGATCCAGTTCAGCTCATCAGAGGCTACAGGGTGAAGGACTGGGATTAGCAATGCCTGTTCCATGTGCAGGGGAATAGTGCATACTGGGAGCTGAGCCTTGCCACGCTTGGTCAGCTCTGTGCCCCCACACCCTCCCACGCAGCCCCTGCAGTGCCCAGGAAGCTCTGGCCTCCTGGGCTAGTGGAGGCCTCTCCAACTCATTCTTCAAGCTGCTGGGCCTGCAGAGGAAGGAGAGCCTGGTGCACTCACTGATCTCGTGCAGGCGGTCGTAGAGCTCATCCCCCAGGGGCCCGAAGATGCGGCGCATCTGCTCCCGGCTGCAGTGGCACAGCGTGCGCCCGTCCATGTTGCAGCAGGAGAAGTCGATGGAGCTGGCATCATACTTGTTCTTCTCCACGTGGTAGCTGATCCACTCCAGCACCTGCACCTTGCTCCAGAGGTACGGGAGCTCACTGAACCACTGGGGCTTGTCTGCAAGGGATGGAGAGCCGGGCTCAGAGCAGGGTGGCTGTGCCAGCACTGTGTGCCTCGGGTGGGCTGCCCGTGGCCACTCGACACCTGGTGTGGTGCAGTGGTGATCCTGAGGGACACACAGACCCTGCTCTTGAAGAGCTATGAGCCTAAAGGGTCTGTAGTGCCCTGCCCTGCAGACCCCACACTTCCCCCACTGCTGGTTTTGGTGCCATTTGTCCTGTTTGTGCTGTGATCCACCCTGCTCTGCTGGTTTCTCATGGGGCCTCCCTGAGCACCAACACATGAGCCCCCATCACCAGGACTGTACTTCCAAACTGCTCCTGGTGAGCCCTGGCAGCCTGTCCCCTGTGCTGTGCTGCAGGAGGAGGACAATGATTCCCCCATCTCCTATATAAATCAGATGTGTTCCCAGCAGCCACACCTTGTGCTACCCAGGGTGTCCCCCCACAGCCTTTCCCTGGGGAAACCAAGGCATGGTGGAAGCTGCTGACCTGTCCTAGTGGGACAAGGACCTTGCAGTGCTCTTCCCAGCCAGTGGCACTGCCTCACAACTGCCCCAATGCGCCAAGTCCCCAGTGCCACCAGTGCCACTCCCCTGCTCCTACCTGTGCTCTGTGCTGGGGGCTGGCTGGCCGGGAGGCCAAGCCCCAGGGTGCTGTCATCCCCAAGCTGTCCCAGCATGTCCAAGCCTGGCTGCACCTCGTCAGGCTGGTACATAGCGCTGATATAGTTCGAGAAGATGTTGCTGATCTCACAAGATCCTGCCATGGAGCTCTGTGCCAAGAGATGACAGTGAGCCCAGAGAGCCCAGTGAGCCCAGCTCAGCACCTGCAGCACCCCAGAGCCAGGCTGGGTGAGGTGGGGCTGTCTCTCCCTCCACCCATCGTCACCTCTAGGTCACTTCTGCAGAAATATGCACCCAGCACCTGCTGGCTGGGGCTGAGGCTGACTCACAGCTCCTCAGGGGCCAGCACAGAGGGAGGCTGAGCCACAGCGAGCTGGGGACGTGGCGTCACTGTTTGTGAACAGCCCTGTCCCAGCAGCCTGGCCTCACCCAGCAAGAGGTGACAGCCAGAAGGTGGCTGGCAGAGAACAGTGACCCTCACTCAGCAAGAGGTGACAGCCAGAAGGTGGCTGGCAGAGAACAGTGACCCTCACTCAGCAAGAGGTGACAGTCAGAAGGTGGCTGGCAGAGAACAGTGACCCTCACTCAGCAAGAGGTGACAGTCAGAAGGTGGCTAGCAGAGAATAGTGACCCTGGCTTCACCCAGCAAGAGGTGACAGTCAGAAGGTGGCTGGCAGAGAACAGTGACCCTCACCCAGCCCCTCTGTGGGAGGGGGGTTTGGGCACTCCTGAGCCCCTGGCCCAGCCGGCTGCCCCCTGCCCGCTGCTGTGCCACAGTTCCAGTCCTCTGCACCGGTCACAACGAGCACATCCCAATCACTGCAGCCAGGAGGGCACCGAGTTCTGCCCAGCCCTCACAAAAAGCCAAATCGTGCTGTCCATTTTGGGGCTGCTGTCCCGCTGCCCCCTCAGGGCCCTCACTCCCAGCTGAGGCGGGACAGCCAAGATGGAGCCTGGAGAAAAGGCCAGAGCACATTCCCGGTGAGAGCCAAGGTGAAAGGAGGAGAGCAAAGCAGCTGTCCTGGCCTCGGGGACATCAACAGGCCCGGCAAAAAAGCTTTGGTACCTTCTGTGGTGGCAACTCCAGCAGCGGCGGGTAATCCAGAGAGGAGCCAGGGAAGAGGAGCCAGGGAGAGGAGGCCGGGCCGGCCCTAGGCTCTGCTCATGGGCCCCGGGAGGCTGGTGCCGATGGGCAAGCCCTGCCCGTGCCTCTGCTTTTATAGCTTGGGCGGTGTAACAATCTGGCAGCCCGAGGGGAATTCCAGCCCCAAACGTTCATGCTCCCAGATCCAGGTGATTTGCATAATATGAACCACCGGGTCCCGGCCCTGCGCTGCCTTGCCGGGAAATCTGGGCTGGCCAGTTTAATCATTGTCAGAGCCCGTGCCCCAGCGGTGCCCAGAGTTTCACCCACACTGCCTTCACGGGCTGCTTTCTTGCCAGGCTCGTGTTTGTTTGCTCACAGCAGCAGGTTCACTCGGCTCACACAGCCAAAACCACCCGTGGGGCTGGGGTGGGCCCTGTGGGTCCCTCTTGGGGTTTGCCTGGGCAACGGAGCCAGGACTGCCCTGGGCACACAGCTGGCCAGGTGGGCAGCCAGCCCTGGCACTCAGCAGGTGCCCTGTGCCTGGAGCACAGCCTTGGGTGACACAGATTTCCCAGAGCAGGAGCAGGCCTCAGGGACCAAGCAGGACAAACGCTGGGGACAGGGCATGTGCTGGGAGCAGGGCTCAGGTGGGGACAGGTGGTTTTTGTGGGGGTACAGCAGAGACCAGGCAAGTGCCTGAGAACTGCTGCCAGGCTCGTGTTTGTTTGCTCACAGCAGCAGGTTCACTCGGCTCACACAGCCAAAACCACCCGTGGGGTCAGGGTGGGCCCTGTGGGTCCCTACCAGGGTTTGCCTGGGCAGTGGAGCCAGGACTGCCCTGGGCACACACCTGGCCAGGTGGGCAGCCAGCCCTGGCACTCAGCAGGTGCAGTGGGGGTGCCCAGGCTGTGCCTGGAGCACAGCCTTGGGTGGCAGAGATTTCCCAGAGCAGGAGCAGGTTTCAGTGACCAAGCAGGACAAACGCTGGGGACAGGGCATGTGCTGGGAGCAGGGCTCAGGTGGGGACAGGTGGTTTTTGTGGGGGTACAGCAGAGACCAGGCAAGTGCCTGAGAACTGCTGCTCTGTCAGAATGGGTCGATTTTTGCCTGGAGGAGGTCTGGGACAGGCTGCGGAGCTGTGACAGCCCCTGCCCTGCCATGTCACACGTGCCTGGCACCGGCAGGCACACACGCTCACCAGGGACATGTGCCAAGGGGCAGGCAGGGTCATGGGATGCATTTGGGGAAGTACCTTTGATGGCTCTTGCCTCTCTGGCCTTGGGCAGGGGTACCTGGGGCCCTTTGAGGTTTATTCCTGCTGTGTTTAGCCCTGTGCTGGCAAGGGAGGCCTGTGCCAGGCCAGTCCCAGCCAAAGCTGGGGCACGCCTTTGCCTGGTTCTGGTTCTTTGCTGAGCCAGCCACATCCACACCATGCGCAGACTGAGGCAGTCCTGGGCACACCTGGGAGCAGAGCAGGCCCTGGCATCACACAGCCACCACCTTGTCACTTTGGGGTCCTTATCACTCCAAACATGGCAGCAAACCGTCTCCTGGGACACTGTGCTCACAGGCTGTTGCAAACATGGATACTCCAGCCTGGCACATGGACCAGCAAGGGCAGGGTGGCTCATGTCCTGTCCCCTGTCTCACACCCCCCAGACCCTGGGGCGGGCAAGGCCAGTGTGCCAGCCAGGAGGGACCAGGTCCCACCAGCTCATCACCCACCCCAGCTTCATTCCTCCTCAGCACCCTCATGAGAGCTGGTGCTGCCAGGCTCTCCTGTTTCCTGGGCACAGCATCCCACAGGGACATCCCCATGGCAGGGAGCAGCTCTGTCACTGTCACAGGACCACAGGGAAAGAGACCCAGAGCCTGGCCATGCACCCAGCCAGGGATGGAGCCCAGGCCTGCCCTGTGCCCCAGAGCTGGCTGCCCACTGGGCTGCCAGTGCCTGTGCTTGGAAAGCTGCCCCAGGGAAGGTTTTTCCAGCTTCCACTCCACTGCAGGTGTCCCTGGAGCAGGGTGGGACGTGCCAAAATTTCTCCATCCCCTGGGCCACCAGCCAAGGGGTGATGAGGTGGCCCGGTGGTATTTGGGAATCTCCTGCCCGAGCTGTGCACAGCCCACCCACCCACAGCTCTGCCCATGCCAGGGCTGTGTGGCACAGACCACCCTGAGCACCCCTGGCCAGGTGTCCCTTCCCTGCAGACTGACCTCAGGGAGGCACCACAGCCAGGCCATGCACCCAGGCAGTGCCACCATGGCAGAGGGGCTCCCAGGGGTGATGCCCTCAGTGGGAGCCCTCTGTGTCCTCCTGAGCCTGCCCTTCCTTCCCTGGCCTTTGGGAATCAGGAGGCCAGAGCAGAAGCAGGAGCTCTCCTCCCTCTCCTCCCCACCCTCTGCAGGTGCCCTCCAGCTCTCCTGCCTGCAGCAATGCCCTTCCTGCCCCTTTGGCCACTGAGGTGCCACAGCCTGGGCCCTGTGATGGCCCCTGGGGAGATCACCATGGGCAACCCTCCCCAGAGATGCTGAAGCACTGTGCTGGGAGCTGGGAGGGCATAAACCTCTCCTCAGGTTTATGACACCATGGCCTCCCTACAGCCCTGGGGCACAGCAAGGTGCAGAATGGTGCCCATGAAGCAGCTCCAGCCCTGATGTGCTCAGAGCAATTCGTCCCTCAGCCTGAGGATGGGTGGCACGGGGCTGCCAGTATCTCACTGCCACAGCTCCCAGGGCTGTGTCCCTGCTGTCCCCTTGCTGCAGGCCCAGTGCACCTTCAGGCACGGGGGGTGCATGGCCCAGGGCACTGCAGCAAGAAAGAGGTGGCCATGAGTGTGACATGGTGCCATGAAGACTGGCCATAAAAAGTGCCTGTGGTGCCACGAGTGGCTGAGGCACCAGGTGGGAGCAGGAGTGATGTCACCTGCCCTGCCAGGGGGAGTTGAGCCCATGACACCCCCATGCTTGCCCTGGCAGCACCACGGAAGCTCAGCTAAGGTGACAGCCGTGTCACAGGCTGAGGGGGACACAGGGCATGGGGGCTGGGACACCCGTGGGCACTGCCAGCCCCAGAGACACCTCGGAGCTGGGCTGGCATTGCTCGGGACCAGCACTGCGGGCACGTTTGAAGCCAGCCTGCGGCCCCAGGCTGTCGGGGCAGCGGTGCCCGGCAGGGCAGGGGTACAGGAGGAGAGACGGGGGCAGCGGGCACAGCCCGGGGCTGGCAGCCCTCAGAGCTGCTCGCTCTGCCCAGCCCCACAGCGCCGCCTGGCAAAGGGCGATGGGGGCTGCGGGAGCTGAGCCCGGCCCCAGGGGCTGCAGGGACTGTCCCCCTCCCCACCCTGGAGGCTGCCCAGCGTCCTTGGGTCCGGCATCGCTCGCCTCGGGGGGCTCAGCGGGCACCACACGGTGACACCGTGTCACACATCCCCCACCGCAGCACTCCGCACCGGCAGGGCCCTGCCACCTCCCCATCGCCCCCAACGTCTCCTACCTGCAGGACCCTGCACTGCCCCAACACCCGCCCTCCCCATCCCGCAGGACACGGCACTGCGTCTCCCCAGGGAACCCGGGGGCAGCCTGGCAGGGCTGTGTGGCACAGACCACCCTGAGCCCCCGGCAGGACCTCGCACCCATCCCCGGCCCCATGTCCCCTCCCGCGCTCCGGGCGCTGCGGTGGCGCAGCCAGCGCTGACCCCTGCCGGCAGCCCCGCGCCACTCCCTTCCCTTCCCTTCCCTTCCCTTCCCTTCCCTTCCCTTCCCTTCCCTTCCCTTCCCTTCCCTTCCCTTCCCTTCCCTTCCCTTCCCTTCCTTCCCAAACCTTCCCAAACCTTCCTTCCTTCCCCCCTTCCTTCCTTCCCTTCCCTTCCAAACCTTCCCCCTTCCCTTCCCCCTTCCCTTCCCAAACCTTCCTTCCCTTCCTTCCTTCCCTTCCCTTCCTTCCCTTCCTTCCTTCCTTCCCTTCCTTCCCAAACCTTCCCAAACCTTCCCAAACCTTCCCTTCCCAAACCTTCCCTTCCCTTCCCAAACCTTCCGCACTGATGTGCTGCTGCAGGCTCAGGGATGCTCTGACTCCTGCAGCCCCTCAGCCCCTGCCACCACCTGAGCCCCTGAATCTGCCCCTCTAAGATCAGTTCTGCCCCACGACCTGCTACCTGCAGGGGCAGGGTCACCTGAGAATCCTGGAAAAGCCCTCTAAGATCATCGAGTCCAACCACTCCCCCAGCTCTGCCATGTTCACCACTAAAGCAGGTCCCCAAGTGCCACATCCACAGGTCTTTTGACCACTTCAGGGATGGTGACTCCACCACTGCCCTGGGCAGCTGTGCCAAGGCCTGAGCACCATTTTGGTGCAGAAATTTTCCCCAATATCCAACCTGAACCTCCCCTGGGACAACTTGAGGCCATTTCCTCTTGTCCAATCTTCTCCCAGCCAACAGGATTGTAGAGTCACAGAATGGAAGGAACCTTTAAGGGCCACTACATCTAATCCCTGTCATGGGGAGGGACATTTTCCACTCCATCCAGAAGGGATGCAGCCACAGTCCCCCCTCCCCATCTATCCCCAGCCCCTGGGCACAGGAGGGGATGGGAGGCTCTGGGCTGCGCCCTTTCCCTCCTCAAAACCACTTCTGTGCTCCATCCCTTCATGTCAAGAACATTTTATTTGCAAAGACAAAAAGGCAAGAAACAAACAGCCATTGAAAAACGTACAGCGGGAGAGCACAATAACTTACACTATTTACAGGAACACACCAAGGTAGAAAACACACACACACCCCCTCATGCTCTGACAAATCCAGCCAGGGCCGGGCTGCACAGCCCCCACAGAAACACCACCAGCCTCCAGGGCAGCTGGCCTCTGGGAAAAGCCCCAAAAGTGTGAAAAGGCATCTGCTGTTGTGCTCCTTGTGCAGGAAGGAGTGATGGAGCAGGGGACACAGTGCTGCAGCTGCCCCACACGAGGCTGGGGCAGCACCTGGGGGTGCCAGGCCAGGAGGAGCAGCTGGAAGGAACCAGGGCAGGGCTGTGGTGGCTGAGGCGACGAGCCCTGGGGAGGAGGAGGAAGGTGCAGGGCTGTGCTTTTCTGGGAGCTGGGTCTGTCCCAGTTACAGCTGGAGCACTGTACAGTACCTGGAGGTGCTGGGGGTCCTCGTCCCTTCCCAGAAGGGTGAGGGGGGCTCAGGAGGATGAGCAGCCTGCAGGAGACAGTGAAGCTCCAGGGAGCCTGTGGAAAGCAAACTGGAGCCCTGTGCTTGGCAGGGATTGTACCTGGACTCTCTCCAGTGTGGGGCACTAGGAGGACTGGCGAGGGGCACTGGGAGAGCACCATGGGAAGCAGGCACTGGGTTTGCAGCACCAAGGCAGGAGGCAGCAACTGAGACCCTAAAGCAGCTGCTCAGAGGTGGTGGGGAGGGAACCTGGGGGGACAGGATGGGACCCCAGAGCTCCCATTCCAGGCCAGCCCAGCCTGTGTCATCAGAGCTGTAGGTGACAGGGAGGGGACACTGCTCAGGAGGGCTCACAGTGGTTTGGGGGTCCAGTGCTTTTAGGCCCCTGACTCTGGTCCAGCCCTGCTCCCTCCACAGAGGCTGGAGCTGAGTGCTGGGGGTGAGGAGACCCCAGAGCCAGAGCTGGGCCCTGGAGAAAGAAGCACAACCCAGCAACCTGAGGCAGGAGTACAGGTATGATCACACCCTTGTCACAAATCGAGGTGTCCAAGGGCAGAGAAAAGTGAGGTGTGTGGTACAAAGGCAGCTCCAAAGTGTCCCTGCCCTTGAGGGGTTCTCAGAAGAGCTCTGAGACCACCAGAGGGGACTTCAGGTGTGCAGCCAGCACAGGGATGGAACAGCTCACCCACAGGCAAAGAGCCTTCAGCCCAGTCCTCCTCCTCCTCCAGCCTCAGCCCATGGTCCCATTGGAGCTCTGGAGGGCCAGGGACCAAGGGGCCACCCCTCCTAGAGCCACCTGCATGTGGGACCTTGTGCTTTAGTGTTTGGGAGGACCTGCACCCCAAACTGGCTCAGAGCCCCCTGACCCCTGTGCCAGGGCAGCTGCCAGCCTGAGCTGGAGCTCCAGGGCTCCCCTGGTTTATGTTCAGTGCCTGGCACTCAATCTAGACACAACTATGTTTTGGGGAGTGAAAAATCATCACACAGCAGAATCAGGTTCTCACAGACCATGCCCAGCTTGGGCAGAGGCTTTCACAGCACCTGCAGCAGGCTCTGGGCAGAGGTGGCTGGAACCAGCCCACCCCAGCAATGTGCTCTGCACAGACATCTCCTGTCCAGAGCTCCACCACATCCACAGAGCATCTGGGAGAGCAGAGGGAGAAATTTGGGTTGAGCTGAGCCTTTCTGAGCTCCCTTTCCACGGGACCAGAAAGGAGCCACCCCCAGGCTGCCAACCAACCCAATCACCAATGAAACACCACCGATCCTCAGACCAGGAATCCCATGAGGAATGGGAGCAAAATCTTGGTGTTGAACTGCTCTGAGGGATCCCACTGCAAAGGTGGGAGCTGGAGCAGGGGCCCCAGCCCTGCTCCCTGCCCAGGAGGAGCAGGGAGGGAACACAAGGGGTGGCTCAGACATGCAGCAAAGTGGGAGTGAGGCCACGTGTCCCCAGGATGAATTCAAGTGTCAAAACCATAACAATAATTAAGAGAAAAAAAAAATTCTTACACCACAAACTCCCCACCCCATCCCCAACAGGAAACCCAATGAGAACAGCACCCAGCTTGCACCGTGAGGTAGCTAAACCAGATCAACAGCCAAGAAATGCTCTTCTGCATGAGAAACATCAACCCACACAGGAACTAAGAGCTACACACACACACACACACACACACACACACACACACAGAGCTATGGGATCACAGTCACCCCCGGCCTGGTTCCAGCCAGGACACAGTTAAGTTTTGCAGTAGCCAGGAGGGGACATGGCCAGAGCCCAGAGGTTCTTTTAGGCCACCTCACATCATTGCTGGGCAGGGGGAAGGGATCTCTTCCAATCAGGGTAACACTGTGGTTGCATGTTATTTGCTCTCTTTTGTACACTTTTGTTACCAGTATTGTTGCACTTTTGTTATTAATATTGTTGCTGTTCATTTTTCTTATCTCATGGCTGTTTCCAGTCAACTGTTCCTATCTCTGCCTGTGATTTTTTTACCTTCTGTGCCTCCAATCCTCCTCTCCATCCCACCACAGGGATGGAAGGAGGTGGGGGTTGTGGCAGCACAATTGTAGTGGGAACACTAAATTGGGGAATACCAGTCCTAAACCACAACAGTTGTTTGCTTTTTGGGGTTTTTTTTGGTGTCCAAGATAGGGCTTGAACAGTTGAGAGAACAACAGATCTGCCCAGAGTGGGTTGGAAGCAAATTTGATCTCAACATTTTCTCTGTTAGGTACTGAGCTACTGGTGACAACATTGCCTGCTCTGCCCATGTGGGTACCTAACCCTGCATATATTTCTGTCTGCTCCCATCACAGCCTCTGTCTCAGAACAGGGATGGGGATCAGGATTGCTCCGTTTATGACATGATAACATCAAGGGTCATTTGGGATGTCTTGAGTGTTGCTCTTCTCCCCGTACCTGGGGCACTTCCTTTGGGAGTCCATTAATAACAACCATGACCAGCCCATGGGGAACAGGGGAAGATGATTTTTCCCAGACTTTCACCCACTTTTCTCCTTTGAGGTCTGTTAAAACAGCTTCTGAAGCTCTGAATTTCCTTTGGATAGTAAGGAAATCTTATTTTTGCCAGGTGTTCTTAGTGCAGTCCACATAACCCGTGGAGTCAAGAAAGAGGCTTCTGGGGAGGTTATTCAGAGACCTGAACAGAAGGAGAGCAAACAGTGTTAAAGGTGACTCCCCACTCTGATGATGAGGACCATTGCTTTTCCTTCCTACCAACCTGTGTCTCAGCTGTGCAAAAACACTGTCTAAACTGGACCAGCCCAGGTCCAGTTTAGGACTGGCCTTATCCTGCAGTCCAGGGCTGTGACTGAGGAAATGTCCCATGTCACACCAGTACAGACCAGAGCCTCTGCTGCTGGGAGCAACTGGCCCCCTCTTGAGAGGGGACACACCACAAGGCAACCTATGGTTTTACCTGCATGAGCACAGAGAGGACAGGAGGAATTGCAGAAGGAAAATCCCCCTCTGCCCCAAAAGCATGGGGGCGTGAGTTGAGAGGAAAAACAACAACTGCAGGAAATTCTTCAGGGATAAATGCCAGCCCAGCTTCCAGTGGGCATGTGCTCAGACAGAATAACAGGGCTAATGTCACTTCTGATCCTCCTGAATGCACCTTCACGGCTGCAGGAGTGAGCAGGGAGCACCCAGAGGGGCCCTGCCTGCAGCCAGGGGGGGAGAGCAGCACTGGGCTCTGCTGGGCTGTGGATCCAAGGCTGGCCCAGCAGATCCACAGCAGTGTAAGGCTTCATCACAATGTACTGATGCCATGGAGATACACAGGGGCAGGATCCATCTCTTCTCCTCAGAGGAGAGGTCTGCTCTGGTCAGTAGAACATGGCTGTGGTCAGGTCAGGGTGAGCACTCTGCAGGTGAATCATTCTCTCTTTTCTATACCTCTATTATTATTACTGTTGCTGTTTTACTGTTTGTTTTTTATCTCACTGCTGTTTCCAGTAAATTGCTCTTATCTCAACCTGTGATCTTCATCTTTTGTGCCCCAATTCCCCTCTCCACCCTGCTGGGGATGGGGGTTTTAGTGGGAGCACTAAATTGGAGAATGCTATTCCTAAATCAGGACTCTCCTCCCTTCAAACCCCCTGTCTCAGGACAGCAACGCCCCAGCACCACCTCCCTCCCTCCATGGGCTGTGAGAGCTGGGACACAGCAGCAAGAGAGGCTCAGCATCATCCAGAACTGGTCACTCAGCCCTGGGATACTGAACAGGCCCTTTCAGCCTGCACACAGGGAGGTGGTGGTGGCAAAGGCAAGGCAGGTCTGACCCTGGCTGCCCCTTCAGCCATGGCAGCAGGGAATGGAGATCTCAGAGCAGACAGATCCAACACCAGGCTACAGCCAAACACTTCCCAGAGGCACCCCCCCACACACAGAGCCCCTCCAGCCAAACAAAGCACAAACCAGCTGAGGAATGAGTGCAGAAACCTCTCCAAGACAGGCCTGGGGGGAGACACCTCCTGCAGACCCCCAGGGCTGTGTGCCACTGGCTGCTGAGGTCTCTGTGCATTTTTGGCTGTACCCTAAGCTCCACAGGTCACACAGGATGGATGGGAGCCTCTCCTCAGCACAGCCACCAGTCCTGGCTGTGCAGGGCTCAGCCACACTCACAGGGAGCAGGGACTGTCCTGGCAGGGTCACTCACACTCACACACACAAACACAACACACACACACACACACACACGTACCATTTACCCTCCAACAAGGCAAGCCAGCAGGATGGAATTTTCCCAAAAAAAGGCAACCCCCCCTTCCCCCACCAAATCAATTGAGATACTCCTGTGTTTCATGATGCAGAGATGCAGAGGAATCCCCTCACTCCAGCCAGAATGCCTGGAGCAAGGGCTGGTGGCAGATGAGCTGGGGCAGGTCAAGGTATCACCGTGGTTGGAGAGAGCAGAAGGGAAATGGTCTGTGCTTGATGGGGCAGGTCCTGGAGCCCCCAGCCTCCAAGATCCCAGTTCAGTGCTGGTGGGATCACATGGAGAAAGCCTTAAATTTGAGTTCAAGTGCTGCTTCTTCTGTGACAAAGGGGAAAGGAGAGTGTGTGAGGCAGGAACACCCATCCTGGGGTCTCCTTGGCCATTCCACAAGAACCCTGGGCGGCCCAGGGCAGGTCCAATGGGCCATAGGAGAGATGGAGGGAAGCTCCAGTGTGAGACCAGGGCCTTACCAGCCCCTCTTGAACAGGAGAGACAGAGGAAAGAGCCTGCAGAATGTCCTTGGGGAAACACTCCCGGGTGGAGCCCCCAGACCCTCCAGGAGATGAGATTGTGCAAGATCATCCACTGCAGGATTGTCCTTCCAGCACAGGGGGAGTCAGGGGACTTGTGCAAGGTCAGAGTGCAACCCCCTCCCCCTCTGCTCCTGCCACAGTGCACTCTGGCTGCTCCCTGCCTTGCTGGCTCCTCTCCAGCCTTGCATCCATGCAGGCCCAGCCTGAGCAAGCTCCAGTGCAGGCAGAGTCTGAGGGCAGAACCCAAGGGAAGGACAGACAGAGCCACAGCAGTGAGGTGACAAATCCAGCCTTGGCCTTTTTGCCCTGTAACCTCCATTCTTGCTTCATTTCTCCATCCCAAGGGGTTAACTGGCTGCAGGAACCCAGCAAAAAGCCCTGGTGGGGTCATGATGTCCAGAGCAGGGCTGAGCAGGCTGGGCATGTGGGGAAGAGCCCAGAGCCAGGGGGCAGTTGAGTTTACAACTGGGGTTTGGAGAGTGTCAAAGGAACTGCAGCAGCTCTGTCTGGAAGTTGCCCAGTGGAGAACATCCCAGGCTTGCTGTGCCTCACGAGATGGGATGTGGCAAAGGAGCTCAGAGTGCACCTTCCAACCACTGGGGACATGTCCACACAGGAAAGGGAAGGCTGGGAGTACCAGGAAATCCTTCTGCAGTGCCCACAGCAGAGGTGTCTCACAAGTCATGGCTCCAGAGAAGCATCCTCTGTGTGGTGGTCCTGGCCAGCAGACACCAGATGTCCTCGTGGAGTGGAGAAGACTCCTGCAGGAACCAGCCCAGGAGCAGCACAGCATGGCAGAGCCATGGCAGGAGGGAGCTGGGTGTCTCTGAGGAGTCAGGAACCTCTGACCCCCAAAGTGCTCACAGCAGGATGGGATTGAGAGGAGAGATGAAACATTTCCTGTTCACTGGAGAACCATCAGAAACCTCAGCAGGAGGGCAGCTGGAGCTGCTGGTGCCCCACAGAGGTGCTTCCTCACAGGAGCTGACAGTGCTCGGAGTACCAGATGCAGCATTGTCCACCCCATTGGGTCAGGCACAAAGAAACCCCTGTGCTGGGCTGAGCTCCTGTGCGTGGCTGAGTCCTGAGAGCAGGGGAGGTGCCCTGCCCTTCACCCTGCCCATGCCTTCCAGTCTTTGTGCAGTTCTAGTTTGACCCCGCAGGCAACCTCCTCCCACTCCAGAGCTTCACTGTCAGGTCGCTGAGGAACAAAGGTAAGAGGGACAGCATGACCCAGGGGTTGGGGCAGGAGCCCCACAGCACTGCCCCACAGGGTGCTCACTCCCCTGCCCTCCCCAGCACGGCAGCATGCAGCCCCCCAAGCTTCCAGGCCCTCCTCCCTTGGCAGGAATTGTCTGATGCCCTTTGGGGAGAAGGCAAACCCAATGGGGCTCAGCCTCCAGCCCACCCCACTGGCAGCAGCTGGGGACAAAGGGAAAGGGTGACCTCCAGGGCTGACCCCACACCAGGACTCCTACCCGCCCTGAATGAGCTCCAGCAGTGAAATCCAGGGAGCTGCTTTGCTCCTGGGGCATGGGCTGATTTGGGGGTGGCTGCTGACTCCCAACCCACTATCCATGCAAAGGCACGGGCAGGCCATGGCTTCCCACTGAGGTGCCAAAGTAGATGTGGGCACTTGGTGAGGAAAAAAAACCAAAAAGAAGTGAAACCGAGGCAGGGGGATGACTGGGCCAAGGGGGTGAGTCCATTCTAACAAAGACTTATCAAGTGGAGAAAAACTCAGAATAGTTTCATACCGTGAAGAAGCAGCTCAGACCAGAGAAAAAAGGGGGGGGGAGGGAAAGAGAGAGAGGGGCAAAAGCAACAGTGAGAGGGACAGAGAGAGGGGAGAGATGGAGAGAAAAGGGAAGGAGAGACGGAAGAGGAGCATATGAGCAAGAGAGTCAAAGAGCAGGAGGGTCAAGGCAGACTAGTAGCACGGCCCTTTATGGCAAGGACGCGTCGTGGAAGGCAAGGGGTGAGCCCAGGCACGTAATTCCATAACTTTACCCGGCAGTCACTGTGGCACAGATGGGGGGGGGAGAAGGAGAGGCAGAGAGAGACAGAGAAAAAGGAAGGGAGAAAAGGGACAGGGTCGAAAAGAGGATATCAGAGTCTTGCTGCTGAAGAGCTCCCCTAGAGCAGCAGACAATGCCCAGCCCCGAGGGAGAGGGGTCCCTGCGTGGGGAGTAACCCAGGGCATCACCAGAGCGTGGGCAGGGGGTGGCCAGGGACAGCTCTTGGCACTGCAGTGGGCAGGCCTGGCCGTGGGAGGCTACCGTGGGCAGAAGGAGATGAAGGAGGGACTCCCCGCTCCCTGCTCACCCAGCACCCACCCAACCCCAGGGGGGACAGCTCAAACCCGGGGTCTCCCCCTTCCCGGAGCCACGGGGGCAGAGCGCTGGGGCTCACCTGGAGGCAGTGAAGATGTGCTTGGAGTTGGTGCAGATGGCGTTGATGGGGCTGTCATGGCCCTTGATCTCCCCCACTGGGGTGAAGGTGTCCACGTTCCAGACCTTGATGACGCCTCCTCGGCAGGCGCTCAGCACCATGGGGCGCCCGGGGATGAAGGCCAGGGCGCAGACCCAGTCCTTGTGGGCATTGGGGATTTGCTGGAGGCACAGAGCACAGCCATGACCAACCTCACCTGCAGCACCACGGGCAGCCTCACGCACCCATCCTGGGTGGCTGGGTCCTCAGTGTCTCAGGGAGTTCAGCTCCTCACTGACACCCCAGGACTGACTGGGACTGGGGAACTGGAGGTGCCCAGGTAGGAGCCAAGGGTGTGGGCTCACAATCATGGCTTGGTTTCTCCCTTGGGCAGGAGACAACAACCCAGAATTCAGGGTGGAACACAAGCGCCCACCCTGCAACTGATGCCTCAGCCTGTCTGAAGGAGAGGCAGCAATCCCAAGCACCCTGCTGGAGAAATTATGGGGGCACAGCACACCCTCACCATCACATGGCCCAGGACTGTAAGTGCCAGCTCCACTGGCACCAGGTTCCTGGACAGCCCCCCAGGCCCCAGCAGCAACACCCCCCCCTGCCCTGTGCCCCCCTCCAGACCTGGATAAGCTCCTGCTGCTCCAGATCCCACTTCTTTATGCCGTTGTCCCTGGAGCCACTGAAGAGGACATCTCCCTGGATGGCCAGGCACTCGATGCCATCGTAGTGAGGGGGCTCGAAGTTGTGAGTGGGGCTGATATTGCCCACCATGCCCTCCGTGATCTCAAACACCTGGGGAAGAGCAGCAGGTAACAGACCACAGATGGCACTGGGGACTCCCTCCCCTGGGCAGTTTGGCCACCACCCTCTGTGTCCCAGGCTCAGGGCACCCAGAGTGATGCTGGAAATGGGACTGGGCATTGGCTGCTGGAGGCTTTTGGGGCTGAGGGTCCTGCCACAAGCAGAGGAGATCTGCCACCAGGGACAGCCCCACTCTGCTGCATTTTACTCATGGTGAGCCTTCACACTCCTCTGGAGGCACACTGACAGCTGAAGGGGATCCTGTCTCACCATCTCACCATCCCTCCTCACTTCCCTGGGGACAACTCTAATTCAACCTGCAAAAACCTGAAAGGAAGGGAGAGGCCCCTGCTGTGCTGCAGCTGTGACTCAGCAGGCACAAGGCATCTCTGTCAGGGGGGGATTATGGAGCAGAACAGGGTGAACTCATCTGGGTCAGCCCTCACGTGAAAATCCCAGCCAGAGTCTGATGCATGAAAGAAATGCAACTTCTTCTCCAAAGGTGCATTGTGGACCAAGCCAAAGGCAAGATTTGGGAAGAGGAAACAAGTGAAAACCTCACAGGCAGAGGTGAAAACAGAATCTGGGCTCAGCTTCAGGAGGAGAGTGAGGGGTTCTCAACATCTGGGCTTCCCTACAGGATTTTAAAAATGTGGGTGTTAAAGTGGTAGGTGCTGCTGCCTATCTCTTGTCCCCAGCAAGCCTGTCCTGTTGAAAGGCAGGCTGAGTTAGCAGTCAGGCAATGCAGTCAAACCTCCACTCACACTCACCACAGTTGGCTCAGTGATAGAGGCAAGAAAGGCTCTTTTACAAGGGTTTATTCCAGCAGGGTAACTCAGTCCCTGAAGGACAAACCCAGGGAAAGAGGAAGAACCACAAGGAGCAGGAGCTTATAAAGGGGAAGGGGTGGGGGGCAGAGCCAAGGGCTGGGCAGAGGGGCCTGGCCTCCAGGGGTAGGGGAGTGGTACCAGAGGTACCAAGCCAGCAACAGGGGATGGGAGAAACCAGAGGAAGTTGTGACACCAAGTGCATGGGGAGACTGTTTTCCCTTTGGGAGGGATGACTCTGTGGTAAGTAGTTAATGATGTTTCCAGCGCCGAGGGCTTGGGGAAAGACCAAGGGGGGAGAGTTCATGGGATGCTACAGGACTCGGGGTGCTGCTCCCCAAGGAGCAGAGTACCTTGACATAGTGATCCTTGGAGCCTGTGACCACCAGGTCGTGGTTGCTCGGCGTCTGGCTCACTGTCAGGCACATCACGGGCCCGATGTGGCCGCTCAGCTTCCCCACGGGCTGCAGCCTGAGGGGGGCAAGGGCACAGCTCAGCCCCTGCAAGGGCAGCAAGGGCACAGCCCAGCCCCTGAGAGGGCAGCAAGGGCACAGCCCAGCCCCTGTGAGGGCAGCAAGGGCACAGCCCAGCCCCTGCGAGGGCAGCAAGGGCACAGCTCAACCCTGCTCACGCTGGGGCTCCTCTCGAGGGCCCTCCACACCCAGCCTCACACCCAGCCTCCCATCCAACCTCCCCCCGCCCTCCCTGGGTGCCCCAGCCGGGGCTGCTCCCTCTGGGGCAGAGCGGGCAGGGAGAGCCCATTGCCCGTGATCCAGGGGAGGATGGCAGCCTGAGAGTGTGCCAACATCTGCCTGCACAGCCTGAGAGTGTGCCAACATCTGGCTGTGCATCCTGAGAGTCTGCCAACATCTGGCTGCAGAGCCCAGGCTGCAGCACAGGGTTTGCAGCCCAGGGCAGGTAGAAGGACAAGGGGAAACCAGGGCCCCCAGCCCTGCCCCAGCCCTGCCCTGCTGAGCTCCCAGCCCTGCCCTGTGAGCCCCATCCCTGCCCTGCTGAGCTCCCATCCCTGCCCTGCTGAGCCCCCAGCCCTGCCCTGCTGAGCCCCAGCCCTGCCCTGCTGAGCTCCCAGCCCTGCCCTATGAGCCCCCATCCCTGCGAGCTCCCAGCCCTGCCCTGCTGAGCTCCCATCCCTGCCCTGTGAGCCCCCGGCCCTGCCCTGCTGAGCTCCCAGCCCTGCCCTGTGAGCCCCAGCCCTGCCCTATGAGCCCCATCCCTGCCCTGTGAGCCCCCAGCCCCCATCCCTGCCCTGTGAGCCCCAGCCCTGCCCTATGAGCCCCATCCCTGCCCTATGAGCCCCAGCCCTGCCCTGCGAGCCCCCAGCCCTGACCTGCTGAGCTCCCAGACGCGCACGGCGTTGCCGGCGGCCGCGTAGAGCGCGGTGCCTGCGGGGTTGAGCGCGATCTGGTTGATCTGGTGCTCGCCCTGCACGCTGGTGACCGTGCGGCTGCTGGTCCCGGCACACGCGTCCCCAGAGATCACCTGGCCAGACGACCTGAAGGGGGAGAGTTCAAAGGGGTGATGGATTGTACCTGCTGGGGAGTAATTAGCGTTGACTCTGTGATTGCAGGAGGCTGATCAATCACAGAATCACTGGATTGGAAGAGACCTTCAAGACCATCGAGTCCAACCCAGCCCAAACACCTCAACTCAACCCTGGCACCCAGTGCCACATCCAGGCTTTGTTAAACACCCCCAGGGATGGGGACTGCACCACCTCCTCAGGCACCCATTCCACAACTTTATCACCCTTTGCGTGAAAAACTTTTTCCTAATATCCAACCTGTATTTCCCTTGGCACAGCTGGAGGCTGTGTGCTCTGGTTCTGTCAGTGCTGCCTGGAGAAAGAGACCAGCCCCAGCTGACCACAACCACCCTTCAGGAAGTTGTAGAGAGTGATAAGGTCACCTCTGAGTCTCCTTTTCTCCAGGCTAGACAACCCCAGCTCCCTCAGTGGCTCCTCACAGGGTTTGTGTTCCCAGCCCCTCTCCAGCCTCATTGCCCTCCTTTAGATGTGCTCAAGTGTCTCAATGTCTTTCCCAAACTGAGGGCCCAGATCTGGACACAGCACTCCAGGTGTGGCCTCACCAGTGCCGAGTACAGGGGAAGAATGACCTCCCTGCTCCTGCTGGCCACACCATTGCTGACCCAGGCCAGGAGCCATTGGCCTTCTTGGCCACCAGGGCACTCTGCTGGCTCATGTCCAGCCTGCTGTCCATCAGTACCCCCAGGTCCCTTTGGGCCTGGGCACTGTCCAGCCACACCATCCCCTGCCTATAACTTCATTGTACTATCCTATATCTTCACAGAGAAAAGCAAGGCACAATTTTTCCCAAGGATTTTCTGGGAATGGCAGAGAGAAGCCTCAGAGAAAAGAAAAAACCATTCTTATCTCTATTCTCTGCTCCTGTTGTTTTGCACCTGTGGAATGTGTTAGGATATTGTTTACCTGAAGGAATTTGGTAATTGGATTCTGCTGAGGATTGTTTTATTTCCTTGGCCAACCACACAAAGCTTGCCTGACTGTTCAGAGACAGTCATGAGTTTTCTTTAGTATTCTTTAGCATTCTTTGTAATATAGATCTAGTATAATATAGTATAATAAAGCAAGTGTTCAGCAGTCCAAAGCCTTGGGGTCAGATTCAATCATTCCTGTGACAGGGGCACCCTGATATTACTATAATACTATATTATACTATAATACTATATTATCCTATTAAGAAAAAACCCATATGTGGAGACAGATGGGCATGCCAGCCCTCTCCCTTGGGGAGGTATCCCTTGAATGGGCTGTGATAAGATCTTCTCAAACTCTCCTGGATTGAGAAATCCTCCTTGGTCATGGTGAGTGCCCAGCATGCTTTGGAACCCCATGTAGATTTTTAGGACTCATTGGTTTTCCCCCTTTGTACCACCCCTGCTTTTCCCCATAAACTCCCAGTTTCTGCCCTGTTCAGGAGGGAGCTGTTGTCCCTGGCCTCCTTTGCAGGGTGCTGGAATAAAGGAACTCTGTGGAACAGCCACACAGAGCTCCTGTCTCTTTGTCCCTGTGTTGGCCTGGGGACACCTCACAAGGCAGAGCTGAAATCACTGAGAGCTGAAATCACTGCTCAGAGCTGAGCTGTCTGCCCCTTGCTGAGGTTACCCTGTGCCTGAAGGACTGCCTGAGACCCCTAGAAAGTTGTCTCTTGTGGGACCTCTCTCTGGGAAGGTCGTGGTGTCCAGGTTGAGCCTTTGCAGACAATCCGATACAGCTTTGACCTAGCTGGTCCTTGAATCCAAAACATCATCACCAGTGGCTCTTTGGTAAAGAAATCTCCTTACATTCCACATTTCCCATTGTTTTCTCACAGCTTCCCAGGAAAATCCTGGGAGAGCTGGCTCTCTCTGTTCGGAGGATATGTAATTACCACAGGTGATGCCTTGTCAAGGCTGAACAGAGCCTAAACAGAGCTAAAGAATAAAGCAGGAATTTTTTAGGAGATCAGTAGATCCACCTTAGGCAGCACAAGAGCCCAGCAGTTTACATTTAGTCTGGGGCAAAGCAATCTTACAGAAATACCACTACTTTCGTAGAATTGTGCCTAAAGGCAAAAAAGCTTTTGTTCTCTATTGCAGCTTTTTAGATACTCAAAGCACTTAGTGTAAGTTTCTACTAAAAGCTAAAATCTATATTCTAAATCTATATTTCTATTTCAGTAGAAATATAGATTCAGTAGCTTTATATATCTCAGTCTCTCCAGGGGTTTCAGTTCAATCCTTGTGCTTAGATTTGCCTCTGGGATTGTGCCCTGAGGGGCTTGTATCCCAACACCAGCCAGGGCTACACCCCAGGAGAACCCAAAATGGTCACCTGGTCATGGGGTCTCACACTTTTATAAGTTTTGGTCCATTTGCATATTGGAGTTAATTGTCCAATTCCAGCTTTAGCCCATTAAGTCCCATCCTTCTTGCTTTTCTCTCTTCAGCTCACGTTGTTTCTGCCCTTGGGCCTGAGATTTGGATCATTTGTCCTTGGTCCCCAGCTAGAGAAGGAATTGTTTTGTCTCCCTGCTCTGTGAAGAGAGGTTACCATCCCTTTATGTGAAGCCCAGACCCACACACTAAAGCAGAACAGAATCTGAAAAATATAAAAACTAAACCTGAGGCATCAGAGAGGATGAGACCAGAGCCACTGAGGAACCACAGGGCTGTCCCCAGGCTGGCACAGCTGGGTCCCACACTGAGGAAAGGCCCTGAAGTATCCCTGTCCCTCTGGCCAGATTGGGACCAACAGGAGCCTTGTCCCACAGGGCAGCCTGCAAAGGCAGCCAAAGATCAGGGTCTGTGCACGACTCAGAGCATCCTGCCCTGGCTTCCAGCTGAGTTCCCTCTGCTCTCCTCCAGTGCCTCTCTGCTTCCCCAAGGAAGGGCTGGGAGTGCTGGCATCCAGCACAGGGCAGCAGAGGTCTTGGCCTCTGTGCCAAGAGAGAAGCCAAGGCAGCTGAGCTGAGGCTGGATGGAGAAAGGAGACCTGTGCCAGAGCAAGTGGGTAACTGACCTACTATAGGAATGTACCCCGTGTTGACAGAGTGACAAAGCTATCCTTTGTCCCCTTAAAAAGGAAAGAAACCCAGAAGTTTCCCTCCTCAATTAGGTGAAAAAGCCACCTCCTAGGTCTAGGTGACTTCACCTCAAACTTAAGGATAACCAAATGGACAGAAGCCAAAAAGTGCCACCTGGGCAATTCACTAGAAAAAGAACAAAGAAACTAATGCCTTTTGTGAGGTGTTTTACCAGGAGCAAGAACCTCTTGCACCTGGCTGGATTTTTCTCTGTTTGCTATTTTGCCTTTTATTAAACCTTTTTGTTTTCAAAACTCCTATCTTGGGTGAGTAATAGACCTCCAAGAGCTTATGAGACCTGGCTCGAGGAGGCTGCTATTACTACCTACCATACAGTCCTAACCTTTGAGCCCTACTCCAGACTGGCAGCCACAGCTACCATCTGTTCCACACTGCTTTCTGGTCCTCAAACTCCTCACAGAGCCCCATGTTTCCCACTGAAGAGGCTGTGATTTACCCAGCCACTCTGCTGTTTGTGTCTGTGCCCCCCACAGGAGCTGCCAGCTCTCAGAACAGCTGCAAAATCTCTTCAAAGCTCCTGACCCTTAACAAGTGCTGCATTCTGCACCCGGGACACGGCAGCCCTGGCTGTGTGGGTACAGCAGGGAACAGAAGCTGGAGAGCAGCTGTGGGAAGGGACCTGGGCATCCTGGTCAATGTAAATGAGTCAGCAGTGCCCTGGCAGCCAGGAGGGACATCCATGTCCTGGGACACACCAGGCACAGCATGGCTGGCTGGGCAGAGGGGATTGTCCTGCCCTGCTCTGCACTGGGGTAGCCTCACCTCAAGCCCTCAGGGCAGTTTTGAGCAGCACAATATAAAAAAGACATTAAACCATTGGAGAGCATCCTAAGGAGGGCCATGACAACGGTGAAGGGTCTGGAGGGGAAGCCTCATGAGGGGCAGCTGAGGTCACTTGGTTTGTTTCAGCCTAGAGGGGAGACCTCACTGGGGTCTTTAACATCCTCCTGAGGGGCAGCAGAGGGGCAGGAACTGATCTCTTCCCTCTCATGACAACTGTCAGGACTCACAGGAATGGCTGGAGCTGAGCTGGGAGATGTTTAGGTTGGATGTCAGGAAAAGGTTCTTCCCCCAGAGGGTGCTGGGGCACTGAACAGGCTCCCTGGGAAATGGGCACAGCTCCAAGCCTGTCTGAGTCCAAGAAATGTTTGAATAATGCCCCCAGGACAGGGCAGGATTGTTGGTGTGTCCTGCACAAGGCCAGGAGGTGAACTTGATGATCCTGATGGGTCCCTTCCAACTCAGCATATCCTGTGATTTTATGACCCCGAGTCTTTGCTGCAGGAGTCCCCATGAGTTCCCTCACCCCAGCCTCTCCCAGCCTCCCTGTTCCCTAGGGAAGCAGCACTCCAAACTGGCACTAAGGAGCTGTATCTGGCCATGTAGGTTCTGGGAATGGCTTCTGCAGAGCCAGAGAAGCCCAGAGTGCCCAGGTCCCCGAGCTGACGTACGTGAGGGTGCGGACGCAGCGGGCGGAGTCGCGGATGTCCCACACCTTGATGTAGGACGTGGCCACGGTGAACACCAGCCCCGTGTGGCTGCAGTACTTGATGGAAACCACATTGTTGGGGTGGCCCTTGAGAGAGGCGATTTCCTGGCCTGTCACCAGGTTCCACATCTTGCAGCTGCGGTCTGTGGGAGGAAGAACATGCCCAAGAGTGTTGGAGGTGTCACCTCCAAGGGCTTGGTGGCCTGGGGACAATATTCCTTCTGAGCATGTCCCCCCACCCACAGGGCCAGAGGAAAGGAGCCAGCCAGCCCCAGCACAGGGGCGGGGCTCAGCACTGAAGACAGGGACCATGCAGGTGATGCCAACACTTTGCCTGCTCCCACAGCATCTGCATCCTCCCTGCCCATCACCCACCTTTGGAGCCAGTGAAGAGCAGCTCATCGGTGGCATCCAGGCAGAGCACAGGCTTGGTGTGTCCCTCTGCCACTGAGACACACTGCAGAGGGGCTGTCCGGGCATTCTTGGTGCCACCCACTGGGTTGATGATGCCCCTTCACAGGAGAGAGAGAACAGGTACAGTGCAGGGTGGAGAGGCACGGTGCCCACAGCCCCATGGCATGGAAGAACATGAGCTGGCTCACACCAAGCCCAGAGTGAGACAGGCTGCTCCACCTGAACATGGCCTGTCTGAGCAGAGGTCTCTGTGGAAACCCCAGAATGTCCCCATGGGCACCCCCTGCCCTCCTCTGCCCCTGCCATCAGACAGGGAAAGGGGGAGGCTGCCCAGTGACCTCTGCTCTCCCCCCAAAACCTCTCCTGCCTCACCAGCACAGACCCAGGACAGCTCAGGAGACTCAGCTCCTTGCCCTGAGGTCCATTTCTGCCCTCTCCAGCCTGAAGCTGAAGCTCTGCTGGGACAATGTTTCAGAGTTCCAGTATCAGCACCCCCATCCCCTGGAGGCTGTCACCCTCTGGCCGGTGGCATTTGAAGACAGGGCCTCAGTCTTTTACACAGATCACAAGGGTGACAAAGGGCAGCACCAGCATCTGCACCCCACATCCCTGCTGCAGTGGCTGTTCCTGCCCCCACTGCTGGCTCTGGGCAGGAGAGCACCTATCCCTGCCACGGAACACTGCTCTCTGTCCTGGGGGACATCATCTGCCCAACCCTCCACTTCGGACATGCTCAGGGTGCTGAGCACCACCAGCCTGACCCTCCTGTGTGTGACCCCTGGCAGGGGTGTGATCTGGTCACCAAGCACAGCCACAACACCCCAGGTTGTGCTAGTTTCTTCTTTACAGGCAAGGAAACTGATGCATGGGGCTAGAGAAGGGCAAGGTTTGCATTAGTTGTGAGGACAAGCACAGGCTCATTAATTGGGTTTGGAAATCACATGCATGTGATGTTCCTCAGCTCTGCAACGCCAAGCCAACAGCCTTCCCCTCACCCCCAGTGCTTCCACCAGCCTCAAAGCAACACTGAATCCAAGGGGAAATCCCTGCACTGCATCTTCCACGGGCTTTGAGTGGCTGCCTGACTACAAACTGCCCAGGGTGACCCTCTCAGACTGGTCTGGTGTCACCTTCCCAGTGACAGGGGGCCTGCAGGAGCTCAGGGCACAGGCAGAGGGAGGGCACACCTGAGTGAGGAACAGCTGATCATGGAATCATGGAATGGTTTGGGTTGGAAGGGACTTTAGACACCATCTCATTCCATGTCCATGCCATGAGCAGGGACACCTTCCACTAGACCAGGTGGCTCCAAGCCCCATCCAACCTGGCCTTGGACACTTCCAGGGATGGGGCAGCCACAGCTGCTCTGGGCACCCTGTGCCAGGGCCTCAGCACACACACAGGGAAGAATTCCTTCCTAACATGTATCCAAATCTCTCCTCTTTCAGTTTTAAACTGCTTCCCCTTGTCCTGTCACTATTTGCCCATGTAAAAAGTTGCTCTCCTTCTTTGTAACAAGCCCCTTTAGGCACTGGAAGGCTGCAACATTCCTAAAGGATAGGGAAAATGTGGCTTTTGTTCTGGGAAACCTCTGTAGTGGTGGATGCAGGGAGAGAAGCCCAGGAAAACCTTAACTCCAAGGCTGAGCTCTGCACCACAATCTGACTTCATTTCTTTAGGGACAGACTGACCTTTTCCAACTCAGCACCAGGGCAGCACAACCAGGCACGAGCTGAACCTGAGATAACTGCCTGGAAGAAGCTTGCACAAAGGATGTGCTGCAAGCACCCTTCCCCATCATCTCACCATCCTGCTGGAGAGCTGGGGAAGGGGTGGCACGTGGTGGCCTCATGCTGGCAAGAACTCATCAGAGCTGGAGGAGAACATGCTGCCAACCCAAAGCAGCCAGCACCCACCAGTGAGCCCAGCACCACGTACCAAGGGCTAATCCAAGCAGGAACAGCCTGGACTGACAGCATCAGGCACCAGAGGTGGCATGCCAGGGGGGACAGACACACAAGCTGGGATGGGGGGAGAGCAGCAAGCTGCAGGCAGAGCATGCAGGGACAGGGAGAGCAGGCATCTGACAGAGAGAAGGAGGAGCAGAGGAAGGGATAATAAATAGAATTGTCTATACCTCAGCACCTCCGAGACAGAGGAATCGCTGTCATCAGACCTAGGGGCAGAAAATTAGCAGGATTATGGGAGAGAAAACCCAGACTAGAGAAGGCAGCAGTGGAGTCAGAGGTGGAAGATTGTTATTGCATCCAAGCCAGTGTAGGACAGAGAGAAGGAGTGGAGGGAGGGAGAAGGAGAAGCACACATGGAGAACCAAGGGAGAGCAGAAGAGCAGGAGGGCATGTGAGGAACAGACAGCAGGTCTCCATCAGGGAACACCAGCGCTGCTAGCAAGCCCAGAGCAGCACCTGACCTGCTGCCAGGAGAGGCTGGAGCAGCATTTGTGGCTGGATGTCAGCCCATCAGCTTCCTCTGAGCCCTCATCCCCTCACCCCATCCTGCTCCCTCGTCTTTCCAGGGGTCCAAGTCTGCAGGCAGAGGCCAGCACTGTGAGCTCAGAGGAGCACAGTGGGCAGGAGCACAGCCTGGCATGGCAGCTGCTCCATCACAGGGGGAAGCAGGGAGGTGAAGAGGTGGCAGGACACTGGCTGGAGCCAATCCAAGCCCTGGTGATGCTATACACCCCCACAGGACTCAGTACAGGCCATGTGCTCTCCTGGTCTGGGTTCCCCTCGCTCAGGCACTCTCACCCCAGCAGACTCACTTGTCCAAGGCAGATCCCTGGCTCTGGGTGCTCGTGAGACGGGAGAAGACGTTGCGGTCATTGCGCGGACGGGTGGGCGGGGAGGAGGGTGGTGTGAAGCCAATGTCTGCAGGCCTGAGCCAAAGGATCAGAGGGACACATGACTTGGAACTGCTTATCTGGCACCTGACTGGGCCCAGAAAGAATCCTGGGCCACACAGGCCCCCCACCCATGTCAGTGTTTCTCCCAAGCTCACCTGGCTGGCTGCCCACGGTCGTAGGATTTCCGCCGGGTCAGGGGTGAGGTGTCCGAGCCCCGGGACTGCCTGGGACTGCAGCAAGTGAACAAAGCACAGTGGGTGCCTGCCCTGCCCCAGGATCCCTCCACAACGAACACCTCTGTCCTCCCCCACAAGAGCAAACAAGAGATTGGGCTGGAGTCACGATCTCGAGGCAGAGTGCAGAGGCTTTTGGCAGCCCAAGACACCTCCAAAAGGGCTGGTAACCCAGAGCAGGGAGTTGGGGACCCTTGTGGTCCTTCTCCCTGCTTCTGAAGTATCCCCTCACCATCTCCCCCTTTTCCTTCCCTGCTCCTGAACTATCCTCCTCTCCATCTGCAAAGGACACCAACACACTCCTACACTCTCCAAGCCCCGCTGAGGAAATTCCCCATGGCATGCTGTAGCCAAGCATGGACAGATGCAGGACTGGGCTCCCCTCACCCCTCTGCACCTCCACAGGCCAGGCACAGCTCCCCAGACCATGCCCCTGCGCCTCCCAGGCACTGGTGCCCATGCTCACAAGGTGCTGCCCCGGGTGGGCAGGCTGATGGTGCGCGACACCTTCTCCTTGTAATAGGGGTCCCGGATGGAGAAGCCGATCCCGTCCTCCTTGATCTCCATGAGGGATGCCAAGGACTTGGTGATGTTCTTGGTGGACACGTCCAGTGTGGGTCCCAGACACTCAGCTGACACTGCCTTCATCTGCCCCGAAAGCTTGGGCTCTCCCTAGGGCAGGGCAGAGGGATCGGGGTGGGCACACGGGGGGCAGTGGGAGCAGCCACAATGGGGGCTGGAAGAGTTTGTGCTCTCTGGCCACAGACCAGCTCCCCCACATCCCACTGGGATCCCCATCAGCCAGCCCTCCAGCAAACATGACAGCCTGGACAGAACAGTGGCTGCTTCCCTCCATGGGGACATCCTCAGTGCCACTCAGATTTGGAAGGTACTGCCTGGCATGGTGGGTGCTTGTCAAGTCTCTGGTGCTCCAGGACAGGACCACTGCACCAGGAGACCTTGGTTCTGGCCATCCAGAGAGCAGCCATACTGTCTTATGCCAAGCCTGGTTCCCCAAGGTTCAGACTGCAGAGCAGAGGCCTGAAGCATCACTGAACATCCCTCCATCCCTCCTCCCAGCCTCTGTGACCAGGCCATACACAAAGGCCAACTAACCTTGAACTTGAAGTCATCCTGGCTTGCTGAGCCCTTCATGGTGAAAGACTGGGAGATGCTGCAAGGAAAAAGGAGCAAAGATGGATCTTCAGTGCCAAACTCTCTTCAGAAAGCTGGTGCCACTGGTCCACCAGACTCCTTGTGTCACCCTTTGTCCCCCAGCACCCCTTCTCGAAGGAATGACCAAGCTTTCACTCCCTGCTTGTGTCCAAGAGACATCCTGCTCCCCCCACCAAGGGCTGGGCACCACAGAAAAGCTCAGGTGGGGCTCTGTTCATCCCTGCCCCTCTACGAGGTCCATGAATGGCATCAGGCAGTGCCAGGCTCGGTGCTCACCTCCCATCTGAGGCCAGGCTGAACTCTGAAACTTCCTCATCTGTGCTGGTGTAGCCATTCTCTGTGAGAGTGAGACAGTGCATCAGCAGAGGGGACCCAGAGGGGACCCCACTGTTACCAGCCACCCCAAACCCTGCAGCAGAGGGGGCAGCCCAGGAAGGCATGAGGGATGACTCAGTCCCTGTCCCTGTTATCCATGGCCAGGAGGGCATGAGGGATGACCCAGTCCCTGTCCCTGTTATCCATGGCCAGGTGGGCACGGGGGGTGACCCAGTCCTTGTCCCTGTTATCCATGGCCAGGAGGGTGTGGAGGGTGACCCAGTCCTTGTCCCTGTTATCCATGGCAAGGAAGGTATGAGGGATGACCCAGTCCCTGTCCCTGTTATCCATGGCCAGGAGGGCATGGGGGGGTGACCCAGTCCTTGTCCCTGTTATCCATGGCCAGGAGGGTGTGGAGGGTGACCCAGTCCTTGTCCCTGTTATCCATGGCAAGGAAGGTATGAGGGATGACCCAGTCCCTGTCCCTGTTATCCATGGCCAGGAAGGTGTGAGGGGTGACCCAGTCCCTGTCCCTGTTATCCATGGCAAGGAAGGTGTGGGGGGTGACGCAGTCCCTGTCCCTGTTATCCATGGCCAGGAGGGTGTGAGGGATGACCCAGTCCTTGTCCCTGTTATCCATGGCAAGGAAGGTGTGGGGGGTGACCCAGTCCCTGTCCCTGTTATCCATGGCCAGGAGGGCATGGGGGGGTGACCCAGTCCTTGTCCCTGTTATCCATGGCCAGGAGGGCATGGGGGGGTGACCCAGTCCTTGTCCCTGTTATCCATGCCCAGGAAGGTGTGAGGGATAACCCAGTCCTTGTCCCTGTTATCCATGGCCAGGAAGGTGTGGGGGGTGACCCAGTTCCTGTCCCTATTATCCATGACCAGGAAGGTGCGAGGGGTGATCCAGTCCCTGTTATCCATGGCCAGGAGGGCATCTGGGTTGACCCAGTCCCTGTCCCTGTTATCCATGGCCAGAAAGACATGAGGGATGACCCAGTCCTTGTCCCTGTTATCCATGGCCAGGAGGGTGTGGAGGGTGACCCAGTCCTTGTCCCTGTTATCCATGGCTAGGAAGGTATGAGGGATAACCCAGTCCTTGTCCCTGTTATCCATGGCAAGGAAGGTGTGGGGGGTGACCCAGTCCCTGTCCCTGTTATCCATGGCCAGGAGGGTGTGAGGGGTGACCCAGTCCCTGTCCCTGTTATCCATGGCCAGGAAGGTGTGAGGATGACCCAGTCCCTGTCCCTGTTATCCATGGCCAGGAGGGTGTGAGGGGTGACCCAGTCCCTGTCCCTGTTATCCATGGCCCAGTCCCTGTCCCTGTTATCCATGGCCACGAGGGTGTGGAGGGTGACCCAGTCCCTGTCCCTGTTATCCATGGCCAGGCAGGTGTGAGGGATAATCCAGTCCTTGTCCCTGTTATCCATGGCCAGGAAGGTGTGGGGGGTGACCCAGTCCTCGTCCCTGTTATCCAGGGCACATGCTCCGACCCAACATGGCCCTTGGGCAGGGTCCCAGCCACAGCACCTCCAGGTGCTTCCTGCAGGCCCAGTCCAGGTAGGCACCCAGCCCACAGGCAGCACAGCTGGCCTGAAGCTGCCCCTGCCTCAGGCCCCACCTTGCTGGACGTTGTGGATGAGTGCCTGCAGCTCGGGGTGGGACTCAGCCTTCTCCCTCAGGGCGTCCAGCAGGGCGTGGTTCTGTGAGGAGTTGGCCACGTCCGTCTGCCGCAGGCGCCCCTCCAGCAGCCGGATCTGCGCCTCCTTCTGGGCCACCTGCAGCCCCTGCGCAGGCAATGCTGGCACTCAGACAAGCTCCTGGCCACCAGGTCCCCACCCTGGCACCCAGGAAGAAGCCCTGTCACACATGCACAGCCCTGCCTGCTCCATACCTTGTCGATGGAGGCTTTCAGGAAGTTGTCCAGCAGCAGCCGGGCTTCAGCCAGGGAGCAGGAGCTGATCACCACTGAGGTGTCCGTGGAGTCCAGCTCCTCCTGAAACATGGAGAGACAAGGGCTGGATGCAGAGGGTAGCTTTGCTGCTGGATGGGCCTCCATGGCAAGCACAGCACTTCCATCACCCTGCAAGCACGGCCCAGTCCAACCCTCACCCTCCCCAGTCTGCCCAGTGGCTACTGGGGAGATGCAGCCATGGGACTGTCCAGTGCTGAAGGGCTTATACACTGCTACAGAAATTCTGGTTCCAACACGAAACTAGACCATGAACAGACATCAGGCTCACCCAAATCCACAACCCAAAGCCTAGTGTGAAGTAACAGCAGCCATTCTTCCCTGCTAATCAAGATGACAGCTGGGGACAAGCAAGGGACAGCACACAGCCTCCATTTCAGGCTGCAAGCATTGAGGGGAGTTGGGAGCTACCCAGTGGCATGCCCAGTATCACAACTGGACACAAAACCTAGCTGGTTTCTGCTGGGAAAAAGCCAATCCTCCCGGGATGTTTCCAGTGCATGAAGCAACAACCATGGGTACAAGTGACCACCAGCCCCTTGTGTCCCCATGGGCAAATGGGGGCCACAGGCTCCCTACAATTCCAGGACACCAGCAGCCTGGACATGCAAGGACCTGCCAGAACTCCTCTCTGTAATTAATCATCTAATGAGAAGTGACTGTGTGGGTGAAGCCCCACCAAGAGTGACAGCTCAGAGCACTCTAGGTCCTCTGAGCAGAGCCCAGCCCCAGCTGGCTGTGCCCAAGGATGCTCTTTCCACAGAGGGATGCTCTCATTTCCTCCCTACCAGCCAGACCCAGTCCTTCTACCCACCTTGGTCTCCTCAATCTGCATGATGGTGGCCTGGCAGTCTGAAATGCTGTCGTTGATGTAGTCAATGTTGGCCCCCAGCACCTCAATCTCCTCGTTCAGCTCTTGCAGACCCTTCTGCTCCTTGGGGCTCTCTGCCTGCAGCTTTGCCCGCTTGCCCAGCAACGCCTCCTGCAGCAGCGACAGCTCCTCACGTTTCTGGGGGAAAGGGAAGGGGGATTAGCACTGTCCACATGGCCACCTCCCCGTCCTGCAGCCACCACCCAGCCCTCTCTGTCCCCAGTGTCACGGCCACCTTGATGAGCCTCTCCATGTCTGCCTCGAGGTTGACAATGGTCATTCTCTGCATGACAATGTCGAAGATGCGCCGCTCCAGCGACTGCCACTTGAGGCGGGCAGCTTTGCTGAAGGTCTGGCTCGACCCCTTCTTGGGGAACTTCTTCCTACAGCCAGAGGGAAGAAGAAGCATTTGGGCAGAAGGCCATACCGTGCTGGAGAGCTAGGCTTGCCCCGGGATCTGGGATCTGGCTGGCCAGAAACAGAGGATGCATCTGTGCTGTTTCCACACTGCCCAACTGTAGGAAGGTGCTCTCTGTGACAAAACTATCCTTTGTCTCTAAAAAGGAAAAAAGCTCAGAAGTTTCTTTTTTTGACTAGGTAAAAAGACATCTCATAGGACCTGGGGGACTTCACCTCAAACTTAAGGATAGCAAATTGGACAGGAGCCAAAAAGTCCCTCCTAAGCAATTTATTAAAAAAGAAAAGAAAAAAGAAATTAATTACTTTTGTGAGGTGTTTTACTAGGAGCAAGAACCTCTTGCATCTGGCTTGGTTTTTCTCTGTAAAGAGTTTTGTTATTTTGTCTTTTATTAAAGTTAAATATTATTATTTTCTGTTTCCAATACTACCACAGAAGCCATCCTGCAGATTTTATGCCTTCTAAGGTAGCTGAGCTATCTTGGGTGTGATATAGATCTCCAAAAGCTTATGAGACCTGGCTCATGGAAACCATATATCACCCAACTTTTCCTCTTAGCAAAGCAGGACAAGACATGAGTCCAGCAGGGTTTGTGCCACAACATTTAATCCTCATGCTAGGCCAGCTTTGAGCTCAAGTCCAGGTGACAGTCACACTCTGCCAGCACAGCTTATCACAGGATCAGTGATTTAATATGGCTCAAGGGGACACTAAGCTACCCTTCAATCTCCACCACCCACCAAAAGCCAGGCATGGGATCCCTGGGATGTCTCACCCCCGACCACCCATGCCCTGCCCTGACCTGGCAGGCCGAGCCCCGTTAATGGATGAGGAGTCTCCCAGAAAGTTGTTGATTTTCCTGTTCCACTGGCGCACGATGCTGGAGACGGAGCGAGCGCCGCTCTCGGGCTCGGAGGAGGTGGTGCTGGCCGAGACCTCGGCGCCCGAGTCCAGCATGGCCGGCTTGGGGCCCGCCCTGCCCGCCACCCTGTCGGACATGGGCTTGGCCAGGCGGCGCAGCGCCGACACCTGCGCGCGGGGAGGACAGAGGAGAGGGGGTCTGTGTGTTACATTTTAGTTCAATGTATGCTCTGTCTCACCCCTCCAAAATGTAGGGTTTGTTCCAAGCCTGTGATCCTCCCCCGAAGTGTCACGGATCTGTAATCCCACTGGCCCAAGGCTTATTCCACAACCACTTTGAATCTCTCAGTTAAGCTGTGGGAGGCAGACCAGGCTCTCTCTTGGCCTTTTTCCCCTCCCTCCCCTTTCCCCCCTTGTCCCTCAGGAACCCTTCTGCTCCTGGGGGTGGGACCCCCAATAAACCTTCATCTAATCAGCACCCTCAGAAGCCCTGTGGAGGCTCCTTGCCTGCTGCTTCCAGGGAACACACAGCTTAGGGGGGACTCCCTCAAAGGAGCAGCAAATGGCGTCAGCTGGGCAGCCTCACCCAGCCTAAACCCATTGGCATCACCCCCAGGCCCCACAGGTCTGAGAGCAGCAAAGCCCAGGGACATTTGTGCCTCGTGGGGCTCCCTCTCCTCCCTCATAGCCCACCTCTGCCCCCAGGCTCTGCTGCTCGGGATGGGGAACTCTGCTTCTGCCTACATGCATTTCCCACCTGGTTCCTGAGCCATAAAACCTCTCCCTGCTTTTTGGGGACCCCATTCCCAAAGCCAGCCCTGTCTGAAAGATGGGATTTCTCCAAGCCAAGCACTGAGGCCCAGACCCCCATGGAAGCTGGGGGCTAGGTGGAGGAAACCCCCTTTCCTCACCTCCTGGGTTTTCCTCCGCAGCACTATTTCCTGCTGTCGCTTCTGAGATTCCAGAGCCCTGATCTGGAACTGCATGAGTGAGAAAGAAAAAGACACCTCTGAGGTCCAGCCCAGAGGTGGTTGCAGTCCCAGTGCTCCCTTTGGCACAGTCTCACTCCTGATTCTAACACCAAGCAGGCTCCCAGCTTTGAGCTGGCTCTGGCTGCATGTTCCCCCACAACTCCAACAGGAGCAGAGGGAAGCCTCTGGGAGCTGCTCATCCAGCTGTGCTCTGCTAGGACCTCCAGTGAGGCTTCACCAAGCTATCTGTGAGCACCTGGAGTGCCAGAGCAGGACAAACACCCCCTCCCCACCCAGACCGGCAGGCTCTGACCTCCTGCCGGCGCTGCTCCTTCTTGAGCTGCGCGATCTCCCGGTTCCTCTTGGTCTCGGCCAGCCGGCGCCGCTGCTGCTCCTCCCGCATCTGCTTCATCAGCGCCACCTGCAAGGAGGGGCCGCTGTGCCACCGCCCCGGGGCACCCCACACCCAGCACACAGCACTCTGCACTCGCCGCCAGAGTGCAAAACGCTGCTCCAAGCTTGGCCAGGATTCCTCCCCGCCCCGGCACATCCAGGTACCTTTGCCTTCTTCATCTCGGCCACCTCTGCCTGCAGCTTGCGCAGCTCCCGCTCGTAGCGGGACTGGTTCTTGAGCAGGCGAGCGTGCTCCTTCTGGGCTGCCTGCAGCTTCTGCAGGTCCCTGTTCATCTCCTTCAGCCGCTTCTCATAGTCTGCCTTGATCTTGTTGGCTTTCTCCTCTGTGTAGCACTCCATGGTGCCTGGTGGGTGGGGAGAGAGCTCACAATGCACCCCGGGACCCTCCTGTACCCACAGACCAGACTGGAGGCACCAAGCACTGCATCCCTCCCTGTCCCATCTGAGCCCCCCTCGCCCAGCAGGAACTGGGGTCTGTCTGGGAATACCTGCTGGAAGAGCTCAGCACAGAGTGGAGATACAGGGCTGGCCTGACAGAGCTGCAGACTGGGACACACAGCCACACATAGGGGTGACCCTGCCCTGTTTAAGCCTGGAGATCAGCCACACCACTGGCTCTTTTGCCCCTCAGTTTCCCCAGGAGCTCCCCCAGCACATGAAATGGTGCACAAGGCTGGAAGAGGCTTTGCCACCCTTCTGCAGCACCAGCAGGGTGCAGAGCTGTGCAGCTGACTGATGCTGCTCCCATGGCAAGGCAAGCGGAGTCCTGGGGGTGCCAGGGATTCAAGGAGAGGCAGGGGGATGACAAAGCTCTACCAGAGCAAGGGGTGGATGCTTTGACTTAGAGTTAGCTGGCCTTGAGCTGGAACTGGGGTCTGGGAATGGGATCCCAAGGGTGAGGCAGTTCTCACTGAGGTTCTGCAGGACCCGGTCCCGCTCCAGCTGTGTGTCCCGAATCTTGTTCTGCAGCAGGATCAGCTTCTCCTCATACTGGTGCTTGAGGGTCTGCAGCCGCCGCTGGCTATTCTCCAGCTCATCAATCAGCTTCTGCTTGATCTCAATCTCACAGGTCAGATCCGCCAGGTCAGCCTGGAAATTCACAGCTGGAGGCAGAGGAGAAAGTCAGGCTGGGAGGCACGGGGAGCATCACTTGCGTGGCCCCACCGAGTCACAGCACATGGAGAGGGCAGAGGAGCTGATGGGAGCCCCCGCTGCTGGGGAGCAGCAGCACCCACAGAGCACTGCAGCAGCCCTGGGGCTCTCCGAGTCCCACAGAGCAGACATGGCTGGGGCATGGTAAGCTCTGCCCTGCCAAGGGCAGAGCTCATTGCCAGAGATGCCAGCAAATGCCCCTCCATGCCCATGGCTGCACACAGATCTCCACTTTACCCTTCTCCTCTGCATCCGAGTCCGAGTCCACCAGGCTCTCTTCACTGGCCGAGTCCTCATCTTCATCCTCGCGCCCATCCTCTTCCTCACAGCCACTCTCATCCTGTTCTTCCTCCTCCTAAGAGATGAGTGCCTAATCTCAGCCAGCAGGATGGTCTGTCCTTCTCCCCACAGCTTCTCTCTCCTCCAAACCTGAGCTCACCCTACAGCAGTGGGCCACAGCCCCTCAAGTGGGACTCAGCCTCCCACACAGGATGCCCAGGGGCTGCAGCACCATTTCTGGACCCCCAGGACATCCTGTTGAGAGGAATGGCAATTTGATCCATTCATCCCTTCCTAGCTGACCTCTCTTCATCTATGCTGACTGAAACCAAGCCCCCAAAAACGTGGACTCCTCATTCTACATCCAGGCTGACTGGGGGGTATCCAGCTTCTGCCCTGCTCCAGCATGGAGCCCTCAGCAGAGTGACCCTTCCAGCCTGCTTCAGGGCCAGCCTGAGCTTGGTCCCTGTCTCACATGTGACAATTTCAGTGCTCCACCACCCAGACACCCCCACAGCAGGAACACAATGCCCACTCACCTCTTCCACCTCATTCTCATCCGTCTCCTCCCCATTGTCCTGCTGCAGTTTCTGCCTCTTCTTAAACGCCTCCTTCTCTGGGCTGGGGGGAACAGAGGGGGGCTGCTGAGTCCCAGCATGAGAGACGCCAGAAACAGCTTCTGCTGGGTCACCTTCCCCTCCCTGCTGCTTTTGGGCCCTTTGGGTAAAACAGCCTCTGGAACTACATGATGGGGAACAGGAGCCCAAGGGCAGGGCAGGGCTGGGGGGAACAGAGGTGTGCGGGCTCTGGCCATGGCAGAGCTGGGGGAAGCAGGAGACCCAACCCCACCGGGAGAGATTGGGCCTCCCCCTTGCCAACACCTCCCCCTTGCCATCACCTCGCCTCACCTCTTCCTCTGCTGCCGCCGCTCCTTCTTCTTGAGGCGCTCCAGGTCCTGCTTGGCCCTCCGGAGCACGTCGGAGGCCTCGGTGTCCAGGGCAGCCGCGGGGCTGCAGAGCCCGGCCAGGCCCGGGCCCGGGGAGGAGCCCACGGGGAACGGGCCCCGCGCAGAGACCCGCGAGAGGCTGCGCCGCAGGGACTCGTTCATGGACTCGCTCTCCAGCAGCTTCGTCCTGGGGAGTGCAAACAGCACAGTCCAACAGGGGCCATCCCACTGGCCCTGCAGCGCGGGGGTCTTGCCTGGGTTTAGAATCATAGAGTGGTTTGGGCTGGAAGGGACCTTAAATCTCATCTCGTTCCACACTGCAGCTACAGAAGGGGCAGGGACACCTTCCACTAGACCAGATTGCTCTGAGGTCCATAGACTTGCAGATGTGGAATAACAGTGGAAAACTGTGCCACTGCCTCACCACCCTCATGGGGAAGAATTTCTTCCTAACTTCTAATTTAAATCTCTCCACTTTTAGTTTAAAGCCATTTTCCCTTGTGCTACATTATCTGTCCACGTTAAAAAAAAAAATCCAGCACTCTCCCTCTTTCCTTTAGGCAGTGGAAGGGGCTCTAGGGTCTCCCCAGAGTCTTCTACAGACTGAACATGATGTGGTCAGATGGTGTGAGCCAGGGACAGTCACTACTAAGCCATTCCCCCTAATGATGGGTCAGAAAGCCACAGTGCTGCCAGACAGGGTACCAGGATCGAGCAGGAGACTGGCATGGACCCACCTTTGGGAGGCAGCAGTCCCTGAAAGACCCCAGAAACTTCAAATAGAACTTCCCCTCCATCAATGCCCACACCAAGGACAACAATAGCCAAAGCACTGCCTGGCACCAAGGCTGGGGCTCCTTCAACCCTGCGTAGCAGCAGTGCTTACAGTCCACCCCAGCCATGCTGGAGGCACTGAGCTGCGTGAGCCCCCCAGCTCCAGCCCCTGGCCCCAGGAGCCCAGACCCCCCAGCAGTGTGCCCGCTCACCTCAGCTCCTCAATCTCCCGGATGTAGTTCTGGATCAGGGTGCCGATGGCTTCGTTCCCGTCACCTGCAGCACAGGCACCGCTGGAGAGAGGCACACCCTGCTGGCCCACAGCCCCTGGCCCAGCTGCTGCCTGCGCTGGCCCCCCATGCCACGCAGCAGCCCAGCCCCACCTGCTTTGGCCAGCATCATGTTGGCCTCCTGGCTCATGAGGTAGGTGACCCTGCTGTTGATGGCGTCGATGGCCTCCTGCATGGCCTTGACGCGCATGCGCAGCGCGCTGTTCTCCTTCTGCAGCATGGCGTTCTCCCGGAACAGGTCGCTGTAGCCCTCCGTGCCATCCTCCCCGATCACCCGCTTGCCCTGGGGGCACAGGAGGGCAGCCCCTGAGGGCAGGGCAGGCTGGGGCACGGAGACCCACCTGGGGCACAGAGACCCGCCTGGGGCACAGAGACCCGCCTGGGACACACTGACCCGCCTGGGACACACTGACCTGCCTGGGACATGGAGACCCACCTGGGACACACTGACCCACATGGGGCACCCAGACCCACCTGGGACACACTGACCCACCTGGGACACACTGACCTACGTGGGGCACCCAGACCCACCTGGGTCATGGAGACCCAACTGGGACACACAGACCCACCTGGGACACACTGACCCACCTGGGGCACCCAGACCCACCTGGGACACACTGACCCACCTGGGACACCCAGACCCACTTGGGACACCCAGACCCACCTGAGGCACCCAGACCCACCTGGGACATGGACACCCACCGGGGACACCCAGACCCACCACTGCACCCCTGGGGGCAGCCCCACACAGAGAGCAGGGACAAACCCAGGGACCAGGAAAGCCTGAGCTGAACATGCAGAGGGTGAGGGATGCTTCAGGGATTCTCCCTGCCTTGCCACCCCCAACACCTGGCCAAGGTCCTGAGCTGAGATCCTGTTTCTTAAGCCTCCTGACTCCTCCTAGCAGTTTCTCCTAGGGGGCAGGGGATGGGAGGCAGGAGGTTCTGTCCGACTAAGCCTGCCCCAACTCAAACACAAGGAGGGGCCTTTCTGCACCTGTCTCTGCCCCCTCACCAGGGTTGCTCCATCAGCTGGGTTTGCCTTTGGTGGAGTTCATTTTCCTTACAGCAGCTTTTGTGTGGTGCTGTGTTTGGGATCTGTGCTGAGAACAGCACTGATCCCATAGGGATGATTTAGCTCCTGCTGAGTCAGGAGCTGTTCTGCCCCACCAGCATTGGGCCAGGGGTGCACAAGGAGCTGGGGTGACACAGCCAGGACAGCTGTTCCCCACTCACCACAGGGATATCCCAAACCACAGGATGTGATGCTCAGTATATAAAGCTGGGGGAAGGAAGAAGAAAGAGGGGATGCCTGGAGTGTTGTCCCAAGTCACTGTTACACTGATCAGAGCTCTGCTGGGCTGGGCATGGCTGAACATCTCCCTGTGATGGACACGGGGAATGAGTTCCTTGGTTTGCTTTACTTCTTAAACTGTATCTAAACCAAGGAGTTTTCTTACTGTTACTCTCCCAGTTCTCTCCCCCATTGTAGCAGGCCATGGGCTTGCTAGGGCCCTGTCAGGCATCTTTTATGAAAAATCTTTTGTTTAGGATTTTTCCTCTTGAGAAGCCAAGAAGCCTCAAGAACAAAATGTAAATAATGGTTATCTGCTGCTGTAGAACGCAACAAGTAAATCTGTGACTAGTCTCATGTGGTTGTTTCTAATTAATGGTCAATCACAGTGAGCTGGCTCAGACAAAGAATCTGAGCCACAAGCTTTTGTTATCATTCTTTCTTTTTCTATTCTTAGGCCAGCTACCTTCTGATGAAATCCTTTCTTCTATTCTTTTAGTATAGTTTTAATGTAATATATATCATAAAATAATAAATCAAGCTTTCTGAAACATGGAATCAAATCCTCATCTCTTCCCTCATCCTAATACCCCAGTGAACACCGTCACAGGGCCCTGTGGAGAGCAGAGGCCTAAAGATAGGAAATGCCAAGTCATGGCAAGCTCCTGTCGTCCGCCTTTCGGACTCCAGCTTATCTCTCTGTAACCCCATAGGTCACTTCTCCTTAACCCCTGCTATTGAACAATTCTGGATCCCCCTATACCCTATATAATGGGCTGTTTTAGCCCATTCTGGTTTGAAGAGCCATTGCTGGAACCCTTCACAGACCCCCAATAAAGACATCACTGTGGAACTCCAGAGCAGCCTTCTCTCTCTCTCTCTCTCTGCATCTGCCGGCTGGTGCCTTAGCAAGCAAAAGAGCTGAACTCAAAAGAGCTGATAATCACTAAAGAGCTGATATCCCTTATGCTTGCTGAAGGTAGCCAGCAGCTGAGAGCTGCCTGGGGTTCAGGCAGTCTGTCCCTGTAAGAGGACTGAGCTATCTGGCCCGTTCAGCCTGCTCGGGGGCAAACCTGCTCTCAGCAGGGACACCCCATCCCACTGGGGGCAGTGAGCAGCTGGCTGCAGTGCTTCCCTTGCTGGGTACAGCAGGACCTGGCCCCACTCACTGCCTTGTACTCCATGAGCTCCATCTGCAGCCGGGCGATCTCGGCGCGCAGGGCGCTGATCTGCTGGCTCGTCTTGTCCTGGTTCACCACCACCTTGTTCTTGATGTTGCGAGCGCGGTTGGCGTACTTGAGCGTGTTCAGGGTCTCCATGAAATCCCGGTCGGAGGGGCTCACACAGGCAATCATGATGGTTTGGCTTGGGGATGCAAGGGCAGGGTGAAAGACAGTCCCTCACACAGCTCAGCAACCCAGCAGGTGCAAACCCAGGGCTCAGCACAGACCACGTGCCCCCAGGTACCCGTCCTGGATGGGAGCCCATCCTGGGCCCTTCTGGGTTTTAAAACAAGGTATGACCTGGGCTCATCCCTCCCAGAGCCAGACCACCCACAAGACCCCCTCAAGCACATCACACAGCACTGGGCAAAGGCAGCCCTTCCTCAATGCCTCCCTCTTTGGAGAAGAGGCAGGGAATTCAAACCCATTCTGGGCACCATCACTTGTCAAGTCCCAAATCTGTCAGGGCTCAGGAGGGTTTTGCATCAGCTGATTCTGCCAAAGCTGCTAATTGCATCTGAGGCTGATGATGTCTTTACATCTGCAAAGTCATGCCATGCCTAGAAGAAGGCATCTCTTCCTCACCAGGCAGCCACTGGAGTCCTAAGACAGCTCCTCCATAGCTCCAGAGCCCCCTCAGCCCCATGGGCAGGGGGACAGCCCCTGCAGCCCTCAGCCCAAGCTCAGCCCCCACCTGGGACCCCCTTACCTGTTGCCCCCGAGGGAATCCTGCAGCAGGCGGGTGAGCTTGGAGTCACGGTAGGGCACGTGCACGACCTTCTTGCTCTGGTCTCCAAGGGCACTGATGACATTCCCCAAGGCCAGCTACCAACACAAAGGGAAGCCCCCCCAGATTCAGCCCTGGCTGAGGATCCAGCACCTCAGGCCTGGGGCATGCACTGCAGCACAGGTTTGGGTTACACAAAGGGCAGGTGTGGGGCTTCCCTTAGCCCGGGCTGCGCTGAGAAGAAGCATCAAGCCCCAGTGGGGGTTTTTTAGCTCTGATTAGCAGATCTCACCCTTTTGGGAGCTGCACCCCTCCCCACAGCAGGAGTCTCCTTTGGCAGCAGAGCTGTGCTCCCACCACTGGCACTGCGTGTTCTCCCCACGAGGCACAGGCAGCACAAACCCCAGCCACGACAGCAGTACCCCAACAGCCCAGGGCAGCTCCAGACAATGCCCAGAAGTGTCAGAGGCTTGCCCTGCCACCCCCCCCGCCCCGCAGTGCAGCCCTACCAGCCCACAGTTGATGGAGATGCCCTCCTTGGCTCTCTCGCCCGTGGCACCCGTCCGCTTCAGCCTCTCTGAGCCAGCCAGGTCCACAAAGTGAAACTTGGCTGTCAAGGTCTCGTACTCAGCAGCAGGTTGGGATCCATCCAGAAGGCTGCTCACCTCCTCATTCACCTGCAGCCAGGGACACACCAGGGGTCAGCACCCCAGAGGCTCCCTGGCCTTCACTCAGACATCAGCCAGAGTCTGAGCATTCACCCTCCATATCCAGCCCCCCAGAGATGGGGACAGCATCCAAGAGCAGCTTGCTCTGAGCCATCCTGCCTTGGATCAGTTCACCCTCAGTTCCATTAAATCCTAATGCAGACTATGACTGGAAAGAAAAATCTCTGCTTCTCTTTGCTAGACTTCAAACCCCCTCCCCTTCCCAAGGGAACTCCATACATCACCTGGGTATGGAACCCAAGAACAGCCTGGCCATGAGGCAGGAGCACATCTCACCAGCTCTGGGCGGGCACACACTCTTGTCTGGCACAGGTAAATAGTGAAGATGGCATGGGATCTGGAGCTCTGCACGTTCATCTGGGTGCTGGCCGTGGTGCGGGAAAGAGCTCCTTGCTTTAGGCACTGGATCAGCTGCAACGACACCAGGCAGGGAAGGAAACCTTAAAGCACCCTTCTGGGAGTCAGGGCAGACCCTGTGCAGCTCAGTGGACACACTGATTCCAGAACACCCTCAGGACTGCACTCCCACCCTGGGAGAGATCTCCCCCTCTCGGGACTATTGCTGTTAATTGCAGCTCTGAGATATGTGAAAAGTCTCTGTTTCGGCCTGCACATCCAAAGAACGAGCTGGAGTTCTTCAGTTTTCGTTCTTAAAGTTGTTTATTGTATCTAATCTATAAAACCTTTCTCCTGCCCAGCTGAGGTCTGTCCAGCAGGGCAGCCACAGGCAGCCTGACTGCCCCCAAGGTGGTGCTGTCCTTTTATACTACAAACTATGTATAACACATTTACACTTAATTCCCAATGCCTATCACCTATGTTAGACAGTGCACTTCTACTCTAAACCAATCCCAAAGTGCCAACATCACAGCAGAAGATGGAGGTAAAGAAGAAGAAGAAAGGCTGGACATGCCCAAGTCCCTCCATCTTGTCCCCAAAACCCTCATTCTAAAAATCCCAAAATCTGCCCTTTCACCTGGTGATAATTTTATTATTACATTATTTAAACTTCTGTGACTTTCAGGTCCTCATACAAAGCTGGTAACTTGCTCCAGGGGATCATAATCAAACCTGCAGGTGTTCTGGGCTGTGTGCCAGGGTCTGCGAGCCCCCCAATGGGGTCCTGGCAACTCTGGACACCCAGAGGGATGCAATGAGTTCTGACATTCCCCCACCAAGCTGTCCCTACCCAGCACGTCCCCGGCCAGTGGCACCCAGCTGCCACCCCTGCTCTGTGTCTGCCCCATGCTGCACCCACCTCATCCTGGGAGCTGATGAGGCGGGAGGTGACCCCTGTGGTGTAGATGCTCCCGCTGGCATCCTCGTGGATTTTGATGTTGGATTTGCGGTGGCGCGAGTCGGGGTCGCGGGTGCTGTCAAACAGGTCCAGGATCTCCTCATTGTAGAGCTGGGCAGGGCAGCAGAGGGTGTGGGGTGAGCAGGGGAAGCACGAGACTGCTCCAGCCTGGCACTGCAGGACTGGCAGAAACTGCTCTGAGACTGCAGGACTGGCAGGAGCTGCCCTCTGGCACTGCAGGGCCCCTGACACTGCAGGACTGGCAGGAGCTGCCCCTGGCACTGCAGGGCCCCCTGGCACTGCAGGACTGACAAGAACTGCCCTGGCACTGCAGGACTGGCAGGAGCTGCCTCCTGGCACTGCAGGGCCCCCTGGCACTGCAGGACTGGCAGGAGCTGTCCCCTGGCACTGCAGGGCCCCCTGGCACTGCAGGACTGGCAGGAGCTGCCCCCTGGCACCCTGCTGCCACTCCCCCGTAGCTGTGGGTGCTCACACTGCCTGCAAGGCTGAGCAGGGAGCTGGGGTGTGTGCATGTGTACCAGAGAAGGCACAAGCACAGAATTGTGGAACCCTTCAGACTGGAAAAGCCCTCCAAGATCATCAGGTCCAACCATTTACCCTGGCACTGCCATGTTTACCACTAAACCATGTCCCCAAATGCCACACCCACACATCTGCCCACCTCCAGGGATGGTGACTCTGGTGCATGTGTACCAGAGAAGGCACAAGCACAGAATTGTGGAACCCTTCAGACTGGAAAAGCCCTCTAATTCCATTGAGTCCAACCATTTATCCCAGCTCTGCCCTGTTCACCACTAAACCATGCCCCTACACATCTTCTGACCACTTCCAGGGATGGTGACTCCACCTCTGCCCTGGGCAGCCTGTGCCAATGCCACACCACAGCTTCAGGGAAGGAATTTTTCCTAATATCCAACCTAAACCTCAACCTGAGGCTGTTTCCTCTCTTCCTGTTCCTTGTCCCTGGGGGCAGAGCTCGACCCCCATCTGGCCCACCCTCCTGTCAGGAAGCTGCAGAGAGAAAGATCCCCCTGAGCCTCCTCTATTCCAGGCTGAGCCCCCCAGCTCCCTCGGCCACTCCTCACAGACTGGTGCTCTAGAGCTTGCCATGCAAAGCTCTGAGCTTTGGTTGGTCTCTGCTGCCCAAACCTGCCCAGTTCTGGCACCCACTGAGCAGACACCCAGGAGCTGCACATCCCCTGAGCCTCCTGGCTCACTGGGCCACAGGAGCCAGTGAAACCCCACCCTCATCACAGCTCAAGGCATCTCTGTCAGGTGTACAGGGGATAAGGGGGTGCTGAACAAGCAGGAAAGCCCTGCTGCCCCAGAGCTCCATCCATATCCTCACTCTGCAGCCCCTCTCAGCCTGGGCTGGAGGGACACTCCTGTCCGTGTGTCCCCCCACTGCCACCATTCAGGGTCACTCTTGCACCCACACCCCAGTGCACAGGGCTGGGTCACCCCAGGATTGTGGGTTCCTGGCCAGCACAAGGGATCAAACTAATCCATCCCTGGCTGCCCCTGGTGCCACCAGGCTCCTCAAGGGTTTAAACCTGCTCCCAGAACCTGCTCCCAGCAGCAAAGTCACAAGACAGGGATCAGCCAGAACAAGTCCTGTGCCCCTGCCAGGACAGCAGGGTTGGTGACCAGTGCCTGACGTGGCCATGTGCTGCCTTAGCAATGCAGGACTTCAGGACAGGCAGGAAACTGTCCCCATTTCCAGCCCAGCACAAAGGATCCCTAAAGAGAAGCCCCACAAACTGAGGACAATTGGGCAGAAAACCAGGAGCCTGGACAGGCCAAGTGATGAGAATGGGAGGACACAACAGCACCACAGGGGCTCTGCAGATGGAGACATAAGTGGGAAGGAAGCGACTTTGGGCCCTCTCCAAGCCATCAGCATCTGAAGACAGCCAGATGTGATGGCCAACAAAGCCACCAGGAGGCAAGATCACAGCACAGGGCCCCTCCCTGCCCATCTCCTCTCAAAACCTCAACCTCAATCAGATGAAGCTTGCTTGGGAGCTCAGTTTTGCTCAGCACCACCCTGTGCTTTCTCACTGGAGCCTTAAAACAGTTCCCACTTGCACCTCTTTGCTCTTTCATCCCAGGAGCAACCCCCTGGGGAAAAATGCTGCCAACACACAAGGTCCATGTGCTTCCCAGGACAAACTTCTCCAGGGAATGAAGCAGTTAATGGAAGAGGTTTTGAACAGGAGAAGCCTGGGCAGAGGCAGGAGAAGATGCATTCTCAAGGACAGAGGATGCAACAAAGGACATGGAAAATACACAGTCCTTCCCCAAACCCCCTCCCCACCCAAGAGTGGCACTTTCTTCTCCTCCTGTTCCACTGGGAACTCTGGTCCAAGGCAGTGGGCTATCCTTGACCTCAAACAGGGGTAAGACAGCCCAGAGCCCCTGGATCCCCAAAGGACCAAGCCATAGGACCCCTCCCCACGGTGGACCCACCCTCCACCCAGTTTGTAGCCATGCAGGTGCTTCGAGTCCCCACTGCACCAGCACACAGTCCCATGCTTGTCACAGGGCCCAGCTCTGTCAGGAGATCTGGAGGAGCCCAAGGCACAGGAGCAAGGACAGGGCAGGGCCATGGTGTGCCCCAGACCTGCCATTACCCTCTCACCTCCAGGAACTGGGCGCTGACTTTGAACTCGGGCGCTGCCAGGCCCTGGCTCTGCGCCGCCCGCCGCCGCTCCTCGATGCCGCTGAAGAGGTGGCTGATGGCCCGGGGGATGATGCCCTGCTCCTCCTCTGAGATGCTCATGTCGAAGCCAGTGCCCATGGTGTAGGTCTTCCCTGCTCCAGTCTGTGCAGAGACAGGGAGAGGAGCTGGCTGGGCCCTCCCAGGCTCAGCTCTGCCCAAAATACACCCTGTATTCTCCCTTTGCTACTTTAGGCTCCCCAAATGCCACTGTGACCCCCAGTGACACATCAGCTCCACACTCCCAGCCCTGCCACCCCTCTCCTCCCACCCAAGGCCACCTCTGCTCCCAGCTCTCACCCAACCAGGGACAACTCTGTTCTCTCCACACCCAGATCTCACCTCCCAACAGGGTACAAATATAAGTTCTGTCTCATCATCCACTATTACCTCAGTAACTTCACTTTTCCTTATTTCCATGTCACTTTCAGAGGCTGAACAAGCAGGAAAGCCCTGCTGCTCCTGAGCTGACTCCATCCATATCCTAACTCTGCAGCCCCTCTCAGCCTGGGCTGGAGGGACATCCCTGCCCATGTGTGCCCCGGCTGCCACCATTCAGTGTCACTCTTGCACCCACATCCCAGTGCACGGGGCTGGGTCACCCAAAGACTGCAGGTTCCTGGGTGAGATCCTCACCTGGGTGATACCCTCACCTGTTGCACTGTGATTTCAGGGTTTACCTCAGAACCTTGGCTCCCCTCCTGATAATTCCCTCCCAGCTGTGTCAGTCACCTCTCCTTTCCCCTCCCAGCACTGTCTGTCAATCCTGGCATTCCAGAAGGGCACTGAGTGTTTGGCAGATTCAAAGGATCCCCTCTACCCCTGGGGCACATTGGGCCATCCAGGTGTCCTTTGTCCCTTTGTCCCTCCCCTCCTGTCCCTGGCTGGTGGCTCCCTGCCCCTTCCCTGCCCCTCTCCCCGGGGTTAAAGGAGCAGCAGCCACGGGCTCAGGGAGTTCTGTTGGAGCTGCTGCTGCATTCAGAGGCTGTGGGCCAGAATAAAGCTCTGGATCCAAACCCTCCATCAGAACCGACTCCTTTCCTTCACCAGTGCCTTAAAGCTTCTCCACAGAGGGAAACCTGAGGAGCAGCCCCTGTTATGGGGGGAAGCTCCATCCCAGCACCACCAGAGCTTCTGCAGGCCTGGACTTGTCCCCATGGGCCCAGCTGTGCCCAGCCAGGCAAAAGTGTCAGCACCCACCCCAGCCAAAAGTGTCTGTGGGGTGAAACACCACACACCCACAGCCAAAAGTGTCTGTGGGTGAAACACCACACACCCACAGCCAAAAAAGTGTCTGTGGGGTGAAACACCACCCAGCCAGCCAAAAGTGTCTGTGGGGTGAAACACCACACACCCACAGCCAAAAGTGTCTCTGGGGTGAAACACCACACACCCAGCCAGCCCAAAGTGTCTCTGGGGTGAAACACCACACACCCACAGCCAAAAGTGTCTGTGGGGTGAAACACCACACACCCACAGCCAAACGTGTCTCTGGGGTGAAACACCACAGTGCCACTGTTTGGTTCAGCAGCAGGGCCAGACAAGCTCAGGCACGTCCCATTTGGCTATATTGGTAATACATCAATACTCCACACCCTCCACCTTCCTCAGCCTCCCCAGGTGCCCTCTCAGCCTCCCTGGATAGCCCACACTGAGGCAGAGGCCATACCTGCCCGTAGGCCAGCACAGTGGCATTGTAGCCCTCGAAGCAGCCCTCGATGAGCTTCCCCATGCATGTGGTGTAGATCCTCTCCTGCCACGTGTCCAGGTCAAAGACAAAGTCATAGGTGAAGGCCTTGTCCTTGCCCAGCAGCACCTGGGGCTCTCCAGGTGTCACTGAGGTACAGATGTGACATCCCTCTATCTTCTCTTTGGGCAGCTGAGGACGGATCCTGCGGGAAGAGAAGCAAGGTGAGGGCAGCACAAGCTTGGGGGACACCAGTGTGGCCCTGAGGATGAGAGCACAGCCCATCCTGTGAGCCATGTCCCAGAGTGTGCCTAGTCCAGCACAACCAGGGGGAAAAGACTGTTCCCCACTGCTCTGCACTGCTGCAGCCTCACCTGGAGTGCTGGGTGCAGTTTGGGGCACCACAGTGTAAGAAGGACAGAAAGGTATCAGGGAGTGTCCAGAGTGGGACATAAAAATGGTGAAGGGCCTAGAGGAACCATAGGAGAAGCAGCTGAGGTCCCTTGGCTTGTTCAGACTGGACAAAAGCAGCCTGAGGTCAGACCTATCGAGGTTTGCAGCTGCCTCACAAGGAGCAGCTCCAATCTCTGCTCTCTGTGACAGTGACAGGACCCAACACAACAGCTCGAGCTGTGCCAGGGAAGGGTCAGGCTGGATCTCAGAAAAGGTTTTTCCCCAGAGGGTGCTGGCACTGCCCAGGCACCCCAGGGAATGGGCACAGCCCCGAGGCTGCCAGAGCTCCAGGAGTGTTTGGACAGCGCTGCCAGGGATACCCAGGGTGGGATTGCTGGGGTGCCCTGCACAGGACCAGGAGCTGAATCCTGTGGGTCCCTTCCAGCTCAGGACATCCTACAACCCCTGCTGGAAATGTGGCTCATGCAGGCAGGGCACAGACAGCAGCTCTGCCTGTAGCACAGAGCAGGGGATGCTTCAGCTCCTGCAGCCAGCCAGCCATAACCCTGAGCTGTTTGCAGCTGAGAACAGGGGGTGATACATCCCAGAAGCACCACCAGGCACCTCCAGGAGGTGACACATCCCAGAAACACCACCAGGCACCTCCAGGAGGTGACACACCCCAGAAACACCACCAGGCACCTCCACGAATGGGTGACAGGCAGGGCTGGGCACACAGAGCCTGAACCTAGAACTGCCCCCAGCCCCTCATGGCTGCACTGGCTCATCCTCCCCACTGCCCCTGGCAGGGCTGGGCACACACAGGGGCTGTGGCACCGGATCAGCCCCAGCCTGGCAGAGTCAGGGCAGTCAGGCCAGCACAGCCCCGCTCACTCCGACCCAGACACATCAAACCACAGCTACAAAGGCTTGAAATGCAAAATGCAAAACCACGACAAGACAAGACAGTCCTCATCGTTTGAAGCAAAGCACCACCCAGCCCAAAAGCTGTCCCCAGCCTTGGACTTGCAGATGGGACTGGGACAGGCGAGGCTGAGCTGGCTCCTGGCTGGGGCAGAGCCTGACCCACCCATCCCATCCCACCCACTGCACCCAACCCCTGCCTGGGAATGTGGGAGCAGAGCTGGACCTGCACAGACACTGCCCTTGTGCAGGACTCACAGACACTGCTGCCCCTCTGCAGGACTCACAGACACTGCCCCTCTGCAGGACTCACAGACACTGCTGCCCATGTGCAGGACTCACAGACACTGCTGCCCCTCTGCAGGACTCACAGACACTGCTGCCCATGTGCAGGACTCACAGACACTGCTGCCCCTCTGCAGGACTCACAGACACTGCTGCCCCTCTGCAGAACTCACAGACACTGTCCCTCTGCAGGACTCACAGACACTGCCCCTGTGCAGGACTGCACAGCTCTGCCTGCGCTGATGCACCGGCTGCAGGAAGCCAGGGGCTCCCAGGGGACTCGTGGAGAACGGAGTTTGGAGCCAAAGCCGTGCAGATAGCTCTCATTAGTGCTAATGAGTGCACAGCTCCTGTCCCCGGGTGCTCCATAAACACAGCTATTAATTCCTTCAAACCACATCCCTGGCAAGCCACATCCAGACCTACACAGGGACTCAGAATCAGGGATCTCCTGGGCTGGCAGGGACCCACTAGGACCGTCCAGTCCAACCCCTGCCCTGCACAGACACCTCCAAATCCCACCCTGGGCATCCCTGGCAGCGCTGCCCAAACTCTCCTGCAGCTCTGGCAGCCTCGGGGCTGTGCCCATTCCCTGGGGAGCCTGGGCAGTGCCAGCACCCTCTGGGGGAAGAACCTTTCCCTGATATCCAACCTAACCCTTCCCTGGCACAGCTTTTGCATGAGTGTCTGATCCTCACCCACCCACGAGCAAAGCCCAGGAGGGCCCTGGGCTGGTTTTGGGGGTACAGGGTGTCCCTGGCAGGGCAGGCAGTGCCAAGCATCCTCTGGGGGAAGAATCTTTGCCTAATATCCAGCCTGACCCTGCCCTGACACAGCTTTGTGCACGAATCTCTAATCCTCAACCAGCCAGGAGAAGGCCCAGGAGAGGCCTGGGCTGTGTTTTGGGGGCACAGGCAATGCCCAGCACCCTGCACCCCTCACCCACACAGCAGACACATGGGAACTGCTCTGTGCCTCTCTGGATATATTTAGCTCAGCTGCCACAACAAAAAGCAGCTTCTGATGTGCTCAGTCCCAGACTCGTTCCTGTCGCCTTCCCAGGGTTCCACCCTCCTCCAGAAAAAAATTATCCCTGATTTTAATTACTTTTGGAGCAAGATGATGTGCTTCCCTCATCCCCGCCCTAGACATGAACAGCAACAGCAGCCCCAGGGAATGGGCAGGGGAACCAACTGGAGCCACAACACGTTTGGGAATTTTCTTCCCTCTCAGGAAAAACGAGAGCAGGTTTTCAGCAAAACATTTCTTTGTCTCTCCACTCTCCCCAGGGGGTTTAAATACCTGCAAGGGGGGTTTGGACCAGCATGAGCAGCAACACTAGAGGGGTGTGCACACATGAATTTTCCACAGGGTATTTAGGAACCCATTTTGAGCCTGGCCACGCTGGGCTGTTCCAGTGCCCATACATCAACATCTGCCCCATGCCTCAAACCTCACTGTCCAGCCAGCTCCAAGCTCCCAAGAGACCCATCCCTCACCATGGCTCTCCCAGCCAGGGGACCTGTGGGGCTGGGGAGGACCCATGTGCCAGGCCCCCAGTGCCACCCTGTCCCATCTTCCCAGCACCAGAGGGACACTGGAGATGCAGGAATGCCCTCAGGGAGATCCTGCTGCTCAGGCAATTGGCCACGCCTCACCCAGGGATGTCCCTGGGAGCTGCTGCCAGCAGGTGGACAAAGACCACAGACTCTGCAATGAGAGCTGGATGAGTGCAGCAGGAGGGCAAGGCCGGGCACCAGCTGCCAAAACTCACGCGGGGAAGCACAGAGACCCCACAAGGCACCATGGGGGCCTCATGCAGCCACCAGGAGACATCTCAGAGGGTTTCTCTAGGCCAGTGCAGCTCCTGCTGCTCCCCAGTGTCCAACTGCCCCAGTTCTGCTGCACCAGTGTTGCACCCCTCAGGAATCCCACCAGGCTGGGACTGGGCAATGCGAGACCCTGGCTGGGGCAGGGAGGTGTTCATGTGTAGTTCCAAGCCATGCCCAGGCACCATGCCACCTCCAAAGGTAGAATCATGGAATTGTTTGGGTTGAAAACACACTCTAAGCCCAACCACTCCCCGAGCTCTGCCATGTTCATCATAAACCGTGTCCCCAAGTGCCACATCCGCATATTTTGAACACCTTCAGGGGATGGCAACTCCACCACTGCCCTGGAGCAGTCTGTGCCTGACCACCCTATCAAGGAGGAAATTCCTCCTAATATCCAACCTAAACCTCCCCAGGACAACTTGAAGCCGCTCCATCTCCTCCTGTCCCTGTTCCCTGGGAGCAGAGCCCAACCTCCCCAGCTGTCCCCTCCTGTCAGGAGTTGTGCAGAGCCACAGGGTCCCCCCTGAGCCTCCTTTTCTCCAGGCTGAGACCCCCCAGCCCCTCCTGGAACTCCAGACCCTTCCCCAGTGCCACTCCCTTCTCTGAACGTGCTCCAGACCCTCAATGTCCTTCTTGTGAGGGTTCCTCAGGGCTGGAGGTGCCTCAGCAGTGCCCAACTCAGAGGGATGGGCACTGCCCTGCTCCCATGGCTGGTACAACCCCAGTGCCACTGGCCTTCCTGGCCACCTGGGCACACCTGGGCTCATGGTCAGGCACCACTGACCAGCATCCCCCAGGTCCTTTCCTGCCAGCAGCTCTCCAGGCAAGCATGACAATCGCCCACGGCACCAGCCCAGGTTTCTCCTTGGCCCTGTTCTCAAGCCCAGCTGGTAATCCTGCAGAGGTCACAGTGCTTGCCATCCTCTGCCTGAGCTTCCCACGTTCTCCAACAGAGATGAGCAACTTTAGCGGCCATAAAGTCACCATCTGAGCGTGCTCTGGCACTCCTTGTCCCTGCCACTACCAAAAACAACCCTGGCCACATGCTGTCTCCTCATAGGTGCAGAAGAACTGGGTGTGATGCTGTCAGGGTCAAACCTGTGAGCGATGGAGCTGCTCCCTCACCTGCCAGCCAACCTGCTCCACACCTGGCCATGAGGACAGCTCTGAGGACAGCTGGTGCCAGCCAATGGGAACCACAGCAGAGCCAAAAACATTGGGGTGCCCTGGCCTGCAGGACTGGGACACCCACTGAGAGCCTTGCTCCTGAGAGCCCATGACACAGATTATGTGACAATTAGCAACCTACCTGCTAAGTGGCAACCAAAATGACCCAGCAGCTCAGCAGAGGGGTGCTGCCTTGCACCCCCCAGCCTGGCAGGAGTGACCTAAGCCCCAGCTCTCCCTGGCAGGCTGGCCTAGCCAGCCCCACGCTGGCCCTGGTGACCCTCTCTGCCCACAGCTGACACAGGGAGGACACAGCCTGTCCTGAGGCCAGCAGCTTGCTCAGTGCTCATCTCCCTCCTGCCCACATTGACACACCAGGCTCAGCCCAGCCACTGCAGGAAGGAGTTTTGGGGAAGATGAAACAGGAAAGCCTTATAATTATGATTGCCTGGCAAAAGATTTTGAGAATATGGAAACTATAAGCGAGATTGAAATGAAAGCAAGCTTTGAGATACCTCAGTTACTGAACAACTGGAAACAATGGCATGGCCGGCTGAAGGTGATCCCCTTTTGATGGAACAACACCCTCTGCTTGCAGACAGGCCCAAGGGTCAGAGCAGAACCCACTAGTTTGGCAGAAGGGGCCCAAAGAGGAGTTTTTAGGATTTAAAATGTAACCCAGTATGGTAATGTAATGATTCTTATAGGCTGTATGGAAATGCTGTAGGATTTGTATCTTGTACTAGATTGGTTAGTGAGAATTAGAATATTCAACACAGAAGATCATTTATTGTATTATAACAGGAACCTCGCTGTCTTAACTCTTACATCTTGTCTCTTACCTCTTGTCTTTTAGCTCTTGCCTTTTACTCTCTTATGCTTTTACTCTCTCACCCTCTCATCCTCTCTGCCCCTCTCTTCTCTCAGCCCTGCTCCAGCTGTGTTTGGCAGCTCCCAGCAGGGCCCTGCACCCAGGCCCTTTGCAATAACCCACAAGTTCCATGACCTGCCTGCGGAGATCTCTCATCTCCGTCCATCCCCACTGTGCTAACCCCATCAACCCTACAAAGGAGAAATCCAGCAGGACCAGGACCACACCAAGCCCTCAGCTCCATGCCCTGGCGGTGACAAGGAACAGAGAGCCAGGACAGAGCTGCAAAGTCCCAGCCAAACACTCCTGCCAAGAAAACCTTCCCAGGCAGGCAGTGCAGCAGGCAGGAGGTGGAAGGATGGATGGATGGACACCCTGAGGGGCAGGCAGGGGTGCAGAACACCCCTCCCCAGCCGGCAGCTCCTGCTGGGTGATGACGGGCTCCCAGCAGGAGCCTGATCCAGCAGCAGCATCCACAGCCATCAGCACGAGCCAGGCAGGGACACACACAAAGGGGAGCCCGGCTGGAGTGTCCCCAGTGCTGTCCCTGCCCTCCCTGCCAGGCTGGCAGGCTCTGAAAGCACCGTCTCCATGGCGGGGCTGCCATGGGCACCGAGCATCTGCGGGGAGGGGGGACAGGATCCTGCTACTGAGGGGCAGAGCTGAGGCACAGCAGCTCAGACAGGCACAAAGGGTGAGCTGTTCTGCACTGCTGCCCTGTGCCAGCCCTTATGGGTGCAGGAGCTGTTCTGCACTGCTGCCCTGTGCCAGCCTTGGCTGTTCTGCACTGCTGCCCTGTGCCAGCCTTGGGGAGTGCAGGAGGGGCTGGGAGCCAAGTGCCAGGTGGGCACTGAGAGGCAGCTCCACAGGCAGGGTCAGCCTGGGAGTCCCTGATCCCTCCTGGGAGGGATCTCCCCATTCCAGCACCTCCAGCCCTACAAGAGGCACAGGATGGGGTCAGCTGGGCACTGCCAGTGTCCCCAGTGAGGGCAGCACACACCATGGCAGCCCCAGCCTCCTGCACTCTCAAGGGAGGCTGTCTCCTTGCATGGGAAAGCACAGCCTGGCTGACGTGGGCTGCTGGGTTCGTGTCCTCCTCACACAACTGTCTCAGCTTCCTGTCTCCCAGCCCAGCACCACGGCAGCCCCAAGGGACTCAGAGCATCCTTTGGCCCCCAGCAGTTTGCCAAAGCCAGCAGCACACTTCCCAGCCCTCCAGCACAGAGCCAGAGCCGTGAGAGCCCCACCCCGCCTCACCAAACTGCCTGTGGGCACACAGCAGGCCACACCACCCTGCTGGGACACAGCTGGGACCCAGATCCATCACCCAGATCACCCATGTCACACAGGGGCTGCCCCACCTCCCAGGGAGCCTGAGCACACACACCCTACAGCATTTCCCAGCGCTGTCAGGGGGCTGTAGGGCCACTGCTCACAGATTTGGGGATCACAAAGAGCTCCTGTCCCTCCAAGACCTCTCTGCAAGCTGCCTGCAGACCCTACAAAGAGCTGTTCCTCATTCCTCCCAAGGAGGCTGCCCAGCCAGGAAGGGCTGGCTGCCCAGGGAGCAGAGCCAGAGAGCTGGAGAGTGATGGGTGGAAGAGCTCCATGGGATTTTCCCTCTCTGTGCCAGGACCCAGATGCTCACAGCCACCACCCCTTGTCCATCTTGTCTGCAGAGGGGCAAGGCTGCCCACAGCACTGCTGCTGAGGCACTGCCCCCCAGCCAGGCACAGATCAGCCTCTGTGGGCTGGCAGAGCTGGAGCTGGCAGAGCCCACCAGGGGCACAGCCCAGCCCTGTGAGCCTGTCAGGACAGGTGGGCTGGGCAAGCCCCGACAGCACCTGGCTCCTCTCCCCACACTGCCTGCCCTCATTCTGCTCCTGTCTGTGTTCCCACACCACCTGTGCTCACCCCACACCCCTGCACTGAGCCCATTTCCCCTCCCCACACGACCCTGCATTCACCCCACTGCCATCCCCACACCCCAGTGCTCGCCCTGCTCCCCTCCCCATTCCCCCCATGGCCCCAGCTCTGCTCCCAGGGTCTCCAGCCCCCTCCAGCCCCCCAGCCCTGCACCAGCCCCTGCCAGCCCTGCTGTCCTCTCTGCTCCCCAGCTTCACCCTCCTGTGCCCCAAGGCTGCTGCCCACGCTGTGCTGCTGCCCTGTGATCCCACCAGGGCAGCCAGGAGGAGCAGCCCTCCCATCCTCCAGTGCTCTCCCAGGACATTTCATGGCTCAAGGACAGCCCAGGCACCACAGAGCCAGCAGGTGAGGAGGTGTGTGGGGCTCTCAGCTTGGCCAAGCAGCTCCTCAGGGTAGGATCACAACAAAGTGCTCCAGGTTTTCCCACACCTCAAGCATGGATGGGGCTGCCCACCCTCCCCAGTGGCTGCACAGGCTCAGATCCCATAGGAGAATCTTCCCCCTGCCTGGGAAAGGATCTCCCAGCCCCATTCTCCCTGAGCATGGGGACCAGGGAGAGGGCTGGCTGCCAAGGGCTGCCTCTCTGCACACAGGTTATATTGGACACAAACCAAGACAAAGTTCAGCATTTAATTACCACGGCAGGGAAGTGGCTTAGCAATCAGAGAAAATTGAATCAGGCTCCCTGGAGACTGCCAGGTCTGGTCAGCAAACAGTCCAATTAAGAGATATAGCCAGGCACCTCCCAGAGCAGCGAGCACAGCACAGAGCCCCCCGTGCCCTGACAAACCCTGCCAGGGCAGGGTGCCACAGCCAGCACAACTGGATCAGCACTGGGCCAAGACAGAGCTCCTGGGCACCCCACAGAGCTGGGGTGCACCCAGAGCCCCACTGGGCACAGCCCAACGGGGGACATGCCTCTACATCGTCCCCCAAGGAACCCCAACACCACCCAGCCTGCTCCTGTGCAGGGCAAGCCTGCCTCACAGCCCACTGGGCTCCCCCTAATCCACCACTCCAGACTTTCCCAGGCTTAGGAAACCTTTAAATCAGGCCGTGGCAGGCACCATGTGCTGCTCATTAGCTCTGGCAGGAGCACAGGGCTGTGAGCTGCACCATCTGCTCTCTGCTGGGACCATGGCAGGGCTGAGGGACACGCATGGGACAGCAGCAGGGACCCCCAGCCCGTGGCAGGGACACCCAGCCCATGGTAGGGACCAGCAGGGACCCCCAGCCTGTGGCAGGGACACCCAGCCTGTGACAGGGACCAGCAGGGACACCCAGCTCCTGGCAGGGACACCCAGCAGGGCCCAGGGGATGCAGGGCAGAGGGGAGCAGAGCCAACCCACTTTGGGGTCTCCCTGGACTCCAGCTTCACCCCATAAGAGCCTTAGGCCAGCCTGGGATCAGCCCAAGGGGAGCAGCACGAGGATGCCTGCACACCACAGAGCCAGCACGGTCACCTGTGAAGGGTGCAGTGTCACCAAACCCCAGTGGGTGGGAAACACACATGTGACAGCACATAGGATGTGACATACGCCCCAGCAGGGCCCCAGCTCCCCTCCAGCCATGCAGGAACAGCCCCAAAAGCAGTCTCAGCAGCAGTATAGCAATAAAGAGGGAGTTAAAGGAAACCATCACTCACCAACAGACCCTGCCAGGCCATCAGCCTGAGCCTGCAAAGCACAGCAACCCCCAGGTCTGATGGGGACAGAGGGACACCCCTCCCCTAACCCTAACCCAGCTCTGCACCCCAGCACTGAGCCTCCCCTTTCCCCCAGCTCAGCAAATCGCACCCACAGGATCTGTCCCTTTCCCAGGCGCCCCTGCAAGGTCCCCATGTCCCAGTTCAGCCCAGCACCACTGTGGTGAGCCCATGCTGGAGATAAGGCTGCCCTAGAGCCAGGGCTGGCACCCTCCCAGTGCACCCAGTGCCCCTGGGGAAACAACAGCCTGACCTGGGCAGGAGATTCTGCAGCCCCAGAGCCCACCTGGAACACCAGAGCAAAACTGCCCACAAGATATGGGAGCAGGAGGTACAAAAGAGGTGCCTCTCCAGCCCCTCCCCAAAATACAAATAAAGGGATATAAATAAATGGATATGGATAATATGTATTTATATAAATAAATAAATGGATAACAATAAATAGAAATGAATATATATTATACATAGAATAAACATATAATATATATAAATAAATGACATAAATATAAATAAATTACATAAATAAATAAAAATAAATACATGTAATTATATATAGAATATATATAATTTGATTAATATATATTTTATATATATAATACATTATATATATTCTATATATATAAAATATATGCTATATCTATAATATATAATATATATTATATCAAATTATATGTATTCTATATAATATATATTATATATATAATTTGACTAATATATACAATTGATATAAAATAGAAATAAATTGATAAAATGACTATAAATAAATAAATAAATGGATAAAATAAATACATATAATTATATACAGAATAAATAAAAAATACATAATTTATACAAATAAAAACATAAATAAATTAAAATAATTAGAAATAAATAAATGCCAAGCCCTTGGCCAACAGGACAGGGGATGCTCTGAAGTACCCAGGAGCAAACCCAGTCCCTCACCTGGACAAGGAACAGGGAACATTTTGACCTAATGCCTCCCTTAGGCAGGGGCAGCCTGAAATAATGGATGAGCAGAGACCACAGCACCATGGACCAGCTGGGTTGTGTTTCCCAGCCATGCTACACTGGGCCAGGGAACTCAGTGCTTGAAGGCCTGGGGAAGAGGAGGAGCAGGAGTTCAGCTTCCTGCCAGCATCCCAGAGCAGAGCAGGGATGGGAACATCTCCCTGCCAAAGCTGGGCATGGGCAGTGTGCAGAGAGGTGCCCACAGCCCCAGGGGGCACAGACAGGGGAGCCTGGCACCAGGCTCCACCACAGCAGGCTGTGACAAGGAATCTTCCCCGCCCATGTCAGGCTCCAAGGAGCTGCAGGGCAGGGAAAGGAAATCCCCCAGTGCTGGGGCTCAGCTCTGAGCCCTCCCCTGGCAATGGGGCAGTGACTGTGTGGCATCCCCATGGAGAGAGCAGAGGAGCAGATCCTGAGCAAGAGGAGGCACCTGCACCCACACCAGCACACACCAGGGCTGCCTCCTGCTCTGCCCAGAGAGGGCAGGGGTGCCAGGCAGGTGCCAGGCATGTCCCTTCCACCAAGCCACAGTAAAACCCATCAGCAGCTGCCTAGGGTGCAGAGGAAGCCCCTGCAGACTGATCTCCTGCAGCAGACCCCAGCAGCATCACCCTCACAATCCAGCACATCCCAAATCTGGCTGTTTAACCAGTGCCCTCACAATCCAGCACATCCCAAACCTGCCAGCTGTTTAACCAGTGCCCTCACAATCCAGCACATCCCAAACCTGCCAGCTGTTTAACCAGTGCCCTCACAATCCAGCACATCCCAAACATGCCAGCTGTTTAACCAGTGCCCTCACAATCCAGCACATCCCAAACATGCCAGCTGTTTAACCAGTGCCTTCACAATCCAGCACATCCCAAATCTGGCTGTTTAACCAGTGGAATCACCCTCACAATCCAGCACATCCCAAATCTGGCTGTTTAACCAGTGGAATCACTCTCACAATCCAGCACACCCCAAACATGCCAGCTGTTTAACCAGTGCTCTCACAATCCAGCACATCCCAAACATGCCAGCTGTTTAACCAGTGCCCTCATAATCTAGCACATCCCAAACCTGCTGGCTGTTTAACCAGTGGAATCACCCTCACAATCCAGCACATCCCAAACCTGGCTGTTTAACCAGTGCCCTCACAATCCAGCACATCCCCAGTCTGGCTGTTTAACCAGTGGAATCACTCTCACAATCCAGCACATCCCAAACCTGGCTGTTTAACCAGTGGAATCACCCTCACAATCCAGCACATCCCAAACCTGGCTGTTTAACCAGTGGAATCACCCTCACAATCCAGCACATCCCAAACCTGGCTGTTTAACCAGTGGCACCGGGTGTTTTGACAGCCTCCAGCAGGAAACAGCCCTGTGGGACCAGCAGGCCACCCCCATCCCCAGCAGCACAGCACTGGCCAGGCCTGGCTCTGTGATTCACAGAGGGCTCACAGAGGATATCACCTTCCCTCCCCGGGGGCCAGGGCCATGTTTCTGACAGCTTTGTTTGGGGCTTCATCTGCAATTTTCTCCTGCCTCCAATTTCACTGCTGCGGCAGCAGCTGGCCCGTCCTCAGACTGATCCTTGGGAGGCCCTGGCCTCTGCTGAGGCTGCAGGGTGCTCTGCTGACTCCCCTGCCATGGGTGCTGCGAGCAGGCCCCAAACCCTGCCCCAGCTGCTTTCTGTGGGCGCTGGCACATCCGGGGGTGCAGCCCTGCTCCCCCCTCACACACCTCCATCCATTTCTGAACATTTCCGCTGTAAATCCGATTGAGAGCCTGGCTGAAGGCAGGCACAGAGCCCACACCTGGGCTCAGCACCCCCCAGAGCCCAGTCTGGTCCACAAAAGCTCCCTCCAGGCTGAGGAGACACTGTCCCCTGCTCTGGGAACAAACACACAGCCCTGAGTCACCGGCAGGCTGCAAAACCCCAAAGTGAAAGCAGAGCAGCAGCATGTCTGGGTGGCTTCACCCAGCAGAAAAACACCCACAGGATGGGGCAGGGCCCTCTGCCATGGCTGAGCTGCCCTCAGCAGGTTGCAAAGGGTTCAGAGGAAGGGGCTGGGGTGCCCACTGTGGTGATTTGCCAGCCCAGCACCCTGAGGATGGAATAGGCTCCTGGGATCTTTCCCTCCATGGATCAGGGGTGCCCCTGACCCTACAGATGGCACACAGAGCACCCCAGGGCTGTGCCCAGCACCCCAGGGTTGTGCCCAGCACCCTGAGGATGGAGCAGGCTCCTGGGATCTTTCCCTCCATAGATCAGGGGTGCCCCTGACCCTGCAGAGAGCACACAGAGCACCCCAGGGCTGTGCCCAGCACCCCAGGGCTGTGCCCAGCACCCTGAGGACAGAGCAGCCTCCTGGGATCTTTCCCTCCATGGATCAGGGCTGCCCTGACCCTGCAGATGGCACACAGAGCACCCCAGGGCTGTGCCCAGCACCAGGATGGGCTGCTCCCCTCCCCCCTTCCCCTCCCCCTCCAGGAGACAGTCACATCCGTGCCTTGGGGTGGAATTGATTGCCTTATCTCTCCGTGCATGCCTCTAACAGCTGAGCAAAGCCAGGCCAACACCAGCCAAAGCTGGCAGGAGCCAGGGCCCCCCAGACCACACCAGAGGACTCCAAGGCACAGCAGCAGCAGCAGGGAGGGGATGGTGGGCAGCAGGGGATGGAGGGCAGCAGGGAGGGGATGGTGGGCAGCAGGTACCAGGGCTGCACCCTCCCTCTGGCCACTGCAGCCCCTGGCCAGTGGCACAAACTGGGTTCCCACCACCTCTCCACTGAGCCCAAATCCACCCCAGAACAGCTGATGTAGAAGGGCTCCAGCTTCACTTCCTCAGTGAGTGACCCCAGCTGGCAGCAGACACTCTGGGCTCACAGAAAGCAGCCCAGCAGGCAGAGAGCCCCAGCCATGGGGTACCAGAGGTGCCAGCACCCTGGCAGGGCTGGAGCCACCTGGTCCCACCACCAGGCCTCTGCCAGCTCAGCCACTTGGCAGGAGCACTCCGAGGGTGTATGAGGATGAGGAGGGGACTCTGAGCTGGGAGTCCCTTCCTGAGGGTGTATGAGGATGAGGGGAGAGGGACTCTGAGGAGATGAGAGTCCCTCCCCAAGGGGGACGAAGATGAGGGGAGGGGGACCCTGAGGAGATGAGGGTCCCTCCCTGAGGGTGTATGAGGATGAGGCCAGGGGGCTCTGAGGAGAACCTGGGAGTCCCTCCCTGAGGGTGTATGAAGATGAGAGGAAGGTGAATGAGGAGGAGATGAGAGTCCCTCCCTGAGGGTGTACAAAGATGAGGGCAGGGTGACTCTGAGGAAGAGCTGGGAGCCCCTCTCTGAGGGTGTATGAGGATGAGGCCAGGGGACTCTGAGGAGATGAGAGTCCCTCCCTGAGGGTGTATGATGATGAGGTCAGGGGGCCCTGAGAAAGAGCTGGGAGTCCCTCCCCAAGGCACCAGCCCCACACGGGCTCTGGTGAGGGCCACAGAGCATCGCAGCGGGGCGGCCGCGAGAGCAGCAGAGCACTGGAGGTTGCAGAGTTTAAATAAACTTGAAATACGACTCAACTTCCTTCCCCAATTTCACAAGCTCCGTTTCCTGCGTCTCCTCGGCAGGCCAGACATGCTCAGTGCCATGGCAGCTCTGGCACAGGGGATGCTGCTCTCCCTCAAAGCAGCCGGTCTGGAGGTGCCCTGAGGGAGCAGCTCTGCAGCCAGCCAGGCCACTCAGGCCTCCAGCCAAGCAGTTTAATGGCTCGGGGGTCAATAGATGCCATCAGCCCTGTCTGACACTGCAGAACTACTGGGCTGAGCTCTGCTTCCTGCAAGCAGCACAGTCAGTCCCATGGCCTGGCTCCCAGAGCTGGCAGCACCTGGAGGGGCTGAGGGGAGAGGGGCTGCTGAGGGGCACCAGCCTCAAATTCCTGTGCCAAGCCTCAAACCAAACCTCCTGGACAGAGGGCAGGAGTGGGGAGCTGCTGCACGGGCTGCATTGCAGGCACCCATCTGAAGGTCACCTACAAGGAGGAAGCAGCCGCTGCTGTTGAGGAGGACAGGCCCCCAGGCCCTGCTCTGCACCACCATGGCAGGAGGCCGCTCCCTGCAGGCACTGCTACACCAGCATGGCCTGGCTGAGGCACAGCCCGGCCTGACAGCTCCTCCCTGCCCCAGGAGAGACAGGGACACTCAGAACACACCCCAGGAGACACAGAAACACTCAGACCCTGCCCCAGGAGACACAGGGACACTCAGAACCCACCCCAGGAGACACAGAAACACTCACAGCCCACCTCAGGAGACACAGGGACACTCACAACCCACCCCAGGAGACACAGGCACACACTCAGAACCCACCCCAGGAGACACAGGGACACTCGGAACATGCCTCAGGAGACACAGTGACACTGGGAACCTGCCCTAGGACACACAGTGACACTGGGAACCTGCCCCAGGAGACACCATCACACTCAGAAACTGCCCCAGGAAAACAGGGACATTTGGAACCCACTCCAGGGGACACAGGGACACTCAGAACCTGCCCCAGGAGACACAAGGTCACTGGGAACCTGCCCCAGGAGACACAATGACACACTCACGAGTCACCCTCCAGGCTAAGGAGCAAGCAAAGCAGACCCTGCTGGCAGGGAGGGCGCGGGCAGGATCCAGCCCTGCCCTTGCAGACACTGCAGCTCTGAGCTGCAGGTACAAGGTACAGGAAGAAATCAGCCCCTGGGCCAGGAGGAGCTGCTGGGCCTGCATTTCCTTCTGCTGATGGCAGCACTGCTCAGGTACCAGCCACTTCCCTCCCAGCACATGGGAAGCCTAAACCAGGTCCCCACAGCTCAGCTCCCAGGCTCTTTGGAGCCCAGGGCAAATGGGGCAGAGGAGGGTCTCCAGGAGAAGATGGGAGCCTGTGAGGCTGACAGTGAAACACCACAGCATCTCTCCTGCCTTCTCCTGCCTGACCAAGGCAATCAGCAGGAACTGGGATGCACAGATCTGTCCCTATCCTCCCACCCTGGCACCACAGCGATGGGTCCTGATGGCTGTGGCACCTCCTGACATCAGCTGGATCACCCCCAGCAACACCACCATCACTTCCCAGCGTCTTTGGCCCTTCCCCAGGTCCCACCTCCCTCCCACCAGCAGCACAGACACAGAGACCCCAAAGACACAGAGATCCCAAAGAAACAGCACAGCTGGCCCATTCATGTCATTATCAAGGGACAAAAGGGGAGCTTTGATCCGTGTCCTGCTACATCCCAGAAACATTCAATCTCCTCTGTGCTCTGATGGCTGAGAGAGGTGGGATGTGGGGCAGGTTTACTTCAAGGGTTTTAGAGAATCCTGCAGCCTGGCTGCTCCACCGGCAGGGTGTCACCGGCACTGACAAAGGAAAACCTCACTGTGCCCCAAGCCCGGGGCAGGAGGGGATCCAGCCCCAGCCCCGCGAGGCTGCTGTGGCAGAAAAGGTGGGTGGGTGGTCTGCAGGGAGAGCAGCTCAGCCTTTGCACACTCAGCTGAGCATCAGAGCCACCTTCCTGCACGGCGTCACAACCTGACGGCTTTGTTTGCAGCCTCCTCGCTGCCAGCCCTGCTCCTTTGTCCTCGCGACTCACCTCCAGCAGCACATCCCGCCGTGTGCCCAGCTCTCACCAGCTGCTCTGAGCGGGATGCTGGCTCAAGGAACGGGTGTAAGAGGGCTGGAGCTCTCCCCCCTGCCTGGATCCTCACCATGATCATCGCCCCAGCCCCACCGCAATGCTGCACACCCCAGCCACCTCCCCTCTGCGGTCCCCCAGCCAAGCAGCAGCCAGCCCAGGACCCCAGGGCTGGAGGGGACCTGAGGGATTAGGAGAGCCCCGCAGAAAGGACTCCACAGCCGCCATGCCGCGGGGCACCCACCCCATCGCCAGGATGCTGCTAAAAGGCATCATCTCGAGAGAAATGCAGGATGGAGACGGAAGAGTCCGGCCAGGAGGAAATGCCCACCCCCATGGTCGGCATTAATCGGTTGCCGGGTCAGTGTCCTGGCACAGCCACTCTATCCTGGCACAGCCCCTGCCCCTGTGCAGCCACCCCAGCAGCAGCAGCCGCAGCAGGGGCTGCCCTCACTCCTGCAGCTCCCCCATCCTTCACAGCCAAGCCTGGCCTCGACCCTCGGCCTCTCCAGAGGAGAACGACAAAAAATCCCCTGGGGCTGCAGCCAGGGCGAGCAGGATGGAGGGGCAGGGGGAGCGGGGAGGTGTCGCGGTGCACACATACACGCGTGCACACGCACAGAGCCCCACACCCACCGCTCTCCCTCCATCACTGCGCTGCACCAGCAGCATCTTTTGTGCTGCCGCTCCGAGCGGGCAGGGCGCGGGCAGTGCCCCCCGAGCCCCCGCACGGTGCCCGCAGCCGCCAGCCCGCCCTGCCCGTGCCGGCGGGGCTCAGAGCGGGGTCGGCACGGCGTGTGCGCTGCGGGACGGGCTCCCACGGGGTCCCATCTGCTCCGCCACCACCGCGGGCCCGGCAGATGCGGCTGCCCCGGCCGGTCCCTTCCCCCGCGGGCCGGGCAAGGTCCCGCGGTGCCGCTCCGTGGCATCGGGATCCCTTCTTTGGAGGGGACTCCTTCCTCCCAAGGGCCGGGACCGGCACAGCCCCGCCGCCCCGCACCGGGCCGGGCATGGCGCTCACAAAGACCGGGGTGACACTGGGGGCTGTCACCGTTCCCGCGGGGCTCGGCCTCGCCCGGCCCACGCCCCCCGAGCTCCGCAGCCCCCCGAGCCCCGGCGGGCTCCGAGGCCGCCTGCAGCTCCTCTGAGAGGTGCGGGGCTGCAGGCGCATTGTTCCCAGCACAAAGGACACCGAGATACCGCATCGCTTCCCACCACCCAGCGAGGGGGGCGGGGAGGGAGCCCCCACAATGCCCGGCATCCCGGTGACACCTCGGACGGCCAACGGCACCCGCGCAGCAGCCGGGAGCTGCCCAGGCTGGGCGGCCGCCGGCTCTGCAGGTGGAGGAGCCGGGGGTCCCGGCCTCGCCCCCCGCCGGCGGTGGGGGCGGGTGGGGGAAAGGCAGCGCCGGAGCCGATGGGGAGAGGGGGGAGACATCCCGAAAGGGTGCGGAGGGGGTGGGGAGGAGAGCGGTGGGGTGCGGCACAGACCGGCCTGGCGGGGTCCCACTGCCCCGGGCTGGGGGTCGGAGCCGAGCAGGCACCCAGCACCCCCCGCCTCGCAGCTGCCGCGCCCTCCCCGCCTTTTGGAAGCGCTACCGGGCGCACCGAGCTCCGCGCGGCCCGGGCCGAGCTGCCCACCCCGCGGGAAGAGCCGCTGCCCGCACTCACCTCACGGCCACCTTCACGCAGCTGTCCGGGGCCGCCATGGCCCCGCACGGCACCGCGGCCGCCGCTGCCCCGGAGCATCCGCGGGGCGGGAGGGGCGGGGCCGCGCACGGGGCGGGGCCGGGCCAGGTGCGGGGCGGGGTCGGGCCGGGCCACGCCCACAGGGCCGGACCGCGAGCACGCGGCGGAGGGCGCGGGAACCCGCTCGGAGCCGGGACACACGGACATAGGGACAGAGGCACAGGGACACACGGACACACGGACATAGGGACACAGAGACATCGGGACACATAGGGACAGGGATATAGGGGCACAGGGACACACGGACACACGGACATAGGGACACACGGACACAGGGACACACGGACATAGGGACACACATGGACAGGGACACACGGACACATGGACACGGACATAGGGGCACAGGGACACGGACATAGGGAAGCAAACACAGGGACACACGGACACACGGACACAGGGACACGGACATAGGGACACAGGCACAGGGACACACGGACACAGGGACACAGAGACATCGGGACACACAGGGACAGGGACACACGGACATAGGGACAGGGACACGGGGACACTGACACATGGACACACGGACACAGGGACACATGGACACAGAGACATCGGGACACACAGGGACAGGGACACACGGACATAGGGACAGGGACACGGGGACACGGACACATGGACACACGGACACAGGGACACATGGACACAGAGACATCGGGACACAAGGACAGGGACACACGGACACAGGGACACATGGACAAGGACACGGACACAGGGACACACGGACAGGGACACAGACACATTGGCAGGGGACACATGGACACACAGACAGGGACACAAGTACATATGGACACGGACAGAGGGACAGGGGACACAGACGGAGGCACGGACACACAGGGACAGGGACACACAGACAGGGACAAATGGGTACCCGGACACACGGACACAGCTCGCACTCGCTCCCATTCACACTCACACTCGCCAGCCCCTGCTGCCCTCTGCCGGGTCAGCGGCCCCGCTGCCGCCTCCGCTGCTCCGGGATGTACCGGGCTGTACCGGGGCTGTGCCAGCGCTGCTCCGGGATGTACCGGGCTGTACCGGGCTGCTCCGGACCGCACCGCGTGTCTCCACATGGTTGGCATCGCTCCGACTCCCCCTCGGCTCCGCCGGATCCTGTCCCTCTGGTGCTGGGGGTGACACGGTGGAGCAGCAGGACACAGAGCAGGGCAGGGCTGAGCTCGGAGCTCCTGACAGAGCCCCCGGGACCGGGGCCTGGCAGCCCTTGGGCTGTCCCCGGCTGTGGTGAGTCTGTCCTCAGAGAACATGGCATGTCCAGGTGCCAGCAGAGCTCCCCAGCGTGCACAGTCCCTACTGCAGGGCTGGGGTCTGCTCAGCAAGGTGGGCACCCACACAGCACAGGCCAGTGCCCACAGAGCCACTGCCTCCATCCTCGGAGCTGCTCTGGGCAGGGAAACACATCCAGAGGCCATCAGAGAGCAGGGCTGGAGACAGACAAGCCCTGGGGAGCGGAAGGAGTCCCTGTTCTGCCTCTCCTGAGCTGCACTCACGTTGCTGAGGGCAGCCAGACACAGCCAGGCCCTGGCTCTGCAGAGGAAAGAATCTTCCAGCAGGGTGGGACCTGCAGGGCACTCCCAGCTCTGCAGGTTGGGGTCAACATCAGGAGCACAAGGGCAAACTGAGGCATTCAAAGGTCCCTTTGGAGGAGTGCAGGCTGTGTCCTGGGAGAGGGACAGCCAGGACACGCCAGCACTGGTGGCTGGTGAGGCAGTGCTGTGCCCAGCACAGAGCCCAGCACCTGCCCTCTGCTCTTCACCTCCACAGCACTGTCCCTTCACCCCATCCCCGTGTTTGCCCCTCCCAAGGTGCCAGGACCGTGAGCCATGCACTCACAGGACTCTGCATCCTGCAGGAGCTCCTCAGCTCTGCTGGCATGGGTAAGTCCCAGGACACCGTGTGCGGGTACAAAACCATGGGGGTGACAGGACATGGCCTGTCTGGCTTCCTGCAAGGATGTGAGGAGCTGGTGTTCCTCTGTCTTTGTGCCACGTTTGCAAGGTGCATGGTGCAGTTCCCAGCCTGAGCTGCTGGCTTTCCTGAGGCTGGACTCTTCCCCACTAAAGCTCCAGGCAGAGAGGGGCACTGACTCTGCCATGTTGTTGCTCTCTTCCTACACCCACCCACATGCCAGCTGTACCCCAGTTCAGCCAGGATCAGCTCAAGAAAGACACACCACACACATACCTGTGACAGAGCAAATCATCCCCTGGGCAGCCCCAGAGGTGCAGAGCCCCCACCACAGTGCTACTGTCCCCACCACAGTGTCACCCTTTATGTTTAGAGTCTCCAATGACCATCCAGGTGTTTTGGCAAGTGATAGATGCAGTCCTGCATCTCCCTAAACCCACCAGGAGACCACAACCGTTCACCCATGGTGTCCTTGTCATCCCCTGGCAGAGCTGAACTGCCACCCCCGTGCTCCTCCATCAGGGTGTGTGTGTGTGAGGGTGTGGGTGTCAAGGGGTGTAGCTCCTGCCCCAGGGCACAGAAGCAAGAGGAAGGGGTGCAGCAGTGTCCCCACACCGTCCATCCCTGCTGGCTGCATGCAGGGGGGGAAGCTGCAGGCACCAGCCTGGCTCTGCTGCTCAGGCTGCAGCTGGAGCTCTGCAGTTGCCTTGATTGAGTCAATAAAAGCCCTGCTGGGGAGCAGGCTGCCTCATTGATCTGCTCCTCCCCTGGGACCCATCCACTCTCTGCATTTTAATATATATTAATATATATTAGGTGATCAAGAGCCCCCCAGCTCCCAGTTAGGCTGGGCTGGGGGCCCTGGGGAACCAGATCCCAGTGAAGAGCTGGGCTGGGAGATGGGGCTGCCCCAGAGCTCAGCACCCCGATCCCATGGGGGGCACTGTGGGTCCCTGGGCAGCCCAGAGAGGAACAGCCTGCTCAGCACCAGCACAGGCAGAGCTGGGAGCACTGCAGGAACAGCTCCACACTCTCTGCCCCCACTGAGCTGTGGGATGGATGGCAAGGGCTGAATGAGAACTTCCCAGGGACTGGGAGGGATGCCTGACCCCAAGAGCACAGTGTGGAGAGAGTGGAAGGGGCAGAAATGGCATCGCAGTGCCCAGCTCTCCTCTTGGCCATGCCCCAGGGCTGCTGCCCCAGCCCAAACACACAGCCCAGCTTTCACACCTCTGCCCCATCCCCAGTTCCACACACAGCTGGGACAGGGAGCCAAGAAGGCCCCAGGCTCCATTGAGCAGCCCAGCCCCAGGCACATCAGACTTGGCCAGGCTCCAGCAGAGACATGAGGATGCAGGGTCCAGCTGCTGGGATTTCAGGAGATTCCCAGAGCCTGGCAACCTCAAAATGAGTGGACTGGAGCTGCCACATGAATCACTGCCAGCTCTGGTGACACATGGTGCTGCATTTGCAGCCCCCTCCACTGGCTGTGCAGGCAGGAAGGACAGGAGGGGCACCCAGAGTCACACAGCAGGAACACTTTAATGACCTGTCCAGCTCTTGCAAGACCCTGCTGGAGCAGCACTGTCCTGCTCTGCACCAGCATCCCAGAGACCTGTCCCAAAGTGACACCACAGCTGGCCAGAGCAGCTCAGGACCCCAGGCAGAAGCAGGAACAGGGTGGCTCTGCTCCTGCAGCCCTGAGACAGAGCCCTGGCACTGCAGTGGCAGCTCAGAGGCGAGTGGCACTGATGGTCTTCTGGGAGGGAGATCCCCTGAGCCCTGGGGACCTGCCTGGTGCCACAGCAAGGGGTCCATGGACAAACCTTCTTGAGCCCTGGTGCTTGTCCCCACGGCCCAGCTCCACGGCTCACTTTCTCCCACTCATCTCCTGGGAGGCCCTGGCTGCCATGCATCCCAGGACAGCAGCAGTGGTGCAGGAGCTCAGCTGATGCCTCTGAGGGCAAGGGGGAGCAGTGTAAGGAGAAACCCCCCAGATAACACTAGACAAAGCACTTCATGTGCTAAACTTTTTATCTTATAGGGAGAAAACTACTTTCTTTATCAATTTCTTCTGTTAACTCAGTTGTTTAACCTACAACCAACTACTAAACCCATCCACAGAGCAGCATCTGCTGCCTATAAGCAGGACCAGTGACCCACGAGTACAGACTGTGCTGAGACAACTCATTTATCCAGATTGAAACATGGGGTCAGAAACTAGAGGATATCTACAGTAATCACAGAAATTAGAAGATGTTGATTAGGAATAGGCACATAAATATTGGACATTGCTTAATATTTGCTGCATCCTTGGTCTCACGAGCAGGGAAAGGAATACGTGCAAAACAGCAAGAAGAATGCACGGATGCCTGATAAGGGGAAGGATGTTTATCAAGAACGGAATGCAAGGATGCTGAGATAATGAGGCTCCTTGGGCCCCTGAAACCAGACGCATCTGGATGAATCTCCTGCCTTGGACAGTGGCCAAAAGATCAGTAAGCATGTGAAGGCAGCAGGGTCGGAATGTCAGCCCTGAGGAAGACAACTTTACTTCATCCCCTAGGACCACCAGAGACAACTGATAAGCTGATTAGCATACGAAGCAGAGAGGGAGGGGAGCCAGGAAATTATTTATTGTGAACCTTGATGCACATGTAACATTCTAGGGGATAAAAGAAAACCTGAGTGAACAGGGGCAGGCATGGCTTTGTGGAGATGTCCCCATGCCAAATAAAAGCACACCTACTTTAAAATCATCCTGTCTTCGAGTTTTAGAGTCTCTCTCTCTGTGTCAAGATGTTCCCATCCTCAACTGAGCAGGAATTATGGAGCTTAGGGGCATTTCCCTGCTAAATGCTGCATCCAGGGAATCATCCCAACATGATGCTCCTGGTGGTGCAGAGGCAGCACCTCCCAACACTCCTCCTCATTTCAGACAGGTTTCAAGCACTGAAATGCCCTGGTTTGGGGAAAGATCTGGAGAGAACAGGCTCTAGGCAGGTGCTTCATTCCCATTTCTTTGTCTCACACCTGGTGGAAGACAAAATCCTTCCCCCAGAGCCAGAGGGGTGAGCAGCCAGCTGTGTCCCCACTCCTGCTGGGACATCTTTCCCTTTCCCCAAACAGGGGATGGAGACTCCCACACACATCCAGGGAGCAAGGTGTTGAGCCCACCCAAACCCCACAGCCTTGCAGCTGATTTACTGCAGAGACTGAACTATTTCTGCCCAATTTTTCCACTGTCCTGAAGGCACAGGAGGATCAGAGGAATGCCATCTCTCAAATAACCCTGAGCCATGTGTTTGCACGGAGCAAATGGACTCAGGCAATCAAATGAAACCCTGCAAGCTTATCCACATTTCCTCCAAGTGCCTCAAGGGTAAGGAGTTCAGCTGAAGCTCTTTAGGAGACAAACAGGACATGTGAGATAAAGAACAAGATGGTCAGGGCTGGAACAACATCAGCAGCCCTGGGCATTTCTGAGCACCAGATGAGGCTTCTCAAGACCAGAAACCTCCTACAGTCTTTCAGCTCTCCTTTCTTCCCCTCCATTCTGCCACGGATCAAGGGGCAGGAAAACCCAGTAGTATTGTTTAGAGTCACAGAACAGAATCATCAAGGTTGGAAAAGACCTCCAAGATCTTAAAGTCCAACCTTTGATGGATACACAAACGTTGTGTGGGTTTTGATTTCACCCTGAAGAAATGGCCACGAAGCAGGAAACCACAGAAATCTCACCAAAACTCTTAATTTTTGTGCAAAGCGCTCATGGCACACAGCACCATCTGCTCCCTGTCTCCAGCTGACCCCCAGCCCTGCTGCTGTCACATGAGCTCATTTTCCTTCTGCCACTTCATTTTCCCAGGGAAAGGCCATGGAAAGGCTTGAGATGGAAAGTCAGCAGAAGGGGGAGGGAAAGAGGGGGATTGTCCCCTCAAGCCCTCACACCAACACACAGCCAGCCCTGACCAGTCTTTCACTTTCTACCAAAACCATCTCAGCAGATCTACACCATGGTGGTACCAAAAAATTCAGCTCTGCACCCCCCTATAAGGGGAAAGAGCTTAGGGACAACTGGGATGGATGAACAAAATAAAACCAAACCCAGGAGGAAATTTCCCAAAAATCCATTTGGTCCCATTTGCCTGTGTGGGGTGTCCCTTTCCACCCTCCTCATCCCACGGAGATGCTCCCAAGCATTCCACCAGGGAAGCAGGGTTGCATCTCCTCTGCTCCCAAGTCATAAATCCCAGCTGACTCCCTGACACTGATTACAAACAGGAGGCTCAGCAGGCTGCTGCCACTGCCATACCATGGCAGCCTCTCCCTCTAGTTGCTTGGGAAAATCAACACACAGCTTGTGGAAGCAGGGGCTGAGCCAGCAGCTCTGGTGGGACAGTTTGGGATTTCTCACAGCCAGGCTCTGAGGACATCTCCATGGGTATTGGGGCTTTCACACTGACTCGGGGGGTTTTGAACTGTCTGGAGAACCAGTGCTGAGCAAAAATGAAAAACCTCCTGGAAAATATGTCCAACAAGCTGTGAGCCCTCATGATGGGGATCCCAATCTGCCTCTTCATTAACCCATCGATTTCCAGCACACAGCAAAGCCATGGTCTTCTTCTACACGTCCACTGCTGTGTGGTGGAATATGGTCACCACCCTGACTTCCAAACCCTCCTTGAAAATCCCTTTAATCCCAGAATGGCTGAGGCTGGAGATGACCTCTGGAGATCCACCTCACCTTGTCCAAACACCCCTGCTCACACAGGGCCACCTACAGCTGGCTGCTCATGACCATGGTCAGCTGGTTTTTAGTATCTCCAGGGATGGAGATTCCACATCCTCCCTGGGAGATCTGTGCCAGAGTTTGGCCACCCCCACAGTGAAAACACATTCCCTGGTGTCGAGGGGACCTCCTGTGCCTCAGTTTCTGCCCATGCTTCCCCACCAGGACACTTTCCTGGCTCAGGTTCAACCTGGTGCCCACCAGAACCCCCAGGTCCCTTTCTGCTTGTCTTAGGTTGGAAATGCAGGATGTGCCTGGGGCTGTGTATTCTAGAGCCACAGCTGTCACTGAGGTGGGGCAGGGCTCTTCTGTTCTTTGGGCTGTGCCTTGACTCTCCCACACAGGGGGACCCTCCAGGAGATCTCTGCTGTTCTGGCCAGTGAGTTTTGTTTTTGTACTATTGCTTTTGTATTTTTTAATTTTCTTTTAAAGAACTGTAATTCCTATTCCCATATCTTTGCCTGAGATACCCTTAATTTCAAAATTATAATAATTCAGAGGGAGAGGGTTTACATTTTCCATTTCAAGGAAGGCTCCTGTCCTCCTTAGCAGACACCTGGCTTTTCAAACCAAGACAAGCAGCACTGGGATAAGCCAGGCCATGACAAATCCTGTCACCTCTGCAGGACAGCCTGAGGTGGTGGCACCTGGGGACACAGAAGGAACTCTGCAACCCCACAGCTCCCCAGGCTGTCTCTGAGGCTCCCAGGGATGGGATGTGAATCAGTTCCTGTGACACCAGAGCTGTCCCACCTGAGCCTGGCAGAAGGTGTGAGTGGGAACCTCCAAACCAGCAGGTGAATATCAGCACAGCCCTGCCAGGCACATGGGCTGGCTCCTTTCACAGAGGGGAAACTGAGACAGAGAGCAGCTTGCCCAAAATGCCACCAGCAGGATGTCCTGATGCTCACAGAAAGGACAGAAGTGCTGTTCATCCTTGTGGCCCATACCCTGCAGAAAGTCCCCCAGAGCTGGCAGCCAAGCTGACCCACCACCACCACTGAAATCAGGGCTGGTGGGACACCAAACTGTGCTGTGCATACTGAACTCACCCTGTAAATCCCCTCCTCCAGGGCAGCCTCCACCATGGCTCTCTCCAGCTCCTCCTCTGCAGTCAAGTCCCCAGAAATGGCCCGATGGATTTCAGGAGCAGCTTCTTCCTCAATGCTCCTCAGCCCAGCCTGGGGGGGACAGGAAGGCAGGGCTGGGTGAGCCCACCACCCTCCCCTTGCTCTTTGGAGAGGGAGGCATGGTGAGGCACTCTGTCCCTGCCAGGTGTCCTGCCAAGGACAGGCCATGGGTCACAGCCTGCAGCTGGCTGTGCTTGGTGGCACTGCTCCTGAGCTGCTGCTGCTGTCCCACAGCTGCCCCGCAGTCTCTGGGCTCATGCTGTCCCCCAAAAGGGAATACCCTGATGGAGGTGACAGCCAAGGGCAGGCTGGGGCTCTGTCCCTGACCTAGGACCTGGCTCTTTCCTTGCTTTGCATCTTTGGGTCCTGCTCTTTTATCTCCACAGGTGATTTCCTCCCTACAAAGTCAGGAGAGCCTAGGTACATCCCAGCCTTCTGTCCAGGCACAGAAACCCTCTGCCAGCACCCCCTGGGCCTGCTGTGCAGGCTTCTCTGACTGCAGGGGTCCCACTCAAGGTCAGCCACGGGCACCCCCCTCCCCTGTGCTCTGTGAGGCTGAGAGAACACCAGAAACACAGAGCTGAGGGGACAGGAGGGACAAGGGACTGGAGCAGAGCAGGTGGGTAAGGGCTGGTGTAGGGGGATAGAATGAAAGTAAATAAAGGTAGTATAGAAAGCAATCTTATCCCCTAAAGAGTTGCAGCTGGGTTAGTTATTAAAGGTTAGGAGCCAGCCTGATTTCAGCAGGCCACAGCTGCAGCCAATAATAAGAAGAGTGTTACAAAAGAGTGGAGTGGTTGATTGAAGGGAACTGGACTCAGTTGGGTACTGCGAGAAGAAGGAAGAGTCAGTGCCTAGAGGAGCTGCCTATGACAAACATCAAGGAGGTACAAAACTCTAGCAATATGGAACCCTTACCATGTAATGATATTAGAACCTTTGTAATATAATGACAACAGGCTGGGATGAGCAGCATTTGGCACAGACAATGGTCTGGGATGGGAGTCTCTAGGTGTTAAAACTCCTGGTGAGGCACCAGATCCTGCCAGGCCCTCTCTACACTGGAGTGAGTGGAGCAGAGAGCAAAACCCTCCTCTGCTTTGAGTCACCTGCAGCCCGCACACCAAGGTCACACTCAGAGCTGGGCACTCATGGCCAGCTCAGTGCTGGTTCACCTGGGCCACCTCACCTCCAGACGTGAGGCACAGGCTCCCTGCAGCTCCCCATGTCCCCCGGGCTGGGGGAAGCCTCCTCCAGGGAGAAGCTCCCCTCCAGCAGCACCCACACACCCACCTGGATCTCCACAGGGTTCTTCTTGGGCCGGTACCCATAATACTCCTCCTGGCGCTTCATGAACTTCCTGAAATGCTCTTGGATCAGGAAAGTGGCATAGAATTTGCCCACTGTCACCTCATCATCTGGAGGGAGGAAAGCAACATGATGGTGAAACCAACATGAAGGTTCTGCCTGTCCCAGGATTCCCATGGCTGGAGCAGTGGGACCCTGGGCAGGAGCTGCTGTGTCCCTCTGGAAGGGACACCTGGGGACATACCTCCAATGGGTGGGATGACCTGGTCCAAAAGCTTCATACTCGTTCGTTTCCAGATTTTTTTGATAATAGCTCTGAGCTCCTCATTGGCCTGCTCAAAATTACCTGTGAGGAAATGTTATAATAGCCTCCTCAAGCCAGGTCTAATAAGCTCTTGAAGGCCTATAACACACCCAAAATAACTCAGCTACCCTTAGAAGCATAAAAATCAACAAAATAGCTCTCTTGCAGCATTAAAAATAAAAAAGTTTAATAAAAAGCAAAATAACAAACAAAAAAAAACTGAGCCAAAAGTTAAACAGTCTTACTCCTAGTAAAACACTTTACAAAAGCAATTAGCTTCTTTATTCACTTATTTTTCTTCTAAACTGCCCAAGCAAGACTTTTAGGCTTCTGTCCAATTAGCTATCCTTAAGTTCAAGGTGAAGTCCCCCAAGTCTTACAAAATGTCTTTTCACTTAATCAAAGAAAAAAAAACTTCTAAACTTCTTTAAAAGAACAAAGATTAATTTTGTCACTCCATCAACAAAGAGCACACTCCTACAGGGAGAGCCAGCAGGACAGAGCAGTTCATTCCCAGGGGCGTGAACAGGAGTGAAGACAAAGCCTGTGACCACCTGGCCAGTCTCTGGAGGGTGTGACAGCTCCTCTCTGTCTCCCCATCCAACAAAGGTGAGCTTAGTAAGGGAGAGGCTTTGATTTCAGCCAGAACACTTCACAGATTTGACCTCTCCTTTGGTGCTCCCACAGGGTTCACCATTCCTGAAATCCCAGTTTACCTCCAAGGTCTCCTGTGCTCCTCCCAGGCTGCCAGGTTCCCACCCCAGGCAGAGGGAAGCACCTTGGCACACTGCTGGAAGAACTGATCCCAGGAGCCCACCAAAGCCTGGCCTTGGCTCCTGCCCAGCCCAGAGCTGCTCACAGCACAGGCACAGAACCAAGGGTTGCAGTGAGGTAAAAATCATAAAGGCTTCATAAAATCAAGCCTGCTCTCTTAAAATCAGTGGCTGGCCTTGCCAGGCCAGCCCTTGGCAAGTTCCCATGTGAGAGCAATCCTGGTGTGAGCAGTTCATTAACATAACAATCTATTCCTGGATGAAAGTCAACTTGCACCTCTATAAACTGTTTTTACACCATTAGAAAGAAAAATGAGAACTATCTCTCACAAACAACTTTCCCTACACATACTCTCTGGGGGTCTGAGTGACCAGTCAATCCAGGGTAACAACTTATTACTAACCAATAAAAGTAATTGGCAAGAAAGCTCCTGACCAATTGGAGTCCCACACAAGATCTGTAAAACTGTATAAAAACCAGTTACGTGAATGAAGAAGGAGCTTTTTTCCACCATGAAGAAAATGGAGTCCTGCCTGATTTAGTCCCATAACAAGCTGGTGGGACACACAGCAAAGCTCAGCAAACTCTGCTGCTAGCAAGGAAGGGGTGAAGGAAAGCAGCTCCTCCCCAGCACAGTTTAATTCAGAGGACTGGGAGTCACTGCAAGGAGGGCTCTGGGCAGAGCCAGCCCATCCCTGCCACACTTTGAAGCAGGAGGGGAGCACAGGAAGGTCCTGATCTTTAGGAACAACCTCAGCTCTGTGCAGGGCAGCAGCTCCTCTCCTAAGCTAAATCCAAAGGACGGGAGCAGGAGCAGCCCCACTCCTGAGCTGTTCAGGGTGGCACTGGTGGCACTGGTTCACCCTCAGAGCTTCAACACGTGGCCATCAGCTGATAACATCCTCCGGGCTGGGCTGAGCATCCCATGCAGGCACCCTGGGGCTCTGCCCGCCCTGGGATGGGCAATAACAGCAGGGCTGAGGGTTTGTCCACAGGGTCTGACCCCACAGACAAGTGCCCTGAGTCCCCTGGCCACCGGGGGAATGGTAACCCACACCCAGTTATAGACAGTGGGCTTTTCTAAGTGAAGGAACTGCACCATACCTGTTCCTATAGAATAGAGGACAGTTGTAATATTATGGTATTGATAATTGTAAAACAAGCTGAGGACAGATGCAGTGACCACAATTTGATCTCCCATCTGTTTTAAACCAGAGGTTTTTTTCCTGAATCTCAACATCTTCACTGCCAATCCTCAGCTGCTGGGTGAATGAAGCTCTCTTTTAGCTTAACATCATTAGATTTCTGACAAAATCTAATGCCATGTGGCTGGTTTTCATGCACAGTGGAAAATTTTCATCATGTTCTATCTCCCTGTCCTTCTTCCCAAACCTAATGTGCACTTTCTCCTATTAGGGACAACACTGGAATGTTGACACCGAATGTCTTCTATTTGAATTTAATGAATGGTTGTTATTCCGTTTGTCCCAGACAACAACAAAACTCAATCTATGTGCAGGTCAAACAAGGGAAATTCTCAAGGAAGGTTCTCTGTCAGGCTGTAGAGGCAGCCAGGATCACTGCTTACCTTCTGTCTTGATCTTGAGGGCTGTCCTCACCAGGGCAAAGAGGGTGGCGTTGAAGGTGACGGTGCCGTCGCTGTTCAGGGGCATGTTCATGCACACCAGGCGCTGCACACACAGCAAACCAACCCTGTCAGCAGGGCCACAGCAGCCTGGCAGCCCCCAGACTCACTGCCTGGCCTGCCCAGGGGCTGTGGCATTCACATTCACTGAGCAGAGAGAGACGTGGTTCTCCCTGCCAGGATTTCTCCTGGAGAAGGCAGTGAGAAGCTCAGAGAAGAAAAGAATTCTTATCTCTATTTGCTGCCCCTGTTGTTTGGCACATGTGGAAATGTGTTATGGAGATTGTTTACTTAAAGTGATTTGGTTATGGGACACTGTGGGGGTACTAGTTATGGGTTCCTCTGGCTCTGGATTGAAGGCACTTGAGATATAGTTCATGTTCAGACTCAGGTGTTCATTATTTCCTATCAGTAAAACAGTCTCACTACTGTGAGTTCTGCAGCTTTTCATTAGAAGGCACAAAAAGGCCAACAACCTCTTGGTCCCCCGTCCACAGGGGGCACATTCCTACATCATCCCTGTGCTCACACACCTCGTCACCACCTTGGCTCTTACCTTACAAGCCACACGGTGTGGACAGAACTTCCCAAAGCCCAGGGGAGGGTTGATACGCCTCAGCAGAGTCACCACATCCAAGTGTTTGATCCTCCCCCTGCAGACAAAACAGCAGAGAGGCAGCAGAGCTGCCTGGCAGTGCCCTGGGGAGCTGCTCTGGGGGCTGAGCCCTGGGCAAATCCCCCTTCCCTCTGCTCCTCCTGGGGAAAGCAGCTGCTCCCTGTGGCCCTGGGGAGCAGGTGAAGGTGTGCACTGGCATGGGAAGGGTTGGCAGCTGTCGGGATCTCTCGCTGGTCACAGTGACCCTGAGATGTGTTGGAAAGTCTCTTTTCCCATCCCCGTGCTCAAAGGAGGAGTCAGGGCTCTTCATTTCTCAGTCTCAAGGTTGTTTATTGTATCTTATCAATAAAAAATTTTCTCCTGCCCTGCTGAGGGCCGTCCAGCAGGACAGTTCCAGGCACTCTGCCTGCCCCCGGGGCAGTGTTATCTTTTTATATTAAAAACTACCTGTACAATATTTACAATTACTTTCCAATACCTATCACCTATGTTAGGCAGTGAGCTTCTACTCTAAACCAATCCAAAAGTGCCAACATCACAGCAGAAGATGGAGGCCAAGGAGAAAGAAGGAGAAAGGCTGGACATGTCAGATCCCTCCATCTTGTCTCCTGAACCACCATACCAAAAACCCCAACATCTATTTTTCCACCCCGTGATAACTTCACTAATATTCTACCTAAACTGTTGTGGCTTGCTGGTCTTCATCTAAGGTTGGTAATTTGCTCTATGGGTCATAATCAAACCCACAGGTGTTTTGGGCTCTGTGCAGGGTCTCTGAGGCCCCTGTCCTGGCTGTCCTGGACAGACAGAGGAATGTTCTGGGTTCCCACAGGCAACTGGATGGAGAGGGAACTGAAAGTCTCAAACTGAAAGTCCCAAATCTCCTGATGGCTTTTATCAAACCTGGACCAACTCTGGCAAGTCCATATTGACCTCTGAGATGCTGGGAGCTGGCTGGTAGGCAGTGCCACAGCTCACCCTGCCTGTATGTGTCCCCTCCATGGAACAGCCCTGTCACTGTCATATTTTCTGAAAAATTCTCTTTGCCCAGGATTCTTCTCCTGGGAAGCTGAGAAGGCCTCAGAGAAAAAAGGAAAACAATAATTATCTCATTTGCTTCTCCTGTGTTTTGCTGCTTTGGCACGTGGTTGGGGATTGTTTATCCAACATGTGAATTGCTTTTACTTAATGATCAATCATGGTCAGGCTGTGTCAGACTCTGAAAGAAGTCACAAGTTTTTGTTAATATCTTTTAGCCTTCTGTCTGTATTCTCTCTGTATTCTTTAGTATAGTTTTAGTATAGCATTCTATAATAAAATGTAATATAATGTAACATAATGACAATAATATAAATATAATAAATATAATAAAATATATTATAATGCCATATAGGTCATATAATATGTAATATAATATAATGTCATAATACAATATAATGTCATAAAATAATAAATTAGCCTTCTAAAAACATGGAGTCAGATTCATAAGTTCCTCCCTTTGATGGGGGACCTCAGAAAACACCACACACCCCCTCCATGCTGCCCACCCCCCAGCCTCACTCACTTGGCCTCAGGGTCGTACTCAGCCCAGATCCTCTTGAACTCATCCAGGTGATGGGGCCCCAGGATGGACCAGTCCCGTGTCAGGTAGTCAAAGTTGTCCATGATGACAGCCACGAAGAGGTTAATGATCTGAGGACAGAGGAAAGGATGGGAAGGACCCAGCCAGGGGAGAGAGAGCAGCACTACAAAAACAGGGCAGATGTGTTCTGGGGTTTCCTGCAGTCAGAGGATGCTGAGTGGGGGTGTTCCCATGCAGAGAGGAGCCTCCTGCCCCAGCAGGTCATGTGAAAGGACAAGGACATCAGCATCTCGTCCCTCTCCACCCCTGCTGAGGCCAGCACAAACACATCTGGAAGGCAGCACACAGAGGCTGTGGGAAGACACTAAAAGGGGATTCTGGGTCCCCCAGGAGGGCAGTGTCAGTTTACAGCATGGCTGGGTAGGTGGGTGTCAGAGCTCAGTGCATCCCTCCGGGTGTCCAGAGTTGCTGAGAACCCCGCTGGGGGGCTCAGAGACTCTGGCACACAGCCCAGAGCACCTGGGGATTTGATTATGACCCCTGGAGCAAGTTACCAGCTTTGTATGAGGACCTGAAAGTCACAGAAGTTTAAACAGTATAATAATAAAATGATCACAGGGTGAAAATGTAGATTTTAGGATTTTTGTTATGGGGACAAGATGGAGGAACTTGGGTGTGTCCAGCCTTTCTTCTTCTTGTTCCCCATTTTCTGCAGTGATGTTGGCACTTTGGGATTGGTTTAGAATAGAAGTGCACTGTCTAACATAGGTGATAGGCATTGGGAATTAAGTGTAAATATGTTATACGTAGTTTGTAGTATAAAAGGACAGCACTGCCCTGGGGTGGTCAGAGTGCCTGTGGCTGCCCTGCTGGACAGATCTCAGCTGGGCAGAAAGAAAATTTTATAGATAAGAATTAATAAACAACTTCAAGATTGAAAACTGAAGAGCTCAGACTTGTTCTTCGGATGTGCGGGCCAGAACAGAGACATCCTGCACATCTCAGGGCAGCAATTAACAACCAACAACCCAAGAGGTGGGCTGGGGGGGATGTCCCCAGGGGCAGGTTCAGGGACCCACCCATGCACACAGAGCCACCAACACCGTGGCTGCCCAGGCAGGACAGGGGTGCCAAAGGGAGCCAGCACACTGTGGGAAATGGGTTTGTAGAGAAATCTCAAAGCTTGACAGAAAGCTCACATAATGTGCATCCGTATGTAAACCTTGAGATGAGAAATGTAAACCTTGAGACAAGAAATGCTGACTTAGAAATGCCATGGAATAGGACAGACATGGCTGAGAGAGAAATGGAAACAGAAAAAAGTTTCAAAGCCTTACAAATTAGACCAGACACTTTGGAGAAACAGAACTCTGGAAGATGCATACCAGGAAGGCACAGAGCATGTAGAAGCTGATGAAGTAGAAGTAGGCAAAGCCAGTGCCACAGGTGTACTCCTCTCCCTCGGCGTAGTCGGACTCGGGGTCGCAGCGCCGGCCGTAGCTGCAGTCCAGCAGGATCTCCTGCCACGCCTCGCCCGTGGCACACCTGGGGACAGGGGACACCTGCTGTTCTGGCCATGCAGGGAGGGCTCAGGCCAGCCCAGCACACGGGGGAATGGGAAACACAAGCTTTTGTAAGGAAATCCAAACTCTCCGCTAGCATAATATACTGACATTTTCAAAAATCAGCAAAATGGGATTCCCACCTTAGCACAACACTAGGTAAAGAGCAGAACTAATAACTACCAGCTGGTTTTAGTGAAACAATGCCTCAGAATGCCAGTTAAAGAGCAGCTTTGGTTTGTAACACTGCCCATAAAATGTTCATGTTATCAGAAACACGTGGGCAGCCCCTTGGAGCAAACCAATGGCAGATCCACTCCAGGAAGAGTGGAGGAAAACCTGCAATCTGTAAGGGCATGAGGAATCACTGCAACACAAGAACAGCTAGTGCTGGGTGAAGGCCACCCAGGTTTACATTAGTAATTGGTGTTTTGACTGAATCACTGGCAAAGGCTGTGAACAAAAAAAGGAGCAGTCAGGATTCTGGGCTTGCTGGCCACTGAAAGTTTCAGAAATGTCTGGAGTCAAGGAAAGCCTCAGGCTGTGCTCCTGCTTCCCATGAGTTTCCTCACAATTCACAAATTAAAATCCAGTCTGGAAAGGAAATACTCAGAATAGCAACCCCAAATGCCCCTCTCTCCAGCAGCCACACCAAGAAACCCCACAGCCTCTCCTGAAATGCTCCCACTGCTGCAGGAGATCTTCCTGTGGGACGAAAAAGAAACCAGCTGCTGAAATGCTGGTTCTCCCTCACTCCAAGCTGGGCATTCCCACAGGCTCAGAGCCTTCTGGAGCTGCTCACATGGCAGGACAAGACTGACCTGAAGAGCAGCAGCACAGCCTGTGGAAAGGTCTGGAAGTTGTTGTTTCGGTTGATCTGGGTCCCATCCACCATGGCAATCTTCCCAAACATCTGTAAATGACAATGGCAGGTCTGCAGAGTGCCATCCTTTCCTTGGCACCAAATCCCCTCTGATGCCTGAGCTCCACTCCCTCTGGTTTATTTGGCTTTGGGCATCCCCAAAAGAGATTGAGATTGGATGTGGCTGCTCTTGGACATTCCTGCCAGTGCTGAAAGCACCCCTGACTACAACTGGAGAGACAAGGTCTGAAGCAGCACAAGCACTGGTGCCAGTTGTGACTGTGTTCACAGGGGCCTGAGGAGGAGGGAAGAGACCAGGATCTGACTCCATGTTTCAGAAGGTTTGATTTATTATCTTATGATATATATTACATTAAAACTATACTAAAATAATAGAAGAAAGGATTTCATCAGAAGGTTAGCTAAGAATAGAAAAGGAAAGAATGATAACAAAGGCTTGTGGCTCGGACTCTCTGTCTGAGCCAGCTGGGCTGTGATTGGCCATTAATTAGAAACAACCAACATGGGCTAATCAAATATCTACTTGTCGCATTCCACAGCAGATAACCATTGTTTACATTTTGTTCCTGAGGCCTCTCAGCTTCTCAGGAGGAAAAATATTAAAGAAAAGACTTTTCATAAAAGATGTCTGTGACGGCCAATGGATTATGCCATTGGATTGTGCCACTGACTCCCCAAGGGCTCTGTGCCACGTGCCCCAGCAGCCCTGGCTGCAGCCCAGGGACAGGAGGAGGCTGCTGGGGTGGCAAACACCATTGCAGACCAGGGTAAACAGGTCCCATCATGTGCAAAGTCCCAGAAAGAGCCTGAGAGAGGAACCAGTCCCTCCCTGCCCCACCTCCCCAGTGCCATCAGGCTCAGGGCATCTGATGAAAATCAATTCCCACCCCCTGCCCCCCGTGCCCCTCACCTGCATCCCAATCACAGCATAGATGAAGAAAAGCATCACAATCAGCAGGGCCACGTATGGCAGAGCCTGTGACAAAAGGACCATGGTTTGTGTGAGACACAGCCCAGGGACAGGGACTGGGCTCTGCCGGTGCTGCAGGAGCTGTACCTGTCCCTGTGTGGGGAGGGGACAGCTCACCTGTTCCTCTCACACCCTCCTGGCCCTCCTGCTGGCCCCTTCTCTGTGGCTGATGCCAGCCCCCAGTGGCCTCTGTGGCTGGGACAGGGGCTCAGCACAGCCCAGGGCTGAGGGCAGTGCCCAGCTCAGGCTGTGAGCAGATGCTGCAGCATGCCCTGAGTACCCACCTGGTGCAGATCCCAGTTCATTGGGACCAGGACAAATGGGCCCAGCAGGTACTGCCAGCACCTGGCCCAGCTCTGACTCCCAGAGCTGTCACCTTCCCACCCACATGGGCCATGTTCTGCACACCACAGGCCCCCAGCCCAGCCTGAGGCCAGCAGGAGCACTGGAGCTTTCTCCTCTGCCTGAATAGGAGTGTGCCCCTTGCTGACAGAGTGACAAAACCATCCTTTGTCTCTTTAAAAAGGAAAAAACACAGAAGTTTCTCTCCTCAATTAACAAAAAAGACACCTCATAGGACCTGGGGGACTTCACCTCAAACTTAAGGATAGCCAATTGGACAGGAGCCAAAAACTTTTGCCTAAGCAATTTACTAGAAAAAGAAGAGAACAAAGAAACTCATCACTTTTGTGGGGTGTTTCACCAGGAGCAAGAACATCTTGCACCTGGCTGGGTTTTTCTCTGTAAAAAGTTTTGTTATTTTGCCTTTCATTAAAAATTTTCGTTTCCAACACTCCCACAGAAGCCATCCTGCTGATTTTATGCCTTCTAAGGTAGCTGAGCTATCTTGGGTGTGATATAGATCTCCAAGAGCTTATGAGACCTGGCTGGAGGGGACCCCTGTACCACACCTGGTGAGGACAGGCTGCTCATGCTACCAGCCAGTGCTGCCAGCCCTGGGCTTGTGTGCGTTTGGGAGGGGAGCAGAGCTCCTGACAGACCTGAAAGGACTTGATGAAGGTCCACAGGAGGGTCCTGACACCTTCCCCCCTGCTCAGCAGCTTCACCAGCCGCATCACCCGGAAGAGCCGGAAAAACGTGATGGAGACACGGGAGTTGTCATCAGGGTCCTGCAGGACAGACAGACAGTGCTGGGGCCCCCAGGCCTTCAGGGCAGGGATTCCAGGTCCTGGGGGAGGAATGGCAGAGAGATCCCACCGCCAGGCACCAGCCATGCCTGCACACAGGGTCGGACTGCAGAGTGTGCTGGCACTCCTCCTCTGGCTCCTCTCCCCATCTCCCCAGGCCCCCACGCTCACACTGGGATCAGTCAGGAAGGAAGGCGTGCTGCCACATGGACTGGGTGAGCCCTGAGGGTCACAGGGCCACCACAGACAGCCTCAGTCCCACAAAGCACGTCCTGTGTTTGTAGGGTGAGGTGTGGGGTGGGCACAGGCACAGGAAGGGTTAATGAGAGCTGTTAAAGCAGGGAAGGGCAGTTTGGGGAATGTCACAGCAGGACTTTAACCAAAGGAGGGACTGAAGAGAGGTGTCTCTGGGGGTGCTGCCCACGTCCCCTGGCCGTGCAGGATGGGAAGGGGTGTCTGTGTGTGTGGTGTCACCCCAATCCCCTCAGCCAGGGCAGAGCCACAGCCCAGAGGGAGGAGCTGCCTGTGGTGGCCTCGGTGGCACCCAGGGCACATGCAAAGGCTGGCAGGGGCAGGGAGGGTGCAGGGACACACAGCTGGTACCTACAGTGCCATCACAGCCCCCACCCAGGCAGTACAAGCCACCACTGGGTGCCAGGATGGTCTGTGGAGAGAGAGAACAAGAGAGTCAGCAGAGGGGAGGCAGGCAGGGACACAGGAGAGAACACGGACACAGAACAAAGGGTAAGATGGAACTGGGGAGAAGGGGAAGGGCAGGCAGAGCCCAGCATCCCTCAGGCTCAGGGACAAGCTGATGTGAGTGGTGACAGGCAGAGGCAGCACCTGGGTGAGCAAGGAACCACACAGACCATGAGAGTCTTCCCAGTGCCTGTGGAGTGTCCTGGGCATCCCCACAGACCCTCAAGGACACAGGGGAAAGGACCTGGGAGGCTCAGGGCATGGAGAACATTCCCCAAACTCTGCCTGGCCTTCTGCACAGCCCTGCTGCAGCACACAGAGCACAGCACCTGGGGCAGCCCCTGCCAGCCCAGCCAGGGCACCACGCTCCTCCTGGGGCCTGTGGTGGCTCCTGGGCATCCCCACCCCAAGGCCAGCAGGGTTTTGGTGTATGGCCAAGTGGTCTCCTGCTCCAGAGGGACTGAAAACCACTGTGGAGTCCAGGGATCCTGAAATCCTGAGTTCTGAGAGCAGGCTGGGGAAGGACAGGCTGTGGAAACCAAGGTGCAGAGAGCTGCTGGGCAAGGATGAGGAGGAGCTGATGACAGATGAAAGCTGTTGGCACTGGCAGGAAATCTGGGGAATCGTGAAGGCTGAGAAGCCCAGAGGGCAGAGGATGGCTGCACTGATGGGCAGGGCTGGGCAGAGAGGGGCACAGGGCTCTCACAGGAGAGGAAGGTGGGTGGGTTTTGCTCATCCCAGCTCTGTGAGGCCTGGAATACCTTACAGAGAAGGTGACTGCTCTCAAGGGTATCTGGCAACCTCACCTTCCTGCACAGAGACCAGGGAAGGTGATCCTGTGCAAGGTGGCAGAGGCAGCAGCAGTGCCAGAGCCAGCCCTGCCCCTTGCAGGAGACACTGCCAAGCCACTGGAGAGGTCAATCCCTCATCTCCCCATTCCACAGCTGCCTCTGGAGCCCCACCAGGCTGCTGAAGGAAGCACACAGCTCCCACAGCAGAGGGGCATTTCCAGGGCAGGACACAGGGGTGGATGTGCCAGTGCCAGGGAAGGCAGGAGCATGGTGGCTTCCTGGCCCTGCTGTGGAAATGCTCCCAGCAGAGCCCTCCCCAGGCAGGCCCTGCCTGAGGCACCATCCCAGAGCCTGCAGGGATGGCTGGAGCTCACACACACCACCAGTGTGTAGGGGCTGCTGTGTAAAGGGACACACACAAAGCAAATGTCTGGAAATCTGATGGGTCTGATGGTTCCCCAGAGTCCTGTGGGGTCAGGGGGCTGTGGGAGCCCTTTGAGCCCCACCTGCACTGATCTGAGGCTGGATGTGTGGGTGCCTGTGCAGTGGAGCAGGCGCTGGCACACGGCCTGCTGCTGATGGGTTGGTCCTGAGTGCCTGCTTTCCACAGGACTCCAGTGCCCACAGACTCAGGAGACCAGAGGGGAGGGGGCAATGTGACATGCTGGGCAGCTGGGGACATCTAAATTGTGCTGTAATGCTCAAAGGGCCACAGCTGTGCTCTCTGTGTGCTGATCCTTGCTTGTCCCTCCTCAGAACCAAGCAGAGCAGGGAGAGAGGAGAGGACACCACCTCCCTGCAGGGCTGGACACATCCAGCACTGCTGCCCCGTGCCAGGCCAGGTGCCAGTGCAGCCCTGGGTGGGGACAGCCCTGTGCCCTGGACACTTACATCAATCTCACTGAGGATGACATCAATGATGCTGCCAATCACTATGAGGAAGTCAAAGACATTCCAGGGGTCTCCAAAGTAGCCCTGTCAAGGAGGAGGCAAAGAAAAGTGAACATTCAAGGGTATAAGTCAAGGAGGACACAGAGGAACCAGAAGGTTCTTCAGTGACTCTGCCCCTCAGAAGAAGGGATGGTGGTCAGAGCTTGCACCCTTGGCTGAGTTATTTGGTCCTGCCTTGCAGTGCAGTGAATGAGGAGGGTGGATCAGGACGGCTGCAGTGGAGCTCTGACCCCACTATGGCCCTGACACTGAAGATGGGAACAGCGACCAACTGGACTGGGTGGGATGTGGCCAGCAAGGGGCAAGCAGTAATCCCCCCAGAAACTCCAAGGTGCTGTGCATGGGGGTCCTTAAGGGTCTTGTAAGAAATTCTCTGGAGCTGCAGGGCTGGGGGTGCTTGTACTCAAGAGATGCCCAGAGCAGGGTAAATGCATCTGCCCTGCTTTCCATGCTGATCATGCTCTTCTCTCACCTTGGCTTTGAAGGCCATGAGCTTGAGGACCATCTCCAGGGTGAAGAGGATGGTGAAGGCCACGTTGAGGATGTCTGAGACGTGGTTCATTTCTGCAGACTGGTTGTAATGCTGAGGATAAGGCAGAAGGAGCCATTAGCTGATGGCAGATCCAGCCTCCACTGTGAGCTCAGAGATGTGTGCTGGATGCAGAGCCCCCTTCCACAGCTCAGCACAAAGGAAATCTCCTCCCAGCAGCCCCTTCTCTGGGCTCCCCACATCCAACCAGCCCCATTTTGGTCCAGAGGCCCTAACCCAGACATCACACCATGAGCAAACACCGCTGTGCAGAGGCTCTCATGGGGATGGCAGAGCTGAGCCAGCCCGTGCCCCCCCTCCCACAGCCCTGTGCCCTCACCTGCATGCCCAGGCAGATGGTGTTGAGCAGGATCAGGAAGAACATGAGGTACTCGAAGTAGGAGGAGGTGACCACGTACCAGATCTGGTACTGGTAGGGGTTCTTGGGGATGTAGCGGCGCAGAGGGCGAGCCTTGAGCGCGTACTGCACACACTGCCGCTGGGGACACACGGACACGGGGACACAGGGACACGGGGACACAGGGACACATGGTCACGGGGACACAGGTGTTGGGGAAGATGAAACAGGAAAGCCTTATAAATATGATTGTCTGGCAAAAGATTTTGAGAATATGGAAACTATAGGCGAGATTGAAATGAAAGCAAGCTTTGAGATACCTCAGTTACTGAACAACTGGAAAACAATGGTGTGGCTAGCTGAAGGTGATCCCCTTTTGATGGAACAACACCCTCTGCTTGCAGACAGGCCCAAGGGTCAGGGCAGACCCTGCTGGCTTGGCAGAAGGGGCCCAAAGAGGAGTTTTTAGGGTTTAAAATGTAACACAATGTGGTAATGTAATGATTCTTATAGGCTGTATGTAAATGCTGTAGGATTTGTATCTTGGACTAGATTGGTTAGTGAGAATTAGAATATTCAGCACAGAAGAAGATTTATGGTATTGTAATGGGAACCTCACTGTCTTACTCTCTTATCCTCTCTTTTACTCTCTCATCCTCTTTACCACACTCTTGCCTTCTCTCTCTTTACCTCTCTCCCTCTTTGGGGCCTGCTCCAGCTGTGGCTGGCAGCTCCCAGGCAGGGCCCTGCACCCAGGCCCTTTGCAATAACCCACAAGTTCCCAGCTGTGGCTGTAGAGATCTCTGGTCTAAGTGCATCCCGACCGTCCTGCCCCCTGTCCCTCCTACACACAGGGACACAGGGAGGGCAGCTGTGAGCCCACTGCAGGGCACACACAGCAACCTCCAGCCACGCTGCACACCCCCCTGTCTTAGTTTGAAAAGGAAGCAAGTTTTTTGGGAGTTTGTGGTCAAACCAATCAGTGCTGAAATTTGAATTTTGGCACCTGGTGTAGCCGCTGAAGGCATAGATACACCCCTGAGAACACAGAAAGTTAAAAGCATAAGAAAACTCTCTTAGTTCCAGTTGGTGAAAGAGGTCGGAGCTCCCCTGCCCAGCTGCAGGCTGGGTAGGGGCAGGGAAGCCATCTGGCCAGAGTGAGGTAGGCCAGAGCCTTGGACAGAGAAAAGAGGTGAAAACCCCTGCAAGATGGAAGGGAGGAGGAATGTTTTCAGAAAGTTTTCATTCTGAGTTCTGTGTGTGCGTTTCTTTTATATATTGTAAGTTAATAAAGTGAATTCTGTGAAGACACTACATGAACCAGGGGTGGAGGGGGCACTGAGATGGCTGCACAGGCCTGTCCCTCCCCAGCAGCCCAGGGCCACCTCTGCTGGGTTTCTGTGTGGCTCACATCACCCTGGCACCCCCAGTTCAAGCTGCTCGTGCTGCCTCAGTGCAGCATGCCAGCACCCTGGGGCCAGCAGCTGCCCATGCCCAATGTCCTCCCCAGCATGCCCCACATCCTCTGCCAGTGCCTCTGCTGCTTTCAGCCTTGCTGTCCCCAACGAGAATGACAGCCTGACAGCATCACAGAAGGGCTGGCAGCAGAAGGTACCTCTGGACATGGTCTAGTCACAGTGTGCTGCCCAAGGCAGGGCCAGCTGGACCATGTTGTCCAGGACAGTTGGCTTTTGAAAAGCTCCAAAGATAGAGGCTTCACAGCCACTCTGGGCAACCTGTTCCAGTCTTGGCCACCATCACCATAAAAAAGAAAAAAGTTTTTTTAATGTTTAAATGGAATTTCTTGTTTTCTCCGGTTTGTGTCTACTGCATTTTTCCTGTCACTGGGCACAACTGAAAAGAGCCTGGCTCAGTCTCCTCTGTACCTTCCCATTGGTGTTTATACCCATAGTCAGATTCCTATAAGCCTATAGGAGGCCTTAAATATATGTATTATATACCTGTACTGTATTTGAATATCTTTACCCTGGCTGGTCCTAGTTATCCTTGATGGGCTGCAGCTGTGGTTAGTCAAGGTAACTGGAATAAAAGGGGAGTGGGCTGGCCAGTCAGGCAGAGCCTTGGAGGGACCCTGACTAAGGAAGATCCTGAGTTTGTGCTGTGAAGATCTGCTGCCCACAAGACAACAACAGAGAGGTACAGGACTTATGAAATATGTTAAATACAACATGAGCCTTCTCAGCACCAGACTTGACTCCCAGACCCTCCATCATCTCAGTGGCCCTTTGCTGGACTAACCCCAGTACATCCATGTTGCTTTTTGTACTGGGGAGCCCAGAGCTGGGCACAGCCCCTCTGTTCCAGCTCCCTCTGGGCACCTCACCTGTCCAGGGAGGCCCATTCCTTTATTCTGGTCCCCTCTGCCCTTCCCTCAGTGCTAGACATGGGTGCAGCTGGCCCTGCCCCAGCAGCAAACAGGCCTGGGGCAGGTTCAACTCACCTGTGTCAGCAGTGTCACCACAAAGAGGGGCTGATCCAAATCAGCCAGCCCCAGCAGTGCCAGGTCCAGGGCTGGTCCTCCCTGTCCAGTTCCAGCAGCCCCATTACCTGGTTCTTGTCCAGCTCACAGTTCTTGTACTCATTTTCCCCTTGCTCCTGGAAGGTGACGATGACAAAGCCCACAAAGATGTTCATCATGAAGAAGGCAATGAGGATGATGTAGATGATGAAGAACATTGCAATCTCCACCCGGTAGTTGTAGATAGGGCCTGCATCCTCAGCATTGGTGTCAATGGCCATGTACAGCAGCCTACAGGAGGGAAATCGAGGCAACAGAAACGTGAATTGGGGTGGAAAGATCATGACCCCCTGGAAAGTTACAGAGAGTTTGGGGATGTCCAACAATGGTGGGACAGGACTGCCTGGGTAACCTTGCCAGTTCCACAGCCACTGCCAGGGGGACTGGTCCTGCTTCTCACCCTGGACAGCTCTTCTTTCTTTACCTTGGCCAAGGCCCATGTGTCTCAGGTTAGAAATGGGGGTGTGAATTCTGTCACCATCTGTCAGAGCTGGGGCAGTTCTCTGCTGTTCATGGGGCAGTTTTCTTTATCTCTCCCACACCCAATCCTCCCTCCAGGAGATCTCTGCTGTTCATGGGCCATTAATTATTAATTATCTGCTGTCCATGGCCACTGAGTGTCCCTGCATGGCTGATCCAATTCCAGCATACCATGGGGAGAGGCTCCACCCAGGGGAGGAGCCAAGCATTCCTACCTGGATCCAATCTGAGCCTGGCACAGCACAGCAGCCTTTGCCCCCTGCATTCCCAGAGGAGCAGCTTTCTGCTGCCCTGCATTGCCAGAGGGAGCCCAGGCCCATCTCCAGCAGCCCTGGAGCTGCAGAGGAAAACTCCCCCCTTGTGCAGGACCCCTGCTGCAGCAGAGCCACAGCTGGCACTGCAGGAGGGCTGAGCCCCCATGGCATGGGGCTGTGCCCCCACCCTGACACACAGGGACAGGGTATGGTCTCACTCTGGCTAGTGTGATTTTTTTTTTGTTTCTACTGTTGCATTTGTATTTTTAATTTTCCTAATAAAGAACTGTTATTCCTGCTCCCATATCTTTGACTGAGAACATTTCAATTTCAAAATTATAATAATTCAGAGGGAGAGGGTTTACATTTTCCATTTCAGGGGAGGCTCCTGCCCTCCTCAGCAGACCCTGTGTTTCCACAGGGGATCAGCTCCTATTCTGACTCTGGCAGTGGTTTTCCTTTTTGTACTACTGCATTTGTATTTTAATTTTCCTAGTAAAGAACTGCTATTCCTATTCCCATATCTTTGCCTAGGAGCTCCTTAATTTCAAATTTATAATAATTTGGAGGGAGGGGGTTTACATTTTCCATTTCAGGGGAGGCTCCTGCCCTCCTTAGCAGACACCTGTCTGTTCAAACCAAGACCCCATGGCAGTGCCCTGCTCCCTGCACAGACTCTCCCTCAGCAGGGACTCACTCTGGCCAGCCCTCGAAGGTGGAGACAGTGAACAGAGACATCATGGCTGAGAAGACGTCGTTGAAGTGGAAGTCGCTGTGCAGCCAGACACGGTCCTGGACCTCGATCTGCGTGGGGTCTGCATCCACGTAGTTGATGAACTGACCCCTGCAGCAGAGGGGACACAGAGCTCACAGGCAGGGCCCCTCAGCCCCACTGGACCCTCCTTGTCCCTGGCAGGGGAGCACAGCCCTGTGCTTGTTCCTGATCTACCCCAGGGGTTGTGTTGTGATTTCAGGGTTTACCTCAGAACCTCGGCTCCCCCCCTGATAATTCCCTCCCAGGTGTGTCAGTCACCTCTCCTTTCCCCTCCCAGCACTGTCTGTCAGTCCTGGCATTCCAGAAGGGCACTGAGTGTTTGGCAGATTCAAAGGATGCCCTCTACCCCTGGGGGGCATTGGGCCATCCAGGTGTCCTTTGTTCCTTGTCCCTCCCCTCCTGTCCCTGGCTGGTGGCTCCCTGCCCCTTCCCTGCCCCTCTCCCCGGGGTTAAAGGAGCAGCAGCCACGGGCTCAGGGAGTTCTGTTGGAGCTGCTGCTGCATTCAGAGGCTGTGGGCCAGAATAAAGCTCTGGATCCAAACCCTCCATCAGAACCAACTCCTTTCCTTCACCAGCACCTTAAAGCTTCTCTGCCAGAGGGAAACCTGAGGAGCAGCCCCTGTTATGGGGGGAAGCTCCATCCCAGCACCACCAGAGCTCCTGCAGGCCTGGACTTTTCCCCACGGGCCCAGCTGCAGCACCCAGCCAGCCCAAAGTGTCTGTGGGGTGAAACACCACACACCCACAGCCAAAAGTGTCTGTGGGGTGAAACACCACACACCCAGCCAGGCCAAAGTGTCTGTGGGGTGAAACACCACACACCCCACAGCCAAAAGTGTCTGTGGGGTGAAATCACCACACATCCCACAGCCAAAAGTGTCTCTGGGGTGAAACACCACACACCCAGCCAGCCCAAAGTGTCTGTGGGGTGAAACACCACACACCCAGCCAGCCAAAAGTGTCTGTGGGGTGAAACACCACACACCCACAGCCAAAAGTGTCTGTGGGGTGAAACACCACAGTTGCCACTGTTTGGTTCAGCAGCAAGGGCCAGACAGGCTCAGGCATGTCCCATCTGGCAATATTGGTAACATTCCAATACCCAGGGACAGGGAGAACAGGATGACACCTCAGGTTCACTTTTTGGATGCAGAATTCCCACACAGGTACACAAGCATTCCCCACCACATCCCCCCAGCTCCCAGCCCTGGCCACTGCCCAGCTGGGAGCTGCAGAGAGCTCTTACCTGCACTCCTTCTCTGTCAGCTTGGATGGGTCTGTGCACCTGTAGAACTTGCCCTGCATTCAACAGACACCAGAAGAGGCGATGGCATTGCTTTGACTTTAGAAGCCCTGAGGAGTTTTGACTTTTTCCCAGCCCTCAGTCAGTCCCCCCTCACCACCTCAATGCAGACCCTGGCCCTCCCCACTGTCCCTGCCAAACAAACCAGTTCACAAGGCATTTCCAGAGTCATGGCAGCCTGGCTTAATCCCAGGCTGAGATCAAGAAACACTGCCTGGAGATGGGACCAAACCTTCCACAGCCCTGAACTGAAGCCTGCCTAGTCCACCCCATCTGGGAGTCAACTGTCTGGGAAATAGGGGAAGAAGCAGTACCCAGAGAATGAACTAAAAGCTAAGGTGTGCTGGCAGCCCTGCTCAATCTGCTGGCTGTCCTGAAAGCTCTTCCCACATCAGCTCAGAGTTTAAGCTCAGTTATCAGAACTAAACTGAGCTCAGCCAGGGCCAGCTGTGCCTTAGAGCAGCCAAGGCCCAGAGAGCAGGAGCAGCGCTGTGAGAAAGGAAACCTTCACAACCAAAGCACAGAGGAAATCAGCCAGAAGATCCTCCTGCCTTAGAAAGAGGAAACTGAGGCATGGAGGGAGGTGAGGCGGCCCTTTAGAGGTGTTGTCTGGACCTGACAGTACCCTGGGTGCTTCCTGCCCTCCTCTCACTGCAGGCTCTCCTGTGGCTCCTCTCTCAGACCACGGAGAGCACAGCCTGTGCTGACCCAGCACTGCAGGCACCATCCCCAGGGTTATGGCCAGCAGAGCCTGGCCAGGATGTGCTTGAGCAGAAGGTCCCTCCTGCCCAGCTGAACTCACCTTGAAGAGCTGAACTCCAATGCAGGCAAACATGAACTGCAGCAATGTCGTGACAACCACGATGTTACCAATGGTCTTGATGGCCACAAACACGCACTGGACCACGTGCTGCAGAGGGGGGGAACAATGCAGATGTGATCACAGCTGGGGCAAGCCCCTGCTCTGTGTTCCACACCTTCCCACTCCAGGAAGAGTGGGAGCCTGCCAGAGCAGAGGGATTGGGCAGAGCCCTTCCACAGATGGGTGGTGGGAATTGGGAACAGGCATGATGCCTGCCACACAACCTCCAGGTGGGACTGCCATGGGAAGCGGTCCCCTGTCCCAGCCTTTCACTCACCTTCAGCCCCTTTGCCCTGTTAATGGCTCGCAGAGGCCTCAGCACCCTCAGCACCCGCAGGATCTTCACCACAGAGATGGTGCTGGACCTGGGCAGGAAGGCACAGCTGAGCTGGGGCCACTTCCCTGCCCAGGCTAGGCTGGCACAGCCCCACCAAGCAGCCAAGGAGGGCAGGCTGGGGCCAGCAGCGAGGGACCAGGGATGGCAGACACACAGATGTCACCAGCCACCACCCCACACAGGGCCAAGTGACACTGGCAGCTGGAGGAAGCAGATCCAAAATGAATTTCTACCCAGAGACGTTTGACACTCAAGGAGTGTCCTTTGACCTCCTTGACCAGTTTGTGGGCACGCTCCCAGTTGTCCATGTCCCCCAAACATGACATGATGGACACATTGGGCTGGCTGCTCCTCCTCCTCCCACCATCCCCAGCTGCCCCACCAGCCTGAACAGCCCAGTGCCCACCCTGTGGCACATGGAGGTGCTTACTCAAATCCCATGGAGATGAGGGAGACAGCGACCACCAGTAAGTCAAGGATGTTGAAGGAGTTCCTGCAGAAGGAGCCTTTGTGCAGGAAAGCACCGTAGGTTGTCATCTGGGGAGCAGAAAGAGTTAGGAGAGAGGCTGGGCAGGGCTCAGGGGCATGGTTCCTCCAAGGGAATGGGCACAAGGGACCCTGTCCTGCTCAGATCCCTGCAGCCAGGCAGGAACCTGGCTTCAGGTGGAAATCTCTGTGCAGCACTGGCTGGAGACAGAACTCTCCCAGTCAGTCAGCAATTTAAAGAGGAGAATAGCAAAGACCCTTGGAGTGGAACATGTGACTTTTGTCCACAGATGTTCATTGATTTCTCTGTCTCTTTTTCTTAAAGTCATTCAGAATAAAAATGCCAGTGCCATGGCTGATGTGTCCCCATGTCACAGCACAGCTGGCTTAGCTGCCTGACCTCACTGCAGAGGACACATGGCCTCTGGGACAGGTCACACACCACCCAGACACCATGAATGAGCTCTCCAGAAGGATCACCAGAAGTTTCTCCTCCCTGAGACCTTCAGGAGCATGGATGCCTGAGGAGCTGGATGGGTCCAGGGTTGGCCTATGTGATAAAAGTCTGGACCTGTCGGCTTGGATTAGTTACCTCTAGGGAATGGTTGAAGCAAAACTTCTGGTATTGATGCCTAAGAGTGCACAAAAGTCGACCTTGACTCCTCACTGAGACCTGATTAGAAGGTATAAAGTGAGATTTATTAGGAGCTTTACACATTTAGAGGTAGGATTGTTCACTTAGAACTTGATTGGTTTATAAATAACACTCTTTAAACAATTTAATTAGAAATAACACTTTTTGGTAAAATATTTTTTATAAACACCACGTATAAATATTCCACATGTTCACAAACGCTAGGTGTAGAGATTAAGATAAGAATTGGTTTAATTCCTTCTCTGAGCATTCTCACAACTTTCCTAGGATGATGCCTGGCAAAGTTACCTATTTATCTCTCTGACTAACTTGTCACATCCACACAGACCTATGTGCCAGACCATGCTCATGGCAAGACCAGGGACTCACCTTCAAGACGATTTCAACTGTGAAGACAGAGGTGAAACCAATGTCAAAGTATCCAAGAATCTGGGGACAGAGACACCAGTACAGGATGAGACTTGGGTGACAAGGGAAATGTTCAGTGTGCTCAAACATCCTGAAGCTGTCCACTCTGTGGGCTGGGGAGGCCATCTAGGTCAGCAGTCTCTAAACCCAGCACCAAGAACACTCCTGAACTCTCCCCAGCTTTGCTGATTTTCTCCAGTGCATGATCCAACCTGCAGCTGGGACAAAGCTCTCCCTGGCCAGGTGAGTTCCACCTGAAATCCCTAAAAACCCCAAGAGCCCTGGGAAGCTGTCTCATGTGAGATCCCCCAGGCCGTGCCAGACCCACTGGTGCCCTGAAGGACAGGAGCTGCTGTGGCTCCCATGGCTGCATGCCAGCAGCATTCAAGGGCACTGCACATGACAAAAGTCCACTTTGCTGCCTCACAGCATGTCTCCTTCCCCAATAAACCACCACAGTTTCAAACCAAATTAATCCTGCACACCTTGTCAGGTGGATCTTTTCACCCAGAAGTAAACTGAGACATGGAGCAGTAAAACCTTGTCCCAGCTGCACCCTGAATGGGATCACATCCAGCATCTCCTGTCAGAGTGCACTGCCCTCCCAGAGGCAGGGTTGGCATCCCAGCCTAGTAACAGCATCTGGCAAGTAAATCCCTGCTGACTGGGGAGCTGGGAGTCTCCACGAGGTCTCCCCTGTTGGGTTGTGGATTTCAGGGTTTACCTCAGAACCTGATAATTCCCTCCCAGCTGTGTCAGTCACCTCTCCTTTCCCCTCCCAGCACTGTCTGTCAGTCCTGGCATTCCAGAAGGGCACTGAGTGTTTGGCAGATTCAAAGGATGCCCTCTACCCCTGGGGGACATTGGGCCATCCAGGTGTCCTTTGTCCCTTGTCCCTCCCCTCCTGTCCCTGGCTGGTGGCTCCCTGCCCCTTCCCTGCCCCTCTCCCCAGGGTTAAAGGAGCAGCAGCCACGGGCTCAGGGAGTTCTGCTGGAGCTGCTGCTGCATTCAGAGGCTGTGGGCCAGAATAGAGCTCTGGATCCAAACCCTCCATCAGAACCGATTCCTTTCCTTCACCAGCGCCTTAAAGCTTCTCCACAGAGGGAAACCTGAGGAGCAGCCCCTGTTATGGGGGGAAGCTCCATCCCAGCCCCACCAGAGCTTCTGCAGGCCTGGACTTGTCCCCATGTGCCCAGCTGCAGCACCCAGCCAGGCAAAAGTGGGTCACCCAGCCAGCCAAAAGTGTCTGTGGGTGAAAACACCACACACCCACAGCCAAAAGTGTCTGTGGGTGAACACCACACACCCACAGCCAAAAGTGTCTGTGGGTGAAACACACACACCCACAGCCAAAAGTGTCTGTGGGGTGAAACACCACACACCCACAGCCAAAAGTGTCTGTGGGGTGAAACACCACACACCCACAGCCAAAAGTGTCTGTGGGGTGAAACACCACACACCCAGCCAGCCAAAAGTGTCTCTGGGGTGAAACACCACACACCCAGCCAGCCCAAAGTGTCTGTGGGGTGAAACACCACAGTGCCACTATTTGGTTCAGCAGCAAGGCCAGACAAGCTCAGGCACGTCCCATCTGGCAATATTGGTAATAATTCCAATACTCCCCACCCATCCCAAGCCCCCACGTCTCTGTGGGCACCTGGTTGCGGAAGGACTCGGCCCGGATGGGATCCTCAGCTGCCAGGGAAATGCTGCTGAGCAGGATGAAGAGCAGGATGAAGTTGGTGAACCAGGTGGCATTAACAGTTCTGTGGCACAGGACCCGAAACCTGCCAGGGACAGAAATGCCATGGGATGCTGCAAGGGGCATCAGACAGGGTCAGGGCAGCCTGGCAGAGGGATATGGGCAAACCCTGAGGACAGGAAGGCCCTAGGCATGGAAGGATGTCTGTTCCAGTCCTCCCACACAGAAGGCTTTTCCCCATGAGCTGGTTCCCTTCAGAACTGGTTGTCATGCTCAAACAAGACCCTGCTCTGAACAGCTGGTGCCAGAGACACCTGGGCCATGCCTGGGCAGGGACAAGGGGCAGCGCCTACTTGTTGGTTGGGCTGAAGATGAAGAATGAGCTGGCTTCAGGCATGGGCACAGCCTTCTCCTTCAGCTGTAGCTCTGCAAGGGGACGGGGCCGAGGACTCAGGGGGATTTCAGGCTCATCTTCCTCATCATCACCTGTAGGGTGACCATGAAAAGGGAAAAGAAAAGAATTATCCAAAAGGAAGAGGGAATATAACCTTATGGACAATCTTTTGATCCCATGATCCTGATTTGGCATGCAAGCCAGAAGGACCTCAGCACCCCAAGGCTGGTGAAAGTTCACTGCATCCTTTGCTCCTCACACACCATCCCTCTGCAGTGCCTCCTCAGCCTTCTGCTGTCCTGCCGGGGACAAACCTTACCTGGGAAGTCTGCAGAAGGGTAGGGGTCTTTGATCTCATTGACATTGGATTCAAATTCGTCCACTTTCAACTGAAACAAGGAGAGACAGAGAGGAGGATGTGCAGCTGCATGTGCCAGCTGGCCAGACCCCCTCATCCTGGAAGCCATGTGGGACAAGCAGCATCTCTGCACTGGGCCCATACAGCAGCATGGAGTGCTGGCCCAGGCTGGAACCTGGTGAGGGCATGCTGCAAAGAGGATGGGAAATAGGAATGTGTGCTGGAGCCATGCAAATATTCCAGGGGGGAATAAGATAGGGAGCAACTCCTGAGTGAGCTTCTAAGAGCACCTCTGGAAAATGGAAAGGAAAGGAGCTGCTGGCCAGATGCTTCTCAGAGGCAGCTCAGCACAGCCAGCACAGCTGAACAGGGGGGTTTACACATGGGGGGTGCTGGTGTGGACAAAAGGGAGATCTGGGATGCTGCTGACCTGCTTTGCTCCACCCCACACTGGTGTGCACCACCCACTGGAACTGGCTGTGGCCAAGGAAATGAACTGGAGGAAAAGGATCCCCAGCAATGGAGCTGTTTCAGCATGTCCTGCCTGGCCCCAGAGAGCCCCATCTCTGAGAGCACCCATCACCAGATGGTACAGCAAGGAGTGATTCTGGACAAGAGGCCAAACCCAGACTGGCTCCAAGCCTTTGTGTCTCCTGGCTGGTGGGAGGGAGCCAGGGCCATCCCCCCAGGAGCCCTCCAAGGCTCACCTCCACCAGCACTGACCTTGGCTGTTGTGGGAATCCCTTCTCCCTTTGCTTTCTGCTCCAGCTTCTTTGCCAGCATCTGCTTCTCCTCTTCAGACTTCTCTGGGTAACCTCTAAGCAGAGAGGAAGGCAGAGCAGGAACTGAAGTCTGGGCAGGGGCCATGGGAAACCTCATGGTGTCCCCCCAGAGCCAAACAGGTGGTTTGGGAGCTCCCAGGGGCAGGGAGGGCAGCACCCACCTGGACATCTTCCGCCGTTTGCGCTCCTCTGCTTTGGCCTTCTGGGCCAAGGTCAAGCTCTCAGCCTCGGCCAGGTTATCAACTGCAATGGCCAGGAACACATTGAGGAGGATATCTGGGGACACAGTGCTAAGGACATGGACATGGTTCCTGTCTGGAGCCATCCACGGTCTCCAGGGTGCCTTAGAAACCTTCCTGAGCTTGTGCTAACCCTGGCTGGTGATGCTTAACCAGCATCCATCCCTTGTGAGCACTGAGCTCTGAGCTGGCTGCCCTCTCTGGCTGAATCTCTGCCTGCCAGGCATTCAGACCTGCTCCAGATGTGCTTTCCTCCAATCCCCAGCCTTCAGCCACCACCAGTGCCAGCCCTGAAGCCCGTGGTTTGTTCCACTGCTGTTCACAACCAAAAAGCTTCAGGCAAGCACTGAAGCACTGAGGGAAGCCCCTGCTTGCCCCCTGCCCAATCCTGTGCAGTTGATGCGATGGGGCCTGGGCCTGGCTTTGCAGGCAGAGGATACAGTTCCCACAGACAAAGAGGATGATGAAGTAGATGCAGACCAGCATGCCAGGAAAGGACGGGCCCCCGTAGGCCATGATCCCATCATACATGATTGAATTCCAGTCCTCTCCAGTCAGGATCTGGGAGCAGAGCAGTAATAAAGACTGAAGAGCATCCCCATCAGAGCATGACAGAACCCCACAGACTGATCCCACCCTTCTGGCTCCATGGTCAGATCCTCCTTTCTGCTCAGCCCTGAACCTGAACTACTGCTCACAACTCCAGTTGCATTTCCCTGTTCCTGCCTCAAACCCCCACAAACCCACATCTCCTTGAGCCCTAACTCCTGCCTGGAGACCCCCAGCCCAGGGGACACCCCCAGCCCCTGCTGCCCTTCCCACTGCCCCAAACCTGGAAGACACTGATGAGAGCCTGGGGAAAGTTGTCGAACGTGCTGCGCCGCACTTTCATGTCCTCGAAATCAAACTTGCCCCCAAAGAGCTGCATGCCCAGCAGGGCAAAAACTATGATGAAGAGGAAGAGGAGGAGGAGCAGAGAGGCAATGGAGCGGACTGAGTTGAGCAGAGAGGCCACCAGGTTGCTCAAAGATGTCCAGTACCTGGGAAGAGCAGAGACAGAGGCATGTGGGAGGTGAAAGATGGGGAAGGCTGTGGGCAGGACCAGGCAGGCACAGGCGACCCAGCCAAACAGACCAAAGTGATGTGTCAGCAGCCCAAAAAGGGGGACTGGACCCAGGCTGGGCTCTGGGACTGCTCCAGGCACACTCCAGGACTGCTCCAGGAGGCAGAAATGAAGCTGCAGGCATGGTGTGACAAGCAAGATAACATTGCTGCCTGCACAGAGCACCAGCAAGCAGGATGGAGAAGAGGGGTGAACACACAGTGGGCTGGGGCCACATAGAAGAGTGAGGGGTCTTGGCCCACAGCTGTGGCATTCCCATTCTCTGAAAAAATCCCTTCACCCAGGGTTTTTCTCCTGGGAAGCTGAGAAGCCTCAGAGAAAAAGGAAAACAATTCTTATCTCATTTGCTTCTCCTGTGTTTTGCTCATGTGGAATGTGTTTGGGGATTGTTTATCCACAGGTGATTGTTCCATTGGATTCTGCTGTGAGTTGTTTTGACTCATTGGCCAATCAGGGCCAAGCTATGTTGGGATTCTGGAAAGAGTCAGGAGTTTTCATTATTATCTTTTTAGCATTTTAGTAAGTATCCTTTCTGTATTCTTTAGCATAGTATAGTATTCTTTAATATAATATAGTATAATAAAGTAATAAATTAGCCTTCTGAGAACATGGAGTCAGATTCATCATTCCTGCCTTCATCAGGACATTTCCCAGCAAATACAAAACAATACACAGCAGCCTCACCCACAAAATCCTGGAACCCAGAGCTAGAGTGGGGCCTCAGCTCTGTCCCACTCTCCACTCCCTGTCAAACCATGTCCTGGGCACAAACCCCAGCCTGGCCTTGTTCTCTGTCCAGCAGCTCCCAGCCCTGCTCACTGCAGCCTCCCCTGGGGACAGCGATGCCCCAGAACTGTGAGGGATGCCCAGGCACCCTGAGCTGCATGCTCTGCACAATCATGCACACATTCACACACACCTCACAGGCACACGGAGCACACGTGTGCACACACACACACACACACACACACACACACACACAGAGCTCAGCCCCAGATACACACAGAGAGCTCACACTCACAGGCACATGGAGCACAGGTGTGCACACACACACAGCTCAGCCCCATGTACACACACACCCCAAGAGGCACACTGAGCACACACACACAGAGGTCAGCCCCACACACACACAGAGGTCAGCCCCAGATACACACACAGAGCTCACACTCCAAGGCTCATGGAGCACAAGTGTGCACACACACAGAGCTCAGCCACACACACACACACACAGAGCTCACACCCAGAGGCACACAGAGCACATGTGTGCACACAGAGCTCACACTCAGCAGCACACAGAACACAGATGCACACACACACAGCTCAGCCTCCACACACAGAGCTCACACTCAGAGGCACACCGAGCACAAGTGCGCACACACACAGAGCTCAGCCCCACGTACACACACAGAACACACACCCAGAGGGACATAGAGCACAGGTGTGCACACACACACACAGAGCTCACACACACAGAGCTCACACCCAGAGGGACACAGAGCATAGGTGTGCACACACACAGAGCTCACACTCAGAGGCACACATAGCACAGGTGTGCACACACATGCACAGAGCTCACACTCAGAGGCACACAGAGCACAGGTGTGCACACACACAGAGCTCACACTCAGAGGCACACAGAGCACAGGTGTGCACACACAGAGCTCACACTCAGAGGCACACAGAGCACAGGTGTGCACACACGCACAGAGCCCACACTCAGAGGCACACAGAGCACAGGTGTGCACACACACACAGAGCTCACACCCAGAGGCACACAGAGCACAGGTGTGCATGCACACACAGAGCTCACACTCAGAGGCACACAGAGCACAGGTGTGCACACACGCACAGCTCAGCCCCACCCACCCAGCTCCCTCCCCGACCTGGTGATCTTGAAGATGCGGAGGAGGCGGATGCAGCGCAGCACGGAGATGCCCAGGGGAGACAGGGTGCCCAGCTCCACCAGGATGAGCTCCAGGATGCCCGAGCACACCACGAAGCAGTCGAAGCGGTTGAAGAGGGACATGAAGTACTGGCGCAGCCCCAGCGCGTACATCTTCACAGCATCCAGAGGCACACATAAACAGCGCCAGCACACAAACACCCAGAGGCACACAGAGCTGGGGAAGATGCAGCACACAGAGCTCACACTCAGGGCACACAGACCCAGCATGCACACCAGGCACACCAGAGGGAAGGAGGGCAGAGCTCACACAGCTCAGCCTGGCCCACCCAGCTCCCCCCCTGACCTGCTGGTTTTGGGGATCAGCGCAGCACGGAGAAGGGGGAAGATGCTCCACCAGGATGAGCTCCAGGATGTGAGCTGCGAAGCAGTTGTGTGTGTTGAAGAGGACACACACTGGCGCAGGCACACATCTTCAGCAGCATCTCGGCCACAAACAGCGCCAGCAGCAAACGGTTGGCATTGTCTGGGGGGAAGATGAGCCTGTCAGAGCAGGGAATTCGACCCAGCATGGCCAGGCAGCCAGGGAAGGAGGGCAGAGCTCACCCTTCTCTGGCCCATCGAGCCCTGAGCTGCTGGTTTTCGGGGATCACACGGGAAGGAAGATGAGAGGGTGATGTGCAGCTGCATGCTTGTGTGTGTGAGCACACTTGTGCTGTGTGTGTCTCTAAGTGTGTGTGTGTGTGTGCACACCTGTGCTCTGTGTGCCTCTGAGTGTGAACTCTGTGTGCATGAGCGTGCGTGCACACCTGTGTTCCTTGTGCCTGTGGGGCTGTGTGTGAGTGCGTGCATGGGGCTGAGCACTGTGTGTCCACACACATGTGCTATGTGTGCCTCTGAGTGTGAGCTGTGTGTACTTGGGGCTGATCTGTGTGTGTGTGTGTGCACCTGTGCATCATGTGCCTTTGGGTGTGAGCTGTGTGTGTACATGGGGCTGAGCTCTGTGTGTGTGTGTGTGTGTGTGTGTGTATGTGCACACCTGTGCACTATGTGCCTCTGGGTATGCACACATGGGGCTAAGCTGTGTGTGCAAACCTGTGCTCTGTGTCCCTCTGAGTGTGAGCCATGTGTACATGGGGCTGAGCTATGTGTGTGTGCACACCTGTGCTCTGTGTGCCTCTGAGTGTGTGTGTATGTGTGTGTGTCTGCACACCTGTGCTCTGTGTGCCTCTGAGTGCATGTGTGTGTGTGTGTGTGCACACCTGTGTTCCGTGTGCCCCTGGGTGTGTGGGTGTGTGGAGGTGCAGTCAGTGGGGCTGCATGCACAAATGCATGTGGCTGCACAGCATGAGTGCATGCCATGTGTGCAGAGATGCCAATGGACACACTCCACGTGTGTTTACCACGCCAGATCGTGTCCCTGAGAGTACAGAGCGTGGCCAGTGTGAGCTGTATGACAGCAAGGGTCACACACACACGCTCAGCGCAGGCTCTGTGTGTGCCTGAGAGCCTCTGTGCAGTGCCAGTGTGGCTGTGCACCCACAGCAGGAGCTCACACAGCTCCCTGGGGCACCAGGGTGTCCTGGGCCCTCCTTCTCCCTCAGGCTCTTTGCTCACCTTGCACCCGTGTCAGCCACTCTGGCTGGAAGTGGTGCTCAGAGGCGATGGACAGGGTGTTCAGTGCCACCAGCAGGATGACAAGCCAGTAGAAGAACTTGGACTTCACCACATCCCTGCACTTCCTACGAAACATTCGGTTCCAACGCCTCCACTGACGGCTGGAGAGATGGCAAAGGATCAGCAGAGATGGCAAAGGATCAGGAGAGATGGCAGTGGGCCAGACCCAGGCCCTTGGGCTGTGCCTGCAGGGCAATGCCACCCCTGCTCCCTCCCTGAAAAGGGATGAGGACCATAACCTGCCCCTGGAACTCGGTGCAGTCACTCAGGGACTGCAGATCCTTCACCCTCCTGGCTCAGGTTTGGCTCCAGCCCCTCTCACAGGGGGCTTGCAGGCACAGTGTAATTGCAAATTACACTGTAATTGAGGAGAAAATTGCAATTGTCGTGTCCTAAATTACACACTGTGCTGCACAGGCCATGGGAGGATGTTGAGAGCCTGGTTTCACAGCAAAGACATTGTCCACCTTGAGGAGATTTTTGCCAGTACCATAGCCAAATTCTCTGTTTGCTACCCCAATGTTTGCATCTCCCCCCAAGCACCAGTCCCTGTTTCTCTGCCAAAAACTGCGGGCTGACCGGGAAAGCCTGGCCCAGCTGGGCCAGCTGGTGAGAGACAGTGGAAGCACATGCAACCAGATGTTTTAGAGCATACTTACAAGAAGAGAATCCACTTGTTCATGCCCTCAATTTCATACAAGCTCTCTGTCTCTGACCCTCCTTCATCCGATGGCATCATACCTAGAGGGAATGACATCACAGGCTTTTCTTGGAGCCCTTGGGAAGATCATGTGGGAGGGAACCTCTTCCAGAAGTACACCAGGAAGAGCTTCCCTTTCAGAAGTGAATAACCCCCACCAAACAATGTGAATAATCCCAGGGAGTCAGCAGTGGGATTATTCAGAAGAGAATAATCCCCACCAAGCAATGCCATCCCAGGCAGTCAGCAACCAAAGTTTGGGCAGAAGGCTTTGAGGGTCAGGTGCAAACCAAGCACGAGGCATGAGAAACTCCTGCCCTGCAGGAGGAGCAGCAGCAGCCCAGAGAGGGACAGCAGCCAGTACTCCAGCATGGAGAAAACTGGGGCCACTAGGGATCTGAGCAAAGGATGAACAAAACACAGGTTACAGCTCTGGAAGAGGTGTTTGTCTGTCCCACTGTTTCCCAAGGCTCTGTGCACACTTGCATCACTCAGCTTGAGGCACCAAAAGTGCTTTCACCAGGCAGGGTGGCACAGCAAACCCTGTGGCTCTGAGGTAGAACTCCCCAGGCTCAGCAAAGTGGATGCCTGTACATCCACCTCCTTCCCTGGGCCACCTTTAATCCCTAGAAATTGTCCTAGAAATTTAATCCCAGAAAGTGATGGCAAGAAATTAATGCATCTGCTAGTGTGAGAGCTTGTGGCCCTGACTGTATCCCTGCACACCAAGGGCACACACTCCTCATGGCCTTTTCAGCCCTCTTGCCAAGGGATGTGGTCTGCAAACTTCAAACACTGTGGTTGAAATGGATTTACCATCAGGGATAAGTTATTGCTATTTTGGGTCAAATTCAACCAAATTATTCAGGAAATGTAAAAAAAAAAGAAAATAGGAAGAAAACTGTCCTACAGAAGTCAAAGCGTTTTGTTTTGTGGGTTTTCAGGCAAAATGACTCTTTATGACTTCTTCAAAGACTCCCACCTTGCCTCTCTAGGTGGTCAGCACTAGGAACCCAACCCTCAGGCTGAGGGTGTGTGATCAAGCAGAGCTGGTACCTTCTCCCCTGGCTCGATCACTGTCCATGACCTCTGCGTGGGTGATCCAGTCCATGTAGCCCTTCAGATCCTCCTCCAGCTGCTGCTTCTCCCGCAGCTTCTGGAACGTTCCGCGTGACTTGGCCTTCTCACGCTCCTTGGTGAACTCGCTGGGAGAAGGCAAGCAGCAGAGACTCAGGGGATGGCCTGAGGAGCTCAGGAACCCTCAGGAGCCACAGCTCTGTGCCAGGCCAGGCCTTGGAAAGCCCTGAAATACCCTGTACCATGCCTAAGGCTGGAAATGGGGGTGTCTGTTCTATTCCTGTCTGTGGGGCAGTTATCTTCTGTTCATTGGGCAGTTTTCTTTATCTCCCCCACACCCAATCCTCCCTCCAGGAGATCTCTTCTGTTCATGGGCCATTAATTATTAATTATCTGCTGTCCATGGCCACTGAGTGTCCCTGCAGGGCTGATCCAATTCCAGCATCCCATGGGGAGATGCTCCGCCCAGGGGAGGAGCCAAGCATTCCTACCTGGATCCAATCTGAGCCTGGCACAGCACAGCAGCCTTTGCCCCCTGCATTGCCAGAGGAGCAGCTTTCTGCTGCCCTGCATTGCCAGAGGGAGCCCAGGCCCATCTGCAGCAGCCCTGGAGCTGCAGAGGAAAACTCCCCCCTTGTGCAGGACCCCTGCTGCAGCAGAGCCACAGCTGGCACTGCAGGAGGGCTGAGCCCCCATGGGATGGGGCTGTGCCACCGCCCTGACACACAAGGGGCAGGGCATGGTCTCACTCTGGCAGGGGTTTTTTTTTGTTTTATTGCATTTGTATTTTTAATTTTCCTAGTAAAGAACTGTTATTCTTGCTCCCATATCTTTGCCTGAGAGCCCCTTAATTTCAAAATTATAATAATTTGGAGGGATGGGGTTTGCATTTTCCATTTCAGGGGAGGCTCCTGTCTCCCTTAGCACACACCTTGTCAAACCAAGACACACAAGCACTGCCCCTACACTGTTCCAGGGACTTTGCTCCTTCTTGGCAAGGTCATGGGGGCCCATCACTTGATGCCTGATGGGAGGCAGGGCTCCTTCCCCACCGCTGCTGCTCTTTGGGACCTTCTCACTGCAGGTGCTACAGCTGGACAGGCCAACTGACACCTGGCCAGGACAGTTCCCCACATCAGAGTGGGGTCTCACCCACCTGGGGAGGAAAACCCTGCCCCAAGCTCTCCATATGGAGAAGGTGAGGTCATCACAGGGCAGGTAAACAGGACACTCTTGTCATGGTAACATGGAGAGGACAGGTCTGCCATTGTCCTTACCCACTCTTCCTGCTCTCTTTCTATTAATTTATTTTCTCCTCTAGCATCTGGCAGGACTGCAGACCTGCTGCCCAGCCATGCTGGTGTTGCCATGTGTTAGTAACAGGTCTCAGACATTATAAGAATATTTTTCTGCTCCCAAACATAATTTAGTTGTATTTGTAAAAGCACTTCAGAACATTTCCATGCCAGCAACTTACTCCAGGATCAGATGACTATAGTCCAGCTTGTCCTGCACCTACAGTCAACTCTAGACAAGCATCAGGTTCCTGTGGTTTATCTTGTGCTTTTAAATTTGTTTTAGTTCTGGTAACACCCATTTGTTTTAATGTTACAGTGCATGGTTCTTGTCATAAAAGAGGCCTAACAGATCCAAGTAATTAGGGTATAACTAACCCTGTGAGCTAACAGAGGTGATGAGTATGATCCATTTGCCCAAACAAGGACTAAAACATATAAAAAAGACCCTGACCCTACACAGACCTTTGGAGAAAAGCCCCCCTCACTCCTCAGGACAACACATATTTCCCAGCAACAAAACTGGGGTGGTAGCAGTCCCACAGCAATGCATGGAGGGGTTGAGTGTAACATCTCAGGTTTTAACTGTACTACTGGGGGAATTAACACTAATTGAATTTGGCCTAGATTGTCATAACAGACTGATGACAGCTCATTGCTGTACTTGGACGAGAGTGCTGAAGCAGTAATTAGACTAACAATCCTTCCCTTGGATGCCTTGCACTCATCAGAGACATTCTCCTTAGGCTGGCCATGACAAAACGGTGTGTGCTCACAGCAGGAGGGACTGGAGGTGAGGAGTGTCCAGACCCACAGCCATGGGGTGCCTGCCCCTGCTCAGCTCCATCTGCTCTGTGTGCAGGCAGAAGACACCACAGCCCACGTGCTCTGCTTGTGCCTCAGGGAAAAGATTGATGTGTTCAGAGTTGGGCTAAAACCTTAGAAAACCATGGACACTAACACAAAAAGTAACTCACAGATCAGTGCTTCTAAATGTGCAAAAAAAAAAAAACAAAACAAAAAACAAAACCAAACAAAACCAAACCAAACAAAATAAACACACCCCCCCTGCAAAAAAAAAAAAAAGTGAAGAATGAGAGAGGGGAAAGAACAGAACTACAGAACTTTTCCAGGCTTTTTTCTGGCTTTTTTCTTGTATTGTTCAAACCTATTAAAACTCCTCTGCTGGCAGAAAGGATAGGGTGGTACTTACCCACTGAGCACCCCCAGCACCAGGTTGAGCACAAAGAAGGAGCCAAGCAAGATAAGGCTGACAAAGTAGATCCAGGGCCATTCATTCCCCATGGCATCATTTACCTGGCAAGGAGAGATGCAGGTGAAATATTCTGAAGGCACTGTCCTCCATCTGTTTCCCCTTAGAGCCCCTCAACAATCTCTGGGATCTTTGCCCCCTCCAAAAGGGAGTACTTGGGATGGTGGCACATAAACCTGGCTCCAAGCCCTGGCTGCCTAGAACTGTGTCTGGTTTACATCCAGACCCAAACATTTTGGGGGCAGATTTAAACATCAGCCCCAAGCCTAAGCTTCAGCATGACTGTCTCACAAGGACTGCAAAACATGGTTTTTGCTTGAGGAGCATCCACCAGTCATTGCTGTGCCTGGCACATACCCCTTCAGGAGGGTGGGAGCTGGAGCAATCTCCTGATGTCTTAGGTTGGAATTGGGAGTGTGTGTTCTATGACCACATGTCAGAGGTGGGGCAGTTCTCTGCTGTTCATGGGGCAGTTTTCTTGATCTCTCTCACACCCAATCCTCCCTCCAAGAGATCTCTTCTGTCCATGGGCCAGTGAGTGTCCCTGCAGGGCTGATCCAATTCCAGCATCCCATGGGGAGATGCTCCGCCCAGGGGAGGAGCCAAGCATTCCTACCTGGATCCAATCTGAGCCTGGCACAGCACAGCAGCCTTTGCCCCCTGCATTGCCAGAGGAGCAGCTTTCTGCTGCCCTGCATTGCCAGAGGGAGCCCAGGCCCATCTGCAGCAGCCCTGGAGCTGCAGAGGAAAACTCCCCCCTTGTGCAGGACCCCTGCTGCAGCAGAGCCACAGCTGGCACTGCAGGAGGGCTGAGCCCCCATGGCATGGGGCTGTGCCACCACCCTGACAAACAGGTGGACAGGGCATGGTCTGACTCTGGCAGTTGGGTTTTTTTTGTTTGTACTGTTGCATTTGTATTTTTAATTTTCCTAATAAAGAACTGTTATTCCTGCTCCCATATCTTTGCCTGAGAACATTTTAATTTCAAAATTATAATAATTCAGAGGGAGAGGGTTTACATTTTCCATTTCAGGGGAGGCTCCTGCCCTCCTTAGCAGACCCTGTGTTTCCAGGCCCACACATACCCAGTAGAGGACCTCTGTCCAGCCCTCCATGGTGATGCACTGGTAGACGGTGAGCATGGCGAAGCCGAAGTTGTCGAAGTGGGTGATGCCGTGGTTGGGCCCGGCCCAGCCGCCACGGCACTCGCTGCCGTTGATGGTGCAGTGCCGCCCGTGGCCCGAGCTGGTGCACGGGGCTGGCTTCTCTGAGCCCACCGTGGCAATCACGTCTGGGGAGCAAAGCCATGGGGTGAGCTGCAGGTCAGGCCAAACACAGCAGCTCACACTTTCTCCTCCTCCAAACTGCTCCCTGCTTGTCAGGACCCAGAACATTCATTCCTCTGGCTGCCCTGCATGGCTCGAGACCCTGGCAGGGGGCTCAGAGACCTTGGCACAGAGTCAAAGACACCTGTGGCTTTGATTTTAACCCATGGAAACAATTACCAACTTTGTGTGAGGAGTTACAAGCCACAGAGGTTTGGATAGAATTATAGCAAATTTATCACCAGGTGAAAAAGTAGAATTTTGAAGTTTTTAGAATGGGGGTTCAAGAAGCAAGATGGAGGAATTTGGGTGTGTCTTGTCCTTCTTCTCCTTCTTCTTCTTGTCCTCCATCTTCTGCTGTGATAGTGACACTTTTAGATTTGTTTAAGGTAGAGACAGACTGTCCAATATAAGTGATAAGTATTGGAAAATTATTGTAAATAAAGTACACGTAGTTTTTAGCATAAGAAGATAACACCATCCCAAGGGCAGTCAGTGTGCCACAACCCAACCTGCTGGACAGATCTCAGCAGGTCAGAAAAATAATGGAACACATAAGAGAAAATAAACAATCTTAAAAACCAGAGCAGAGGAATCTCAACTTCTTATTCGAATGCAGGGCTAAGAAAAAAGACTTTTTAATACCTCAGGAGCCATTTCAGCAACAACAAACCCAAGACCTGCTCAGCTCCATCTGCTGTGTGTGCAAGCAGAAGACACCACAGCCCACGTGCTCCAGGGCTAGGCTTGCTCACAGCTGTTTGTGCCTCAGGGAAAAGACTGATGTCTTAGGAATTGAGCTAAAACCTCAGAAAGCCACGGACATTAACACAAAAAGTAACCCACAGATCAGTATTTCTAAGCGTGCAAAACAAAACCAAAAAATAAAAAAGGGATGAAGAATGAGAGAGGGAAAAGAACAGAACTTTTCCAGGCTTTTTTCTTGCATAGCTCAAACCAGTTAAAGGGCCCTTTCAGCACCCCTCACACCCAGCTGGGTGCTGTTTCCAACATCCCTCAGCCACACTCCCGGGCCTGATGCTGGCCAGACCACACTTTTCTGCCCAACACAGAGTCCCTGAGGTCTCACAGCACCACACAGAGACAGCTCTGCTGCCCTCCCCACCACAGCTCCACCTGTCCCGAGGTAGTAGCAGGTCTTGTGCATCCTGCCCTTGAAGAGCTCCTGGCCCACGATGGCGTAGATGATGATCATGAAGAGCACCAGCAGGGCGATGTGCAGCAGGGGCACCATGGCCTTGATGATGGAGTTCAGGACAACCTGAAGGCCTGCACAAAGATGAAGGGAGAGGAGGTCAACCCCTTCCTAAACAGAGTTGGGTGCACCTTGTATCCCTGCCAGCCCACCAACAAGCAGCCTTTGAAATGCCCCTTGCCAAGGGAAGAGGGGCATGGGCAGGACTGAGATCTCTGAAGGAGGAAATCCTTTCTTCTATGTAGGAATGTGCCCTTGTTGACAGAGTGACAAATTATCCTTTGTCTCCTTAAAAAGGAAAAAAGCCCAGAAGTTTCTCTCCTCAATTAGCAAAAAAGACACCTCATAGGACCTGGGGGACTTCACCTCAAACTTAAGGACAGCCAATTGGACAGGAGCCAAAAAGTCCCACCTGAGCAATTTACTAGACAAAGAAGAGAACAAAGAAACAAATGGCTTTTGTGAGGTGTTTTACCAGGAGCAAGAAGTTCTTGCACCTGGCTGGGTTTTTCTCTGTAAAAAGTTTTGTTATTTTGCCTTTCATTAAAAATTTTTGTTTCCAACACTCCCACAGAAGCCATCCTGCTGATTTTATGCCTTCTAAGGTAGCTGAGCTATCCTGGGTGTGAAATAGATCTCCAAGAGCTTATGAGACTTGGCTTGAGGAGACCCCTATTTCACTTGTACCCACCAGGAAAGCATGTTGAAGAGCGCAACAGTCAGGTCAGGCAGTGCTGAAGGCTGCTTCATGCCCCTCCCTTTGTTCTGGTGCTCTCATCCTGGCTGTATTCACATGAGTTACAGAAGAAGATCCCTGCTCTGAGAAACCAGAGCAAGATCTGGCCACCCAAAGGTACTGCCACTGAGCCATGGAGGCAGCCAGGTGTGTGCCACCCTGCGGCTCCCCAGGGCTGACAACTGTCACTGACATATCTTATGAAAACCCTTTCGCTAGGATTTTGCTCCTGAGAAGCTGAGAGGCCTCAGAAACTGAATGTAAACAATAATTATCTGATGGCTGTGGCATGTGGTCTGGAGATGGTTTACCAACAGGTGCATCTTTGATTGGTCCCATGTGAATTGTTTTTACTTGATGAACAATCACAGGTCCAGCTGTGTCAGCACTCTGGTCTGTCACAAGATTTTATTATCCATTCCTTTCTAGCTTTCTGATGTCTCCTTTCTTTCTTTAGTATAGTTTTAGCATAGCATTTTTGATATGATCGGATAGGATAGGATACTATGTGATGTAATGTAATGTAACATAACGTAATATAATATGATATAATATAATGTAATGTAATATCATATCCAATCCTATAATATCATATCATAAAATAATAAATCAGCCTTCTGAAATATGGAGCCAAGATTCTCCTCTCTTCCCTTGTCAGGGCTGTCTGCAAATTCCACAGACAACCATCAGCTGAAGGAAGAAACAAGAGCCCATGCCTCCTCTACACCTTCCTCGTGGCTGGACTCACCAGCTGTGCTGGGAGTCTGGTCAGTCACAAGATTTAATTATTCATTCCTTTCTAGTTCTCTGATGTCTCCTTTCTTTAGTATAGTTTTAGTATAGCATTTTTGATATTATATGATTAATATAATATAATATAATATAATATAATATAATATAATATAATATAATATAATGTAATGTCGTAAAATAATAAACCAGCCTTCTGAAACATGGAGTCAAGATTCTCATTTCTTCCCTTGTCAGGGTTGCCTGCAAATTCCACAGACAACCACCAGCTGCAGGAACAAGCAAGAACCCGTCCCTCCTCTACACCTTCCTCGTGGCTGGGAATCCAGCCACACCAAGGAGCCTGTCCCATGTCTCCCCAGCCTGGCCAGGCCCAGAGGGTCCGTCCAGCCCCAGCCCTGGGTGGCAGCAGGGCCTGGCACCCACTTGGCACTCCGGACACCAGGCGCAGGGGTCTCAGCACGCGGAACGCTCGCAGCGCCTTCACGTCAAAGCCGCCTTTTCCCCCCGAGGGCCCTGCCTGCTTCACATTGACCTGCTCCAGGGTCATGGTGATGAGCCTGAAAAACCAGGGCACAGGGAGGGGAGGGAGGAGGAGAGGCAGAAAGGAGGAGAAGGAAAAAGAGAAGGGCGTGAGAATGGAGAGAAATCTGAGCTAAAGGGCTCAGAGCTCTGCAGGCAGCAAAGCAAGGTCAGGACTGCCAGCCGTGCTCAGCCTTGCCCAGGGACAGCTCTTGGCAAGGCCAGCTCCACTGCTGACAGCCAGGGAGCTCCCACCCATGTGCAAACCCTGGAGGACCCCAGGCCACCCCCTTTCCCCAGGGCAAGGAGACCTACGAGGCACGGAGGAGTCAAGACAGGAAGAAATTAGAGTTAAGAGGGTGAGAGGAATAGTGGATTTGTCTTTACAAACAAGCTGTGGGTCTGCTGGTAGATAAAACCAACACTGGGAGATAAAAGAAACTATGGGAAGGATTCCACTCATTGATGAATGGAAAAAGATATTTGCTTTTACAAATAAACTTTAGGTTTGCTGATAAATGAAATGAAACATTGAAAGATGAAAGAAACAATGGGGAAGAAAAACTCTTAAATTTTGTAAGAATTAAAAATTAAAAGGGAGAGTTATACATTAGAGGGAAATCTTTGAGAAATCTTTGGTATCAGATGTTTTGGGAAGTTTGTACCTCTCAAGTACCTCAGCCAATGGGGAAAGAGAGAAGAGAAATGCAGCCAGGAAATTAAGATAAAAAAGAGGCTGCGCCCTCCAAAAATTTGAGAGACCCTAGGGGAATGCCCCATAGCCTCTCCTTTTATTGGAATAAAGCCAGAAAGGACTCCTCTGTCTCCTTTTTGAACATAAACCCCTGGTGTTTGTGGATTAATTTTCCTAACAGAGAGGATCCCAGGGGATGTCAGAGCAGGAACAGGGGACCCAGGAACTTAGTCAAGGAGGTGTCCCCAAACACAGTGCATTCACCACAAAAACTGGCTGTGGAAGAGGTCTGGCACCAGCTGAACAGCAGCAGCATTCCCATTTTCCCTTACCCTAGAGTCACAATGGAAAAGTCGAGCACATTCCAGCCATTCCGGAGATAGGCGTCCGTGTGGAAAAGGAAGCCGTAGGCAATGATCTTCAGCATGGCCTCGATGGCAAAGAAGATGAGGAAGGCATATTCAATCTTCTCCTGGGGATTGCAAAGGCAAGCAGGAGAGAATGCTCCATTAGAACAGACTGTCACCTCCCCTGGTGACATCCTCATGCTGTCATCCTCACCAGTGACTCTGGAGCAGCCCCTGCTGCCACCCCCACACACACCAAGGGGACCCTGGGGACAAGGGTGGCATGCTGAGCCACCACTGCCACTCTCTGGCCTGCAGCATCTTCCCCCAGCCCTTTAATGGCCCCTGCCAGGACCCTGAGGCCTTGGTTCCTCCAAACTGCTCCAGCAAAGCCACCTGAAGGTGCCTGGCCCAGGGCACTGCTCCTCTCTGGCTCCCCTCCCTGCTGTTCACCCTCTCGTTCCCCCCTCAGCCTTCCTCCCACAGGCAGCACTGACACCTTCTCATCCTCTCCAGCTGAGGGCTCGCTGGGTCTGTCCTGGGGTCCCCACAGAGTCACTGTGGGACAAAGCAGCTGTACCATGGCTCCCATTTTGCCTGGGATGATAAGGAAGCTCCCAGGGCTCAAGGGCTCCTGCTCAATGCCAGACATTTGCCTGGCAAAGTGATGTTATAAATAAGAAGCTTGACTAGGCCAATATTCAAGCAGCAATCAATTCATTAATTAATATGGTAAAGTATGAGCAATACAGTGCTGGGTACAGTGGGGGAAGTTTTCCTTCCAATTGCACACCAATAGTTGATGCTTACAGGTATTTATAGGGGTGCTCATCAGCTTTCTCAGCAGCTTCTATTCCCAATTTTTACTCATCAGCAGTTTCTAGTCCCAATTTTTACGTCACAATTCTATACACTGTTGTGATTTAGTTTTTCTCAGGATGTATCCCAAAAGGAGTATCCCCAGATGGTGATGGTCCAGTTTCCAAAAGAAGAAAGATGAATCCCATCTGGTGAGGTCCAGCTCTCCAGATGTGGATCCACCTTTTAATTGCAAGGACTATAAATCTCATAACAGTGATGTCCAGCTTCCCTTGGTTGAAACTATTAATCTTTGAGTTGATGTTCATCTTCCTTTCTCAAGCTGCTTTTCTCTGTTTTGTTAAGGCAAGGTCTGAGATAAGCATATTTCCTTTATATACATTCCAAAGCTATAGTTTCAAGGATACAAGCAATATTCTAAAATTATACTTGAAAAGGTTATTATTGCAGAACTCTTTAAGGCTTAGCTACAAGCAAAAACCAACATCCTTAATGCTTTAATTCAAATGCTCCTAGATCAACTAAGGTTAATTGCAAACAAAAGATAGGTTCAAAGGCCTTCTTCCATGCTTTACTTTCCTCAGTTATTATTAGAATTTGTCTTTATAACTGTCCCATGGTCGGTCTCCATACATCTCACAATCACAAATACACACGTTGCCTGTGTGTACCTGACACGAAACACAGCTTTGTATTTCACAGTGACCAGCTGGAAATGGGCCTGGGGCTCATTGGGCAGGGGGCTGTACCCCCTCCCATGCAGGACCTGGCACCCCATGGCAGGGGCTTGGCACAGCCCTGCAGCTGCTGGGCCAGGGCAGCTCATCTGTCCCTGGAGCACAGCCCAGAGCTGCCTGTGCCCAGCTGGCTCTGCCTGTCACTGCCATCACTGCCCTTGCTGACAATGTCCCTTCTAGACTAAAAGCCTCCCAAAGCAGCCAGGTGGGGAGGGATATTGATATTTCTGGTGTTTCCTGGTCCCTCTCCTCAGCTTATACCCCCTGAAGGACATGGAGCATCACTGCTCAGCATCTCCAGGGAATTGCCCTCAGAAAGGCAGAAACCTCTTTCTGAGACCAAACGGGGAGTGGATCTTCACTGGGGAATGCTGTAGTGCTCTGAGGGGTCCCCGTGCCCTGCCAAATGGAAAATCCTCTCCTTTTACAAAGCCAGGGCTAGAGCTCAAGAGAGAAGCATTGCTGGCTCAATTAACATCTCCAAAAGCAGTGACTGTGCTGTGTCCCCACATGACTGTCACCCACACAATGCCATTTCTTGTTGGATCTGAGGGCAGCTAGAGTAAGAGCAGAGATCCTGGTATTGCCTCTGTCTTCAAGGTTTTAGCTACAGCAACTCAACACTGCTCACCTCCCACCCTGAGGGGACAAATGCCCCCCAGGCTGTCCCCCAAAGCCTGTCCTTGCAATCCCATGCAAACACAGCTGCCATGAGGATCATTTCAGGCATGGAGGGGCTGCTGAGCCATGCCAGCAGCCACTGGTGTGGTGGGGTGTCTCCCCAGCTGCAGAGGGAAAACAGAAAAGCCCACTGCAAGCTACAGCAGCCCTGCAGTGCTGGGGCCGGTGAGTGTCAGGGCCCAGCCTGGAGTGGGATGCAGATTCTGAAGCTGATGTCAGGATCCAGCAATGCAGAAGTCAATTCCATGTCCTGATTTTCCAGCAGAACCGTCTCAGTCTCTCATTAGAAGGGATTTTCCTCTGAAAACCCCTTGCCCAGTATCAAAAGGTAAATTGCTATTCCTCAGAGAACCCTTTGGGAAGCCCACAGCAGATGAACGGTGCTGCTTCAAGGGTATCAGGTGCAGCCAGTGAGGACCAGCAAGGTTCAAACCTGGGCAAGGAAGAGGGACCAGGCAGCCCCCTGCCCCCAGCCACCCTCCCCCAGCCTGGGAGGAACTTACCAGCAAATTCCCAGCTTCAATGGGCAACCTGTGCCAGGGGCTCAACACCATCAATGTATAATTTTTTTTTTAATAACTAATCAAAATCTACCCTCCTTCAGTTTAAAACCATCACCCTCTGTCCTATTGCAACAGACCCTGTTAAAAACTTTGTCTCAGTCTTTCTTACAAGGCCCTGTCTTAGGTTACAAGATTTGGCTGGGGGTGTGTGTTCCATTGTCATCAGTCAGAGGTGGTATCGCAGACATCTTTCATGAAAAATCCTTTCTTAGGATTTTTTTCTTCTGAGAGCTGCAGTTTCAGCCACAAATGTAAAAAATTGCTATCTGCTGCTGTGGAATGCAACAGGTGCACCTGTGATTGGCCCATCTCTGATGTTTATAGTTGGTGGCCAATCAAGAACTTCAGCTGTCCCAGACAGAGTCCAGGATAGCTGCTTTGTTTTCATTCTTTCTATTCTATTCTTAGCTAGCCTTCTGAGAGCTTCTTCCTTCTATCTCTTTGTAGTATAGTTATAATGTAATATATATATATATATATATATATAATATAATAAATCAAGCCTTCTAATTATGGAGTCAAGATTCTCATCTCCTCTTCATCCTCAAAACCCTGCTTCCCTAAGCGACAATAAGGTGGGGCAGTTCTTTGCTGTTCATGGGGCAGTTTTCTTTATCTCTCCCACAGCCAACCCTCCCTCCAGAAGATCTCTGCTGTCCATGGGCCCATTATCATCTGTTGTCCCTGCATGGCTGATCCAATTCCAGCATCCCATGGGAGATGCTCCCGCCCAGGGAGGAGCCAAGCATTCCTACCTGGATCCAATCTGAGCCTGGCACAGCACAGCAGCCTTTGCCCCCTGCATTGCCAGAGGAGCAGCTTTCTGCTGCCCTGCATTGCCAGAGGGAGCCCAGGCCCATCTGCAGCAGCCCTGGGGCTGCAGAGGAAAACTCCCCCCTTGTGCAGGACCCCTGCTGCAGCAGAGCCACAGCTGGCACTGCAGGAGGGCTGGGCCCCCATGGCATGGGGCTGTGCCACCACCCTGACACACAGGGGGCAGGGCATGGTCTGACTCTGGCAGTAGTTTGTTTTCTTTTTTGTACTATTGCATTTGTATTTTAGTTTTTCTAGTAAAGAACTGTTATTCCTAGTCCCATATCTTTGCCTGAGAGCGTTTTAATTTCAAAATTACAATAATTCAGAGGGAGGGGGTTTACATTTTCTGTTTCAAAGAAGGCTCCTGCCCTCCTTAGCAGACACCTGTCTGTTCAAGCCAAGACAGGGAGGCAGGGGTAGCTCACACAGGTGCATGTGCACCTTTCCAGGTGCCAGTACCAGAGCAGCAGCATTTCCTGCAGTTTTATCAAGTCTGTGCATGCAGACATGCAGGAATGTTGCCCACTGACACAGCTCCTGGAAGACACCAGGAGATCCAGGGTGACCCCAAGCTCTAGGAAAGCCACATGCAGTCACGACTCTCCTCCATGCCAACCTCCAGGCACAGAGCCCAATAGCTCCTGAAAACCAGCAATGGACAGCAAACCCTGCTCAGGGACTGTGGGACACCAGTCAGCTGCCCAAAAGCAACTGTTCCAGTGCTCCTGAGATGGCACAGCCCTGGGTGGCAGACACAGAACTCACAGGCAATTACAGGTAATTACAGCTGGGACTGCCTACAACTGCATCACACACCCACATTCCTGTCACTGGATTGTACCTGAGGCTTTGTCCAGGCTTGGGAAACACAGCAATTCCCCAACCCCAGGGCTGAGGTACAACCCAAAATGGGGTTTTCAGAAGCATACTGCTTGCCATCAAACATTTGTGCTACCTAAAATCCCTAAAACCATTATGTGTGTCACTGTCATATTCTCTGGAAAAATCCCTCCGCCAGAATTTCTTCTCCTGGGAAGCTGAGAAGCCTCGAGAGAAAAATGAAAACAATAATTATCTGATTGCTGCTCCTGTGTTTTGCTGCTTTGGAACATGGTTGGAGATTGTTTATCCAACAGGTGCATGTTTGATTAGTTTCATGTGAATTGTTTTAACTTAATGACCAATCACCATCACCTGTAGGAACTCTGGAAGCAGCCATGAGTTTTAATTAGTATCTTGTTAAGCCTTCCATAAGTATCCTTTCTCTATTCTTTAGTACAGTTTTAGTATAACATTATTTAATATAACTACATAAAATAATTAATTAGCCTTTTGAGAACATGGAGTCAGATTCATCATTTCCTTCCTGCCACAGGGGACCCCAAAAATACCTCAGTAAGTGACACCAGTGGCGTGCCTGCACACAAGGCTACTTAAATTAAATACTTAAATAGGTAATCCACTTATCTGAAAGGCAGAAAGCTGAGATGACCAAGAAATCTGTTAGGAGAAGGAGGCCTCCAAGAGAGCTGGACTTTGGACAAGGACTGAGTGGACAAGGGGGAACAGCTTTAAGCTGAAAGATGGTAATTTAAATTGATATTAGTAAGAAATTCCTCCCTGTGAAGGTGGGCAGGCCCTGGCACAGGTGCCCAGAGCAGCTGTGGCTGCCCCTGGATCCCTGGAGGTGCCCAAGGCCAGGCTGGACAGGGCTGGGACCAACCTGGGACAGTGAAAGGTGTCCCTGCCATGGTGGGGTGGAATGAGATGGGCTTGAAGGTCCCTTCCAAGCCAAACCATTCCAATATAAATATAAATATAAATATAAATATAAATTATAAATATAAATATAAATATAAATATAAATATATTATAATATAGATATAAATACAAAATCATGAATATTATAAATAAATATAAATAATAAATATAAATCAATATAAATTATTCTATAATAAATGCCAATATCTGCAGTATCTCAGAGCTGGCTGGCTGCCCCCCAGCTCAGCCCAGGGGGAACTGTGCCCAGGGATGTGGTGCCAGTGCTGCTCCTGGGCCCCTGGCAGGGGGAACTGCTGTGCCCAGGGTGGTGTCCCAGTGGCAGGGGTAAATATATTATAATATAGCTATAATAAATCAATATCTGAGTATCTCAGAGCTGGCTGCCGGGGCTGGCCTGGGCCCCCCAGTGTCCCAGGGAGCCCTGAGGGCTGGCTCTGGGCCCCTGAGTGTCCCAGGGCCTGAGCCTGAGCATCCTCACCCTGAAGGGGCAGCTGAAGGATTCACACCTGAGTGAGGGGAGCAGAATCTGGGCCTGGCCACTGCTCCTGCTCCCTCCTGTGTGGTCCCAGCCAAAGAAAATCCTCTGAAACACCAAATAATAAAAGAGATATGAAACACCTCTTTCAAACGTAATGGGTTTAGATTAGATTTTAGGAAAAAATCCTTCCCTGTGAAGGTGCTGAGGCCCTGGCACAGGTGCCCAGAGCAGCTGGGGCTGCCCCTGGATCCCTGGCAGTGCCCAAGGCCAGGCTGGATGGGGCTTGGAGCAACCTGGGACAGTGGAAGGTGTCCCTGCCCACGGCAGGGGGTAGAATGAGCCTCCTGACCCAAACCACATATCATTCTATGTTTCTATGAAAATTAGATATTTCAGTGTGTGCAGCATGTTGAACACCACCCACTGGAGCTGCAGAAATGGCTCAGCTGCCCTGGGAGATGAACTGTACTCTAAATTTGACTTTATTTCCTCATTGGTCATAAACAGAGATCAGGCAGCCAGGTCACACACAGCCATCTGTATTTCCTTGGGTGAATCCCTGTGAATAAACTGCCTTGCTAAACACACTCTGAAGCTGCTTGCTCCTGGAGTAAGGTTTCCAGTGAAAAACAGTGGGATTTGAAACTCTGTAAACTCAAGTAAAAGTGAAAATAAATGCTGTGAACTATTGAACAAGTTGAAATGTCAAAATAATTTCATCAGGGTTGAAGGAAATGTGATTCCATTAGAAAAAGACAAAATCAGATACAAACAGGATTCAAAAAAACCCTTCTGGATGAAAGAAATCTAATATAGAAAGAGTAATAATGAAATTTGTTGAAATAAACAACTGTACTTCTTCCAGGACAGAGCAAAATGGATTCTTAGAAAATAATATGGTTATGGTTATTTCGTTATTTTCATTTTTATGGCATTTCATTATTTTTATGGTATTTCATTTTTTCAACCCCCTATAAATGAGTTCTCACTAACCAAGCTTTCATGAGGTTAATTCTGAGTTTTCCTAGTGTAGACTCTGACTCCAGCTCTTCCCTGGCTGGAAACTCAGAGTGTGGCTGCTCTGCAGGTTTCCAGTCTTGCAGGAAGGCAGTGGCAGCAGAGCTCTCCTAGGAATCCTCTCTTCCTGAGACTCTCCTTGTGATGCCTTATGATTTTAGCTTTTATGTTTTTCATCTATTTGCAATCCTGTAATTTTTTAGTGTATACTCCAAACTCCTCTATAAGGAGTTAAACACCAAATAATTACAGGAATTGTTGTGTCTCCCCATTTTGGGCAGACACAACAATTCCTCTCCAGGCCTGGCAATCAAGGACACCTCATTGCCTCAGACCCCAAGAAATTAAACAAAAGTGAGTTGGGGCAGCAAATTTGGGGTCAATGACTTCATCACCTGAAGCTGTAATTAGCAGATTAACCCCCAATATGCAAATGGAAAATCCATCTCCATTTTGGGTGCAGCCCCTGGGGGGTTTCCTCTGCCCAAAATGTACCTGAAGGCCCTTCAATAAATAGAACTGCTTTTTATTATCCTAATTGTGTCCAGCCCCTGTTTTTAGGGAGCCCATAAAGGCATCACTTGTGGAGCTCTCAGCTTTAAATCTTTTCAGAGTGGCTGTCCCTGCTCTGGGCTGCAGGAGCCTGTCCTGAGGAGGCTGGGGCTGGGCAGGCCCTGCACACCCTCAGCACTGAGCCCTGACCAGAGGGAACCTCAGCCCTGCCTCCCCAATATCATTGTCACTGCTTTTAATGGAGGGATGGGACTCTTTTGGGGCTAAGAACGATTTATTGCTCAGATAAACATCAGTCTCAGAGGCTGTGAGATTTTAGAGGAGCAAGCAGTCAGCCACAGCTCAAGAGCAATCACAAGTTTCTTTGTTACAAGGCAATATAGAACTTTCCAACCCAATAGACAGTCGTTACAGGGCTTATTTTGCTTTTCTAACCTATCACCTTTACTTAATTCTGCTGCACTGTGGATAGTTTTATCCAATGGCTTCTGTTTCACATGCACACAGATGCTTCTGTTATAACTTCTAAACTCCCAGCCTACTCCATACTATTTTATACACTATAAACTCTTCACCATCTTATCAATACAGTTTCTCACTTACTTAAGGCATATTCTTACTTACAACTATAGAAACATAAGTTTATGACTTTCCCACCTAATGTCAGTGTATTGTATTTTTACATCGGTTCAAACTTCTCCAAGGCTCAAATTAAACCCTTCAGTGTCTGTGGAAGTTTCTGTTTTTCCAATTCCCACACACAAACAATGTGGGACAATGTCCTCACTGCCCTGACTCAGTTTCCCCTCATACATTTTGCCTTCTCAATAATTTCAACGTCTTTTTATAAACTCAACCTTCTCCAGAGAGGACTGGGCAATGAAGAAAAAGAAAAGGGACAGGGAGAGATTAAACACATCACAGCACCTCTGTGCTGCAGGAAAATGCCTCCATAAGCTTTCCTTCACTACCTGCAGGCTGTGGATTCTTTGCTACTTTTCTCTGCCAAGGTCAGGATTAAATGTGTGAGATGGTATTTCTTGTTGGGATTCAGATGTTTATTAGTTCTTATCTCTGTAACAGTGTCACAAACCCTAAGTACTACAGAACTTCACTAACAAACTACAAAATGGAGCCCCGTCTCTCTCTACAAGGCCTTTTAAGGATAAACTGTCCAGTTAAGAAATGACACCTAAATTATTTTTACTTTCAACCCAATAACCAACCACCCATGCCCTGCAATGTGAAATTTTATATCCAATTACACAAAACCACCCAAACCCATGGAGAAGAAGGTAAAGAAGGAGCAGCCTCTGCCCTAAAACCTCCATCTTGCTTTATCTATATTACTATATTCCAAACCATTAAACTCTAAGTTTTCCACCCTGTGATATCACACACTTCTATTCAAACTCCACACCCACAATCCCAGGTCTATCATTCCATTCTGGAAGCTTCTCCAGGGCCTCAGGTCAAATGCAGTGTTCTTTGGGGGTCAGTGCCTGTCAGCACAGAAAGTCTGAAATTCTCAGCATGCAGGGTTCCAACCTGTGCTGAGCATAGCCTGATGCCCCAGGTGATGGTGCCTGGCTAAATTCTCAGCTGGCTTTGCTCCTACAAAGCCACCAGAACATGGTGACAAAGGGACAGCAAGCAGGAATGAAAGAACAGCAGCCTGGGGCTACATGACTGTCACCTATTGCTATGGCAACAGGCTGAAACATCATCCCCCAGTAGGGTATAGCATAAGTAATCCAAGGGACAAGGAATAAAAATAGATGGAATTTCATTTATGCAATGAATTTACATCACTTGGTCCTTGCCCATGGGGAAGCTCCTGGGGCAGCATCAGCCCCTCTGGAGCCCTGTGAGCCCAGGGCCACTTCACCCCTTGTCCCCACACACACCTGGGCTTCCCCCAGCACTGCCCCACAGGGCTCAGCCACTTCCCAAGCTCTCTGCCAGAGGGAATTTCCATCCCCTCTGTCCCCATGGTCAGCCTGCCCCAGCCTTGCTTTGCCCCTTTTACCCCTCCCCTGGGGTAACTGCACCCCCCAGAGCCTGCTGTGCCCCCCAAACCAGCCCAAGGGGTCAGGGAGACTGCTCAGACCAGCCAGGAGGCTGAAGGAACACCCCAGGATCTAACCCTCCATGGGCATTCACCCTGAGGAGTCCTGGAACTCCATTTCATTAAAAGGGGTTTTAGATGTTTTAATTCAGTCATTACACTCAGTCTCTCAATGGAAATCAATGTGGATTGAATCACGGTGGGGATCTGAAGAGTAGAAAGGTGTGACAATCTAAAAATAGTGTAAATTGTTGATCTGGGTCACATCAAAACATCATATTCCAGGAAAACTGGAGCAGCTGTGGAAGAATATGGAATAATGATTGGAAAGGAGTAACCTTTCTGCCTGATAGAAACAGGTTTTTTCCCCTCTTAAATAAAAGATAACAAAATTAAAATAGAGTTTTGAAAGGAAAAGTCAGAAAAAAAATATTCCAAAATGCTGCAAGAAACCATTTGAGCCTTTATGGAACAGGATGTTTTCTTTTGAAAGTGTGATAAAAAAATCAGAGGCAATTTTTTCTTTCATTGGCATCAATTCTTCCTTCATGTCTACTCCACACACAACCTGCTGCCTTTGATCTCAACCCAGAGGTCCTTTCAGCCTCTCTGAAAACCCATTTTGCAGTCACTTCTTCCCACCCCTGCCTCCCAGTGACTGCAGCAGCTTTGGCTGGACCAGCACAGCCTGACTCCCGGTGGGGCCCCAGGCCAGCTCATGCCACCTTGCAGCCATGTCACCCCAAGCCACCAGCCCCAGAGTGCCCTCAGGACTGCAGGAAGGGCTCAAAGTGCCCCTTACCAGGCTGGAGTTGGCAATGTTGGTGTCATCCTCAGGCATGGGCAGGTAGATGGCCAGAGCAACACAGTTAGCAAAGATGGTGAGGAGGATGATGATCTCGAAGGGCCTAAGAGGAAGTGTTAAGGAGTGCAGACAGGAAAGAAAAAGCAAAATAACCCCACCCCTGTCCTGTCCTATTTAGGGCTATTTAAAGGGGGTACAGCTCCTTTAAAAAAGAATATAATCTCTACGAGCATATAAATATTGATTTCCCAATTATACTGTGGGCCCTCAAGCAGCCATCAGCAAAGAGTGTATTAAAGCTCTACACTACAAAAATATAAGAACGTTTTGACTCCCTCTCCATTACCAGGCTAACCTATATTTAAATAGAAGAATTGATGCTAGAATGAGTAACCAGGGTCCTCCCTCTACAACGCAAGCTTGCATCCATACATTATTGACAAATCACCAATACACAACAAATGAAACAAGCAGAATATTAAATGTCTTGTTACCCTGACAGAGGAGTGTCCATTAAGAAAGATTAAAACCTGTAAAATGAACTAGGCAAACCTGTCAAGTGTTGCAGACATCTTTTATGAAAAATCCTTTCCTTAGGATTTTTCCTCCTGAGAAGCTGAGAGACCTCAGGAACAAAATGTAAACAATGGTTATCTGCTGCTGTGGAATGCAACAGGTGGATCTTTGATTGGCCCATGTTGGATGCTTGTAATTAATGGCCAATCACAGTCAACTGGCTCAGACAGAGAGCTGAGCCACAAACCTTTGTTATCATTCTTTGCTATTCTATTCTTAGCTAGCCTTCTGATGAAACCTTTTCTTCTATTCTTTTAGTATAGTTTTAATGTAATATATATCATAAAATAATAAACCAAGCCTTCTGAAACATGGAGTCAGATCCTCATCTCTTCCCTCATCCTGAGACCCCTGTGAACACTGTCACAGTCAGGGCCCGACTGTTTACCAAAACCATAGCCTTGAGCAAACCAAAAGCAAGTATTGAAGGTGATGCCTGCCCAGTGTGGAGAACCAACCCTGCCATGGGGGCAGAGCACAGAGAGAGCAGCCAGACCTCAGCCTCAGCACATCCTCAGGGCCAGGACACCGGGGTCAGCTTTGTCACAGGACAAAGGGATGGGTGAGCTGGCAGTTTCCCCTCCTCATCCTTCAGTGAACCACCCTGAAGGACCAGGAGCCTTTTGCAGAATGCAGGCACTGAACCTGTGGAAGAGGTTTTACAGCAACTTCTGTGAGCCCGAGGGAAGTTTGAGAGGAGGATCTATGTTTACCCCTGAAAGAATTTTCTACCATAGAAAACAAGAAAGAAAGAAGGAGAAATAAGAGAAACCTGTAAGTGGTTATTCCAATAAGCACTTTGTTTGTCTCTCATGACCAATGAGTAAACTTATGGGTTTTGTAAGAATGTATAAAAAGCATGCATGCTAGAATAAAAACAGTTTGAGGCCTTCTGAAAATTGAGTGTTGCTCTGTATTGTCTCTGTCTCAGCTATGGCATGAACCCAAGCACCCCCCCCAGAGCAGGCAGGCCCTGGCTCCCTCTGCACTTGGCATCCACGAGGGAGACTCCAGCTGCTCGGGCCTCACAGGGGCTCCATGGCCCCAGCTGGAGGTATCTGGGGGCAGGGCAGCTCATCCAGGGGCTCCTGTGGCAGAACACTCCCAGGTGTCCTCACAGCCATGGTGGCCCAGGACAGGCAGTACTGCTGTGACTGTCCCCAGGAGTGAGCACAGCCTGAGGGCTGTCCCACCCCTTTCAAGGTAGAAACTGGGCTGTTTGGGCCCTATAACACCTCAGAATGACAGCGGTGACTTTACTATTTCCCATGAAGATCCTGGGACAGGCACTTGGTCACTCCCAGGCTCCTGCTGCTGTCACTGCTTTGTTGGGCCTTGAAACCCCTTGGACAAGCTTCAGCTCTTACCTTCCTGAAGCCTCCAAAGAGCTCAGACTCTGTCTCCAGGGCCTCATTTGCAGCCAGGCTCTCCCTCCAGGGATCCCCACTCTCTGTTTCCCCCAGCATTCTCCCTTGAGGGCTGCCTTGGGCTCTGGTGACCACACCACTGTCCAGCCCAGGATGACAGAGCAAGGGGCACCATGCTATCCCCAGCAGCCAGAGTGCTGTCAGTGTGTCCTGGACCCATCACAGGTTTTGTTTCCTTTTCTGAACCTTTCTATCCATCAACCTGATGACACTTTAACAACTGAAGTCAGCTGGGAAAGCTGTTCCCCTTTGTGTCCAGGTAACGAGGCAGAGCCCAGGGCCTGGAGCCTCCCTGCTTGCTTGGGCAGGGTAGGACAAGCCCTCCTTGAAGGGTGACCTCCACTGGAGCTCCTCCTGTAACTGGAGCTGAAATCCACTTGCTGCCTGTGATTCTGGCACAGTTATGAGGCAGAAATGCAGTGGGACAGATTGAACCAAAAACCAGACATGTGGATGACTGGGGACAGTGTCTCTGCCTCCTGCCACTGCCACAGAGCCTCAGCATCCTCCTCATCTCCTTGTCTTGCAATCTGACTTCTTTCTGTCCAGCATGCTCCCACCACACAGCATCCAAGGGTCCCCACATCTGCCTTGCAGCAGGAATTAGGCCTCTGTGTGCTCCTCCAGGGTGCCCAGAATCCTCCCCCATCTGCCTTGAAGTTTTCCTGGCTACAGAATGACCTGAAATACCAGGGTGGTGTCACAAAGTGAGACATGTCCCAACAACCATCAGGCTGTTGGACTGTCCTGCACACAACACCCAGTAAACTGCAGAACATTCAATTTCCTTGTTCTAATGAACATGGTTTTTTAGATGTGAGCAAATATCAGCACAAAAGCCTCAAGTCAGCTTTTCACCCACCCTGGGCTGAGTGGAGTGATGCTCCCCACCCTTCAACTGCTTGAAAAAGACCCCAGCCCACCCCTGTGGCTCAGCTTTGTGCTCTGACAGCAGCAGCCACACAGCAGTGATGTGCCATGGGAACAGGAGCACATACTGCCACACACAACCAGCAGCCCAGGTGTGGCAGTCAGATTCTCTGGAAAAATTCCTTTGCCCAGGATTGCACTCCTGGGAAGCTGAGAAGCCTCAGAGAAAAAGGAAAACAATATTATCTCATTTGCTTCTCCTGTGTTTTGCTGCTTTGGAATGTGGTTGAAGATTGTTTATCCAACAGGTGGTTGTTTCATTGGTTTCTGCTGTGAATTGTTTTGACTCATTGGCCAGTTGGGGCCAAGCTGTGTCGCACTCTCTAGAGAGAGTCACAAGTTTTTCTTTATTATCTTTCTGGCCTTCTGTTTGTATCCTTTATATATTCTTTAGTATAGTTTAGTTTAGTATTCTTTTATATAATATAGTATCATAAAACAATAAATTAGCCTTCTGAGAACATGGAATCAGATTCATCATTCCTTCCAACAACGGGGTCCCAGAAAATACCACACCCAGGTACCCCCACACAAGAGGGCCACAGCTAATCTCCCCTTGGCAGCCTGCATGGCCCTGCAGACCATAATAACCCAGAGGAACTGGAACGACCCGACCCTGTCACATACCCTGCTCCCTGAGTGAGGGCAGCCAGGTGCAGCTGGGTATAAATACAGGCAGGCACCGCAGAAACCTGATTCCCTGGATCGTTTGTCCTGGACAGGTCAGAGCCACCTGCACATGCCACCCTGCTGGGGGGCACCCACTCCTCCCCTGTGGTGTTGTGAGGTCCCCAGGACAAGGTGAGAGATGAGAACTTGATTCCATGCTCTCAGAAGGCTGATTTATATTATATTATATTATATTATATTATATTATATTACATTACATTACATTACATTACATTACATTACATTATATTATATTATATTATATATTACATTACATTATATATTCTAAAACTATACTAAAGAAAGAGAAAGGATACATCAGAAGACTAAACAAGAATGAATAATAAAAACCCATGACTGACTCAGAGAGTCTGACACAGCTGGACTGGGATTGCTCATTGATTAAAAACAGTTCACGTGTTTGGATAAACAATCTCCAGACCACATTCCAAAGGAGCAAAACATGGACAAGCTGAGGCTTCCCATCTTCCCAGGAGAAGAAATCCTGGCAAAGGGATTTTTCAGAAAATATCACGGTGACAGTCCCCCTCCAGAGCACTGAGGCAGGGAAGATCCTCCCTGTGCTGTGCACTTGCTCTGGCACGTGCTGGCCCAGCAGGAAGGATGTGTCTGAGCATGCTGCAAGATGTAAGTCCTATTTCCAGCTCCTCCCCATAGTATTTAGGGAGTCCCTGATGTAAGGAAATTGTTGGTACTTAATTCTATTTATTTAGAAGGTTGAATAATTGTTTTATTAAAATGATATTAAATATATATTGTATTATATTGTATTGTATTTATTATATTATACTATATGATACTATACCATATGATCATAAAGATATATTATACTAAAGAGATATTAAAAGAATATTATATTATACTATATAAAAATATATATATTAAAGAAAATCTTGTGACTGTCTCTAGATGGTGAGGTACAGTTGTTTTTTTTTTTAATTGGTTAAGGAAATAAAATAATCTTTAGTAGAATTTAATTACTAATTCTCTTTAGGTAAACAATTTTCTTAACACATTTTACATGTGTAAAAACAACGGGAACAGAGAATAGAGATAAGAATTGTTTTCTCTTTTTCTCTCTGCGTTTCTCCAGGAAAAATCCTGTGAGAGAAAGTTGTCTCTCTCTGTTCAGAGCATGTGAATGCCCCACCTCCCCTGCCCCTCAGGCACACACAGTTTCCTCCTTTCTCAGTGCCCGTTTAGGACACAGGCACAGTTCCCTTCTGTGCCCACAGAACCATCATTTCTCTTGCCAGAGACACAGAAAATGAGAACTCCTCCATTTTGGCCCTGCTCCCACTCCTGGAGGACAGAGAGTCCCCTTGCAGTAAAGGAATGAGGTCTCAACCTCCAGCAGCACCAGAGCTGTGAGCATGCCCTCACGCCTGCCAACAGGGCTTTGGACAAAGCAGCATCTCTGGGCATGGTTTTGTATCCCCACAGCAACACAGCCAGCCTAAGGTGACCAAGCCACCTCCCAGAGTGAAGCCTGGCCAGGGGTGGGATCATCTTGCCAAAGCCAGGAGCACTCAGATAAGGTTCAGCAACTGAAATGAGAAAAGATCTGGTGGAAGAACTTGATTCTGTTCACCAGTCCATCATTTTTGCTACAGCCCAAATGTTTTGCTGAAATCAAAGCGAAAAATTTCATCTCCCACTCTCTTCCTTTACATAAAATATGGGTGAACAAAGTTCTAGCTCCTGGATGCATGGCAGAAACATGACATCTTGGTATTTCTGAGCTGCAGTGCCCCAGTGAAAAGGTCAAAAAGCAACACCCAAACTACAACACTAAGCCAAAGGCACAAAGAAGGACTATCCCTCCGAACAGTATCACCCACAAAAAGCCTTTACCTGTGACAGCAGTACCAGGGAGGGATGGGAAAGGGAGCTGAGAGGACAATGGTGTCAGCAAGGATTTGGGGGAGGCCCCCCACCAGGGCAGAGCACAGCTGTGGGACCAGGCAGATTGTGATACACACAAAGAGCCATCCCGAACAACTCACCAGGGTCTTGCTACCATCCCCAAACCTCCAGAGTATCCCATTGTCCCCAGCCTGACCCCATCCCCACCCCTGGATGGGCACTGTGCCGCCTCCTGCCACACCAAGCCCCCTCCCCTCTCAGCAGTCTGTCCCCCATTGCTCCCCAGCACACAACACACACAACACATTCACTCCCCCCAGTCCCTTGGCCCCAGGCTGTCCCTGCCTGTCCCTGTCCCACCCCACCAAAGGCCTGACCCACTCCTCAGCCCAGCTTTCCTCAGCCAGCAGAGCCATTGCCTTTGCCATGCATCCTGCAGGGCTCCCTGGGTGCCTCGCTGCCTGATGAGGCAGCACAAGCTGAAACAGGCCGCCAGCTCTCCCCAGCAGCCCACCATGCTCACAGGCACACACACACTGCTGCCAGCCCCTGCAGCCACAGGATACTTCCACTCCACGATGCTGATGCAGGCCTTCCTCAGGGGGTTCTCCAGGGTGAGGCAGAACAGAGCCCTGGGTGGACGAGGAGCTATCGGTGGTACCGGCTTCTTGGACTTCTCCTTCTGCTGCCTCTTCTTCACATCACCCTGGGGAGAAGAGGGCTCCATGGTGTTGCTCCCCTAGCTGTCTGTGCCTCTCCTGCCCTGCAGTGGAGCCCCCCTTCCCCAGGTCCCAGCCAGCTGGAGCTCCTCTGGCTCTGTCCCCTCCGAGCAGCAGGGGAGGCGCTGGGGGAGTGGGGGCTGCAGCCTGCACTCGCATGTACAAACACACAAAGCATGAGTTTAAATTTAGATCCCGGCCTGGCTCTGGGTGCTGTCCCAGCTCCTGAGGGCCCCTGCAGCTGTTCCCTCTTTACCCAGCACATGGGGAGTTGGGTGAGTGCTTGGCGTGCCACGGGCTGGGCTGGGGGTGGGACAGGCTGCCTGGGCTGGCCACTGTCTCTGACAGAGCAGCACCCGTGTCCTGGGTCAGCTCTGTCCTCAGTCTCCACCTGCACCCTGTTCCGGGCCAGCTCTGCCCTCAGGTCCTCACCTGCACTGTGTCCCAGGTCAGCTCTGTCCCCAGGTCCCCATCTGCACCGTGTCCTGGCTCAGCTCTGTCCCCAGGTCCCCACCTGCACCCTGTCCTGGCTCAGCTCTGTCCCCACCTGCACCATGTCCTGGGTCACCTCTGTCCCCAGGTCCCCACCTGCATCGTGTCCCAGCTCAGCTCTGTCCCCAGGTCCCCACCTGCACTGTGTCCTGGGTCACCTCTGCCCCCAGGTCCCCACCTGCACCGTGTCCTGGCTCAGCTCCATCCCCAGCTCAGCTCTGTCCCCAGGTCCCCACCTGCACCCTGTCCTGGCTCAGCTCTGTCCCCACCTGCACCCTGTCCCGGGTCAGCTCTGTCCCCAAGTCCCCACCTTCACCGTGTCCTGGGTCACCTCTGTCCCCAGGTCCCCACCCACACCAGGAAGCAGCCGGGCTGCCCGGGGCAACGTGCATTTGCTGAATCTCATCCTGCAGGGTGAGATGGAGAGGCCAGCTCTGGCCAGCTCCCAAGGACAGTTTCCCCCCCCATCCCATCAGCCCCTCTTCTGCAGGATTTCACCTGTGCCCTGGACCATGTGATACTGAGGCTGTAGGGCCTTCCAGGCTGGGTCCATTTCACTTAGGACACCTCAATCTCAGAGCTTCAGGGAATCATGGTGAGCCCAAAAAGTGCTCAGGCTTGTGATATATGGTCTCCTCGAGCCAGATCTCATAAGCTCTTGGAGATCTATATCACACCCAAGATAGCTCAGCTACCTTAGAAAGCATAAAATCAGCTGGATGGCTTCTGTGGAAGTGTTGGAAACAGGAAAGTTTTAATAAAAGGCAAAATAACAAAACTCTTTCTAGAGAAAAACTGAGCTAAGTGCAAGAAGTTCTTGCTCCCGGTAAAACACATCATAAAACTGATTTGTTTCTTTGTTCTCTTCCTTTTCTAATAAATTGCTCAGATGGGACTTTTGGCTACTGTCCAATTGGTTATACTTAAGTTTGAGGTGAAGTCCCCAAAGTCTTGTGAGGTGTCTTTTTACATAATTGAAGAAATAAACTTCTAGGGTTGGGGTTTTTTTTCCTTTTTAAGGAGACAAAAGATAGTTTTGTCACTCTGTAAACAAAAGGCACATTTCTATAGGCTTGCTTTTTTGGAGGCACAGAGGAAACCCTTGGCTGGCACTGGTCACTTAAACAACAATTTGCTCAGCCTTACCAAGGTAAGTCCTGCATGCAGGGTGTGGAGGATGTCTGGGGATGCAGGAACCCAACCAGCCTAATAATGCCTTGAGAAGGTGACCTAGAACAGCAAATCCCTAAAGAATAAGGTAGGGATTTATTAAGAGGTCTCAAATTGATCCACCTTGGACAGCACAACCCAAAATGGCCACAAAATGAATGACAGGTCATGGGGTCTCACACTTTTATAAGTTCTGGTCCATTTGCATATTGGAGTTAATTGTCAAGTAAAGCTCTGGCCCATGCAGTCCCATCCTGCTTGGTTTTGTCTCTTCATTCCACATTGTTTATGCTCTTGGGCCTGAGGTCTGCATCAGCTGTCCTTGGGTCCCCAGCTAGAGAAGGAATTGTTTTGTCTACCTATTCTGTGAAAAGAGCTCAGCATCCCCCAATATGAAGCCTAGACTTACACACTAAAGCAGAATAGAATCTGAAAAATAGAAAAGCTAAAACCTGAGGCATCACTAGGCCAGATTGTGTCCTGCCAAGCCCTGCTGGGCTTGGGAAAGTCTGATGGGATGAATGGTATAGTAACCCCTGAGCTGAGGTAAGGAGAGAGGCAGGTTATCAGCACCTTCCCCAGCACGGGACTGAGGCACCAGAAGTGTTATTCATGGGGTTTTCCTGGGGTTTTCTTGACTGTCAGAAAATTAACTGCAGCAATCTAATGTCCCACAGCAAATGACATCCCTGTCGTACAGATGTTACAGCTGTTGTGACTGCCCAGCTGTGCCCCACTCCACCTGGAGCACCCCGGGGTGCTGTTCCACCCAGGGCACTGTGCTGCCTTGCTCACAGCTTCCTCCCCTGTCTTTGTGGGGTCATTCTGCCAGGGAGGGAAATGCTTGCCAGTGTGCAGCCAGCACAGGGGGGCCAGAAAGGAGTGACTGGGGAGCCCAGGGCAGGAAGAGCAACTCCTGCAGCTGCTGCAGCCAGTTTTGATGTCCTTTGGAGGAGGATGCCCTCGGTTGTGACGGGGTTCATGGAATGAAATCATGGAATGGCTTGGGTTGGAGGGGACCTTACAGATTACCTCATCCCAAACCCCCTGCCATGGCCAAGGGCAGCCTGCCTAGGGTTAAATTAGCAATTTGCCCCCTTCTACACCACTCTGCCGTGCAGAGTGAAATCATTTCTGCTGCGGGGTCCAGCCCCGTTTCCATGTGAGGCAGATCCCTCTTCTCACTCAGCCGTCATTTCCCCCTAAACCCCAAGTGCAAGCCAGGAGCCCTATTCCCCTGCTGCCGGTGCAGAAGAGCCGGTGCAGGGACCGCAAGGCCGCGGGGCCCATCTAGCGGGGATCTGCAGCACGAACATGTGCCTGGGACACCCTGGAACCCGGGCAGCCAGGCTGGGCAGGGCATCCCCGCAGTTCCCTGGGCTTGCACAGACAGCCCTGAGCCGCCCTGAGCCCCGCCGGGAGCTGTTGGCACATGTCGGATTAAGCCCTTTTCTGACCCACAGATGGGGCAACTGAGAGGCGTTTTAAAAACTTTTATTCTATTTTTAGCCTCATGTGAAGGGTGAGACAATACCGATGTTATAATTCACACCATCACAATCAGAAGCCAACCATTTCCTAATTACAATACACTATAAGCATTTCTTGGCCTATCAGTTTTAGCCACACTATAGTGTAAATGCTTTAAAGCCAATCATCTAAAATTATCCCTCATAGGTCTTAATACAATGCATCTTTCATAGTTCTATTTCTCCAGAGTATCCAGTCTTATTAGTAAGGCCATCCCTTGAAACTTGTTTCTAGTTCCATTTCTCTCTCAGCAATGTCTTCCTATTCCATGGCATTTCTCAGTCAGCATTTCTTATCTCAGGTTTGCATACAGGTGCACACTGTGTGAGCCTTCTGGCAGGTTTTCTAATTTCTGATTGGCACAGGGCACCAAACCCGACCCAACACGGGTCCAACACACATGGACAGCGCTGTTCTCGACGGAGCCGCTCCCTACCTGCCCGGCAGCGAGAGACTCCTTCCTCGTGGAGCCTCCTCACAGCTGCTCTCCTCTTCCTCACACTCCGCATGTCCCTCTCCCGCTCCATCACCGCACTGGCACGGCCTGGGGAGGGTCCCAGAGAGATGGGCTGGGATGGGGGTCTGACTCCCGCAGGTGCGTATCCTGCCGCCGAGCCAAAACGAGCCGAGTCGAGCCAAGCCGTGCCTAGCTGTGCTGTGCAGTGCCATGCCTAGATGTACGGAACCGTGCCGAGCCGTACCGAGCCGAGCCGAGCCAAAAGCGGCTCCCCAGGCTGTTGTGCCGCTCGCCCGCCGCCGCTGCCGGCCACGCTCCCGCCCCGCTCCGGCCCCGCAGCTCCGCCCGCCGCCGGTCCCGGAGCTGCTGCGGTACCGGGCGGTTCTGTCCCCGCACGGGGACTCGCTCCCCGCAGCGGAGCGGGACCTCGGGCCGCCTCTGGGTGCGAGGCGGCGGGGACAGCGAGTGCCCGCAGCTGGGGAGATGTCGGGAGAGCGGGGCCTGCAGCCGTGCGTGCACACGGATCCGCTCGTGTGTCTGTGTGTCAGTGTGTGTGTGTCTGTGTGTCAGTGTGTGTGTGTCAGTGTGTGTGTGTCTGTGTTTGTGTGTCTGTGTTTTTCCACCCAAGGACTGAGAGATGATTAGCCAGAGGGGAGCAGCATGAGGCTTTGGTGCTGCTGGTGTTCCTGTCCTCATCTCTGTGGCCAGACACACATGTGGGTGTGATAGGTGAGGAACGCCATGGGTGACTCTCACAATTAAAGGCAAATATTATGTAAATATGTTAAGAGAAGTTTCATAGTTATGTTTTACACCCCCTTGTGTTGTTATCTGGGAGTAACCTGGCTTTGGGACATTTGGGAGGGTTGGCTCGTTACTGTGGCAACAGCTGACCTCCAATCAAGATTTAAGGAGGTGACCTCCACCACTGGACAGAGAAGAAGTATGAAACAGATGGACAGAACTTGGGGAATGGCTAAAGGGTTACAAGGCAAAACCTCCATTGTATGCGTGAGCACATGATGGGAAAAAATCCTTTGCTCCCAGTGCTGTAATATTTTCTCTATCCGGTCTTCTTTTGTATTTTTGATAACGTTTTAATAAACCTTTTAAATGTTTTGGAAGTGAGTATCCTTTCTCACATGGGTATGTCCATGTGTCTGTATGTCCATGTGTCTGTATGTGCACACACATGTGTATAGTCATGTAGGCCCACTGGTATCACCAAGAGGACTCAAAGGTACTGGCAAAAAGCAGATTTTAGTGTAAATTTGTGAAAGTGCAACTTAAGGGAGTTGAATTATGATGTTCAGCCTGTCACTGACTACATGGCTAAAGTATGTGTAGAAACAACAGATTGGAATCCATTTAGGATGATTTACATGGAGGGATTTTACATTTACTGAGGATGCAAAAGGGTCAGGGTACAAAATCTATAGGGGTGCAAAAGGGTTTAGCAGCACTCAATCATTAACTGATTTAACAATTAAATATTCAATACCATTTGCTACATTTTAACAGTGACTTAGTAACAGACTCATGAATAAAGCATTCATAGCAGAATCCAGTCACACACATTCAGAGATGTGTACATCTGTACAGATCTGTGCAGAGGAACCTGTCAAAAATTCCCCTTAGGTTCAGTGAAATATGTCACATCCCTCAGTGATTCTCAAAAGTGGGGATTGCACCTTGAGGGGTGTCAGGGGTGGGGGATTGACAAGGGAACCAAAGAATGAACAACAAATCAGCATTGAAGGCAAAGGGATCAACAACCAATAGGAGATCAGATACTAAGAATTGTGTCATTTAAGACCAATGAGCAAGAATTTCTTTGGGGCTTTGTATGTATAAATATGTGAGAAATCTGCTAAAGAGGCATGTGTGACAGAATGAATTTCGCTGCACAACCTGGGCACGTGGGGATGAAATAATTTCTGTTGCACATCCTGGCCAGAATAAAGTAATGCCTAAATTCTCTTTCCTATCACATCTTTCCTATCAATTCCAAGTTTTAATGATGGCCATACCCAGGTTGGGAACAATGGTACCATTCTACTCAAGTTAGAACTCAGGTAAATGATTTACCAAGGCCAACAGGGATAACTGTTAGCAGTTATCTTTTGTTATCCTTTGTTATCCATCTTGGTTGGTCACTGAAGACTCCTGCTGTTGGAACCCTGCATGCTGAGAATTTCAGACTTTCTGTGCTGACAGGCACTGACCCCCAAGAGAACACTGCATTGACCTGAGGCCCTGGAGAAGCTTCCAGAATGGAATGACAGACCTGGGATTATGGGTGGGGAGTTTGAATAGAAGTGTGTGATATCACAGGGTGGAAAACTTAGTGTTTAAGGGTTTGGAATATAGTAATATAGATAAAGCAAGATGGAGGTTTAAGGCAGAGGCTGCTCCTTCTTCACCTTCTTCTCCATGGGTTTGGGTGGTTTTGTGTAACTGGATAAAAAAGCTCACATTGCGGGGCACTGGTAGTTGGTTATTGGGTTAAAAGTAAAAATAATTTAGGTGTCATTTCTTAATTGGATAGTTTATCCTTAAAAGGCCTTGTAGAGAGAGAGACAGGGCTCCATTTTTAGTTTGTTAGAGTGAAGTGCTGTAGAACTCAGGGTTTGTGAGACTGTTACAGATAGATAAGAACTAATAAACATCTGAATGCCAACAAAAAATACCATCTCACACATTTAATCCTGACCTTGGCAGAAAAAAAAAAAAAGAAGCAAAGAATCAGCATCCTGTTACAGTCAGAGTTATTCCCACCTTTACCATGCTCTGATACAGTCAGGGACACTTTACCACCCAAATGGTGCAGTCAAGGGGATGCTTTAAGAACCTATACATGAAAAACCATGCACTTTTGAGATAATATTAGTAGATGAGGGGATAAAAAGCTGGTCTTTATTGGAGGCCTTCAGGGGCAATTATGAAAAAGTGTCCATAAAAGCCCACACCCCCACGGGGTGAACACACTTTTGGTTTTCTAAGTTTAGCAAATTAGCATAATTGACTAGAATTCACAATTAGAAGCACAGGTGATGAGATAAATCCCCCTTCTGGTTCAACCCTGTGATGGGTTTTCACTGGCTAAATGCTAGCAGCAACAACAAACAGAACCACAGCCCCAGTGACCCAGACCCACAGCCCCACTACCCAGAACCACAGATCCAGAGCCACAGCCCCAGTGACAGCCAGACTCACAGACCCAGTGACACAGAACCACAACCCCAGTGACCCAGGCCCGCTGACCCCGCCTCACAGACCCAGACCCACAGTCCAACAGTCCCAGTCCCAGCCTCACAAACCCAGTCCCAGTCCCATTCCTAGTCCCACAGTCCCATTCCCAGTCCCAGTCCCAGTCCCATTCCCATTCCCAGTCCCAGTCCCAGTCCCAGTTCCACAGTCCCAGTCCCATTGCCAGTCCCAGTCCCCCAGTCCCAGTCCCAATCCCAGTCCCAGTCCCACAGTCTCATTCCCATTCCCAGTCCCAGTCCCAGTCCCAGTTCCACAGTCCCAGTCCCATTGCCAGTCCCAGTCCCCCAGTCCCAGTCCCAATCCCAGTCCCAGTCCCACAGTCTCATTCCCATTCCCATTCCCAATCCCAGTCCCAGTCCCAGTCCCAGTCCCAGTTCCAGTCCCCAGTCCCACAGTCCCAGACCCATTCCCTCAAACCCAGTCCCATTCCCACAAACCCAGTCCCATTCCCAGTCCCAGTCCCAATCCCATTCCCAGTCCCATTCCCAATCCCATTCCCAGTCGCAGCCCCACAATCCCAGTCCCAGTCCCAGCTCATCTCCTTCAGGCAGTGATGGTGGGCAGGGGAGAGGGAGAAGGGGCTCCCTCACAAACAAACCCACAGCACAGCTGGACCCGGTGCCCCTCAGGGTGGCAGGTGACATGGAGAAGGGGCTCCCTCACAAACAAACCCACGGGACAGCCGGGCCCAGTGCCCTCAGGATGGTGAGAGAGATGGAGAAGGGGCTTCCTCAGAAACACATCCACAGGGCAGGGCCCGGTGCCCCTCAGGGTGGCAGCAGAGATGGAGAAGGGACTCCCTCACACACCCTCAGCGCAGCCGAGCCTGGTGCCCCTCAGGGTGGCAAGGAACATTGAGAATGGGTTCCTTCACACACCCACGGGGCAGCCAGGCCCGGTGCCCCTCAGGGTGGCAAGGAACATTGAGAATGGGTTCCTTCCCTCACACAGGCCCGGTGCCCCAAGGAACATTGAGAATGGGTTCCTTCACACACCCACGGGGCAGCCAGGCCCGGTGCCCCTCAGGGTGGCAGCAGAGATGGAGAAGGGGCTCCCTCACACACCCAAGGCACAGTCGGGCACGGTGCCCCTCAGGGTGGCAAGGAACATGGAGAAGGGGCTCCCTCACACACCCACAGGGCAGCAGGGCCCGGTGCCCCTCAGGATGGCGGGAGGGCCTGTATCAGGAGCCTTGGAGCAGCGGCTGGAGCGGAAGAGGCACACCCGGGGTGGCAACGAAATGAGGCAGAAACTCAGAGCCATAGCAGAGCCGCAGGTGTCCCGGCAGGCACGGGATGCTGGGTTAAAGTGTAGGGAAAAAACCCAGAGGAACAGCGGAAAACAGCGGGGCTGGGCAGTGGCAGACAGGCTTCACAAACAGCTGCCACATGGAACCAGGAGATGCTAAGTGTTACAAATTAATATTCCAGTTTAATAATTAAGGAAATTTATTAAATAATCAAAGTAAAAATTTGGAAAAAGCCACAAGCAATTCAACTCTGAGCCAGGTGATCAGGGTCGGGGAGACTCATGATTTGGCCTCTATCTCACCAAAGTCCCTGTGGGTCTCCAAAATGTCATTTCTGGGGTCTGTTTTATACAGTCTTTTGGGCTCTGGAAGGGGCTCTTCTTTAGCATATTTTAGCATATTATCATAGTTTTTTCTTTCTTGCTGCCGTGCTTCCCGGAACTGGTGGATAATTGCTGGAATCAGGTGAAAACTGATTTTTTCACCTGTCAGGTGAAAACTTTCTGGGATAAACTTCTGATGATGCCTTTCAAATGCCTCCTGCTGGGGTCTTGTCAGACAGAAAGAAATCCCTTGAAATATCCATTCCTGGAGACAGTGTCCTCCTCATGTTGGAATCTCCATTCTTATCACATAGTCTATTACTGCTTGTTGCCTGACACTGGCTTTGTACACAAAATGCTGTGATTTTAATTTCCTTTAGCACAAATTTTATAACATATATCACACTAAGGGAGATGGGGTTGGGGTCCCATTCCCAGTGAGGCTGGGTATTGGAAAGGTCCCAGTTCTTGCAAAGTCTCACCCACAGTAAGGAGAAGCAGTGCAGGACAAAATCTCCACAGAGGCAGCAAATCCTCTAGGCAGCAAATCCAGCACCAAAACCCCACCTGTCTCCACTGTGATCCCAAGAGAGAGCAGGAGAGAGCTGAGCTGCACCCTGATCCCCCAGCCAAAATCTTGCAGCATCTCTGCCCTTCGCAAGAGAAACCCGCCAGCTAAGAGACTGCAAACTGCACCCCTTCCCTGGTCACTTTGTCCACATCTTTTGTCTCTCTTGAATGTCTGTGTCTCAGTTTGAGTTACGCCAGGACAATCTGTGCTCCCATCTCTTAGGCAACAAATGGGAGAAAAATTCCATGAGAGAAAGAAAATTAAAAGGAAAAATTCTAATTTCCAACACTGGGGAAAAGGGGAAGAAAGACTTCAGGCAAGGCTTACTTTGAGCTTTTTTTTTAAGATGCAGCCATCTAAACAAACATGCCTTTAATGGTTGGTTTATACATTCACACAAGACATGAGTTTAAGCATCCCTTTATTTCCTAAGCACCAAAGAAGTCATTGCTCCCCTAGCAGCAGCAGAAAGCACATGAAGCAGTAAACATGTTTTTTCAGTGTTAGCATCTTTCATTCATACACTGTTTCTGAATCCAGCTTTCATTTGGAAAAAGGACTTGTAAACTAAACAGCAAAACATTTCCCTTCCCTAACAGCATTTCCAACCCATCATTTCCTCACAGAGATGCTGCCTGCGCTCTAGGCTGTGTTTGATTGACTTCCTCAAAGAATGATAAGAAATGCTGTATTCCCTCAGGCCAGATGCCCAAATGTTTCAGTGCCCTATCCCTCATACCAGCCAGGGGCAGATGCTCAGATAAATTTAAGGAGCAATGTCATGTTTCAGCATAGTTTTCTCTCTCTGTCAGCAGTCTGTCTTAATCAGTGACTGTCTTGGTCATAAGGCAACATAATTCTGCACATCTTACACAATCTTCATGAAATTTTTGTATTTCCTCATTACAGACACTCCAATAAACATGGACAAAATAATAAAGGGGAAGGAGAAGAGGAGGAAGGGAGGGGTGAAGGCAAACAGAGAAAGAAACAAAAGGAGAGAGGAACCCTAAATGTTGCAAAGCCCTGTTAGAGCAACAAAATCTTGAGTCATGATTGTGCAAATAAATCAAGGCAGAAACTCCATCTGTAGTGGCTTGTTGCTATACCTGTTTTTATTAAGCTGTGAGCTGTAAGTTTTCTGTTTGCATTGCATCAGCATGAAGGCCTTCAGAGTTAGCACTAGCCAGTACCCACTATCTTAATAATATACTGCTTTTAATTCCCCACACCCATGCATTTCCCTGGCCTCTTCTCCAAATGCTGTCATTCTCCATCTCTGGTGGTCCTGAGGAAATGATCAACACCTGTGCAGCTATTTAGCAACCCCTGACAAAGGAGCTCAGGTCTCTGCCCCGGCAATTGTTTTTCCAGCCATACCTGAAAAAACAAATACATTCTGTAATTTGAAGAGTTAGATTATGATTGAATTGGTTATGAAAACAGAGTTGGTTAATCTTTGAGAGTTGTGGGTGAAGACTCTCAATGATCCCTCTGAAAATTACAAATAAATGGAAATTATTATGAGCTCAATCTAAGCGAGCTGGGGAAGAGAACAAAAAGGAGAGCTCTGGGAGAGGAGGGAAATATAGGGAATTAGAGCAGATGCTGCAAGGCAGGATTCCTATCTTCTCCTTTCAGCTTTAGGAGAAGGACTGTGCTAAAGTGCACCAAATCCAGCGTCCCATCCATTGATCGCCCTGCCTCCCTCAGTCAATAGCAGGACTGACTTTGACCTGCCCCACCCACTCTGCCCCAGTGTTCACTGCAAATATCCTTACCAGGGACTGAGGCCATGAGCCTCCCGGGCAATCTTCTTGGCACACTGAATGTCATCCTCAAGATTATCATCTTGCAGTTCTGCAGAGAAGGGAGAAAAGATCAGTGTGGAGGAAAGCAGGGCAGAGGAAGAGCAGGGACAGGCTGGCAGAAGGAAAGATGTCCATCATGAAGGAGGGGTGGTAGGGACACTGAGAAGATGGATGGGGGAAGCACAGACAGAAATGCCCAGAGCAGCTCTTGGCAGGTGTCATGGACAGAACAAGTGTTCTCATGGAATGAACAAAGAAATGTTCTTTGCTCTGTGCAACCACTTACTTGAGCAACTGATGCGGCAGGCATTCTTGGATCCAGGGGTCTTGCCATCATTGCACCAGTACTTGCTGTTGATCTGGAAGATGCCATAGTCCCTGCTTGGACCATTGTTATTGTATGCTTTCGTGTCATAGCTACTCTCATATTTCACCAGGCACATCCCTGCAGGAGGAAGAGAGATCCCAGAGGAGAACATTAAGGAATGCTGAGAGTAAATAAGGGGAAAGATGTGAAAGTATCTAGGATGAATGAAATGCTGGAGGAGTAATTAAACTGGTGATATCATAACCTTGAGAATTGGATGGGTAAATTCTTGGAAGGAAAAAGCTCTAGATGGGTATTTGCTGTGTGAATTATAGAAGGAAGCAAGGAAGGGGAGGAGGAAAATATGAAGTCAAAGAAATGGAGGGACAGAATAGTACTGCTGGAAGATCAAAAAGAAGTTGAGAGAGACAAAGATGGTACAGGCAGAGAGGTGCTGTGGCAGCTCATTATACTCACAGTCAGCAACAGTTGTGCCCTCGAAGCCCTGAAAGCCATTCCGACGCAGGATCTTCACCATCTCACATCTGGGAATTATCTTTCCCTGGGTGCCTGGCAGAGCCAGGCTAAGGAAAACAAAAAGAAAGCCAAGGAAGAGCGTTGACTTGTTCATCTTGCAGTCCACAGCAAGATGTGCCCAAGCAGCTTGAGCTGTCTGCCAGGACTGCTGGCAATGCCAGCCTTTTATTTCATGCTCACAGGGGGAGGATCAGCTGGTTGAGCAAGCATATCTGGGAAGTCTGGGCAGTCTTTACGGTAACAAGGAAGGAATAAGGAAGTGGGGCGAACTCCAAAACAATTCCAAAGTTCCTGGAAGGTGCCAGTACCTATTTCACTGGTCCTTCAAGGCTGGGGGATATGTTTTCCCCAGACACCCCAGCAATCCTCAGTTGGATATTATTACAAATGTCATGGCTGTAGCTCCCTTGTGTGAGTGTCATGGTTTAACCCCAGCAGTCTGATAAGTCACTCAATCTCTCCCACCCTGGTGGGATGGGAAAGGTAAAAGTTAGAAAACTTTTGGGTTGGGATACAGACAGATTAATGGGAAAGAAAAAGCCACACATGCAAAAAAAAGCAAAATAAAGAGGAAACACACTCCTTCCCATCAGCAGGAAGATGTTCAGTCACCTCCAGGGAACCAGGCTCCACCACATTAGCAGTGGTTCAGGAAGACAAACCCCATCAACCCAAATGTCCTCCTCCTTCCTTCTTCTTCCCTCAGGTTTATACTTTGAGCAGGACACTACTCATGATCTGGGATATGCTGTGGTCAGTGGGGATCAGCTGTCTTGGCTGCATCCCCCATCATGGTCTAGGAATAATATTCCCCAATTTAGTACTCCCATTAAAAAGTCTACAAGCTGTTCCTCTCACCTTCTCCAATGCCAGGTTGAGATAAAAAGAATTTACTGGGAATGGCAATGAGTTAAGAATCAACCATGAAAAATGTCCTTGAATAGAACCTCCTGTGAAGGAGGTGAAGAAGAGGTAGCCAACTTTATGTTCTTAATTCATCTTCCTACTATCCCTTGTAAAATATTTCTGAACAATAAACTACATGCAACAGAAAGAAACCTGATTTTATTATGTTTTTGTTTGCATGGACTGTATATTACAAGCCATGGCTGATGACTGGACATTAACTTCATTGGTCACTACCTCAAAATTGTCACTATCTCAAGTGGTCACTTCCAGTACATTGGCTGCCTTTGACATCAGTTTTCTTTCTCCTACTGTATGCATCAAAAAGCTCAAGAAAATAAGGATAAGAAAAGATCTTGAAAGATAAAAATAAAAAGAGGCAATGGTTATCAAAGACTTAAAGCTAAGAAGATATGGCACAGCTGAGTAGCAGGAGTCTCTCATATTGTTGTGTCTGATGAAGAAATAGCAAAAGATGACAGTGCTGGGTGTGGCTGAGGTAGCTTCTCTCCCAGTAGCTGGCATGGGGCTGTATTTTGGATTTGTGCTGAATGCAGGGATGATGATGGAGATGTTTTTGTTATTGCTGAGCAGTGCTCACACAGAGCCAAGGCATTTTCTGCTTTTCATACTGCCAGGCAGGCAAGGGGGCTGGGGGTGTGTGGGGAGCTGGGAGGAGACACAGCTGGGACAGGTGACCCAAAGTGATCAAAGGCATGTCCAGGCCGTATGGCACCATGCTCAGTACATAAAGTGTGGGCAGAAGGAAGGAAGAGAGGGAAGTTTGGAGTGATGGTGTTTGCCTTCCCAGGTCACTGCAATGTGTCCTGGAACTCTGCTCTCCATGGGATGGCTGAAAACCTGCCTGCCCATGGGAAACAGGGAGTGAATTCCTGGGTTTGCTTTGTTTGCATATGTGGCTTTTGCTTTCCATATTAAACTGTCTTTATCCCAACCCATGAATTTTCCAGCTTTAACCCTTCTGATTCTCTCCCTGATCCTTCTGGCAGGGGAGTGAGGGAGCCGCTGTGTGGGGCTTGCCAGCTAAACCACCATTGGCTGAGAAACTCAGGATGCAGGAATTATATTCCTCTACATGTTTTAAGGTTCTCAATCCTTGAAAGGGTCCTCTGTGGTTTATTTCCTCCTCTAGCTCCAAAGCAAGATTTTTATCCTTTCATGCTAACAATGCCATACAGCTTTGAAGAAGGAAGGATTGAGGATTAACAGAGTATTTTGGCAGGGGATTGTGGATGAGGTATTGAATAGAAGAGATTCTTTTTTCTTCTCTAGCAGTCATAGAGGACATTGGCAGGAGAAATCATTTCCTGGTTTCTTTATGTATTATTACATCAACTGCCATCACACCTAAGTTGGAGGAAATTGTGCAAAGGCTTCACATTTGCCATGAATTCCAGGGAAAGAGTCCATGCTGCTACAACCCTCTAGCTCAGTGAGGAGCTTATGGGGGTCCCTCTTGTTGGAAATTATACCAAGTTTAAATTTTTTTGTACAACTTTAGTCAGGGGTTTTGTTTGCCTTTGCCCAAATGGAAAGGAATTTAAGTTTATTTTCAAAGGACTGTTTCACCACTCCAGGCCTGCTAAGTTTAACATCTCTGCAGGCTGGGGGTAGCACAGAAGATACACAAAAGGTAACAACCATCAAGAATTGTCTTAACAACTAACTCCAAACATCACCCCTGGCATGGTCAGAGACACCTGGTCTGAGAAAAGATAGATAAGAGATAGATAAGAATGAAGACCTAATTAGCATCAGAGTCAGAGCGATCTGTCATCAATAAGAAACCAAATGCTACAAACTGTGTAGCTTGGAACCAATGAACTTGGGTTTTGACTGTATAAAGTTTGTGAAAAATCTGGTAAAATTCATGTGTCATGGATTTTCTCTGCACAGCCCAGGCTGTGTGGATGAAATTATTTCTATTGCACGTCCTGGCCAGAGCAACATCCTGGCCAGAAGGAAGTAATGCATTGATTCTCTAACACTAAAAATGTTGGAGAATTTTGGTTTTCCCGCATTTTCAGTGATGACTGTGGTTTATTCCAGGCAAGTTTTTATTGTTTCTGGGAAAGGGATCTCCTTTACTAAGGCACTTATAGAATGTGTTTCCTGGAGACAGTTTGTTTAGTGTAAAATTTCAATGCTTGGCTTTACACTTGAGTAAATGGTTCTGAAATGAGTGACAGGTATTACAAAATTTGTAAATAACTGTGAAATATGTGTTTGTTACTTTATTTACCCTTGCATAGTCCAGAATTTGTTTCCAAGACCCACTTTGTATAGAAGGTTGGACTTCTTAAACAAAGTTTTGCACAACTTTATGACTTGAGATTCAACAGTCAGATAAGAATTAAAATGGAAAAAAAGAGCCTAGCATTCACAACAATAGCTTTCCTACATTATTTGAAGGAAGAGTGGGAATTCTTTGTGGAAATATAACACCTGAATAGCTCTTAGTTGCAGCAGGGTTCACTGCTCAGCTGTTCACTGCTCTTTCTGTGCCATAGTTTGAAGTTGGCTTCCTTAGTAGTCGCTGGTGCTTCCATGTAGGATTGCTTTACTTGTCTGATTCATAAGGGAGGTGACAGTGGCATTTGTTAGAGGTTTTGCTGCCAGGGGATTCCCCAGCAACTGACTTGAAGCTCAGCTGAGTAGAGTGAGCTACTTCCATAAATTGGTCATGTGGAAAAATATTTTTTCTCTGAGTTGATTTTTTTTTTTCATGGGAGTAGTAAAAGTGTAATTACCTCACTTTAAAGTCCTGCCTTTTTTAATTTGAGTCTGTGGGTTAATGGGAAGGATGAAGATAATGTCATAAATAAAATCGTTACCAGATGATAAATGGCCTACACCTGGTGAGCTAACACAAAGCTTGTTCCAGAATGACTGGCCTGTGGAAACTGCACAATGCCCATTGTGTAAGGGGACTGGAAATTCACCAGCCTCAGTGTCCTGCCAGCTCAGCAAGGTCACCTGGAACATTGGGGTCCACAGCCACCAGGGACCAGAGAGACCCCCAGGCCAGAAGAATGAATGCATAAAGGGGAAATATGTTAATGATTTTGGGGAAATAATATGTATGTATGAAAAAATATATGTATAAAAATCATATGTATAATCATATGTATCATATGTATGTTTAGTCTGGGACAATCAATGAAAATGTATAAAAAATACAGAATATAAACAGAAACTTTCCTGTATTCAGCATGCACATCTTTGGGAGGAGCTGTCCCCCCATGCATCTGGCTGAAAAAAGAATGCTGCTTCTTAATGCTACATTGGTGTTAAGGAGTTTTTTATTTTATTGCATTTTTGGTAACAAAAACATTAAATCCCTGTCCTGGATTAATTTAAATGACAATAAACCAGCCTGAGGTTGCTACAAAAGCGTTTGCAGAGAATTCCTAGGTAACAGTCACATGCCATAAGTCTGATGAAGAGCGGCTGAGGGAGCTGGGAAAGGGCTCAGCCTGGAGCAAAGGAGGCTCAGGGGGGACCCTGTGGCTCTGCACAGCTCCTGACAGGAGGGGACAGCCAGGGGGTCAGGCTCTGCTGCCAGGGAACAGGGACAGGAGCAGAGGGAGCAGGGTCAGGCTGGGCCAGGGGAGGTTCAGGCTGGACATCAGCAGGAATTTCTCCATGGAAAGGGTGCTCAGGCCTTGGAACGAGCTGCCCATGGAGGTGGTGGAGTCCCCATCCTTTGCTTTCTTTTTACTGCTTACAGTTCTAGTGATCAAACAAAGGTTGAAGTTCAATTCGCAGGACTGATGGCTTTATTTGTTTTAGTCAATAGTTCTAGGCTCTGTCACAAATTAGTCTCTCACTGCACATCCATGGGCAAGGAGTAGAGGTTTCCATGCATTCTGCCATTGTCTTAAACCCTGGACTTGTGGCTTCCACTCTGCTTCTGGGATAGGACACACATACAGCACTGTGCCAGGGGTTTACAAGAGATGGGTTGGAAACAACTGGTCATAGAATCATGGAACCATGGAACCCCTGACGTGGAAGGGACCCCTACACCTCTTCTGTCCTGAAGAGCCTGTGGCTGTCCAGAAGAAACAGGTGAGCAACCTTTGGGTAAAGAACCTTCTCCTTCTGAGTGAAGAACCTTCTGGGTGAAGAACCAGAACCCAGAACATGGTCAGGTACTGGAACAGGTTCCCCAGCAAATTGGAGGACACACAGCCAGCTGTGCCAGGGGACAAGAGATGGGTTGGAAACAACTGGTCATAGAATCATGGAACCATGGAACCCCTGACGTGGAAGGACCTCTTCTGTCCTGATGATCCTGTGGCTGTCCAGAAAAACAGGTGAGATTCTTTGGGTAAAGAAGGTTTCCTTCACAGTGAAGAACCTTCTGGGTGAAGAACCAGAACCCAGAACATGGTCAGGTACTGGAACAGGTTCCCCAGCAAATTGGCTACAGCACCAAGCCAGCTCTCAGACACATGGTGTGGTTGTTGGGGCTGTCCTGTGAAGGGCATGGAGTTGGAATTGATGATCCTTGATGATCCTTGTGGGTCCCTTTCAACAGAGGGGATTAAATGATTCTATAATTCCTAATATCTTACCTAAAACTCACCTGACACAGTCCCACATGCATAGTTTAAAATCAACATTGGGATGCCACATCATTCCCCCCATTTCCCTTCTTCCCCCTGCCCTTTCTTCTTCTTTTGTGTTTTCTTATTTATCTTGGTCCTGGGTTGAGGCTTTCTGGTTTTCCATCTTCCCATGAACCTTCACTCGGTAAATGCAGGTATACCACGGGTTTCCCCAGTTGCTCTTCACAAGAAGTTTGACATGTGAAAAGGCTTTGGGGAGCAGCATGTTCTGTAAAGAGGGAAAAGGGGGGTGTTAAAATCAACAGTGAAATCAGTGTCACCCTGACAGACCTGTTTCTGATCAGGAACAAGCTCCCAAAAGAAACTGGGAGAAGCAATAGAGATCTGAAACTGCTACTGGGGCTGCTGGGGAGGCTGGGGGCAAGGGAAGGCACCTGGCATCCTCTGCATTCTGGCCCAGCTGGGGCTGCTCCTTCTTTCCCTCTGTCCATTGCTCTGTGCTGACAGAGGCACTGGGGACGTGCTCCTGTGCATGGGGCTGGTGTGGCACTTCACTGGTGTGTCACCCCACTACTGTGTCACTGCAACTGTGTGTCACCCCAAGTGTGTGCTACCCCACTGCTGTGTCACCCCACCGCTGTGTCACCCCACTGTGTGTCACCCCACTGCTGTGTCACCCCACTGTGTGTCACCCCAACTGTGTGTCACCCCAACTGTGTGTTACCCCACTGCTGTGTCACCCCACCGCTGTGTCACCCCACTGTGTGTTACCCCACTGCTGTGTCACCCCACTGTGTGTCACCCCAACTGTGTGTCACCCCAAGTGTGTGTTACCCCACTGCTGTGTTACCCCACTGTGTGTCACCCCACTACTGTGTCACCCCAACTGTGTGTCACCCCACTGTGTGTTACCCCAACTGTGGGTCACCCCAATGTGTCACCCTACTGTGTGTTAACGCACTGTGTGTCACCTCACTGAGCCCCTGCCATACCCTCTGCCTGCCTTCCTCCTGGCAGACTGAGAGCAGTGGGAGAGAAGGGGTGTTCTGTGCTGGGGTGACACTGTCCAGCTTGTCAGCAGGGCACAGAGTGGAACAACAGTGATGCCTGATGGCTTTTGCCACCACTTGTCCCCGTTTCTCCATGGCACAAGGTCTGTCTGTTTGGGTGCTGTGGCTGTATGTGCCTCTGGTTTTTCTGAGGGCAGTGCCTGCAGCCAGGGATCCCTCACAAGCTGTGTTGCCTTGAGTCTGATCCTGTCCTTCAGCCTCCACAACCACGTGCTACTCTGCCCTCCAAGCCCCACCAGGTCTCCTTCAGCAGCAACCCAGGACTCTCTGCCCAGGGAGGAAACATTTGCACCTTCCCTGCCACAGACTTGCAAGCAAACCTGTTTTGCTCCCTGGCACCTGGCCCCTGTGTGTGGAGCATACCTTCAGAGGGAAGGTCTGTATGGGGTATTTTTCCACATCGTAAGTGAACACCCCCAGGAGAATTTCCTCTTCTCTGTCTGCATCCACTCCCTTGGGAGCAAAGCACAAGGAGAGTGAGTCAGGCTCATCCCCACAAAGAGGGAAAGTACAGACTTGGGTCAGCCCCCTTATGCACCCAGCCTCTCCCAGGGCTCTGGCAGTTGGTTAGGGAAGCTCTCAGGGTAGAGCTCAGAGCTCTCTGCCTCGCATTTTGGTCAAGAACTCCTAGGTGCTTGGCCAGAAGGAGTCTCAAGAAGAATGGACCTCTTGTGTCAGAACTCAGGATATCTCTCTGGCTCTCCTGGATGGCCTGAGCCCCTGCCAGGGGGCTCAGAGACCTTGGCACAGAGCCCAGGACACCTGAGATTTTGATTTTGACCCATGGAGCAAATTACCACCTTTATATGAAGAATTACATGTCAAGAGATTTTAAGTAGAATAATAGTTAGTTTGTCATGGGGTGAAAAATAGAATTTTGGTGTTTTTAGAATGGGGGTTAGGGGGGCAAGATGGAGGAATCTGGATGTGTCCAGCCTTTCTCCTTCTTCTTCTTGGGCTCCATCTTCTGCTGTGTTGGTGGCACTTTTGGATTGGTTTAAGGTAGAAGCTCACTGTCTAACACAGGTAGATATTGAGGAGTTATTGTAAATAATGTACATGTAGTTTTTAGTAAAAAAGACAACACCGCCTCCAAGGGCGGTCAGTGTGCCTCTGTCTGACCTGCTGGACAGACCTCGGCAGGCCAGAGAAAGGATGTTATAGGTAAGAAGTAATAAACAAGCTCTTGAGAATGAGAGCAGAAGAATCCTGACTCCTTCTTCGACTGTTGGGCTGGGAAAAGAGACTTGTACATATCTCAAAGTCACTCTGACCAGCAGAAATCCCGAGACTCTTGAGCCCTTGAAGTGTTGCACTGAGCACAGCAGTGCTCAGGGGAGTGCAGGTCACAAAGCTCAGAGGACGCACAAAAGCAAGCAAGACCTCACTCTGAGCTCCCACTCAGGCCAGACCCCCAGCAGAAGTGCCCAGCAGACTTACAAAGACAGCAATGTCTTTGGGGGCACTGATGACGGTCCCACTTGGAGAGGCATCTTTGGAGATGTGCTGCAGTGTGATGGCAGTCAGGCAGACTCGTGTTGGCAGCTTGATGACAACCTGGCCCTGATGCCCTTTGAAAGCCCAGCAGTTTCCTGGGAAAACATTTGGCTGCAACAGAATGCAAGAGCAGTGATGTGTGGGCCAACACAACTGCCCCTGTAGCTTGGAGCATTGGGGCTGAGCCCCCATGTCTGTGGGCACTATTTCAGCTTGGAAATAAGGGGCTGTGAGGAAAAGGGCAGAAGCAGAAGGACTTCCCTGCTTGCCAAAGTGGGCTCAGCATGGCAGAACAGAGAATAGTGGTTATGAAACCATCCTACTCAGCAGAAACACCTCTGCCCAGGGACTCTGTAGAGCATCCCTCCTCCTCCTCCTCCTCACCTCCCACCCTGAAAAGCATTTCTTAGGGTTGACAGTGGAGACAGGGTCACCAGGCAGAAAGAAGTCCTTTCAGAGAGCTGTGGCCAAGGAGTGTGGGCAGAATGCAGCAGTCTACTGCTCAGTTTGGTTCCTCTCCAGAGGAACCACTGCTTCTCAGCAAGCCCAGCCCCGTGCTCCAGCTTTGGTTTCAGGAATCCAATCTGCTCTGGGCTTCATCAGTACCACTGGGCTGAGGGGAGAGCCCCCAGGAATGATTCCCAAATTCACAGGAGAGAAGAAAGCTGGTGATTTCTGCTAAGATACCTGCAGAATAGTATCAGGAGGGCTGGCAGTCCAGAAGAAGCGTAAAATCCTGCAGAGACAGCTCTCTTTGCAGTCGTAGGTCTGGGAAGTTCTTTGTGTGTCAATGGTGGCTCCTGTAAGGGAGGGAGGGCAAATGGCTGCAAGCAGCTACACACGGGCAGGGCTTGGTGCTCAGACACCATTTCTGGTGCCCCTGGGCAGCTCCATGTCCACCTGTCCTGTCTGCACCACCCCTGCCCTGGGGGGCAATGACAGCAGCCACGTGCATGGTGACTGCCTCTCCCACAGGGCTGAGAGTGCTGGGAGGGAGCAAGGCACAAGCCAGCCATTCCTTCTCCAGGTGCAGTGGGGAGGGAGAGAGCCCCTCCATCCACACAGGAACAGTGTCATTTCTGTGCCATCCCCCCAGAACAACCCCAGCCATCCCTGTGGAGGCTGTGGGCAGGACACAGGCACAGGGCAGGGAGACCGGGCTGCTCGTGTCCTTACCAGAGCTCTTGAGGGCCCAGTCTGTCTTGACACAGGGTTCCAAAGCTATCTGGCTCAGTTCCTGGGAAAGCCATGAGCAAACAGGAAAGGACAGTTCAGCAGGCTGCCAGCACCCACAGAGGCAGAGCTCAGTGCCAGCTGTGCATGGCCAGCCATGCCCACAGAGCTGGCAAACTCTGCTGCTGATGGAGCCACAAGGGCTGAGGAACAGAGTCCGTGGCCACAATGTTCTGACCCCACCAACAACACCCAGGAGAGCTTTCTTGGGGGCTCTGCCCAACCCCAAAATGGCTCTTTCTGTTTTCTTTCCCCAAAATGGCAGGGTCACCTTCAAACTATTGATCTCCATCCTCAGCTGAGTGACCTCTTCCAGCAGATTCTGCAGCTTTTGGGTTTCAATCAAAGTGTGTGAATTCCTGCAGGAACAGAAAAGCAGATCTTGCCAAAGCAGCTCATTCCTTCTGTGAAGCACCTGAGCTCAGTGAACGGACACATGGACTTTCCCTGCTTTGCCAGTGCTTCTTTCCAGCTCAAGCTGAGCAAAAGGCAAAGGCAGGACAGAAGTACAGGAGCCTTTGCTGTTTGGAGACTGGGCACAGGTAGCACAAGGTCAGCTGACATTCTGCACAGACACGGTTCCAGTTCAGCAGATCTCTCTTACCAGAAAGTTTTCAGTCCTGATGGAAATACACTTTGCATCTTCTGAAAGAGAAAAATCTCGATTAGAACATGTACTGCCAGAGCCACCAAAATCTCGATTAGAACATCTACTGCCAGAGCCACTAAAATCTTGATTAGAACATGTACTGCCAGAGCCACTAAAATCTTGATTAGAACATCTACTGCCAGAGCCACCAAAATCTTGATTAGAACATCTACTGCCAGAGCCACCATGGCTTCCCAGGGCAGACTACACAATCTGCTTCTTCTTTGGGTGATGCTGTGTAGAAGCAGAAGAGCCTCAGATTTATCCAGCCACCATCAGCAACATCCCCTGCAGGAGGTGCCTGTCCCACAGCAGCCACTAACCTGCAGGAGTTCCTTTGTCCATGGTGACCATTCTGACAGGGCAGTCACACAGAAACCACCTGCAATTCACACCAGCAGGCACTGGAGTGGGGTTTGCAGCCAGCCCCAGGGCCCATTGTCTGCTCCCTGCAGCCCTGGGGGTCAGGCAGCGGGTGAGCTCAGGGGTGAGGAGTGCAGGGTGCACAGAGAGGACGTGCCTCTGGCTGAGAGGCTTCAGGGGACATGGCAGCGTGGTCTGCAGTGCTTGTGACCCCAGTTCCACTCCCTGTTTCCCCTCACTTCAGTCAGCACCAGGACCAGGCTGAAGGGGCTGGGAGAGGGAGCTGCCCACCCCTCCCCTTGCACTGCCCCTCTTCTCTGCCCATCCCCAGCTCAGCTCTGGAAATACCCACGCCCTTCTCTCTCAACCTTGCAGCAAGCTGTTCAGTCCAGCAGGCAGAGCACAGCTGTGACACTGCCTGGGGGTCTAACTGGTGGTCCCAAACACAGTCAAGGGGACTCTCTGAGCCACAGAAGTTTCCACACATAATGGCCCCAAGGAAAGCTGGGATCCAGCACAGCCAGGCTGTCACTCTCATTGTTTGCTCGTGAAAACTCACCAAGAGCCACTGAGAGCAACAAGATGAAGACTTTAAAGCTCTTCTTCAGCTGCAGCATCTTTTGCCTGAAAGAGAGGGAGTCCTGGGGCTGTCAATTACCAAGCCTCAGGCAAACCCCTTCACAGCAACGAAGTGTTATTGTTATATTTTATGAAAAATCCCTTTGCTGGGATTTTTCTCCTGAGAAGCTTCAGAAATGAAATGTGAACAATAATTATCTGATTGCTTGGAATGTGGTTTGGAAGCTGCTTACTAACAAGTACATCTTTGATTGGTTCCATGTGAATTGTTTTTGATTAATGACCAACCTCAGCCCAGCTGTGTTAGGACCCTTGTCAGTCACAAGTTTTTTATTATCATTCTTTGCTGGTCTTCTGATGTCTCCTTTCTCTTTCTTTAGTGTAGTTTAGTATATCATTATGATATGATATGATATGATAATATCAGCCTTCTGAGAACTTGGAGTCAATTCTCATCTCTCATCTCATCCTGGAGACCACTACAACAATTAATAACCACAAGGAAGCACAGGAGCTTTGCCTGGCTTTGGTCCCAGAACTCTCCCACACCTGCAGTCTCTTTCCAGAGCTGGGAAAACCCTTCCCCTGCAGATGCTTGGCTCTGCCCTGAGTGCTTGGCTCCACAGCAGTTTGTCCTTCTGCAGCCAAAGCTGGAGGCTCAGGCTCTGGTGTGCCAGTGACACTGCCAGGGGGCTTTGCTCTGCCTGGGATTGCCCACAGCACAAGCAGTGCTCAAGCTTCACCATTCAAGTGAGAGCCCTGGGCTGCTGATTAGGGAAACCCTCTGCTCTCCCCTCTGCTTGCACTGGCCCTCAGACATTCCCATCCTGCCCCCTGCCCACAGCAGAAACAGGCAGTGTGCACTCTGTGAGGATGGCATGAGAATGCCTCCCTGGGGAGAAATTTTCTGAGCCAAAGGCACCTGCCAAATTAGCTTGAAGAACATCCCTTGGAAAAGAAACCAGAGAAAAGTTATGCCTGTCTCTTGAGTCTCTTCTCTTCTCCCATCCCCACAGAAAGGGGACTTCACACATCACAGGGCTGGTCTTCAGAAAACCTGTCAGCTTCCCCATGCTGCTCCAACCCCAGTGACAGCCACATCCATCCTGCTGCTCCAGCCTGACACCCTGGGCAGGAGCAGCCCACTTCACAGCAGCTCACGGTGCAGCTGCTGAGCTCCAGTCACCTCTGCCAGTGCTTTGGGAGACTCCAGTGGGTTTCCTGGTGAGCCTTTCTCCTCCCTGACCCTCTGGGCTCAGCCCTGCCTCCCCAGCTGCAGCAGGAGGTGATGTCTGCCCAGTGTGACAGCCACACAGCCCCTCTGGGTTCTGTCCCCGTGCCACAGGGCTGGGCAGGCACCTGCTCTGACCTCACAGCTGCGCTGGCTCTGCTTTCACAATTGGGGTGCCCAGGGTGGCAACTGTGCATCGGCACATCCCCACTGTGGTTTGCAAAAGGCAGCGCTGGGAGCTCTGCCTGAAGGTGAGAGGGCTCATCCCACCACCCAGCTGTCACTGATGTATTTTCTGAAAAATACCCTGGCCAGGATTTTTCTCCTGAGAAGTTGAGAGGCCTCAGAAACAAAATGTAAACAATAATTATCTGATTGCTTGGAATGTGGTTTGGAGCTTGCTCACCAACAGGTGCATCTTTGATTGGTTCCATGTGAATTGTTTTAACCTGATGATCAGTCATGGTCCAGCTGCGCCAGGTCTCTGGTCAGTCATGAGGTTTTTATTATTCATTCTTGTCTAGCCTTCTGATGCCTCCTTTCTCTTTCTTTAGTGTAGTTTGAATATATCATTTTTATCATACCATACCATACCATATCATGAGCCTTCTGAAACATGGAGTCAAGATTCTCATCTCTTCCCTGATCCTGGGCACCCTCAAACACCCCCACACCTATCTAGTAAGTTTTTTATAAACCAGCAAAGGATGCTTGCAGAGGGTCAGGAATCATATATTCCTCATGCATACATGATTACAGAATGGTTTGGATTGTGTGATAGACGAGGAATGCCATGAGAGTCTACATGGTTAACTCTCACAATCAAAAGGCAAATATCTAAATATGTAAATATGTTAAGAGAAGTTTTATAGATTTATAGTTAAATATTAAATATGTAAATCAGGATTTGATCTTTAAGTTGATGGACAGTTTTAGGGTTAAAAGCAAAACCTCCATTTATAGTGTGTTGGGGAAATGTTTGCTCTCTGTTCAATCTTCTCTTGTATTTTTGATAAGGTTTGAATAAGCCTTTTAAATTTTTTGGAAGTGAGTATCATTTCTCACAGATTAGAAGGATGCTGCAGTTATGCCTGAACTCTGGGGGTTATTACAATTCAGCCTCAGCAGCACCAGTGTCACCAGGCACTGTTCCCTGGGCTGGCATGGGAAGGGAGGCTGCCCCGAGGCCATGAGCTGGGGCCTGTTCACCTTACAGTAATGGAACCACTCACCTGGAATGTGTGAAGCCCAGTTTCTTACAGCTTTGTGTGTGAAAGACAGACTTTTGTTGCCCAGGGACTAACTCAGAGGGGATTTTCTCATTAGAACAACCATACCTTTCCTATCAGTGTCTGCTATCTATAGAAGTTAATTGCTGTTGCCTTTGCTGGACAAAAATATTAACTTGAGCTTGTTTCCTCTACCCAATTGATCCCACTATGCTCCCAGACTGTGGGAAATTTATTATCTCCAGGACTTCTAACTTCTGCCAAACTGGGTCTGATCATAGTGCTGAAATAATTACCAGAAAGAGTGGATGCACAAATAGTGCCATTGCATTCACCTTGTTTCCTGCAACAACAAAACATCCTTAACATCTCATTTCTTCTCCTTTTCCTCCTCACAGCTCACTCTCAGTTGCATTGAGAGGCTTTTCCCTTCTGGGCAATACCACTCTGCTCAGACCTGTGTTGCATGCAAGATCCCATTTGTCCTCCAAGAAAAAGGAACCACAAAGACGTGGCCTCTGTTTCCTCCTTCTCCCTTGAGAGTTACTGTAACCTGCTCTAAAAGGGGTTGTGGTGATGGAGGGCAGAGCCCCTGGCACCCTCAGCACTGATGGATCACATGGGGCTGCTGTAAGGAAAGCCAAGAATGCCTGATGGGCAAGCACAGGAGATGTGCAGGGAGGCTGCAGGACAGGAGTTCCCTTCACCCAGCTCCAGGCCTCCTGCTGATACACCTGGGTGTCACAGACATCTTTTATGGAAAACCCTTTCCTTAGGGTTTTTCCTCCTGAGAAGCTGAGAGGCCTCAGGAACAAAATGTAACCAATGGTTATCTGCTGCTGTGGAATGCAAGCAGGTGCATCTGGGATTGGGCTCATGTGGTTGTTTCTAATTAATGGCCAATCACAGTCAGCTGGCTCAGACTCTCAGTCAGACACAAGCTTTTGTTATTCATTCCATTCTTTCTCCTTTGCTTGCAAGCCTTCTGATGAAATCCTTTCTTCTATTCTTTTAATATAGTTTTAATGTAATATATATCATAAAATAATAAATCAAGCCTTCTAAACAGGGAGTCAGATCCTTGTCTCTTCCCTCATCCTCAGACCCCTGTGAACACCACCACACCTGTGTGAGAAAGTGAGAGCACCAGGCTTTGCCAGACACAACCACAGCATCTGGAATGGACCCAGAAATGCAAATTTCTGATGGGCCATCCATGCAACAAAACATGCTCATGTATGCACCACAGTCCCACATAACTGAGGAAAGGACCAAAAAGCCAGGTGGGAACCCAAGTCCTGTGCCTAAAGCCACTGAGAGCTGTCACTTCTGCTGAGTAACTGCAGCTGCTGCTTGGAAACCAGTGTGGCAGGACTTCCCTCTGACTCTTCTCACAAAAGGGCTGATCTGTTCTGTCCATCAGCATTGTCCTCCCATCACATGGATGCTGACACAACCAGGCGGGCCGGTGAGCTGTCTCTGGCTGCTCAGTCCTCTCTCTCTCTGACACCGAGGATGGAGCTCCCAGTGAACAACTGTCAGAGTGTCAGGGGTGGGACGGTGGGGATGGACAGAGACGAGAGATCTCTGCAGCCAGGGCTGGGAACCTGTGGGTTATTGCAAAGGGTGCAGGGCCCTGCTGGGAGCTGCCAGCCACAGCTGGAGCAGGACTGAGAGAAGAGAGGGGCAGAGAGGATGAGAGGGTAAGAGAGTAAAAGGGTAAGAGATCGAGGTTCCCATTACAATACAATAAATCTTCTATGCTGAATATCCTAATTCTCACTAACCAATCTAGTACAAGATACAAATCCTACAGCATTTCCATACAGCCTATAAGAATCATTACATTACCACACTGGGTTACATTTTAAACCCTAAAAACTCCTCTTTGGGCCCCTTCTGCAAAGCCAGCAGGGTCTGCCCTGACCCTTGGGCCTGTCTGCAAGCAGAGGGTGTTGTTCCATCAAAAGGGGATCACCTTCAGCTGGCCACACCATTGTTTTCCAGTTGTTCAGTAACTGAGGTATCTCAAAGCTTGCTTTCATTTCAATCTCACTTATAGTTTCCATATTCTCAAAATCTTTTGCCAGGCAATCATATTGATAAGGCTTTCCTCTTTCATCTTCCCCAACAGACAACAAACAACTGGCCTTGAGAACAAGATGTGAGGATATGAGCTGAATTTCTGACAGACAGACACTTCACTTAACAAACTATAAAAGCTGCACAAATTTTCATGGATGCAGAAATCTCCTACACACACCTTGGAAATGTGAAGGACTTCTCCCCAGAGTCTGGACACAAATTCTGCAGATATTTTCCCAGGACCTTATGTGTACTCCATCATTAATTCCATGCTAAGTTACATTGACTGTATAGGTACCTTTTCATCTACGAGCAGTTGGTTTTGTTTCATCCTGTGTAGCAAGCAGTCTGTTGAAGGTCCTAAGTCTGTTCATCTTGTGTCTATTCAATAAATAATTCATTTTTTAATAGACCTAATTGGCCATTCTTAAGAACTTGTAAATGAGAGATATTTGGGATGCAGACCACCTCAAACAGAGCTACTGCCAGAAATCTGAGTCAGAGCCAGGACTTGTCTAAGCTCTCATCTCCCTTTGTAAACCAGTCATGTGCTGACACCAAATTTTGTCATTAGAAGAAAACTCTCCTGTCTATTGAAAAAAAAAAGTTGGAAATACCGGAGCATAACCAGTGACAGAGAGAGATGGCACCTGAGACCCCAAGGCAATTTTATGAATATTATGGTGCCTCTTATGGATACAGCTGACCCTCAGCTGTACTTTGGATCAGGCCAGCTATGGAGCAACGTGCCCCACGCCCTGTGGTGGATTTGTGAGCTGGAATGCTCCTGGCTTAGGTACAAGGAAGTGAAGCAAAAATATTTTTAAAGGTGATTTCAAAGCCCAAAAGTGGAAAATAACTAAAGTACAGAAGAAGATAACAGAGCTAAACAAAGGCATCTATCTTCTCTGAATTATTGACTAGCAGCCAACTGCTTCACACTAATAAATATTACCACCAGGATAAGCCAAATTTGAGCTGTCCCTGAGTGGCAGCTGGACTGCATACCAGTGACGCTGCCCTTGAACTGGAGCACCACTCAAGGTTTCAGATCCCTTACCTGAAATTAAGAGGTCCTTTCCATGCCCAAGGCAGAGATTTCTTAGTTCCAATAGATCCTCAGTAAGTGACTGATGCCATGCTGAACTAATTTAAAAAAAAAAAATCCATGTAGCTGTTCAGTATTAACAATTATAAATTTTGTATAGATAATTCCATTAAACATAAACCATTGTCCTAATTTGAGGCTAAGATTAGACCTAGCTGAATCCAGGTTTTGTGTGGAGGTTAGAAAACAAGGGGGCCCACTCTGAACCTCATTGGGATGGTCTTCCTCGCCTTCTAAACCTTTCTGAGGGAGCTGAGCTCTTGTGCTTCTCTTTCTTCTTCTCCCTCATCAGCTCTGGCCAGCTGAAAAACATAAACTAGAGCCCCAGAATAGTTTGGGTTGGAAGAGCCCAGGGAGACTGATGGATTATGCCTTTTTGTGACCTAGAGATGGGGCAACTGAGAGGTGTTTTAAAAGCTTTTATTCCATTTTCAGTCCCATGTGAAGGGTGGGACAATACAGATGTTATAATTCACACTATCACAATTAGAAGACAAATATTTCCTAATTACAATACATTTTACAGCATATAAAGCTGTAAATGCTTTAAAGCAAATGATCTAAAATTATCCTTCGTGGGTCCTACCACAATGCAGCTTTCATAGTTCTATTTCTCCAAAATATCTAGTCTTCTTTGTAAGGCCATCCTTTGAAAGTTGTTTCTAGTTCCATTTCTCTCTCAGCAATGTCTGTCCTATTCCATGTGAGCGTTCTGTCAGGCTTTAAGAATTCTCTGCCAATTCATTTCCCATGGGAGATCATCTTGTGGGATGATGCCATGGCAGGGACACCTTCCACTGCCCCAGGCTGTTCCAAGCCCATCCAGCCTGGCCTTGGGCACTGCCAGGGATCCAGGGGCAGCCCCAGCTGCTCTGGGCACCCTGTGCCAGGGCTGCCCACCCTTACAGGGAAGGATTTTTTCCTAAAATCTAATCTAAACCCACTATATTTCATTATTTGAAAGAGGTGTTTCATATCTCTTTTATTATTTGGTGTTTCAGAGGATTTTCTTTGGCTGGGACCACACAGGAGGGAGCAGGAGCAGTGGCCAGGCCCAGATTCTGCTCCCCTCACTCAGGTGTGAATCCTTCAGCCGCCCCTTCAGGGTGAGGATGCTCAGGGCTGGTGCTGAGCCCTGGGACACTCGGGGGGCCCAGAGCCAGCCCTGGGCTCAGAGGACACCACATCCCTGGGCACAGCAGTTCCCCCTGCCAGGGGAGCCCAGGAGCAGCACTGGCCTGAGTGGGCTGAGCTGGGGGGCAGCCAGCTCTGAGATACTGCAGATATTGGCATTTATTATAGAATAATTTATATTGGTTTATATTTATTGTTTCTATTTATGTCTAATATTTATGTATTTGTATTTATATTATATTATAATATATTACATTTATATCATAATACATTTAGATTTATATTTGTATTTATTATGGAATGGTTTGGCTTGGAAGGGACCTTCAAGCCCATCTCATTCCACCCCACCATGGCAGGGACACCTTTCACTGTCCCAGGCTGGTCCCAGCCCTGTCCAGCCTGGCCTTGGGCACCTCCAGGGATCCAGGGGCAGCCACAGCTGCTCTGGGCACCTGTGCCAGGGCCTGCCCACCTTCACAGGGAGGAATTTATTACTAATATCAATTTAAATTACCATCTTTCAGCTTATAGCTGTTCCCCCTTGTCCACTCAGTCCTTGTCCAAAGTCCAGCTCTCTTGGAGGCCTCCTTCTCCTAACAGATTTCTTGGTCATCTCAGCTTTCTGCCTTTCAGATAAGCCGATTATCTTAACAGGATAAACATGGCACTGCTAAGCAAATATTTAAACTGTCATTTTAAAGATAAGATTAAAGAGGGAGGAGGAAAATGACAGCTAAATGGAAAGTAAAACTTTGATTTACTGCTTAAATAACTTGAGTCCTTGTGCTGTACCTGTAGACAAGGGCTGACAGTTGTAGACCTGATCATGATAAATCCAAAAATCTTTCCATTAAGCTTTGAAATTAAGAGATAACTTCATCTGAAGGAAAACAAAATCTATATATACAAACATTGCCATATCTTTATAGGGCCCTCTCAGCACAAAGTTTCTCTTATGACACCAAGAATTTGCTGGTATGGAAAATTACACATTTTAATTGCTATTTTAAAGTAATTTACAGTTGAACCAACAGTAGTGAGAAAACAGTCAAGAATTTGACTTGCAGAATGGGATGTGATTCATGACTTTCTCAGCAGCTTTTACTCTGGTTGAAGTTTCCCCTTCTTTGGGAATGACACCTTGTATTGGGCTGGTCAGACACCCTGGCTTGGTCAGCCTGGCAGCTCTTCGGCCAGAGGAGAGAAGGAACTGAGGAAGAGCTAAGAAGAAGAAGAAGGCCAGCAGGTGTGAGTTCCAGCTGACTTTCACCTCAGTGCAGAATTAAGCTTCTACAAAAAAAACCAACCAAACAAACAAACAAAAAAAACCCCTAAATTTAAAATAAAATAAAATAAAATAACTCCCTATCAAGATATTGGCTATTCTCTACCAAGATATTTCTTCCACCCTCTGCTTCACCAAAAAGCTCTTTGGCCCCAATGGTTTTCTGGTTTTCTCCTGATGCATGTGATAAATAGGTATGATTCGTGCTGATAAAATTGAAAGAGAAATCAATATTGGTACCATAATTAATATTTGGGAATAAATAAAATGGTTAAAAATTGTAATGTTAAAAGAAGAAAGGGAGAGGAGGGACTCCACCTCCCCCTTTTTTTCCGGCAGATGTTCACAAGGACAGGGCCTACCATATAATAATTAATATTTGGGAAAAGTTGTAATGCCAAAAAGAAGAGAGGGAGAGGAGGGGCTCTACCCCTCCAGCAGATGTTCTCAAGGACAGAAGTTGAAGATAGTGTTGCTAAAAATGAACAAAAAAAGAAACCAGAGCCTAGTTGGATCCCTGGAAAATGCCAATTGTAAAGGATTTATTGCTTTGATACGTAGATGCTGTGATATGTTATCCTTGGCTTGCATTGTACTGGCTTAGGGCGCATGTGTAACCCAAAGGTGAATTAAAGGACATCGAGGAAGAGGAGAGGCCTTCATCAGTGACGACCCCCAAAGACTTGTGTGACCACCAAAACCAGCGGTGGAGCACACACGGTAAAGGTGGTGATGAGGGCGGAGGAAGGAGTGTGATGAATTGAAAATGGGAGGAGATGGCATTGACACCTGGCATATAAGGGGGGAATCTTCCCTTGGCAAGCTCGTACGCGAGGTGGCACGGGTCCAAGAGCCCTGCACTCCGTACCCCGCGGTTATCCTTTGCTTATGCACTATTGTTAGAACCAAATTATCCCTTATTTATACATTTTCTAAATTATTCAATTAAAATTGCTGCTATCTCAAATATTGTTTGTTGGGGTTTTTTGTTTTTTTTTTTATGAGGGGATTATTAGGCAAACATAACATGCAGAAACAGGAAATATTGGGAATCTTGCACAATTGCAGAGGAAAGCTGCTGCCCCTGAGCCCTGCAGCTGTGAGGGGAGATGCTGCAATGCCACATTCACCCACATTCACCTGTAGCTGCAACTGTCCCTGCTCAGTCCCCAGCAGATCACAGCTGAGCCATGGCAGGAGAAACATTTTCCAGTGAGGTTTCTCCTCTATTTTGTAACTATACAGCAAAAAAATCCTAAATAAAGGATATTTCATTGCTCCCTCAAAGCCAGGAGGGATTTCATTGCTGGAATTTTCATACCACCCAACATGCAAAAGAGAAGCTCTTTTATTGTTTTTTATTCTTTCACATTTGTTCCATTAAATCTTTTTTCCAGTCCAGCTCAACATCTCTTTAAGTGGAAGAGTCCTGTCTGCCACACACCTGTCATAAACCAGGAAGGATATGACTTGAGTTTCAAATACATCTGTATTTATTAAATTACAAACTTTTAAATGCAAAAATAAAATAAATAAATAAATGTGTTAGTGAAGAAAATGATTCTCCATCTTGACTGCTAGGTTCTTGAGCTGCCTGTGTTTAATATTAATGTCTCTGTATTTCTAGGTCTTGATTGCAACAGCTCTGCTAATTGTGGATATCAGTGAGAGATTATCTGACTTTCACCAGCTCAGGTGCTCCACCTACACTTAGTCACAGTCAAAGATTTGGTTTGCCTTTTTTTTTTTTTTTTTTATGTTTAAAAGGTTAGAATCCACAGCTCCAAGCTAGATTGGGCAAAAGAGTACATTTAAAGTGAAATTAAACCATGCTTCTCTCAATTTAAATAGAAAAAGCTCTGCTGGTACATTTCTTCACAAAAATGGTAGCACCTGCAAATTCACAAACATCCATAAAATATTTTTGTAAACATCAAATTACTGAACATAGTACAACCCCCTATGCAATCAATCAACAGATGTGGCGGTGTTCACAGGGGTCTGAGGATGAGGGAAGAGACGAGGATCTGACTCCATGTTTCAGAAGGATGATTTATTATTTTATGATATATATTATATTAAAACTGTACTAAAAGAATAGAAGAAGGGATTTCATCAGAAGGCTGGCTAAGAATAGAATAAGAAGGAATCATAACAAAAGTTTCTGTCTCGGACAAAGAGTCCAAGCCAGCTCACTGTGATTGGCCATTAATTAGAAACAACCACATGAGACCAATCCCAGATGCACCTGTTGCATTCCACAGCAGCAGATAACCATTGGTTACATTTTGTTCCTGAGGCCTCCCAGCTTCTGAGGAGGAAAAATCCTAAGGAAAGGATTTTTCAGAAAATGTCATGGCTACAAACATTTTCCTTTTTTACTACAAAATGTATATCTCGTAAACCTGAACTAATAATCAAATCTGGAGCCCAGGTTGTGCTCCCAGGGAATGGGCACAGCTCCAAGGCTGCCAGGGCTCCAGGAGTGTTTGGACATTGCTCTCAGGGGTGCCCAGGGTGGGATTGTTGGGGTGTCTGTGCAGGGCAGGGGTTGCACTGGATGGTCCTGGTGGGTCCCATCCTGTCAGAACCCGGGACATTCCTCTGGCTGCCCTGGGTGATTCGAGACCCTGGCAAGGGGCTCCGAGACCTTGGCACTGAGTCAAAGACACCCGTGCCTTTGACTTTAGCCCATGGAAACAATTACCAACTTTGTGTGAGGAGTCACAAGCCACAAGGGTTTGAGTAGAATGATAGTGAATTTGTCACAGGGTGAAAAGGTAGAATTTTGGGGTTTTAGAATGGGGGTTCAAGAGGCAAGATGAAGGAATCTGGGCGTGTCCTGTCCTTCTTCTCCTTCTTCTTTTCCTCCATCCTCTGCGGAGATGGTGACACTTCTGGATTGGTTTAGAGTAGAGACAGACTGTCTAACATAGGTGATAGGTATTGGGAAATTATTGTAAATAAAGTACAGGTAGTTTGTAGTATAAAAAGTTAACACTGCTCTGAGGGCGGTCAGTGTGCCACAAACCAACCTGCCAGACAGATCTCAGCAGGTCAGAGAGAGAATGGAATAGATAAGAGAAAATAAACAACCCTGAAAAGCAGAGCTGACAAACCCTGATTCCTTCTTCAATTGTGGGGCTGGGAAAAAGAGACTTTCTGACACCTTGAGGTCATCTCAACCACAGAGACTCCAAGACTTCCAGCTCAGGAGATCCCATGATTTTATCATTTCCTTCTCAAGCTATCAGCTGGCACTTGGCACCTAGCAAGAATAAAACCAATTTTACTTACAAGAAGCAGAGCACTGAGTTAATCTTCTCTGTGAAGTCCTGCATTCAGAGAATCAGCTGCAGGTAATAACAACCTGCAGGGCCTGCTGCCCTGGGGACATGCTGTGCTGTCTGCACAGGGCTTATGGATTGCGAGAAACTGATGTGATTCCTGCTAAATAAATTGTAATTATGTCAATATTTTGGGAAAATAATTGGGAAAGTACATGTGATTGTGAGAAATGGATGTTATTCATGCTAACTTAATTGTAATTATGTCAATATTTTGGGAAAATTATTGGAAAAGTACATGTGATTGTGATAAATGGATGTGATTAGTGCTAACTGAATTATAATTATACCAATATTTTGGGGAAATAGTTGGAAAAGTACATGTGATTGTGAGAAATGGATGTGATTCATGCTAACTAAATTGTAATTATAACAATATTTTGGGAAATAGTTGGGAAAGTACATGTGATTGTGAGAAATTGATGTGATTCGTGCTAACTAAAGTGTACTTGTATCAATATTTTGGGAAAATGATTGGAAAAGTACATGTGATTGTGAGAAATTGATGTGATTCGTGCTAAGTAAATTGTAATTATAACAATATTTTGGGGAAATAATTGGGAAAGTACATGTGATTGGTTTTATGAAGCAGATGGGTTTCTTTGTAGATGATCCATGTGAGAAACAGGACACAGGAGATCAGAATCAGCCTGGGGATGGACAAAGTTAGGGAGACTCCCAAGTCAGAACTGGCATCAAGACAAAATTAAGACAATTCCCAGGGCAGGATTGGCCATGAATTTAATAAAGTTGGGACAATTCCAGCCAGGGGGTCTAAAATAGTGGTGTTACCTATGAAATAATAGGCTTAAATGGAACATAGTGATTGCTTATATAACACCAGGCTTAATGCACACGTGCCGCCTGCCAGACATTGCTGAGAGAGAAATGGAACTGGAAACAAGCTTCAAAGGATGGTTTTGTAAGTAAGACTGAATACTCAGGAGAAACAGACCCGTGAAAGATGCATTGTAGAGGGACCCATGAGGGCTAACTTTAGATTATTTGCTTTAAGGCATAGTGTGGCAAAAAGTTGATAGGCCAAGAAAAGCTTATAATGCATTGTAATTAGGAAATGGTTGGCTTCTGATTGTGATGGTGTGAATTATAACATCTGTATTGTCTCACCCTCCACATGGGACTGAAAATTGAATAAAAGCTTTTAAAATGCCTCTCAATTGCCCCATCTCTAGGTCAGAAAAGGGTTTAATCCACCATCTTATTTACCAAAAAAAGCCTTACATATTCATATAATTTCCCAGCATGCCTATACATATTCATTACCTAGCTCCACCTAGTATTAAAATATATGTAAATGAGTTCAAAGTTCCTTCACGCCTGCACAGTCCTTCATTCAAATGGGTGAGCGGGTTTCAAAATGGGGAGTGCTCTTCTTAAGATGAAGGCAAAGTCTTTTCCTGGATTTGACCTTTTTACTCTCGTGTGTTGTCAGGCTTTCTGACCCTGGGCTGCAGCCCAAGCTCCCCACCTGGCCTTGGCAGGGCACGGGTGCAAGCCATGGTTTCTTCATTTCCACAATAGCTCCACATTTTTATTCTGCTTCTTCAAACCCAGTAAGACAAGTCAGTGATTGATATCTTAGCCTTAACTACTCCATCTGCTAATAATTAACCATTCCCCATTACTTCTACTCTTCTTGGTATACTTTTAATCATTGTAGTAATCATTCTATCCTCCTAACAAAATCTAGCTAAGCTTTTAGCTCTTTCAGTTTCTTTAAAGCCTTGATTCAATACCAGCATCACTGAGTTTCAAATACATCTGTATGTATTAAATAAATGAATGTATTTATTAAAGCATCACTGCTTTGGGCAATTTTGGGTTCTGGAGAGGGATTTGACAAACCCAGGCTGCCCATGCAGTGAGAAGCAGATGCCACCTGCAAGGTCAGGCAGCAGGAAGCTTTTTATTGGCTTCCAACAAGAGCAGTGCAAGTCTGGTGGGGTGTTAGTGGCATTTCTCCTCTGCAAAGTCAAGAAGCAAACATTAACCACGCTGAGCAAACTGAGGCAGGACAACCCCTACCAGAGATTCAACACTCAATATAAACAGGGGGGGAAAAGTAAATTTCAACAATGGCCAGAGGCAGTTTTATAAAATGCATAGAGGGGCCTGAGCCAAACCTCAGAAAGATTTTCAATATTGGTATTCATGACTATTACACCAAAGCCCAAAATTAAATAATAGATTCTGCTTGTCAAATTGTGAGAATATCACTTAAATGGGATGCACAGGAATAAGGAAACACCAGCGGAAATAGAGGAGGTGCTGTTTTCCTCCAGCCAGCCTTAAGGTGACTCCAAAGTCACTTTAAAAACCCAGAAAATCCTTATCCTGGAATGTAAGGACACCAGCGTGGTTCCCACAGAGCAGCAGAGGTGGCCCAGCAGGACCATGTGCTGCCATTGCAGGTCCAAGAAAGGCGCAGGGTGTTCATGGGGCTGGTTTGATGGATCCCTTCTGTCATTTGTCAGGCTGGGAAAGGATGTGGTGGCAGCTGAATGAAACAAGGTGCTGAACATCAGTGGGGCTCCTGAGTTGCTTTCATCACTAAAATAAAACAATTAATTGCTTTCTCCATGGTGGAGAGAGCAGGAGCTCACAGGTGGATTCCAGCCACACCTCAGGAGGGCAAAGCTGGCTTGACTTTAAATGTTGCTGAAATCCTGCCAAGGGGCTGTGACAGGTTGTGTGAACCTGAGATCCAGCAAAGGAAAATCTCCAGGAGACACTGCACTCCCTTTTTCACTCCTGAGGGGCACCACACTCACATCTCACACTGGGGCAGTGTGGATGGGCTTAGCAGCTGCTCTGCAGGGCAAACTTCTGAGCTAACAGAAGAAGAAATTGATAAAATATGAGTTTATCCATAGCAAGGAAGAAAGCAAGGCCATTAGCATGGAAACCAATAAAATAAACACATAGGGGATATTTGCAGTTAGAGGATACATGCATTAATAATTTGTTGTAAACTCTTGCCAATGTTGCATTGGCTAGGGCTGTTTGTTAGGAAAATTAATCCACAAACACCAGAGGTTTATGTCCAAAAAGGAGACAGAGGAGTCTTTTGCCTTTATTCCAATAAAGGGAGAGGCCATGGGGCATTCCCCTGGGATGTCTCAAGTTTTTGGAGGATGCAGCCTCCTTTTATCCCAATTTCCCTTCTCTCTTTCCCCATTTCTGAGGTACTTGAGAGGTACAGACTTCCCAATATGCCTGATACCAAAGATTTCCCAAAAATCCCCCTCTAAAGTATAACCTTCCTTTTAATTTTTAATTCTTACAGAATTTAGGGGGTTTTCCTTCCCCATTGTTTCTTTCATCTCTCAATGTCTAATTTCATTTATCAGCAAACCTAAAGTTTATTTGTAAACTCAAATATCTTTTTCATTCATCAATCAGTGGAGTCCTTCCCATTGTTTCTTTTATCGACCAGCAGAACACAGCTTGTTTGTAACGACAAATCCAATATCCCTCTCATGCTGAACCGTTACAGTGAGAATGCAAAATCCAAAACTATTGAGCTTTTTGTCCTGCTACCTTTATTTTCTGAGCAGTCAGGGGTGGTGCTCAGTTTTGGATGCTGTCAGACAGAGGGATTATGATGGTAAATATTTTGTGACCTGGGTTTTTGACCAATGTTTTCAAGTTTATAGCATCACTCAGCAAGAAGGAAAAAATTTGTGAGTGTGAAAAATATGTATTATATGATTGGCTTTTTGCAAATATTCAAATGAATATTATATGTGTCATGTCAGAAAGTTATGCTGTATTAATCCTTTTAAGTAGTGTGTTAAATATAGCTTTAGGTTATAACATAATGTTAAAATAGAAACTGTGCAATGTAAGATACTTTTTTTAACTAGCTCAAGAAAGGGATGAGATGATCAAGAAATTCTTTGCACAGAGATAACAGCAACGAGACACTAAGATCCCAAAGAGAAAAATCATTATGTCCTTACTGTGAAGAACTAGTCCTTGCAGACTTCATGGAGTCTGAGCATGATTTACAAGATGAAGGGGCAAAGTTGACAATAACCAGAGAGCACCCTTTGTTTGAAAAGAATTTTTGAATCATGCATGAGATGAATGAATATGCAGCAGGCTGTTGCTTTTAAGGGTTAATCCTTTGTGAGCAAGCCATGCTTTTCAAGAGAAAAGCATCCCAATATTCCAAATTCTTTGCTTTTATTGTCCTAATTCTGATTGTCCAAATTCTTATTGCTTTAATTTGTATTACTTTTTCAATAACCATTTTAATACTATTAAACTTTTAAAATTTTAAAATAAGCCATTTTTCACAAGCAGAAATAAGTTTGTGTTGCCATTTGAATGTGATGCATAGAAAGAATTTGCACTTGGAAAGGGGAGATCAGCGAAATAATTTTGTTCTGGCAGAGCAGGTTTGAGAGCATCTTGGCTGTGCCCTGGGGGTGCGTCTGAGCTGGGCTGGGAGCTCAGCTCACTCGGCAGCGGCGCCGTGTGGTTGCTGTGATGAGCTCTGCAGGGCCCAGGAAAAGGGGAGAGCCCTCCTGGCCCGGCCCCATCCCCGTGGGGGAACAGCTCTGCTGCGGAGCCCAGCTCTTGGGCACTGCCAGGGTGTGAGGGGGCACTGCCTCGGTTTGGAAGGCCGGGTGGGTGCTAAGGAAGGCAGGAGCCTCCCCTGAAATAGAGAATGTAAACCCCCCCTCCAAATTGTTATAAATTTGAAATTAAGGGGCTCTCAGGGAAAGACATGGCAGCAGGAATAACAGTTCTTTACTAGGGAAGAAAATAAAAGGATAAAATAAACATTGCAGTAAACCAAACCAACACTGGCAGAGTCAGAACCCAGCCTGACACCCTGTGGGTCAGGGTGCTGGCAGCAGTCCCATTGGAATTGTGGCTCAGCCCTCCTGCAGTGTCAGGGGTGGCTCTGCTGGAGCAGGGATCCTGGAGAAAGGTGCAGTCTCTGCCTCTGGAGATCCAGGGGAAGGAGAGGCAGCTGCTGTTCCTCTGGGCAATCCAGTGCAGAAGCTGTGCTGGTGTTCCAGAATCTCCAGATTCTATCCGGGTAGGAATGCTTGGCTCCTCCCTCTGGGCTCACATCTCCCAATGGGATGCTGTAGCTCTTATCAGCCATGCAGGGACATTCAATGGCTGTTATCAGCAGATGTCTCCCCTGAGGGAGGATTGGGTGTGGAAGAGATAAGGATAACTGCCCACTGAACAGAAGACAGCTGTAATTCAATTGCCATCACTCTCACACAGAGTTCAGCCAGCTCTGTCTCACAGAGAAGCATCAGGACAGAGTCACTGGTGGAACCCTCGATGCTGAGAATTTCAGACTTTCTGTGCTGTTAGGAGGGTGGTGCCAGAGAAGCCCAGAGAAGTCTGTCTGTCTGCCCGTCCATCCCGGGGGATGCAGGGAGTGGTATCTATCTGTCTGTCCGTCCCAGGAGTTGCAAGGAAGGATGTCTTTCTGTCCGTCTGCCCGGCGGCCTCCACGTGCTGGCGCCGTGCGCTGGGGCGCAGGGGGCAAAGAGCTCTCTGTGGATTCATCTATCGCGCTTTCTGTCCGTCCGTCCGTCCTTCGGTCTGTCTATAGGCCTGTCCTGCTGTCCATCCGCCTATCGCTGTCCGTGTATCGGGGGGCGTGTCCCGCTGTTCCAGCCGGCGCGGCGACGATTGGCTGGAGCAGCTGTCGCTCAGAACGCGGTCATGCCTCCTCCCCGAAGGCACGCGCGCAGCTGATTGGCTTGCTCCTCTGTCAATCACCGCCAACCTCCTCCTGTGACTGGCTAGCAGCACTTGAACCCGCCCCTCCTCACTCCGATCTCTAATCTACCCAGCGACAGCCTCTGATTGGCGGGGAGCGCCGGAGAGATTTTTTGATTGGCTGAGGCCACGGGGGACCCGCCCGACCCATTCACAAAGCGCGGGCGGGGCCGGGGGTCCCGGGGCTGGGCAGGGCACAGGGGGATGGGGAGCGGCACGGCACTGAGCCAGAGCCAGGCTGAGGCCCCACGCCCAGGCTCCGAGGAATAGATTTTATTTTTTTTTTATTTTATTTCCTTCCTTCTTTTCCATCTTGCCTTATCTATATTACTATATTCCAAACCCTTAAACTCTGTGTTTTCCACCATGTGATACCACACACCTCTATTCAAACTCCACACCCACAATCCCAGGTCTATCATTCCATTCTGGAATCTTCTCCACAGCCTCAGGTCAATGCAGAGTTCTCTTGGGGGTCAGTGTCTATCAGCACAGAAAGTCTGAAATTTTCAACATCCAGAACTCCAATATCTGCCCAAAGGAGAAAAGGCCATGAACAGGTAATTTAGGTAATTTAGGTTCCACCTGCAGGGCAGGTGTTGGACCCAACTCCTAAGGGCAGCACCTGATCCAATTTATTCCCTTCAAACAGCTCTGGAAGAGGAGACAGGAATTCTCCCAGGAATTCCAGGAGGGTGCTGGGCTGTGCTGAAACTGAGGTGATCCAGAAACTGATTTTCCAGACTTGCTTCCCTTCCTGAATCCATGTGGCAGTGGCAAGAGAGGGGAAAGCCAGCAGGAGAGGGATTCTGGAATGCTTCTGGAAAAGGCAGAGCTGGAGGTGGGGGGAGATTTGATGAAACACAATTCCTCACTTCCAGCATTCCCTATTTCCCAGGACAACCCCTGTCCCAGCTCTATCCAGCTCTTCCACACCAGCCACTGCTGCTTGGTTCAGGGTGATACCATCATTTATCCTAAAATTGTAATTTGAAATTGTAATTTATCCTGGATTTTGATTTCCAGGCCTCTGCCCTGCTCAAGGCAGCCCTGAGTCAGCTGCCAGGATTGAGGCAGAGCTGGCTTTCCCCACCACCATGATTTTATAGGAAAATACTCTTTTAATCTTAATTTATTCCCTTATCAGACCCAGCTTTGATTCCCAGACACTGTTTTGTGGACACAGAGCGAGATTTTTGCTGGAGAACAAAAAAACTAAGTGGGATAAGCAGGAATTTTCTGGTGAAATTTCGAGTTAACTCAAAACCCAGTGGTGCCTGCAGGATTTCAGTGGTGAGGGGCTGCCTCAGCCCATTATCCCTGTTTCTGCTTGGGGAGCTCTGATCTAGCAAGATTTTTTCAAGCCCTACCAGAAGGAAACACAAACCCCAAGGCTGAGTGTAGATTTCTTTGCAGGGAACCAGATGGAGCTCCAGGGACTCTTTTACAGATAAAAAACACTGGAGAAGCAGGGAGGAATGCACTGAACAGATTAAAAACTCTCTATTTTTTTAAAAGAAGTGTGGAATGACACCTGGATTTCCCCATGGACAGCACCACAAGAGGGAGACTCACTCCTGCAGCAGGCCTGGCAGTGCCCTTGGCACAGCTGCTGTCCCAATCCACCCCCAGTTTGGGCTCCAAATCCCTCCCTTCCCACCTTTCCCCCCCTGCTCAGGAGCCCAGTGAGAGTAACAAAATTATTTATTTCATTCCCTCCTGGGGCAAAGCTCAGTTCTGTCCAGAAAAGGTAAAAAACCTCTGGAGTTGGCAGAGCAGCAGATGCAGGTGCTGTGGGGAGGGAAATCCCAGGAGCTGGGTGAGCTGCACCAGTTCCTTTGGTCAGGGCAGGGCTTTGAGCTTTTGGGGGGTCTCTCCCTCTTTTTCAAATATCCTTGATGACCTCCTCCAGCTCCTCTTTTGTGTACATGTGGAATTTCATGCCAGGCTCCACCGTGGCAAGCTGCAAGGGAAGGAACAAGGGGTTAAATGTGGCTGAGGAGAGCAGGAGCAGCTGTTCCTTCTCCTGATCTGCCAGGCCAGCAGGATCATTCCAGCCCAGAACACGCTCCATGGTGCCCTAAAATAGCTGCCTGCTGCACAAATAGCTTTGAATTGACTCAGCCTCCTCAAGAGGAGCAGCAGCAGGGAATTTTAGTGGGAACTGCTCCCACTCGATGGGGGAAAAGCCATCAGAAACCTCCCGGGAGAGAATTCCTGCCTCTGCAAAGAGTCTGCTCCTCCAGCAACCAAGGGGACAAACCCTGGCCTGTCTGGGAGCTGAAGGGACTCAGGGAAACTGAGGCAGAGATATCTAAGGAAAACAGGGACAGCACAGAGTCAGAGTCAGGAAAAGTCATCAAAAACCTCCCAGGAGAGAATTCCTGCCTCTCCAATAGATTCTTGTCCTTCAGGGACCGAGGGGACAAATCCTGTGTGGGAGCTGAAGGGGCTGAGGGAAACTGAGGCAGGGATCTCTAAGGAAAACAGGGACAGCAGAGTCAGGAAAAGCCATCAACCCCCCCTCCCAGGAGAGAATTCCTGCTTCTGCAAAGGATTCTGCTCCTTTGCCTCTGACCTAAGGATTCTGGTCAATAGGAACCAAGGGGACAAATCCTGGCCTGTCTAGGAGCTGAGGGGACTCAGAAAAACTGGGGAAACTGAGGCAGGGATCTCTAAGGAAAACAGGGACAGCACAGAGTCAGGGCAGACAGAAACATTCCAGAGGCAGCACCAGGGATGAGGGATACTTGAATGAGAGGAGGAGCCTGGAGGAGAAATGTGAGCAGAAACATTCACAGCTGGCTCAGGGTTGGGAGCCCAAAGCAGGGACAGCTGTACCAAGGCTCCAGAGAAAGCTGGGATGGCCTGGAATGAGCTGGGGTATCCCATAATAGGTTGGGATGGGGCAGGACAGGGCTGGGATGGGGACAGGATGGTGTGGTGATGTTCTCAGGGAACCCAGGACAAGGGAAGAGAGAAGAATCTTGATTCCATGTTTCAGAAGGCTGATTTATTATTTTATTATATATATTATATATATTATAATATACATAATAAAATAATAAATATATTAAATAATATAAAATAAAAATTATTATATAAAATAATAAATATAATATATTTTCTTCAAAAGAAAATTATATATTAAAACTATACTAAAGAATAGAAGAAAGGATTTCATCAGAAAGCTAGCAAGGAATGAAAAAGAATGAAAATAAAATCCTGTGACTGCTCACAGCCTCGACACAGGTGGCTATCGTTGGTCATCGAGTGAAAACAATTTCACATGCTGGGTAAACAGATCTCCAGGTCACATTCCAAAGCAGCAAAACATGGAGAAGCTGAAGCTTCTCAGCTTCTCAGAAGAAAAGATCCTAAAGAAATGATTTTTTATAAAATATGTCTGTGACAGAACAGGCCAGGGACAGGGCTGGGCTGGGAGCAGGGACGGGGCTGGGCTGGGAGCAGGGACGGGGCTGGGCTGGGAGCAGGGACAGGGCTGGGCTGGGAGCAGGGACGGGGCTGGGATGGGAGCAGGGACGGGGCTGGGATGGCAGCAGGGATGGCAGCAGGGACGGGGCTGGGATGCTCCTGAACTCACAGGCACTGGGCACATGGTTTGACTCTCCAGGATCAAAGTGTATGGATGCAACCAATAACCTGAAGGAAAGTTCTGGAGCCTCCCAGCAGATCCCAGAGCTCTTCCAGGGTGATTTCTCACAACCCCCCCTTCAGCAGCACAAGGAACACCTCATCCAGGGCAGGGAGGTACCATGAGGTGTTTTTCCAGGTGGAAAAGTCCCCACACTCAGGCTGAGAGCTGCTGCCAGCCCAGTTTCACCCAGACCTCTCAGACAAGGTGGAGACTCTTGGAGATGCCACCTTAGGCCCCTCAGATCATGGAGTAGTTTGGGCTGGAAGGGACCTTAAAGCCCATCCAGTGCCACCCCTGCCATGGCAGGGACACCTCCCACTGCCCCAGGTGCTCCCAGCCCTGTCCAGCCTGGCCTTGGACATTTCCAGGAATCCAGGGGCAGCCCCAGCTGCTCTGGGCACCAAACCACCCTGGACTGATCCTGCCCAACCAGAGCCAGATTTATGCACCAAAACCAGCTCTAAATACCAAAAACCCCTTTATGAACACCACAACCAGCAGAGACACCAATTCCTTTGCTTTTCCACACCTCCCCACACCTGTCCCTCACCTTCTCCCCACCACAGCTTCACCATTCCCTGACAGGCTTCACAGGGAAGTCATTAATCTAAAATTGTGAAGTCCTTTCAGGCTCCTGACCTCTGCCACCAATGGATTTAACTCTTCCACAGCCACACTTTCCCTCTTCTCTTTGTTCCTAGATGGAAAATGCCACAGCAGCACGGCCAGAGCCAAGGAATGGGAGAGGCACATACTTCTAGGAAGCAAAGAGCTCTTCAGGTGGCACATTTTCAGCCAGGGGGTGCCTTGAGTCAATAGAAACCTTTCAATCCTCAGCACATTCCTGCTGTCCTTCCCCCCTGCACCATCCCACCCCACTGCAGGGCCGTGCCAAGCACAGTTAAGCCCTGTTAAACAGGGACATGACATCAGGATACTGTACACATTCCTCTGCCTGCACTGTACCGGGAAAAAATGTATGGCCAAGGGCTGGAAGAGCACCTGGGAAGGAGATTCCAGCACATGGCATGATTTTGGGACAGAGTATCCAAGTTTCCATGTGCTGTTGGCCTTCCCCTCCAAAGGAAGTTGAATCCCACCAGGAATGGTTCCCCCACAGCAACATTTAATACAAAAATGGGGTGAATACCTTGGGGCAGTTTGGGAAAACGTTTCCCAGCACTCAGAGGGAAGGAAGGGGAGGAGAGAGCAGCTCAGGAGCTGGAATGCCACGCTTTGGAAAGGTCTGGTGTCTCATAACCCACCCAAAATAGAAGCAAACTCTATACACCAGCCTGGCTTCTCATCTCCCACTTACCCCAGCCAGTGCAGAGGGTTTGGACCCTTCCCACCCAAAAAGGAGCCTGAGGAGCAGCTCTGGGGGTCTGTGGGTGCTGCCTGCCCCCAGGGCACAGGGGCACAGCCATTCCTGGAGGATCCTTGCTGCTCCCACTGTCCAAGGGATTTTTGGCACTGCCCCAGGACTAATATAGCAGCCCAGGAGCTGGGTAATTTTCATTCCTTCTAATATTACAAGCAGCAAGGCAAAAAAGAATGGTTAGATGCAGGGGAAGCAGTCTGGGTGGTATGTTGGCTTCTGCTGACTGGAGAAGGTCAGAGAATCCCTTCTGCTCATCCTGGATCTGTCACTGTCCTATTTTCTGAAAAATCCTCTTTGCCCAGGATTCTTCTCCTGGGAAGCTGAGAAGCCTCAGAGAGAAATGAAAACAATAATTATCTGATTTGCTGTTCCTGTGTTTTGCTGCTTTGGAATGTGGTTTGGACATGGTTTACCAACTGGTTATTGTTTGATTGGTTCCATGGGAATTGGTTTTAATTAATGACCAATCACCATCAGCTGTGTCAGACTCTGAGCAGTCAGTAATGAGTTTTTATTATTCATTCTTGTTAAGCCTTCTGTCTGTATTCTTTCTCTATTCTTTAGTATAGTTTTAGTATAGCATTATATAATATAATATAATATTTATAATCAGAAAATTATTTATAATCATAAAATAATAAATTAGCCTTCTAAGAACATGGAGTCAGACTCATCTCATCCTGGGGACTCTGCAAATACCACATGCATCAGCCATGAAAACAGACCAGGCTCTGCACCTCTGGAAGGGGAAAAACTTCAATTTTTCCAAAATGCCCCACAGGATGTGATGAAAAGGGCAGGAACACCTGCAGGACTCGGCTCAGGAAGCCCTGAGCTCCCCCATTCCTTGCTCCAGGGGCAATCCTGACTCCAGCAGGACTCACCTCGATGTTGGTGGCATTTAGCTTCTCCTCCATGACCTGTTTCAGGATGACCAGGGAAGATTTGATGGCTTCCTTTAACGTCATGGACTGCAAAACAAATGGCTCATGGATGACAAGCTGCAGGCTCAGCACCTGCCCCTCTCCCTCCCCTCTCCCAAATCCCTTGAGCCAGGCAGCCAAAGGAGCAGCTTAGCAAGGGATCTGCAGCATCCCTGGGAGCCTGGAGCAGGCAGGGCAGGGATATGCACAGGGACAGTGAAATCCTGCCTTTCTGAGATTTAAAAATGGTTCATTTGGGCCCACAAATCTGGTTAATTTTTAAATGGTTCATTTGGGAACAGGAGGGGCTGTTTCTCTTCACCAATTTCCTCCCAAAAAGCCAGATTCCCCCTAGGCAGAATCCTCCATGCTGCATTTAAGCTGATAAGTCCCAGGCATCCCTAAAGCCAGAGGGATGTGCAGCACAGCTGTGTTTCACTAATTCTGCACTTGAAAAAGGGTTGACAATCCAGGGAGTCCAGGATTTGGGTAATTTGGAGAGTTCTAGTGAACAAATGAGTCTTCCCAGCCACCATCACTAATTGTGCTTTCCATCAGGGTTTGGTTTCTTACCACCCAAAATGGGCAACTCCCTCCTCATGGGGGAAAAAATTCCAATTTAATATCAAACATGACCAGAAATTCCAGCACAAAATCTGTTCCCTTCCTGAAGGTGCTGCTGTGAGCTCAGGATGCTTCCAGCTGTACCCACACAGAGCCTGATGCTGACAGCAGCACCCAGAGCTCAGTTTTTATTTATAGAGAACTTCCTGACATGGCCTTAATTATCTCCCAGGCAGAGAGCAGGTGCTGGGGAGCAGCTCTCAGTTGTAGAGATGCTCAGCCCCTACTCACAGGATCCTCTGCTCAGGAGTGATCCTGCCCTGAGCAGCTCAGGCTCCTCCTCTCCAGCCCAGCCCTAAATCCTCACTGGGAGGGAATGAGGGGATCCTGGGAGGCAGTGAGGTACCCCAGACCCGGAGAGGTGACCCCCAACCCCAAAAGCAGCCCTTACCTTGTGGTAAACCTCCTGCAGGGAGCTCTGGGCTCCCTCGGAGGCGGAGCCGATGGCTCTGGCATCGCACTGCACAAACGTCCCCGAGGGATCCATGTGGAACCTGTGGGGACAGGGGGTGACTGCCTGCACCCCATCCCACCCCAGGGACTCTCCCACCAGCCCCCAGAGCTCCATGCACAGCTGCAGCTAGAATTCATCCCCAAGAGCTCCTGGGCTGGCAGCTTACACACTCTAACACTGCCCTCTTCCCTCAGAAAGCCATTTCCCTTTGGATTTCCCATCTTATCCTAATTTTTTTTTAATAAATTCAGCAAGATTTTTTTCCCTGCTGGAAGGCAGACCTGACTGGTCTGGCTCTGCCAAGCCTTTCCCACTTCCAGTGGGGCCATTTGAAGCGCTGAGTTCAGGTTACAGCTGCTCCAACACCTCCCCAAGGAATGTCACATGGATTATGTTACTGGTGGCTCTGCCGGTCCTTTAGGGAAAGGTACAAATACACTCAAGATGAGGAGAGCTTTAACACTTCCCTCCTCCCCAGGAAACCACATTTTAAATTTAAAAAGGCAAGGGTTTGGGGCAGATATGATGATTTTCCATGCCAAACAAGCAGGCAGGGCTCTGGAAAGGGTTTAGCAGGATTAACAAACATATCAGGGACATAATGGGATAAACCCCAAGGGGTTGGCTTAAGGAAAATCCCAGAATCGAGTCCTTAAAACAGCCTGGGAATTTTGCAGTGGAGGTTTGGTCTTTTCCCTGGATTAAGAGAGCAGAACTCACAGCTGGGGTCCTTTCTCATCCACCCCTCCAAAGAGCAGAGCGACACCGAACGGGCGGGACTGCGGGACAGAGGAGGGAATGGGTCAGACAGGGGGGACAGGGGCATTCCCCAGCACCCCCAATCCCCCCAGTCCCACCATGGCTCCTGGGTCAGCATCTTCCTCCCCGAACTGCAGGGCCAGGTTAGACACAGCCTGTGTCACACTCTCCACTGTCATGGTCTCGTTGTAGGTGAACCAGTGATTCTGCAGGAAAATCCAAATCAAGATTCCCATTAGCCCCATGTGCCCCAAATGTGACACCCCTGCATGGCTGAGGTGGGGGACAAAAGGATAACTTCCCTGTGGAACTCGGGGCACAGCCAGTTCCCCCATGGAAGCATCAGGCAGAGTGGGATGTATAAAAATCCACAGAAAAATTGGATACAAAGGCTTGGGATGCCAATAGGGAAATGCAAGGCTGAAGGGATTTATCCCAATATCTGCTTTGGAAGGAATGTGTTGCAGCTCTCCAGAGGATGGAAAAGTGCTGCTATGCAGGAAAAAACCCCAGGAAAATCCTTTGCAGCAGCACAGATTTGTACCTGGGACCTCCAAGCACCTGAGGCATCCAGGAAATTTAAAGGGATAAAAAGAAAACCAATTTTTCCAATATTTTACCAGAACACTCAGACAGCCCCTGCACTCCCAACAAGCCTCCAGCTTCCCACCAGCTTCTTTGATGGCATGATCTTCCCTTTCCCAGGACTTTTAAGGAGTTCCTGGGGTTTGTGTTGCTAATTTAAGAACAAAGATGTCAGATCTCACCTGAGTCTCCACTCTGGCCTTGTCAATTAAAGTCTTTGCATCAGCTATTAGGCCACTCATGGCACATCCTGGAAGGGAAAGAACAACCAGGAGTCATTCCACCCATTATTTGGGATGTATTTTCCTCCAAAATGCCCCAAAACACCAAGGGCTGCAGGGAGGACCTGGTCCCTGAGTGGGAAGGTGGGGAAGAGATTTGTCCCCCTGTGCTGGGCACTGCTGAGACCACACCTGGGAACAGTTCTGGGTTTCTCACAACAAGGACAATGAGGAGCAGGAGCATTTACAGAGAGGGCAACAGAGCTGGGGAAGGGTCTGGAGCACCAGGAGGGGCTGAGGGAGCTGGGAAGGGGGCTCAGCCTGGAACAAAGGAGGCTCAGGGGGGACCCTGTGGCTCTGCACAACTCCTGACAGGAGGGGACAGCCAGGGGGATCAGGCTCTGCTCCCAGGACAAGATGGAACAGCCCCAGGCTGCACCAGGGCAGGTTCAGGTCAGATATTACATTATTTTCCCATGGAAAGCATGGTCAGACCCTGGCACAGGCTGCCCTGTGAGCACTGGTGGAATCCCCATCCCTGGAAGGGTTCAAAAGGTCAGGATGTGGCACTTTGGGACACGGATCAGTGGTGGCCTTGGGATGGTTGGACTCCATGATCTTAGAGAGTTTTTCCAGCATTGAGAACTCCATGGAATGAACCAGATTTGCTCCAGAATAACCTGCTGGGAAGGGCCCTGGCTGCCCCACGGGCAGCAGAGGCTGCAGGAATCCCAGCACAGATTGCACTCTGGGAGGAGGGGATTGCATCACAAGCTCCTGGGAGGAGAAAATTGGACTCTGGGAGCTCCTCCCATGCCCATGGAGCAGCAACACAGGAATTTTGGAGGTTTCCTGCCCCTCAGGGTGACATATTTGGTCATGAGCCCATTGTGGGCTGCTCAGGGTATGGGTGGCACCAGTGATCCTGGAGCAACTGGCCCCAGCCAGGCCCACCATAATTCCCTGCCCTCCCAGCAGTAAATTTGGGATGAGCTTTCACAAGGGAGGTTACTGAGGCAGGGGCAGTGCTTCAGCTGCCTCTTTCTGCTTCCTGGAGCTCCCTCCTGCTGCCTTGGAGCCTGCAAAACCAGTGACCAGGAGCTGGTGTGCACTGGGAGGGCTGAGCATTCCTGGCAGGGAGGGCTCATTCCAACACACAACTCCCCAGATTGCCAGGGGATGGACTCTTCTCATAAAGAATTCACAATTTTAGGGGTGATCTGATGCAGAGGGATGAATCCTTCCTCCATACCAATGTGGGAGTCGATCTCCACAATCTTCTCAATGCTGCTGGGCTCCATCAGGGGGGATGTGATCCTCTTTTCCACAGCCAGGCAAACTCCCTCTGAGGTCTGGATCCCAATGGCTGTGGAGCCAAGCTGCAAAACACCACCACAGGCTCCAGCTCACACACATATCACTGCTAATTCTGATTTATTTGCAGGCTTGCTGGATTCAATTGTGTCACCCACACACCAACTCACTCTGGCTTGGGATGGTGGATTTTCAAGCTTACAGGGAGGGTGAAATCCATGGTTTCCCATGAGAACCCTGTGGGTCCCAGAAGGTCCCCCCTGAGCCTCCTCTTCTCCAGGCTGAGCCCCTTCCCCAGCTGCACATCCTTCAAGCAACAGCACTTTGTGGAGCCTGTTGAGTGTAAAAGGCCCTGGGAATTCTCCTCTGCCAGAGGGAAAAGAGTTTTAAACTCTTTTAAACCTTTAAGGGTGAGAGAATTTCCCACCTCAGTACAAATTCCTCTGCAGCTCTGGTTTGGGCACGTGGCTTTCCATAATCTCCTGTTCCCCCCAGAGCCCCAAGCAGCAATTCCACCCTGGGAATTTAGGACACCTCAGTGTCACCAGGGCCACAAGCACAGGGACAGATCCATGGGGCTCCTGGCAGCCCTTGTCTGGATCCTGCTGTGATCCCACCTTGATCCCATCAGGCCCTGCCTGGATCCCACCTCAACTGCACCAACTCTCACCTTGATCCCACAAATCCCTGCCTTGATCCCAACAGCCCCTACTTTGATCCTACCTTGGGCACACCAACAGCTGCCTGGATCCCACCTTGATACCACCAGTCCTGCCTTGATCCCACCATGATCCCACCAATGCTTTTCTGGATCCCACCAGCCCCTAATCTGGTTCCCACCAGCCCTAACCTCAACCCTATTCAATCCCACCAAACCCCACACTGGTCCTCTCCCTTAAATCCACCAACTTCTGAACTCAACCCAGCCTTGATCCCACCAAAAACTACCTTCATCCCACCTTGATCCCACCATGATCCTACCAATGCTTTTTGGATCTTACCAGCCCTTACCTCAATCCTATTCAGTCCCACACTGGTCCTACCTCAACCCCACCTTGATCCCACCAACTCCTAAACTCAATCCAGCCTTGATCCCACCAACAATTACCTTAATCCCACCATGATCCTGCCAATGCTTTTTGGATCTTACTAGCCCCTAATCTGGACCCCACCAGCCTTTACCTCAATGACATTTAATCCCACCAACCCCCACATTGGTCCTACCTTAACTCCACCAACTTCTGAACTCAACCCAGCCTTGATCCCACCAACAATTACCTTCATCCCACCAGCCCTGCCTTCATCCCACCATGATCCTACCAATGCTCTTCTGGCTTTTACCAGCCCCTAATCTGGATCCTATTCAATCCTACCAAACCCCACACTGGTCCTACCTTAACCCCACCAACTCCTAAACTCAATCCAGCCTTGATCCCACCAACAATTACCTTCATCCCACCTTGATCCCACCATGATCCTACCAATGCTTTTTGGATCTTACCAGCCCCTAATCTGGATCCTATTTAATCCCACCAAATCCCACATTGGTCCTACCTTAACCCCACCTTGATCCCACCAACTCCTAAACTTAACCCAGCCTTCATCCCACCAACAATTACCTTCATCCCAACTCGATCCCACCAGCTCTGCCTTGATCCCACCATGATCACACCAATATTTTTCTGGATCTAACCAGCCCCTAATCTGGATCCTATTAAATCCCACCAAACCCCACACTGGTCCTACCTTAACCCCACCAACTCCTAAACTCAATCCAGCCTTGATCCCACCAGCAACTACCTCCATCCTACCTTGATCCCAGCAGCCCTGCCTTGATCCCACCATGATCCTACCAATGCTTTTTGGGTTTTACTAATCCCTAATCTAGATCTTACCAACCCCTAATCTGGATCTTAGCAGTCTTTACCTCAATCCTATTTAATCCCACCAACCCCCACACTGGTCCCACCTTGATCCCACCAACTCCTGAACTCCACCCAGCCTTGAACCACCCACAATTACCTTCATCCCACCTGGATCTCACTAACAATTACCTTGATCCCAGCAGCCCTGCCTGGATCCCAGCTGCTCCCAGCACTCCCAGCTCTCCCACACCAGGGAATTTCCTGGCACAACTGTCTCAGCTGCAGTGTGGAATGCTCCCTCCCAACTTCAAGGCACGGGGTTTAATTTTAAACCCAAGATTCCCTGGAAAGCTGCACCTACAGCCACAAGGATGACAGGAGATCTGTTTTAATTTATCAAGTCAGCATGGTCACTAACATCCCCCTGGGAGCTTTAATTCCCCAGGCCTTAATACTTGTATTACTTTTTCTGTTACATTATTACTTTATCCCCCTTTTTAGCGCTCCAAGGAGCCAGGGGAACACAGGGAAGGCGAAGTCAGGACCCTTCTCCCGAATTCAAACACCTCAGAGCTTTTTCCCCTCATCACTTGACCCGTTCAAACACCTCAGAGCTTTTTCCCCTCATCACTTGACCTGTTTCTACCAAATTTAAACTTATTGCAAAACAACCCACATTCTGTCAATGTAACAGACAGGAATATTTATCAATTAAGGACATTTATCAGTTCGGGATGTTTAATCCCCAAAGGCCACTTGGCCCTGCAAAGGTGGGTTTTGGGTTTGCTCCTAATAGCCTTCAGCTTTACATTTAAATCCACCCAAGAAGTGGTTTAGGTTGGATTTGGGGATAAACAGCTTTGGATTGCATTTTTTGGGGGGTAAATCACTTGGTAGGACAGGGGAGGGAACATTCCACTGAATTTTGGGGAAAAATCAATGGATTTTGTTCCTTCCTGACCCATAGAAGAGCAGAGCTGTGGGGTGCTTGGCTGGAGGAAACAAACACTGCCTGGATTAGTCCTTGTGGGTTCTTTGTTTGTTTTTTTATTTTTATTGGGGTTGGCATTGAAGGAATTTGAGATGATAGTTTGTGTTCAGATTTAGGTATTCATTGTTTCTTATCAATGCTACAGTCTCACAGCTGTGAGTTTTGGAGTTTTTCATGAGTAAGGTACAAAATGGTTAACTATCTCTTGTTATAAGGTCTTAAAGTTAAACTACCTAATTAAGAAATTATACTTAAATTAATTTCTCTTATAACTTAATAATTGATTTCTTGAAGCCTGCAGTGTAGACTTTTCTGTTTAATTATAAAATATCACTCAAATCTATGAAGAAGAAGGAAGAAGAAGGTAAAGAAGAACAATTTGTTTCCACTCTAAAATTTCTATTTTCCTTCATATTTATTACTATATTTTAAAACCCCAAACTTGAAATTTTCTATTCTGTGATATTACACACTTCTAATTAACTACACCCTTGTAATTCCAGTGTTATCAATCAATTTTGGAAGCCTTCTTTAGGCCAAATGCAGTGTTCTCTTGTGGATCTGTGCCTTTCAGCACAGAAAATTTAAAATTCTCAGCATCCAGGGTTCCAACAAGTCCTGAGCAATCCCTGCCTGGGGTTGGAAGGAGCTCCAGATTTGGAAATGAGATTTTGAAGGAAAGCTTTAAAGGAAACTCCCCAATTCTGGAAAGAAACTCCCCAATTCTAGGAGGAAACTCAATTTTTTAATAAACTTTGAAGGAAACTTTTTAAAAGTACCTTTATGGCCTCGATGGCATATTCCACCTGGAAGAGCCTCCCCTCTGGAGAGAAGGTGTTCACACCCCTGCAAGGAGAACACACAGTGAGAAGGGCAGGGAACCAAGGCCTTGCTCAAGGGTGAGGCCACCTGGGCACAGGTGGGGCAGGGGGACAGCAGGGACACGTCCACAGCCACAGGGTGGGGACCCAGGGTGGTCATGGACTGAAGGAGAGACAGGAGGTCAAGGCACAGGTGAGAGGCAGGTGGGCTGTCCTGGAACACTTCAGAATGCAAAGCAAGCATCAGGAGCCAGACAGGTCCATGGAATCCTAGAATCCTTGAGAGTGGAAAAGCCCTTTGAGAGTGGAAAAGCCCTTTGAGAGTGGAAAAGCCCTTTGAGATCATGGAGTCCAACCTTTCCCCCAACCCTGCCAAGGCCACCTCTCACCCCTGCCCCCAGGTGCCACCTCCACGTGGTTTTTGAGCTCTTCCAGGGATGAGGACTCCACAGCTGCCTCAGGCAGTCTGTGCCAGGGCTGGACAGCCCTTCCCATGAAAAAATTCCCAACATCCAAACTAAACACCCCCGGCCCAGCCTGAGGCTGCTCCCTCTCCTCCTGTCCCTGGAGCACAGCCCGACCCCCCGGCTGTCCCCTCCGGTCAGGAGCTGTGCAGAGCCACAGGGTCCCCCCTGAGCATCCTTTGCTCCAGGCTGAGCCCCTTTCCCGCTCCCCCAGCTGCTCCCGGTGCTCCGTTCCCTTCCCAGCCCCGCCGCTCCCCCGGGGCACGCTCCTTTCCCAGGGTACCCCAGCCCCGCACACCACGAGCTCCCCCCGCCCTCGCTCCGTCCCATCCTGGCAGCCCCGGTCCCCCGGCAGAGCTGCGGGCTCCCGGCAGCTCCCGGTGCGATCCCAGCGCGGGAGGCGCCGGTGGGGGCGGCCCGGACCGCTCGGGCCCAGGCCCGTGACTCAGCCGCGGCCGGGCGAGCACTCACCGGTCGTACTCGGAGCGCGTGAGGAACATGGCGGCGGCGGGGCCGGGCAGGGCCGGCGGATCCCGGGGACTCTGGAGGGGCCGGGGGGGCTCGGTGGGTCCGGGGGCACCGGGAGCGCCGCGGCCTCACCGGGGGCTGCAACGCCGCTTCCGGCCCCGAGCAGCACTTCCGCCCGCGCCGCCCGCCCATTGGACAGCGGCGCTGCGCTATGACCAATGGGAGCACGGAGAGGGCGGGACCAGCGCACAGGGGAGGGGCGGGGTCTGAACTGGGGAGACGGGAGATGGGCGGGGCCATGTGATGGGGCGGGGGCACCGCGCGAGGGGCGTGGCCTGAGTATTGGGGGCGTGGTTATGTCGCTAGGGCGCCGCTGGGGGCGTGGTCTGAGCGGTGGGGGCGGGGCGAGAGCGGGCGCGTGGCGATGCTCTGAGGGGCGTGGCTATGCCGCCAGGGGCGGGGCCAGAGCAGCAGGGGGCGGGGCCTGCGGCGGGCACGGCGCGGTGCCGGGAGGGGTTCCGGGAATGGGGAACCGGGAATGGGAACCGGGAAAGGGGAACCGGGAAAGTGGGGTCGAGAAGGGGTTACTGGGAATGGGGAGCCGGGCAGGCGGCACCAGAGATGGGATACCGAGAAGGAGGCACCGGGAAGAAGCTCCGGGAGGCGGTGTGGGGAAGGGGCTCCAGGACGGGCTGCACGGAGGGGAGTAGGAGGAGGTACCGGGAAGGGCTGTATGCCCCTGTCCCCCGGCCATACCGGCACATACCGGCACCCCAACGCCCGGTACGCGGCGCCACGCCGCCAGCCTCCTTGCCGGCCCCGGTAGCGGCTCCCGGCGGAATTCGCGCCCCGTTCCAGCGCTCCCGGCTGCCGGGGGAGCGGCGGAGCCCATGCACGGCCGGACCCCGCCCGGGGGGCGCTGCGCTGCCCGGAGGGCCCGGGGGCGGCCCGGGGCGGGGGGCTGGCCCGGGGCCGGCCCAGGGGCGCTGCCGGGGGCGGGGCGGTGCTGCCCGCCCCGGGGACGCTGCGGTGCCCGGTGGCGGCTCCGCCAGCGGAGCCGTCCCAGCGGGCGGCGGAGGCAGCACCGACCGCCCCCGGCCCGGCCATGTCGGAGCCCGGCGCCCCCGCGGCCGGTGATAAAGCGCCCCGGCTCCAGGTAGGGCTCCGGTGCGTCCCCCCTCCCGGTGACCGCGGCAGGCTCCCGGTGCAGCCCCTCGGTGTCCCGGCACTGTTGCTCGGGGCAACTCCCGGTGTCCCCGCGGTGTCCCGGAGGCGATCCCCGGAGGAGTCCGTGGTGTTCCAGTGCCGATCCCCGGAGCAGCGCGCAGTGTCCCGTTGTAGCCGCCGGTGCGAGCTCCGGTGCAGCGCCTGCCGCGGAGCACCCTCCGCTGCTCTGGTGCCGCGGCCGATGCCGTTCCCCGGTCCCCCAGGGCAGCCCCTGCCCGGGGCAATCCCGTTGCATCCCCCCGCTTCCCCGGGGCAGCTTCCTGGTTCCCCGGCGCGGCCCCTCCCGTTCTCTGGGGCAGTCCCCCCGGTTTCCCGGAGTAAAACCCCTCTCCACCGAGGCAACCCCCAGGCCGGAGGAGGCCCCCTTGCAGCCCCCAATCCCCCGTTGCAACCCCGTGCCCTGGGCAATCCCGTTGTGGCAAGCCGGGGTAGCACCCCAGGCCCCCGGTGCTGTCCCGGTGCCGTCCCGGTGCTCCCGCCGCTCTCTCCTGCAGGACCGTGTCCTCCGTGGGCTGCGCTGGGGCCGCCTCCAGGAGCCGCTGGGTTTCATCAAGGTGCTGGAATGGGTGAGTGACCCCGGTGTGTCCCCCGGTCCCGGTGTGCCCCCGTCACAGCCCCTTCCCAGCGCTGCTGCTCCCCACAGACCACAGTCCCCCCACGTTTGGGGGGTTCCATTCCTTCCTGAAGGAATCCCAGAGCCCCCCCTGCCCCTCTGGAGCTTCCTGCACCCCATCAGCAGCGGGGGGGGAGGCCTCATTTTGGGGGCTCTGGGGGAGGAGGGCAGCGGGGCCACACGGGTTCGGGGCCACCAGCCCCTCCCGGTGACCTTGAGCAGGTGGCTGTGCCCAGCCATGCCAAAGGGGACAGTGACGTCGGGGTGCCGGGTCCCTGCCACTGCCAGGGGCTCAGGGGGCACTGCGTGGGTGGGTGGGTGTGTGGGGAGAGGGACTGAGGGTCAGCGAGCCCCAGGAAGGGGGACCCTGGGGACAGGGGGGCAGCCAAGTGCCCGCGGCTCTGTCCTGTCCTGGCCATGCCATGAATGGCTCCTGGGAGATTGGGTTTCAGGGTGGCATTTCTGCAGCTTGGCCTTGCCAGGGCCGGGGGGCTCCCAGGGGAAACTGAGGTACAGGGGGACTCAGTGCTCTTTGGGCATCTCCCGCCGGGAGAAGCCAGCTTGAGGGGCTTTCCCTCAATCCTACAGCTCGTTGGTTTGCATAATCCCACCCATGGAGGCTCTGGGCTCCCCCTGCCATTGAGGCCACCATGTGGGATCATACCCCATGTGCAAAGACAGCCCGAAAACAAAAATGAGGAGAAAATCCCTGGAGGATCCACCGACACCCTTGCTTACACCCTTAGTGCCCATCCCTGCAGGGTCAGGCCTGGCTTAGATCCCCCATTTCACTGGGGGGACTGGGAGCTCAGCCAGGAGGAGTTGTGGGAAAGCCCTTTGGGAATGGTGTTTCCCAGCACTCTCATCCACGAGATGAAAGCAGTGGGACTCCAAGAGCAAGGGAGGGCAGTGCTGGCTCCTGGGGAGGGGACAGCTCCGGGGGTCCCACCATGGCGGTGCTCCCAGCTGCCTGGAAACCCACTCGGGCACTCAGTACCCTGCCCAAAATTAAAGGGGGGATGGGGGTGGGCTTGGCCTTGGTGTCCCCACCCCCCCAAACATGACCCCCACCCTCAAATCCCAGTGCCAGTGTTGGAGGGAGGCACCTGAGGCCAGCACTTGGGGATGCCAGCTTGCCCAATAGTGAGTGCCAGGGGATGCAGCGTGCCCCCCAAGGATGAAAGAGCCCCCAGGGCTCACCCCCCTGACCCATCACGCTCTCCTGTAGCTCTTTGCCATCTTCGCCTTCGGCTCCTGCGGCTCCTTCAGCGGCGAGACCGGAGCCACAGTGAAATGTGACGGTGGAGGGATGACAGCCATCAGCATCCAGTTCGGGTACCCCTTCAGGTGAGGGGGTGCTGAGCCCTGGCACCCCCCGGGCTGCCCCACACAAGCTGGGGGTGCTGGGCTGGGTTAGACCCCTTCCTGCTGGCAGGACCTCCATGGGACCACAGCCGTGGTCTCTGCAGTGCCATGTTCAGCTGTGAACCACGCACACCCTGACCCCAAGGGACATCCCCTGGCATCCCTGGCAGTTCCTGACATCACCCAGGGGGATTCTTGTTAATCACAAAAGACTGGGTGGGGAGGAGGGAAATTCTCAGTACTCGGGGAAGTCCATGGGAATCCTGATTTATCTGGGAAGGCAATGATGGAGTTGGGCCAGATGAGAGTCACGGTTCTAACCCCTTTCCTCTGCCACCAGCCCCATGCCAGGGCACTAGATCATGGAAAAGAATCCAGGTTATGGCAGTGGATCTGTGCCCTCCCTTCCCAGGGGACCACCCAAGCCTATTATTCTAGCCATCACCATCCATCCCTCCCATCCCAGGGGACCACCCCACCCTGGTTATTCTATCCATCCCTGTCACCATCTCCATTCCCAAGGGACCACCCCAGCACTTCATCCATCCACCCCTCCCATCCCAGGGGACTACCCCAGCCTGGTTATTGTAGCCATCACCATCAAAGCTTCCATTCCCAGGGGACCACCCCATCACTTACTCCATCCATCCATCCATCCATCCATCCATCCATCCATCCATCCATCCATCCATCCATCCATCCATCCATCCATCCATCCATCCATCCATCCCTCCATCCCTCCATTCCCCCATCCCCAGGGGACCACCCCAGCCTGTTATTCTATCCATCCCTGTTACCATCTCCATTCCTAGGGGATCACCCCAGCACCGACTCCATCCATCCCTCCCAGCCCAGGGGACCACCCCAGCCTGGTTATTCTATCCATCCCTGCCACCATCTCCATTCCCAGGGACCACCTCAGTGTGGTTACACCACCTACCCCACCACGCTCTGCATTCCCAGCCCCCTGACCCCCTCCCTGTATAACCCCAGGTTATACCAGATTCCCTTTGGGATGCCCAACTGTGAGGATGAATCAGAAGCCCGCACCCTGTACCTCGTGGGCGATTTCTCCGCTCCCGCCGAGTTTTTCGTGACCCTGGGGGTCTTCTCCTTCCTCTACTCCATGGCTGCTCTGGTGCTCTACCTCCGCTTCCATTCCCTGTACACGGAGAACACGAAGCTCCCGTTCACAGTAAGGCAGGCTCAGCCCCGGGGCACGTGAGCCCAGCACCGTGCCAGGGTGCCAGCTGATGCCAGGCTCTCATCCTGGCAGGATTTCTGTGTCACCGTCTGCTTTGCCTTCTTCTGGCTGGTGGCGGCGGCGGCGTGGGGCAAGGGGCTGAGCGACGTGAAGGCGGCCACGCGCCCCTCGGCCCTGATCGCTGCCATGGCCGTGTGCCAGGCCGACGGTGTGCTCTGCAACGCTGGCACCACGCCCGCCATGGGGCTGGCCAACATCTCGGTGGTGAGGGCACGGGGGCACACACACGGGCATAGACATGGGCAAACATGGGCACACACATGGGGGCACACACAGGGGTATGCACACGGGCACACACGGGCACACACATATGGGCACACACACATGGGCATACATGGGCACAGAGGGGCACACACGGGGGCACATACACACACGGGCACACACACATGGGCACGCACAGGGGCACACAGGGGCACACAGAGGCACACAGGGGCACACACACAGGCACACACACAGGCACACACACGGGCACACATACATGGGCATGTACACACACATGGGCACACATACATGGGCACACACACACGGGCACACATATGGGCATACACAGGCACACACATGGGCACACACACGGGCACACACATGGGCATGTACACACACATGGGCACACATACATGGGCACACACACATGGGCACACATATGGGCATACACATGGGCATACACAGGCACACACATGGGCACACACACAGGCATACACATGGGCATACACGGGCACACACAGAGGCACATAGGGGCATACACATGGGCACATAGGGGCACACACACAGGGGCACACAGACACACACATGGGCGCACACAGGCATACGGGGCACACACAGGCACACGGGCACACACACATGGGCACACAGGGCACACACATGGGCACACAGGGGCACACACACGTGGGCACACACACACAGGCACACAGGTGTACACTCACACACTCTGCCACACCTGTACCAGATTCCTGAGCTCAGCCAGGAGAGGGCAGTGGCAGTGCGGGCCCACCGATGAAAATATGGGCACAGCATGGAAATGTGGGTGAAAACATTCCACAGCCACCTGCCTTGGTCCCAAGGGATGTGGGATCCACCCTGCATCACCCTCACTGGGAATGGGCACCCTGCACTGGGAATGGGCACTCTGCACTGGGAACCAGACACTGGGAATGGGGCACCCTACCCTGGGATCCTGGTACTGGCAATGGGGCACCCTGCATTGGGAACCTGGCACTGGGAATGGGCACCCTGCACTGGGAAACTGGGACTAGGAATGGGCACCCTACACTGGGAACCAGACACTGGGAATGGGCACCTTGTACTGGGATCCTGGCACTGGGAATGGGGCACCCTGCACTGGGATCCTAGCACTGGGAATGGGCACCTTGTACTGGGATCTTGGCACTGGGAATGGGCACCAGCACTGGGATCCTGACACTAGGAATGGGGCACCCTGCGCTGGGATCCTGGAACTGGGAATGGGGCACCCTGCACTGGGATCGTGGCACTGGGAATGGGCACCCTGCCATCAGGGAGTGCCAGGATGGGGTGTGGGGGGGTGGTGATGCAGTCCCTGGCATTGGGGTTTGGGATGTGGGGGGTGTGTGATGTGCATGGGGGTATGGGGCATATGAGGTGCTTGAGGTGTATGGGGCTCATGGGGTGAAGTGGGGTGCATGGGGTGCATCTGGCATGGGGGTTGCACAGTGTACATGGGGTGCATGAGGCATATGGGGCATACAGGGTCCATGGGGTGCACAGGTTGCATGGCACGTTGGGGCACATGGGGTGCATAAAGTGCCTGGGGTGCATGGGTGGGGAATATGGGGTGTGCGGGGCACAGGATGGGGGATACACATGGGGCACGGGGGGTGCCTGGAGGGCAGTGGGGTGCGTGGGGTGTATGGGAATTATGGTGTGTATGGGGTGCATGGGGTGTATAGGGCACACAGGATGCACAGGCTGCATGCAGTGTATGGAATGTATGGAAAGTATAGGGTGCATGGGGTGTAAGGAATGTATGGAAAGTACAGGGTGTGTGGTGTGCACAGGGCACACACAGTGTACAGGGTGCATGGGGTGTAAGGAATGTATGGAAAGTACAGGGTGTGTGGTGTGCACAGGGCACACACAGTGTTACAGGGTACATGGGATGTAAGGAATGTATGGAAAGTACAGGGTGTGTGGGGTGTATAGGGCACACAGGATGCACAGGCTGCATGCAGTGTTTGGAATGTATGGAAAGTTTGGGGTGCACCGGGCACACACCATGCACAGGGTTCATGGGTGCTTGGAGCTCACGGGGCACACAGGGTGTGTGGGGGTGCTGTGCTCCCCCAAGGCTGCCCTGTAGGACCCTCTCCCTTTTTCTCTGCCCTCTCCCCTCTCCCCTTTCCTCTCCTGCAGCTCTTCGGGTTCCTCAACTTCCTGCTGTGGGCCGGGAACTGCTGGTTCGTGCTGCGGGAGACGCCGTGGCTGCGGCCGCCCGCGCCCCGCGACAGCGCGGCCGAGCAGGGCGCCATCGACAAGCAGTGACCGGGGGGACCCAGCCCGGGGGGACCCTGCCCGGGACCCCGCCCGGCCCCCGGGACCTCGCGCCGGCCGCCAGCCCGGGGACGGGGTGTCGCTGTCCCCGCGATGGAGCCGCCGGGGGTTCGGATGCTGCAGGGGGACACGGAAGCCCGGGGGTCCCGCTCGGTGTCGGGGGCTCCGTGTGTCACCCCGGGGGTCCCGCCCGGTGTCGGGGGCTCCGTGTGTCACCCCGGGGGTCCCGCTCGGTGTCGGGGGCTCCGTGTGTCACCCCGGGGCTCCGTGTCTGTGTGGGGCGCATAAAGTCCTGGCTACCAGCTGTGCACTGGGGCTCCTGTGTCTGCCTCGGTGCGGGGCTCTGCACACCCCCGGGTGGGGAACGACCCCTGGTCCATGCAGGGATCAACCCGTCCCGTCTCTGGTACAGGGTGAGCTGTGGACCTCAGATCAGCTCGGGCTGATGGAGGGTCCCAGACAGGTCACAGGGGACCCAGACCAGTATAGGGATAATCAGGAACCCCAGTCTGGTATTGGGATAATGTTGGGAACACCAGTCCTACATAGGAATAATTGGGAACCCCAGTCTGGTATTGGGATAATATTGGGAACACCAGTCCTATATAGGGATAATCAGGAACACCAGTCTGGTACTGGGATAACATTGGGAGCACCAGTCCAGTATAGGGATAATCAGGAACACCAGTCTGGTATTGGGATAACACTGGGAGCACCAGTCCTATATAGGGATAATCCAGAACCCCAGTCTGGTACTGGGATAACACTGGGAGCACCAGTTCAGTATAGGGATAGTCAGGAACCCCAGTCTGGTATTGGGAATAATGGCAAGGAGTCCCAGCTCCCTATAGGGATAGTAGGGAACCCCACACCAGTGGAAGGATAATGGGGGATCCCAGGCTGGCATAGGCATAACGGGGAACCCCAGCCCTGCACAGGAATAACCTGGAACCTCAGCCTTGTACGGCAATGCCCTGGGCTCACAGCCCAGCATGGGGATAATCAGGAACCCCAGTCTGGTACTAGGAATAACTGGGGTTCTGGGTCCAGTATAGGGACAACAGGGAACCCCAGTCTGGTATTGGGAATAATGGCAAGGAGTCCCAGCTCCCTATAGGGATAGTAGGGAACCCCACACCAGTGGAAGGATAATGGGGATCCCATTCCTGCATAGGGATAACAGGGACCCCAGCCCTGCACAGGATAACCTGGAGTTCTGGGCCTGTTACGGGATGCCCTGGGTACCCCAGCCCCATGGAGGATAACTATACCAGACCCCAGCCCCTTATAGGAATAACTGGAGTTCTGGGTCTGTTGTGGGGACAACAGGGAACCCCAACCTGTTATAGGGATGCTGAGTGCCCCAACCTGTTATAGGGATACAGGGTACCCCCATCCCCATACACCCCCCACCCCCATCCCCATCCAGGGATAACAGGACACCCCAGCCCCTTATGGGAATAACTGGGGTTCTGGGTCCAGTATGGGGACAACAGGGAACCCCAACCAAGTATAGGGATACTGAGTGTCCCTAACCTGTTATAGGGATACCGGGTACCCCCATCCCCATACAGGGATAACTATACCAGACCCCAGCCCCTTATAGGAATAACTGGGGTTCTGGGTCCAGTATAGGGACAACAGGGAACCCCAACTGAGTGTAGGGATACTGAGTGCCCCTAACCCCTTATGGTGAAACCGGGTACCCCCATCCCTGTATAGGGATACCGAGTACCCCTAACCTGTTACAGGGACCCCGAGTGCCCCTAACCTGTTACAGGGATACTGAGTGCCCCTAACCTGTTACAGGGACCCCGAGTGTCCCTAACCTGTTACAGGGATAGTGAGTGCCCCTAACCTGTTACAGGGATACTGAGTGCCCCTAACCTGTTACAGGGACCCCAAGTGCCCCTAACCTGTTACAGGGATAGTGAGTGTCCCTAACCTGTTACAGGGACCCCGAGTGCCCCTAACCTGTTACAGGGACCCCAAGTGCCCCTAACCTGTTACAGGGATAGTGAGTGTCCCTAACCTGTTACAGGGACCCCGAGTGCCCCTAACCTGTTACAGGGATAGTGAGTGCCCCTAACCTGTTACAGGGATAGTGAGTGTCCCTAACCTGTTACAGGGACCCCGAGTGCCCCTAACCTGTTACAGGGACCCCAAGTGCCCCTAACCTGTTACAGGGATAGTGAGTGTCCCTAACCTGTTACAGGGACCCCGAGTGCCCCTAACCTGTTACAGGGATACTGAGTGCCCCTAACCTGTTACAGGGACCCCGAGTGCCCCTAACCTGTTACAGGGACCCCGAGTGCCCCTAACCTGTTACAGGGATACCGGTACCCCATCCCCGTGCAGGGATAACATCAGCCCCCAGCCTGGCGCAGGGCTCCCTCGGGACCCGCGGCAGTGCGGGTACCGGCTGTGCCCAGCTCGGGGGGCATAGCGGCTTGGCTGCCGGGGTCGGGCCGGCCGGGGGTCGCTCCGGGACTACCGTGCCCGTGGTGCCGCGGGCGGGCGGGGCGCGCGGCGCATGCGCGGGGCGGGGCGGCGCGGGGGGCGGCGGTGCCGCGGCGGCGGCGGCGGCGATGGCGGCGGAGCGGCAGCCGGTGCCCGGCCTGGACGAGTTCGCGGGGCAGAGCTGGAGCGCCTGGCTGGAGCGGGCCGGGCCGCCCGCCGACACCGGTGAGGGCGGCGGCGGCGGGGGGGACTTCGCGACCGGGGCCGCGCCCGCCGACCCCCGGTCCGAGCGCCGCCGCGCGGCGGGCGGGCAACGGCACCGGGAGAGGGGAGTCCGGCACCGGGAAGCGGCGGCAGGGCATCCCGCACCGGGCGCTGGGAACGGGGCATCCTGCACTGGGAACGGCCAACGGAGCATCCTCCACCGGGCGCTGGGAACCGAGAGGAGCAGGTTCTGCACCGGCTCGTTCTGCTCTGGGAACGGGGCACCGGGAACGGGGCATCCTGTGCTGGACAGTGGGAAACAGGGCACTGGGAACCCGGTACTGGGCATGGAGACCTGGCACCCTGACCTCCAGTACCGGCAGCTGGGCGCCCAGCAGAGGGTGCCGGGTCTGGGTGCCCAGGGCAGGATTCCCAGTGCCCAGTTTGTGGTGCAGGTTGTCCTGGCATGCCCTAGGATATTCCCTGGCACTGGGAACTGGACGCCTGGAATGAAGCATCCTGTACCAGCACCTGGCACTGGGAACAGGACAGCCAGACCTGGCACCCTGCAGTGGGAACCAGACACTGGGAATGGGCACCTTGTACTGGGATCCTGGCAATGGGAATGGGCACCAGCACTGGGATCCTGACACTGGGAATGGGCACCTTGTACTGGGATCCTGGCACTGGGAATGGGCACCCTGCAGTGGGAACCAGACACTGGGGATGGGCACCTTGTACTGGGATCCTGGCACTGGGAATGGGGCACCCTGCACTGGGAATGGGCACCCTGCACTGGGATCCTGGCACTGGGAATGGGCACCTTGTACTGGGATCCTGACACTGGGAATGGGCACCCAGCACTGGGATCCTGACACTGGGAATGGGGCACCCTGCACTGGGAATGGGCACCCTGCACTGGGACCCTGTTACTTGGATTGGGCACCATGCACTGGGAATGGGGCACCCTGCTCTGGGATGCTGGCACTGGGAATGGGCACCCTGCACTGGTGACCACACACTGGGAATGGGCACCTTGTACTGGGATCCTGGCACTGGGAATGGGCACCCTGCACTGGGATCCTGGCACTGGGAAATGGGCACCCTGCACTGGAAATGGGCACCTTGTACTGGAATCCTGGCAATGGGAATGGGCACCCTGCACTGGGAACCAGACACTGGGAATGGGGCACCTTGTACTGGGCACCTGGATTCTGGCACTGGGCATGCAGAGCTGACACCCATAACTGGGAACTGGGCACCCAGCACTGGTGACCACACACTGGGAATGTGGCATCCTGCACCACAACATGCAGAAGCAGGAATGGGGCACCCAGCCCTGGGCACCAGGCAGTGGGAATAGGATATCCTGCAATGGGTACCTGGCAGCAGGAACTGAGCACTGGGAACCTTACACTGGGCATCCAGACTGGCACCCAGCACTGAGCACTGGGAACTGGGAATGGGCACTTCCTGCACTGGGAATGTGGCACCAGGAACTGGGACTGGGAACCTGGCATTGCACAGCCAGACGTGGCACCTGGTACCAGGAATTGGGCACTCAGCACTGGGCACTCAGCACTAGGCACAGGGCATCCTGTACTGGGCACCCAGCACTGAGAACTGGCATGGGGCATCCTACCAACGTTGCTCAGACATTAGGAACCTTGCACTGGACACTGGGCACCTGGAACTGGGCACCCTGTGCTTGCACTGGGAACTGGGCACTAGAGAGCTACACTGGGCACTGGGATTCAGGAACTGGGCAGCAGGATCTCTGCAATATGAACTGGGCACCAGTGTGGCACCAGGCACTCCAGGCTGCCCATTGGGAACCCTGTGCCCATTACTGGGTGCCCCATCCTGGATTCCAGTGGAGTCCAGTGGGCACTGGTGGGAGCAGACCAGTAACTGGAGAGCCTGGACTGGGAATTATTTGCCACCATTACCCCAGACCAGGAGGTACTGGGAACTGCAGGTGGGGGACTGGGCATCACGTGCTGGGCACTGGGATATCCTGCACTGGGAACTGGGCAGGGCACACTGGGAGCCAGGTGCCCCTTACTGGGAGTGTCCCAGTGAGCTCTCAGCACTGGGACTGGCTGTCCACCAGTCATGGTGCATCTGAATGGGTCTGGGTGCCCTGTATGGCACAGCTAGATGGCACTGGGCACCCAGTATGGCATGGCCAGGCAGGAGTGGTTACCCAGTATGGCACAGCTAGATGGCACTGGGCACCCAGTATGGCATGGCCTGATAGGACTGGGCACCCAGTTTGGCACAGTTGGCTGGGTCACCATTGCCACTGGCTCAGTGGCCACCAGTGCCCCCAGAACAGAGCCCAGGCACAGCCAGTGGGGCCACAGCTGTATGGGAACCAGGGTGACCCAAGGGTGTCACATCCTGGGACCAGGGTGTTCTCAGGGGTGCCATGTGCCAGGACTGGGATGTTACATCCATCCAGGATGGGCTGTCCCCAAGGGTGTCCCATCCCAGCACCAGGGTGTCCTCAGGGATGTTCCATCCCAGGGCAAAGACATCCCAAGGATGTCACATCCCAGGAGTGTCACATCCCAGACTGGGATGTCCCCAGGAACATCCTGCTGGCACTGGGCTGTCAGCATGGGGACTCCGGAGATGGTGACACACCACAGGGCAATGTTACTCACAGGATGCTCTGTCTCTCTGGTCTAATTTTGTCTGGTTTAATTGTTCCAGGAGCAGGGATGCCAGGACCACCCCTGTGTGGGAGCACCGGGACCCTCCGTGTGCCAGCCACTGACAGGATTTTGTCTCTGGCAGGATCAGGGTCAGAGCTGGAGGAGAATGGGAAGAATGGCAGCAAGAAACTGGACACCATGACCCTGATTAAGGAAGGTGAGCTCCTCTTTGGGGTGAAACCCAGCATTTTGGGGCTGTGTGAGCTGGGATCCTTGTCTGCAGTGCTTCCAGCAGCACCAGGTCCGTGCCAGCTCACTGAGCTCTCCCCACAGACATGGACATCTTCGGGCACTGCCCTGCGCACGACGAGTTCTACCTGGTGGTGTGCAACCACTGCAGCCAGGTGGTGAAGCCCCAGGCCTTCCAGAAGCACTGTGGTGAGCCAAGGAATTCGGGGAATGGCTGTTCCACCCCGTGGTGCTGGGCACAGCACTGGGAATGCCACCAGGGCTGGCTGGGGGGTACAGCCTAGGGGCGGGGAGGGGGCTTGCAGCAGTGCGAGCTCTGGTGTGGGCTAACGGTGAGGTTATCCCATGCCATGCCATGCCATGCCATGCCATGCCATGCCATGCCATGCCATGCCATGCCATGCCATGCCATGCCATGCCATGCCATGGATCCCATCCCACCCCATCCCATGGATCCCATGCCATGCCGTCCCATCCCACCCCATCCCATGGATCCCACCCCACCCCATCCCATGGATCCCACCCCACCCCATGCCATGGATCCCATCCCACCCCACCTCACCCCATCCCATGGATCCCATCCCACCCCACCTCACCCCATCCCATGGATCCCATCCCACCCCATCCCATGGATCCCACCCCACCCCATCCCATGGATTCCACCCCACCCCATCCCATGGATCCCATGCCAATCCCATCCCCTCCCATCCCTGTGGCAGAACGCCGGCACGGCCCGCTCAGCAAGCTCTATGCCCGTGCCACCGCATGCCACGTGGCCGTGAACGGGCAGCCGGTGCCCGGCAGGACGCCTGGAGCAGCCAAAGCCCTGCAGGAGAAGCTCCCTGGTGCCCGAGGGAGAGCCCAGCCCCTCCCTGAGCACACGGACAAGGACAACAACCTCTGGTGAGCACTGGCACGGGTGACACCAATGCTCTTTGTGCGGTCACTTTGATGCCACCCCCTCCTCCCCAAAACTCTCTCTCCACAGCTTGTTTGTGCCCGTGGTGAACCTGGAGAAGATCCCCAGCATTCCCAAACCGGACGGGCACGGGATCAAGGTGCCCCCCAAAGCCGTCCCCACCAACTCCAAGGAATCCCTGGGGAAACCCGCGGCTGCCGCGGTGCCCAAAGAGCCCCCGGTGCCCGCCGGGGTCGGGGGGGATTCGGCCATGCCGGAGAGCGTCCCTGCTCCGGGGGACAAGGATGTGGGGGCCCCCAAAGCGCCCCCCAGGTCCCACAGGAAGCTGGCGCGTGAGTCCCCCCTTTCCTTGCCGGCCATGGGGGGGGGCGGATGATCCCAGCGGGACTTCTTGGGGCCGGAATTCCGGTGCCAGGTCTAGCACTGGGGTAGGTACCAGGGGAGTGGCTCCCCCCCTCTCCTCTGGAGGGTTGCTGGGGGGTCCCTGCCCTCCCCCTAGTTCTGGTTATCCTGTAGGTTTAGGAGCCCCCACTCGGCTGCTCCCAAGGAATGGGCACAGCTCGGTTTGGATCCCCAAATTCACACGTGTTCCTCCAAAAATGGGGGTCAAACATGTCCGAAATAAAAATATGGAGGTGGAACAAGTGCCCCCCCACAATATGGGGGTTGAACTTGTGTCCCCCACAAAAATGTGAGAATTGGATATGTGACCCCACCCAAAATATAAGGGTCAAATGTGCATTCCCCCCAAAATACGGGGGTTGAATATGTATCCTCCAGAACAGAGGGGTTGAATATATGTCCCCCCAAAAATATGGGGGTCAAATGTGCATTCCTTCCAAAATATGGGGGTTGAATACATATCCTCCAGAATAGAGGGGTTGAATATATGTCCCCCCAAAAATACAGGGGTCAAATGTGCATTCTTTCCCAAATATGGGGGTTGAATACATATCCTCCAGAATAGAGGGGTTGAATATATGTCCCCCCAAAAATATGGGGGTCAAATGTGCATTCTTTCCCAAATATGGGGGTTGAATACATATCCTCCAGAATAGAGGGGTTGAATATATGTCCCCCCAAAAATACAGGGGTCAAATGTGCATTCCTTCCAAAATATGGGGGTTGAATACATATCCTCCAGAATAGAGGGGTTGAATATATGTCCCCCCAAAATATGGCGTTTGGATGTGTATCCCTCCAAAATAGGGGGGTCAAAGGTGTCCCCAAGATATGAGGGTTAAACACATGTTTCCCCCAAAATACATGTGTGAAATGTCTGTCCCCTGAAAATACAGGGTCAAATGTGTATCCTCTGAAAATGTGGGGTTGAAACATGTCCCCAAAAAATATGGGGGTTGGGCATGTGTCACCCCAAAACATGGGGGTTTGACATGTGTCACCCCAAAATATGGAGGTTGAACCCATATCCCCCCAAAATATGGGGGCCAAATGTGTTATCTCTCCCAAAATATGGGGGATATAACACATGTCCCCCACCCCAAATATGGGGGTCAAATGTGTATCACCGCAAAATATGTGTGTCAAATGTGTGTGCCACCCCAAAATATGGAGTTTGGATGTGCACCCCCCCCAAAATAGGGGGTTTGGACATATGTCACCCCAAAACATGAGTGTTGGACACATTCCCCAAAATATGGGAGTCAAACGTGCCCCCCTGCCCCCAAAATCCCAGAGCCAATTGCTGCTGTGCCCACAGACTCTCCCAGGTGATGGCAATGCCATTAGCAGGACCCAGGTGAAAATGGGGGGGGGGGTCACCCCAGGGAAGGGGCAAAAAAAGAGGGGCTCACCCTGCAGAGGGGCAAAAAGGGGAGGGAGCGGCACATGGTGACCCCCCACCCCCTCAGAACCTCTCAGGGCTGTGTTCCCCCCTCAGAGCTGCTCCGAGGACTGGGTGCTCCATGCCCAGCCCTAGCGGGGGGTGTTGGGGTGCCCCCCCAGCACTCCCCAGCACCCTCTGCCTCCGTGTCCCCCCAGGTAAGGAGTGTGACCTGAACCGGCAGTGTGGGGTGAGGAACCCCGACACCAACAAGCTCTGCACCCGCCTGCTGACCTGCAAGGTAGTGGGAAACGGGGAGGGGGACACCCCAATATCCCAGCCTGGGTGTTTTGGGGGGTCCTGAGCCCCCTCCCTGCTGTCTCTCCCCCAGATCCACTCGGTGCACCAGCGCCGGGAGGTGCAGGGTCGGGCCAAGGATTTCGATGTGCTGGTGGCTGAGCTCAAGGCCAGCACCCGCCGAGGGGACCCCCCAAAGGACAGGAGCCCCCCTGAGAAGGAGCCACTGCACCCTGCCCTGCAGGACACCCCCTCACTGCTGCAGCCCCCCAGTACCCCTCCCTGCCGAGCCAGGCTGCCCCACTGCTTGCACCCTCCCAGGTGAGTACCCCATGGATTTGGGGGGGGGTCCCTCTCACCTTTCCCCACCTGGACTGGGGGGGGATGCATGGAAAGGACAGGAATGGGAGCAGGGATTTGGGGGGGTCCCATCTCACCTGCTGAATTTGGGGGATGGGGATGGGAGCAGGGATTTGGGGGGTCCTGTCTCACCACCTCAACTGGGGGGATATGGTTTGGAGCAGGGATTTGGGGGGTCCCATTCACCTACTGAATTTGGGGGATGTGGTTTGGAGCAGGGATTTGGGGGTCCCATCTCACCAGCTGAATTTGGGGGTGATGTGGATGGGAGCAGGGATTTGGGAGGTCCCATCTCACCAGCTGAATTTGGAGGGATTTGGATGGGAACAGGGATTTGGAGGGATTGTGTCTCACCAGCTGAATTTGGGGTGATGTGGATGGGAGCAGGGATTTAGGGGGGGTCATGTCTCACCCCCTCCCCACCTGAATTAGGGGAAGATGTGGCTGGGAGCTGGGTTTTGGGGTTCCCAACTCACCTTTCCCCCCCTGCACTGGGGCGTGTGGCAGGGCAGCAGGAATGTGAGTGCAGAATTGTGGGGTCCTGTCTCAGCCCCTCTGCACCTGACTTGGGAGGGGAAGTGGGGATTTGGGGTGGGGGGGTCCCATCTCTCCCCACCTGGATTGGGGGGCACATTGTAGGGATTAGGAGTGGGGATTTGGGGGGGCTGGATATTGTCTCACAGTGACCCCCCAGTATCGAGCACCCCAAAAGTTCCTCTCTGGTGCAGGGCCCGCCTTTCCTCTGCCAGTGACCCTGAGGATGCTCCGGCCACCTCTGGGGAGGGGAGCACAGGAGGCCTCCCCCTCCCCCTGCCCCTGCCCAAGGGGGGCAGCCGCGTGTCCAGCGAGGAGAGCGAGGAGGAAGGGGCTGAGGAGCCCCCCCGGGCCCCAGTGCGCCCACCCCGGCCTCAGGCGGTGAGTGAGGGGTCCCCAGAGCTGGGCAGGGACCCCCAACTCCACCAACAACCCATCCATGTCAGACCCCAAAGCAGGGCAGGGACCCCAAATCCACCAGTGACCCATCCATGTCAGACCCCAGAGCGGGGCAGGGACCCCAAATCCACCAGTGACCCATCCATGTGTGACCCCAGAGTGGGATGAGACCCCCCAACTCCACCAGTGACCCATCCATGTGAGACCCTGGAGTGGGACAGAGACCCCCAGCTCCACCAGCAATCCATGTCAGACCCCAGAGTGGGGCAGGGACCCCCAGCTCCACCAGTGATCCATCCATGTGAGACCCCAGAGTGGTGTAGGGACCCCCAAATCCACCAGTAAAGCGTCCATGTCAGACCTCAGAGTGGGACTGGGACCCGAGCTCTACCAGCAACCCATCCATGTGAGAGCCCAGAGTGGGGCAGGGACCCCCAACTCCACCAGCAACCCATCCATGTCAGACCCCAGAGTGGGGCAGGGACCCCCAGCTCCACCAGTGACCAGAGCAGGACAGGGACCCCCAGTTCCACCCGTGACCCATCCCCGTGTCCTGTTCGCGGCTCTGTGCCAGGTGGGTGGTTGAGGCAGGGTCGTGGGGGGGCTGCAGTGACCCTGGCACGGTGCCCCCCCAGTTCTGCACCTTTGGCAGCCGCCTGGTGACCCCGGGCTGTTACGTGTTCGACCGACGGCTGGACCGGTTCTGCGCCGCGCTGGGCTCCATGCTGGAGCAGCACCTCAGTGCACACAGGTGGAGGTGAGGGAGGCCCACGGGACCAAGCCTGGAGTTTGGGGTCTCCAGGGTCCCAGTGTGGTGTTGGGAATGGGGGGGAGGAAGGGAGTGGGGATTTGGGGGTTTTGTTGCACCCCCCTCATTTAAAGTGAGCAGGGGAAGGTGGGGGGGCAGGGATGTGAGTGGGAAATGAGGGGGCCTCATTTCATCCCATTCTGATCCAAACTGAGGAGGATAAGGTGGGGATGGAGGGATGGGAGCAGGGATTTGGGACCCCCTCCATACCTGAATCAGGAAGGATTGGGGGGACAAAGATGGGAGTGGTGATTTGAGTGGTCCCATTTCATCACCTCCTCACCCAAATTGGGAAAGACAAGATGGGGATGCAGGACTGAGAGCAGAGATTGGGGTGGGGGGGCTTCTATTCACCCCTCCTCACCTGAATTGGGGTGTAATGGAGATTTGAGGGGGGGGATGTCCTGTTTCACCCCTTCCCATCCAAACTTGGGGGGACGAGTTGGGGATGCAGGGCTGGGAGTGTGGATTTGTGGGGGCTCCCATCTCACCTTTCCACACCTGAAATGGGGAGGATAAGGTGGGGTTGGAGGGATGGGAATGGGGATTTGGAGAGGTCCCATCTCACCTTTCCGCACCTGAATTGGGGGATAAGGGGCTGGAGGGATGGGAATGGGGATTTGGAGAGGTCCCATCTCACCTTTCCACACCTGAATTGGGGAATACAAGGTGGGGCTGGAGGGATGGGAATGGCAATTTGGAGGGGTCCCATCTCACCTTTCCGCACCTGAATTGGGGAGCACAGGGTGGGGCTGGAGGGATGGGAATGGGGATTTGGAGAGATCCCATCTCACCTCTCCCCCCTGAACTGGGGGGATGTGTTTGGGAGCAGGAATTTTGGGGGTTCCCCATCTCACCTACCCCCTCCCTTCCCACAGGAAGATCCCTCCAGCCGTCGTCCCCCCTATTCACCTCCCCATCTCCCCCCCAGCCCGCTGATGTGGATTTACGGGATTTGAGGGGCCCCTTCCCCGCCGCTCCGGAGCCTCTCGGGGGCCGGGGGCTGCCGGCTCCCCACCAGCCTCACCTACACCGTGGGGTCCCCGCCGGCGGCGGCCGCCTGCAGCCAGCCCGAGTGCGGCGGAGGGGGCTCGCAGTCCATCACCTCCCCGCTCCCCGCCAACACCCCCTCGCCCTCCTTCAGCAAACTGCCCCCCGGCAAGGCCAGCAGATCCCCCCGCGCACGGGACGCTGGAGCCCATTGCCCTGGCAGGGGGGGGGGGGGGGCAGCCCCCTACAAACGGACCTGTTTGGGGACCCCAAGGGCAAAATCAGGCTTGGCTCCCCAGGGGCCGAAACTCACCTCGCCCGGACCCCTCCATCGCCATCCTCAACGGGACCCCTGGGAGGCCTCCCGCCCGCCCTGCCAGCCAGCCCTGCCGGGCCCCCCCCGCCGCCCGCGACCCCCAAACGCCGCCGCTGCCCCCCGGGCTGGGGCTGGGGGCGCCACCCCGGGGGCTCTCCGAAGATGAGGTGAAGAAGCGCAAGAACGCGGCCACCTACTGCCGAGCCCTGAAGGGCAAGGCCGCGCCCGGCCTGCCCGGGCCCCCGGGCCCGCCCGGCTCCGGCAGCTCCGGCTCGGGGGGCTCCGTCCGCAGGAAGAAGCCGGGGACGCCCCTGGGGTTCGAGGAGAAGAGGAGCGCCCTGAAGGTAGGGCTGGGGGGTGAAGAGCCAGGGGGACCCCCCTGAGGGACCAGCAGGGATTGGGAACGCTGGGATTGGGGCCACTGTGCCCTGAGGGATGGCCTGTGCTGTGGGGGACACTGTGGGCAGGAGGGGGAAAAGCACCGGGACATGCTGGGCTGTGAGGGGACACCCTGTGCTGTGGGGCTGTGGGGACACCCTGTGCTGTGGGGTGGACACCCTGTGCATTGGGGGGACACCCTGTGCTGTGGGGGACACCCTGTGCTGTGGGGGACACTCTGTGCTGTGGGGGGGACACCCTGTGCTGTGGGGGACACCCTGTGCTGTGGAGGACACTCTGTCCTATAGGGACACCCTGTGCTGTGGGGGACACCCTGAGGACCTCCCCAAGCCTGGGGACACCGTGGGGCTCCCCTAAGCCTGTGGGTCCCCTGTCCCCTCTGACTCGTCCCCTGTCCCCCTCGGTCCAAAGCCCATTAACAGAGGGGGCACCGTGGGGCTCCCCTAAGCCTGTGGAGAGTCCCTGTGGGTCCCCTGTCCCTCTGACTCGTCCCCTGTCCCCCTGCAGTCCAAAGCCCATTAACAGAGGGGTCACCGGGGGCCCCCCGTGTCCTCCCCACCGGGAAACGCCAGAAAACCGATGAAGGGGGAAAAGAGAAAAAATCCCAAGGAAACACGAAGGAAAAATCCCAAACTTCCAGAAAATACCTCAAAACTCTCAGTTCTGTTCTCTTGGGATAAACCAGGATGGGGGGAGGGATTTGGCACTGGGGACCCCGGACCTGAGGCCCAGGGGAAGGTGGGATATTTATAAGTGGGTTGTTGCTGTTTTTGTTCTTTTTGTAAAAAAAACACAAACAAAGAGAAAAAAAAGTGGGTGTGGTGGAGGATGGGGAAAGGGGGCTGGGGGTCTGTGGGTTTGGGGTGGGGGGCTCAGTGGGGCAGGGGATACTGGGGACCATGGGGGAATTTTTTGGGGGCTGGGGGAGTGTCATTGGGGAGCTAGATGGGGTCACTGGGTTGTTCATTTGTTGAGGGGCAGTGGGGTAATGGGGGCTTGTTGGGGGGGCTGTGGAGGAGCAAAGGGGTCTTTGGGGTGCTGGGGGGGGATGGGGCTGGGCAGGGGTTCATGGGGGTCTCTGGGAGGCTGAGGGGGTCATTGGGGTGGGGGGGGCTTGCTGGGGAAGACAGGGATCTTGGGGGCTGCTGCAGGGTGGGCAGGGCCCTTTAAGGGTCTTTGGGGGCCTGGGGCATAGGGTGGGGTCATTGGGATTGGGGGAGTTCTCTGGGGCACTGGGTGGTGGTAAATGGGGTCACTGGGGTGCTGGGGAGGCTCGGTGAGTGGATGGGGCATGCTGGGGACCACAGGAGGTTTTAGGGTGCTCAGGGGGACAGGTGGGGTTCATTGGGGTCATGGGAGTGTACAGGGGACCACAGAGGGTCTTTTGGGGACTTGGGGGGGCAGTGGGGTCATTAAGGGGCTGGGGAGATCAGTGGAATTGCTCAGGGGTTCCCTCAGTACAGAGGGGAGGTCCTGGGGACCATGGAGGGTCATTAGGGTCGGGGTGGGGGTAGGGGGCACTGGGGACCATAGAGGGTTTTGGGGTGCTGGGGACAATAAGGTGGGGGACAATTAGGGCCATTGAGGCCCTGCGGATGTCCGGGGGTCATTGGGGTGCTGGGGGTGAGCAGGGGCTGCCATGGGGGGTGCCCAGGCCCCTCCCAGCAGAGCATGTTGGGGTCGCACTGGGATGGGCACACTGGGTGACCATCACCTCTCCTGCCCCCACATCGCCCCCCTGCACCCCAGATGGGGTGGGCAGGGCAGCAGGGCCCCCCCCACCACAGCCTCACCCCGAGAGGATCCCCCAGCAGTGTCACCCTGTCCCCAACCCACCCTCACCCCAGCAAGGGGACGCCCCTGGGAGCCCCCCAAAAGGGTGAAGGTTGCACAGCACGAGGGAAACACGTTTATTTTGGCCAAGGCATCACTGGGCATTGCCCAGGGCAGGGGGGGAACATCCGGGGTGGGGGCACAGGGGACACAGGCTGGGCTGGCATGGGGACACCCATGGGAGGGGGCACCCCCTTTCTGGGGTGCAGGAGCCCCCGGGTCCCACCCCCTCGGGGCAGGGGGCTCTGCTTGCAGCTGTGGGTTGCAGCGGGGCCAGGAGGTGCTGGGGTTCCCAGGGGGTTGACACACCCCGTGTCCCCATGGGGGTGGCACATGCCCCTGAGGGACTCATGCTTGTGCATGCACATGCCAAGGGGGCAGGGGGAATGGGGAGCTGCAGGATGGGGTTCTGCCCAGTGCTGCTGCTCCTGGGGCTGGCCTGTGCTGTCACTGTCACTGTCCCCCAGTCCTCCAGAGCCTGGTGGGGCTGATGGCCTGCAGCTGGGGGACACGCTGTCCTGTGGGGGTGTCCCTGTGGTCCTGTGGGGACCTCAGCAGGGCCAGGGGGGATGCTCAGTCCTGAGGGGCAATGGGGGGACCCCAGAAACAGGGGACACAGTGATGGGAGTCTGACCATCCCTCTGCTGTGGGGACAGGTCACAGCAGGGGATTGTCTGTGTGTCCCCTATGGGACCCCCCCCACCCCCTGGGGTCCACTGGGGCTCCCCTAAGCCTGTGGGAGTGGTCCAGGGATGGGTCAGTCCTGGGTCTCTGACTGGGACCCCTGTCCCCTGCAGTCCAAAGCCCATTAACAGAGGGGTCACCTGGGGGCCCCGTGTCCTCCTGCCTGGAAACGCCAGAAAACCGATGAAGGGGGAAAAGAGAAAAAATCCCAAGGAAACACGAAGGAAAAATCCCAAACTTCCAGAAAATACCTCAAAACTCTCAGTTCTGTTCTCTTGCTGCTAAACCAGCCCCGGGAGGGGGGGGCGGCACTGGGGACCCCCCCGGACCTCCCGGGGCCCCGTCGGCCGCGGATATTTATAAGAAACGGTTGTTGCTGTTTTTGTTCTTTTTGTAAAAAAAACACAAACAAAGAGAAAAAAAAAAGAGTTGTGTGGTGGAGGATGGGGGAAAGGAGGTGCTGGGGGTCTGTGGGTTTGGGGGTGGGGGGGCTCAGTGGGGCAGGGGGATACTGGGGACCATGGGGAATTTTTGGGGGGCTGGGGGAGTGTCATTGGGGAGCTAGAAGGGGTCACTGGAGTTGTTCAGAGTTGTTGAGGGGGCAGTGGGGTAATGGGGGCTTGTTGGGGGCACTGTGGAGGAGCAAAGGGGGTCTTTGGGGTGCTGGGGGGGGCTGTGGGGCTGGGCAGGGGTTCATAGGGGTCTCTGGGAGGCTGAGGGGGTCATTGGGGTGCTGGGGTGCTTGCTGGGGAAGACAGGGGATCTTCGGGCTGCTGCAGGGTGGGCAGGGCCCCATAAGGGTCTTTGGGGGCTGGGGCATGGTCAATGGGGTCATTGGGATTCTGGGAGTTCTCTGGGGGGGTGGTGGTAAATGGGGTCATTGGGGTGCTGGGGAGGCTTGGTGAGTGGATGGGGGCATGCTGGGGACCACAGGAGGTTTTTGGGGTGCTCGGGGGACAGGTGGGGTTCATTGGGGTGCGAGGAGGGTACAGGGGACCACAGAGGGTCTTTGGGGACTTGGGGGGGCAGTGGGGTCATTAAGGGGCTGGGGAGATCAGTGAATTGCTCAGGGGTTCCCTCAGTACAGAGGGGAGGTCCTGGGGACCATGGAGGGTCATTAGGGTCGGGGTGGGGGGGTAAAGGGCACTGGGGACCATAGGGGTTTTGGGGTGCTGGGGACAATAAGGTGGGGGACAATTAGGGCCATTGAGGTGCTGCGGATGTCAGTGGGGTCATTGGGGTGCTGGGGGTGAGCAGGGGCTGCCATAGGGGGGTGCCCAGAGCCCCCTCCCAGCAGAGCATGTTGGGGTCGCACTGGGATGGGCACACTGGGTGACTGGGGTGCCTCCCCCTGCCCCCCCACATCACCCCCCTGCACCCCAGATGGGGTGGGCAGGGCAGCAGGGCCCCCCACCACAGCCTCGCCCCAAGGATCCCCCAGCAGTGTCACCCTGTCCCCAACCCACCCTCACCCCAGCAAGGGGACGCCCCTGGGAGCCCCCCAAAAGGGTGAAGGTTGCACAGCACGAGGGAAACACGTTTATTTTGGCCAAGGCATCACTGGGCATTGCCCAGGGCAGGGGGGGAACATCCAGGGTGGGGGCACAGGGGACACAGGCTGGGCTGGCATGGGGACACCCATGGGAGGGGGCACCCCCTTTCTGGGGTGCAGGAGTCCCCGGGTCCCACCCCCTCGGGGCAGGGGGCAGGGGGGGTCAGGAGGTGTTGGGGGTTCCCCAGGGGGTTGACACACCCCCGGTGTCCCCATGGGGGTGGCACATGCTCCCCGGGGGACTCATGCTTGGCCATGCACATGCCAAGGGGGGGCGGGGGAATGGGGGAGCTGCAGGGAGCGGGGTTCTTCCCAGTGCTGCTGCTCCTGGGGGCTCACAGCTGTCACTGTCACTGTCCCCCAGTCCTCCAGAGCCTGGTGGGGCTGATGGCCTGCAGCTGGTGGCCATGCTGTCCTCACAGACGTGTCCCTGTGGTCCTGTGGTGACCTCGGCAGGGCCAGCAGCGATGCTCAGTCCTGAGGGGCAATGGTGGGACCCCCAGAAACGAGGGACACAGTGGTGGGAGTCTGACCATCCCTCCTGCCCAGGGACAGGTCACAGCAGGAGATTGTCGCCTTGGTGTGTCCCCTCACACCCTTGTCCACTGCAGTTCCCTGGTGACCTTGGCAAGGGCCAGGGATGATGCTCAGTCCTGGGGGTGATGGTGGGACCCCCAAAAGCTGGGACATGGTGGTGGGGGTCCAGCCACCCCTCCTGCCTGGGGACAGCTCACAGTGGCAGTGGGGACACAGGATGTCCCTGGGGACTCCCCACGTGTGTCCCCTCACACCCTTGTCCCTCGCAGACCCTCAATGACCTCGGCAGGGGCCAGGGATGATGCTCAGTCCTGGGGGTGATGGTGGAACCCCCAAAAGCTGGGACATGGTGGTGGGGGTCTGGCCAACCTTCCTGCCCGGTGACAGGTGACAGTGGGGGACTGCCTCATGGTGTCACATCCTTGTCCCTTGTGGCTGCACAGTGACCTCGGTGGGGGCCAGCAGTGATGCTCCATCCCAGGGGGTAATGGTGTTGCCCCCCAAGTTGGGGACATGGCAGCAGGGGTCCAGCCACCCCTTCTGCCCATGGCATGTCCATGGGGAACAGGTGACAGCAGCAGTAGGAACACTGTAGGGGTGTCCTGGTGGACTGTCCCCATGGTGTATCTCCTCACACCCACGTGTCCCTCACAGTCCCTTTGTGGTCTCAGTGGGGGTGTGGGACGATGCTTAATCCTGGGGGTGATGATGGGACCCCCAAAAGCTGAGGCCGTGGTGGTGGGGGTCCAGCCAACTCTCCTGCCCAGGGACAGGTCATGGTGGGACAGTGTCCCTGAAGTGTGTGTCCCATCTTTGTCCCTCACTGTCCCATGATGTCAGTGACCTCAGCGGGGCCAGCAGCGATGCTCAGTCCTGGGGTGTTATGGTGTGACCCCCCAAACTGGGGGCACGGCAGTGGGGGTCTGGCCACCCCTCCTGCCCAGGGACAGCTTGCAGTGGCTGACAGGGGTTGTCCCTGGGGTCTGTCCCCACAGTGTCCCCTCACACCACGATAGGCGTGTCGGAGAAGACGGAACTCACCGAGTCTGGATCCGACACCTTCCTCTGCGCCTTGGGGCCCTGCCGGGCAGGCACCGGGGGGGTTCCCCCGCCCTTGAACCGGCCGTTCTGCCCCGTGCCAGCACCAGAGGCCACGTGGGACCCGCAGGGCTCCCCGGTGCCCCCGGCGTGGTTGGGGGTGGTGCTCAGCACCGAGGAGTTGATGCTGTCGTCGCGCGGCGCCGGCGGCTTCTCGGTGCCGCGGCAGCAGCAGCAGCGGCACGGGGTGAGGTACAGGTAGATGAGCACCAGCACCACGCTCAGGATGCAGCCCACCAGAGTGGTGTAGGCCGTGTTCAGCGTGTCGTGGGGGCCGTGCAGGGTGAAGTTGTGCACCAGCAGCTCCACGTAGAGGGTCTCGTTGAGGAGGGGCCCGGCCACCCAGCATGAGTAAGTGCCGGCATCCTCAGGGCGCAGCGCCCGCAGCTGGAGGCTGCCGTTGGCCAGCAGGACCACGCTGCCGTTGCCCCCGTCCCCCAGCACCCGCTCCCCGCCCGGTGTCACCCAGTGCCGGCTGCGCACGCCCTGCCAGCGGCTGTCGCAGCCCAGCGTCACGCTGTCCCCGAGGTGCGCCTCCAGCACGGCCTCCCGCGCCTTGCTGCAGTTGAGAGGCGGCTTGCCCGCCAGCTCCAGGATCTTGACGTGAGCCGTGGCTCCGGGCGGGAGGCAGCGCAGCTCGTCCTGGAAATCCTCCACGGCACTGAGGTGACGGCGGCGGCCGCGGTCCAGCAGCTGGAAGAGCAGGCAGTCGCAGGTCAGGGGGTTGTTGTGCAGGTAGAGGCGGTCGCGCAGCCAGGCGGGCAGCGCCTGCAGCTCCCCCGCGGGCACGGCCCTCAGCCGGTTGGCCGACAGGTCCAGCAGCGCCAGCTGCGGCAGCCGGGTGCCCTCCCGCAGCAGCTCCAGCGGGAAGCGGGCGATGCGGTTCTGCCCCAGGTAGAGCTTGCGCAGCCGGCCCAGGTTCTCGAAGGCCGTGCGATCCACCGTGGAGATCTCGTTGTTGTAGAGCAGCAGCACCTCCAGCTCGCCCAGGTCGCTGAACAAGTTCTCATCCAGCGTGCGCAGGCGGTTGGAGGACAGGTCGAGGTGGCGCAGGCGCGGCACGTGGGCGAAGGCCTCGGTGGACACGAAGGCCAGCCCGTTGTGGCTCAGCAGCAGCGAGTGCAGGTGCGGCAGCCGCGCCGGGGCCCAGTCCGCGCGCAGCCGCGTCACGTTGTTGTGGCTCAGATCCAGCACGGCCGTGAAGCGCGGCAGCGGCACCGGCACCGTGCTCAGGTTGGCCTGGGAGCAGCTCAGCAGGTTGGAGGCGCAGACGCAGCGCGGGGGGCAGCTCCCCGCCACAGACCCCCACAGCACAGGGGACAGCAGGGACAGAGCCAGCAGCAGGGATGGTGGCACCATGGGGACAGGCATGGCCACACACTGATGAGATGGTGGCATGATGGGGACAATGCAGAGTGGAGTGGGAGGGGGCTTCAGTCACATGGTGTCACGATGTGGGGTGGCTTGGTCACCCAGTGGCACAGCACAGGGTGGGTTTCAGTCACACAGTGTCACGGCAGGCGGCAGGTTGCAGGTGCAGCAGGTATCATCATGCAGAGGCTTGGTCACTTGGTATCACAGTCCAAGGTGGCTTTGGTCACCTAGTGGCAGGTGCCAGGCTGGCTGATCACTTGTCACAGTCCAGGCTGGCTTTGGTCCACCAGTGTCACAGCACATGCCAGGCTCAAGGCTCACCCAGGAATCACGGCTCAGGGGGGTTTGGTCACCCAGTGTCACAGCCCGTGCCTGGCGCAGGGTCCCCCCGGTGTCACAGCACCTGCCAGTCTGGCCGCTCCCCTGGTGCCATGGTGGGGGGTGCTTGGTGTCACAGTGCTGTCATCAGGCACCGTGGTGTGCACCCAGTGTCACTGCCTGGGGTAGCTGTGCTCCCCCGGTGTCACGACATGGAATGGCTTTGTGCCCCGGTGCTCCCTCGGTGTCACGACATGGAATGGCTTTGTCCTCCGGTGCTCCCCCGGTGTCACAGCTTGGGGGGTTCGCTCCTGGTGCCACAGGGTGTCCCCAGGGTCACTGCCCACCAGGCCACGGTGCGGGGTGGCTCTGTCTCCACTGTCACAACATGTCCCCCCTCTCAGGGCCCTCCCGGGGCACGTCTGGCCCAGGGCTCCTGCTGCTCCCCCCGGCCAGGATCCCCCCCGCCCGGTCCCGGCCGTGCTGCGGACGGAGCGGCGGAGATGCTCGCTGCCTCCCTCCCCCCTTCCTCCCGGAGCGTTACCGGGGCTGGGCTCGGGCCTGGACCGGGGATGGGGTCGGAGCGTTACCGGGCCCGGTGCGGCGGCGGCCGGGCAGGGCCGGGCCCAGACGAACCGAACCGAACCGAGTCAAGCGGAGACGAACCGAGGGAATCCCAGCGGGGCCGAACCGAGCCGAGAGAAGCCGAGCCGAGACGAGCTGAGCCGACCGAGGCCGAAGAAAGTCGAGCGGGCCGCGCCGAACCAAGCCAGGCCGAACCGGGCCGAGCCGAACCTCTCCGATCCTCCCCGAGCTCAGCCGAGCTCAGCCGAGCCCGGCCCGAACGCAGCCGAACCTTCCCGATCTTCCCCGAGTTCAGACGAGCGGAGCCGAGCCCGGCCCGAACGCAGCCGAACGGTTCCGACCCGGCCCGAGCGCGGCCGAGCCGCCCCGATCCGCCCCGGGACGGGGTCTGGGGCCGGCCCGGTGCGCTCGGCCCGGCCCCATTGGCTGCGGCCGCTCTGCGCTCCGCCAATGGCGGCAGCGCGCGGCTTAACCCGCCCAGCGCCGCGGCACCGGCACCGGCCCGTGTGTGACACCGGCCCCAAACCCGTGTGCGACCCCTGTCCTGTGTCCGACACCAGCCTCGGCCCGTGTGCGACACCGGCCCCATGTCCGACCCCAGCCCCAGACCCGTGACCCACCCCAGCACCATCTCCGATCCCAGCCCCGGCCCCATGTCTGACCCCAGCCCCGCTCCCGCGTCCCACTTCAGCCCTGGCCCCATCCTACACCAGCCCCACGTCCTACACACCCATCCCGTGTCCTACACCAGCCCCATGGCCGCCTCCAGCCCCCGGCCCCATGACTGACCTCGATCCCCCTCCCCAGCCCCAGCCGTATGTCCGACCCTGTCCTCATCCCTGTCCCGGTCCGTCCCCACTCCACTCACTATGCTCTTCCACATCCCTGTTCCTATCCCGATCTCATCCTTATCCTCATCCCACTCTCTCTCCTCAGCTTCTTCCCCACCCCCATCCTCATGCCCCTCTTTATTCCCATCCCTATCCTGTATCCCTATCCTCATCCTTATCCTCATATCTATCCTTGTCCCCTTCTCCATCATCCCAATCCCATCCCCATCCCTATGCCTAATCAATATCCTCACATTTATCACCTATCACCCATCCTCATTCCCATCTCTGTCCTCTATCCTCACCATACCCCTTCCATCCTCCTTGTCCCCATCTCGTATCTCCTATTCCCATCATCTCCCCATCCTCATTCTCATCTCTGTCCTCTGTCCCTATCCCCATCATCCCCATCCCATCCCATCCCTGTTCTCATCCCCATCCCATCCCATCCCATCCCATCCCATCCCATCCCATCCCATCCCATCCCATCCCATCCCATCCCATTCCTGTTCTCATCCCCATTTCCATTTCATCCAGTGCAATCCAACCCAATCCCATCTCCCCATCCCCATCCCCATCCCTGTCCTCATCCTCATCCTCATCACCTCTATTCCATCCTGACCCCATCCCCATCCCCATCCCCATCCCTGTCCTCTTCCCCATCACCTCTATTCCATCCCCATCCCCATCCCTGTCCCCATCCCCATCCCTCTCCTGTCCCCATCTCCATCCCCCTGCCATCCCCTGTCAGCCCCAGCCCCATCCCACTCCTGTCCCCTCTCCTGACAGCACAGCCCCACAGTCCCCATCCCCCCGAATTCCTGACCCACCCCACAGCCCCCCACCCCAAACAGAGGGGACTCCCCTGCCCAGCCCCCGAGGGGCTCTCCTGGGTGTCCCAGCCCCAGCCAGCAGGGAGCCCCGCACCCCCGACTCGTGGCTCTGCTTCCTGGGAGTATTTTTAGATCCAAACATTCGTGCCGGATTTTGGGTCCAAAATTAGAGGGAAAAGAGCTGGAACAAACCATGCTGGGATGATGCAGCTTTTTCTTGCAAAGGGGGGCAGGGATTAGAAGGAAGCCCTGGAACACAGAACAGGATGTCCTCAGGGTGCCCCTCACCCTGTTCCCCTCACCCCGACTTCCCCCGCCCCCCCCCCGCCTGGGTGCCCCCCCAAATCAGACGGGGAATTTTGTCCTTGGATCGTCCTTATTTTGCCAGTTTTAATCCTGGAGTTAATCCCTGCCCAGAACCCACTGCCCGCGCCCCTCCCGACAGCCGGCCCCACCCACAGCCGGACATCCCCGAGCCACACCGGGCTTTGGGTGGCCCTGGGGCCCCGGGTGTCCCAGGGGACAGCAGGAGGGGTCCCGGGGGCATGCGGAACGTGGGAGCACACGTGTGTCAGCACACACACAGGCATACAGACACACAGACACACACAAACACACAGACACACACGTGTGCACAGCCCAAGGATGTGTGTGTCCCACTCACACGTGTGTGCTCACGCAGACACACACACACACACAGAGGCAGACACACACAGACACACACACACACAGGCAGACACACACACAGACATACAGACACATGCACAGAGACACACACAAACACACAGACACACACACACAGACATACAGACACACGCACAGACACAGACACACACACACATGTGTGCACAGCCCAGGAATGTGTGTGTGCCCCTCACACATGTGTGCACACACAGACACACACACACACACACAAGACACAGATGCACGCACACACACACGCACACACACACACACACACACGCACAGACACACAGACACAGACACACGCACAGACACACACACACACACACAGACACACACACACACACACAGAGACACACACACAGACACAGACACACACACAGAGACACAGACACACACACAGACACACACACATACACACACACAGACACACACACACACACACACACACACAGACACAGACACACACACACACACAGACACACACACACACACACACACACACACACACACACACACAGACACAGACACACACACACACACACACACACACACAGACACACACACACAGACACACACAGACACACACACACACACACACACACACACACACACACACACACACACACACACACACACACAGGTGTGAATGTGCTTAACCCACGTGTCCATCAGGGGCTCTGCAGACAGGGACGGGGGTACTGGGGTGCCAGGGGTGGGTACAAGGACACTGGTGCCCCAGGGTGTTGGGGTGCTGGGGTGTCTGGGTGCTGAGGTTTCACAACATTGGGTTCTGGGTGCTAAAGTACTGCAGGATTTGGCTACTGAGGTCTTGGGGTGCTGGGGGTGAGTACCCCAGGATATTGGGGCAGTGGGGTGCCAGGGGCTGGGGTGCAGGGGTGCTGGGGGATGGATAGCCTGGGGTGTTGGGGCACTGGGCTGTTGGGGTGCTGGGGGATGAGTACCCCAGGGGTATTGGGGTGCTGGGGTGCAGGGCTGCTGGGGGATGGATAGCCTGGGGTATTGGGGTGCTGGGGTGCCAGAATGTTGATGTACTTGGAGGGGCAGAGTACTGGGCTTCTGGGGTGCCAGGACACTGAGGTACTGGGGTACCACTGGCCTGGGGCACTGGGGTGTTGGATTGCTGAGGTGCCAGGGTCCTGGGATAATGGGGTGCTGGGGTAGCAGGATGTTGGGGTGTCAGTAGCCTTAGGATGCCATGGTGCTGATATCCTGGGGTGCCATGTGCTGGGGTACTGGGGTGCCAAGGTATTGGGTGCCAGAGTGCCAGGATGCTGAGGTGCTGGGGGCCCAAGATACTGGGATAGGGGGGTGCTTGGGGATTGGGGTGTTGGGGTGCCAAAATAACGGGTACTGGGATGACAGGGGCTGGGATAGTGGGGGGACAGGACACTGCAGTACTGGGGTGCCAAGGTGCTGGGATGAAGGGATGCTGAGGTGCTGAGGACCCAAGGTGCTTGGGAACTGGGGTGTTGGGGTGCCAAAATAATGGGATGCCAGGGGCTGGAACTGGGGTGTGCTTGGGGATGGGGTGTGGGGTGCCAGGATGCTGGGATAGTGGGGTGACAGGGCACTGAGGTACTGGGGTTCCATTGCTCAGGGGCACTGGGATGTTTGGTTGTTGGGGTGCCAGGGTGCTGAGGCACTGGGGTGCCAGGGCACTGGGATACTGGGGTACCAGGGTGACAGGTGTGGGGGGACTGGGATGCCAGGGTGCTGAGGTATTGGGTACTGGGGTGCCATGTGCTGGGGTACTGGGGTGCCAGGAGGCTGGGGTGCCAGGATGTTGGGGCGCTGGGGTGCCAGGATGTTGGGGTACTGGGGTGCCAGGATGTTGGGGCGCTGGGGTGCCAGGATGTTGGGGCGCTGGGGTGCCAGGATGTTGGGGTACTGGTGTCGCAAGGTGCTGGGATAGGGGGGTGCTTGAGGATTGGGGTGCCAAAATAACGGGTACTGGGATGCCAGGGGCTGGGACAGTGGGGTGCTTGGGAGCTGGGGTGTGGGGTGTCAGCAGTGTCAGGGATCCCAGGGATACCAGAGCAGGGTGTTTGCCACGGCAGGGTGTCCTCAGGTGTCCCACACAAGGGGAGGGTGCCCAGAGGGGCTCCCAGGAAAAGGGGGGGGTCCGTGTGTGCCCCCACTCTGTGGACCAGGACTCACTCCCGTGCTCACCTTCCCCCACAGGGGCCGGAGCGCGGGCAGGAGGGATCCCCGTGGATCCGCCGTGTTCCTGCCCACCGGGAGCCCGGTGTTCCCGCTGTTCTCGGCGTTCCCGGTGCCCGGGGTCCAACCGGGAGCCGCCCGCGGGCCCCGGAATGCCGGGGTTGGTTCATCCGAGGTCGGGCGTTTCTAATCTGGTTTGGGTGGATTTATTTTTGGGAGCCCGTAGCCTGGCGATGGCCACGTGAGGCGCGGGGACACGCGTCACCCACGGATCACTTGTCACCCCCACCTCGGGAATGCGAGCTGGTGGCCGCGCGTCCCACCCGGGCACCCCTGGGGTGGGGCCAGGGCACTGCGGAGGCAAAGTTCGCATCCCGAGCAGGATTTGGAGGGATGGAAAAGATCGGCACCCCTTCCTGGAAGGGAATTGCCTTGTCCTGGGACACTGAGGCACGGGGCGTGGCGTTGCGGGGAGGGGCACGGACCCCATCCCATTTGCTCCATTGCTGAACTGGGAGGGAGGGAAAGGCCGCTGGGATGGGGGTAGGCAGAGCTGGGGGGGCTCTGCGGCCCCTCTGAGCGCGCCCCCCCGGCACCCTCCGCACCCCACTGTGAATCTGCACCCCATCCCCCCGACCACCTCTCCCACCTCCTCACCACAGCCCCCGAACTCCCCCTCCCCTTCCCCGAGGGGCTCCCCCCTCCTCTCCCCCCGCCCAGCGCCGGCCCCATGCCCTCCCCATCGCTTTCGGCAGGCAAACGGGGAAACTGAGGCACGGAGCGACACGCGGGGCAGCACCCGGGGGTGTCCCACCCTCCGCCCCCCACTGTGGGGGCACAGCCAGGCTTCGAGGGGCAGCGATCACCCCACAGCGGGGCCCGCAGCGCCGGGGTTCGGGGGCCGTTCCCGGGGTACCGAGGCGAGGCGGGCGGCACTAGGACCCAGCAGCCGGGCGGTGCGGAGCAGCCCTCGCCGCAGTGGCTCCAGCCCCGAGCATCCCCCGCCGCCCCGGGGACACCCCCCGGCCCCGACCCCTCCCCCGGCTGGAGCGGGGACCCTCGGCCTCGGGCCGGCTCCATGCGGACCCCCAGGGTAGGTGCCGCGGCCGAGCAGCCCCGCCGGAGCACGGCCTGGGGAACTGGAGAGATACCGGGGAGATAGCGGGGAGATACCGGGGAGATAGCGGGGAGATACCGGGGAGATAGCGGGGAGGTGGGCGAGACTCCCCCGGGGGTGGGAGGGGGGTCCCCAGCCGGTGACATCGCTCCGGGGCTCTGGGAGAGGGACACGGGCAGTGAGAAGGGGAGGGGGGAGCCGCGGCTGCACGCCCGTTCTGACAGCATCCCTGCCTCGGGGGGCACGGGTGGGACCCGAGCCCCGGTGGGGAGCACCCGGGGGGTCCGGGGCAGCCCCCACATCCCCCTCGTATCCCCATGGAGGGGCTGCGAGCTCGGCGTGGGGGGGTCACACAAGGCCTCCGAGCACAAGGGGTGAACCCAGGACTTGGGGGTGCTGGGCCCTCCCCTCTCCTCCTTCTCGGGACCCCCCCACCCATGGCGGCCCCCCGTGTGGTCCCCACACTCTGGGCAAAGGGCTCCACTGGGGTGTTTTGGGTTGAAACGTTGGAATTAGGGGGGTTTACCCCAGAACTGCTCATTTTTTTGGGGAACAACGCTTTTTGTTGGGGAAGGGATTTCATATAGAGGGTTGTGGAGGTGGATGGGGGTGATGGGGACTATGTGTGGGGGTGTCACAGCTGTGCTGAACCCTGCCTGGGATCTCAGGTGTCCCCCAGAGCTCTCTGTCCCCTCTGGCAGCTCTGCCTTCCCCCAGGTGCCTGGGGGCTGTGGATGGGGGTCACAACTGGGCTGAGCCCCACCCTGTGTCACCCTGTGATTCCACCATGGCTTTCAGGGGTGCCCTCAGGGTCTCCCCTCTTTTCTGACAGCTCCACCTGCCCCAGGTACCTGTGGGGTGCAGGTAGGAGTCCAGCTCAACTCTCAGGGGTCCCCCCAGGGTTGTGTCCCCTCATGACAACTCCACATTCCCCCAGCACAGCTGTGGCCTCTGCCATGGCTGCCAGAGGTGACCCATGAGCCCCTCCAGGTTCTCAGGGGTCCCCCCTGGGTCTCCCCACCATGACAGCTCCACCTTCACCCCAGGTACTGGGGGGGGGGGCTGCAACTGGGGCTCCTGCTCAGCTCTCAGGGGTCCCTTCAGAGTCTCTCCCCCTTTTCTGACAGCTCCACCTCCCCCCAGCTACCTGGGGGCTGCAACTGGGGGTCCAGCTCAGCGCTCAGGGGTCCTCCAGGCTTCTGCCCCCTCCAGTGACAGCTGCACCTCCCCCAGGTACCCCCTGGCTGAGCAGCGGGGACATGAGCGGGGCTGGGGGGCACCTTTGGGTACTCTGAGTGCCCCCCCAGCCGCAGAGCCCCAAGGATGTGACCCTCTGGCGATGCCCGGCCGCGCCGCGCTGGATGGAGCCCTTCCTGCCCTCGCCCTGGGGCTGGAACGGCTCTAGAGGGGGGGCCCGGCCCCCCAACAGCACCGCCGAGGCCAAGCCCAAGGACACGGCCTCCAAATCCGTGGGACTGTTCTTCATGGTGCTGCTGGACCTCACGGCCATCGTGGGCAACGCCGCCGTCATGACGGTCATCGCCAAGACGCCGGCGCTGCGCAAGTTCGTCTTCGTGTTCCACCTGTGCCTGGTGGATTTCCTGGCCGCCCTCACGCTGATGCCGCTGGAGATGCTGTCGGGCTCGGCCGTGTTCGAGAGCCCGGGGCTGGGCGAGGCCGTGTGCCGCGTGTACCTATTCCTCAGCGTGTGCCTCACCTCCATGTGCATCCTCTCCATCTCCACCGTCAACGTGGAGCGCTACTACTACGTGGTGCACCCGCTGCGCTACGAGGTGCGCATGACCGCGGGGCTGGTGGCCGGGGTGCTGGCCGGCGTGTGGCTCAAGGCCGTGGCCACCTCGCTGGTGCCCGTGCTGGGCTGGCTGTCCCCTGACCGTCCGCCAGCACCCGGCACTCACGGCTGCTCCTTGCAGTGGAGCCGCGGGCCGTCCTGCAAGGTCTTTGTGGTCTTCTTCGCCGCCTTCTACTTCGTCCTGCCGCTCCTCATCATCGTCGTGGTCTACTGCGGCATGTTCAAGGTGGCGCGGGTGGCGGCCATGCACCACGGCCCGCTGCCCACCTGGATGGAGACACCGCGCCGGCGCTCTGCGTCGCTCAGCAGCCGCTCCACCATGGTCACTACCTCGGGGGCTCCTCGGACCACCCCGCAGAGGATGTTTGGCGGGGGCAAGGCGGCCGCCGTGCTGTTGGCTGTGGGTGGCCAGTTCCTCTTCTGCTGGTTGCCCTACTTCTCCTTCCAGCTGTACACAGCGCTGAGCACTCGGCCCCTGGCCGGGCCGGCGGCCGAGACTGTGGTCACCTGGCTGGGGTTCTGCTGCTTCACCTCCAACCCCTTCTTCTACGGCTGCCTCAACCGGCAGATCCGCGGCGAACTCGGCCGGCTCCTCACCTGCTTCTTCAAGCAGCCCCCAGAGGAGGACCTGCGCCTGCCGAGCCGCGAGGGCTCCATCGAGGAGAACTTCCTGCAGTTCCTCCAGAGCACCGGGCGCCCACCAGAGCCCCCCAACCCCGAGCGGGACCTGCCCCCCGTGGATTTCCGCATCCCGGGGCAGATCGAGGAGGAGGCGGCTGAGGCCAGGGAGTGGGGAGGGGCAGCCGGGGTGTTCGTGCCCGTGGCGGGCTCTGCCAAAGCGGGGCTGTAGCGTTTGGGGGGTTTGGGGTAAACGTGGCTCTGAGGGGAGACATGGTCACAGTGACTTGTTGAGGGGGGGGCTTCATCACCGCCATGGAGGGTTGGAGGTCCCACAATGCTTACTGGGCATGGAGGGTGGGGAGTCCTCACTGCAGCCACGGGGAACTGGGGGGCCCACAAGGCCCACTGGGGTGATGGGGTGGGGGCTCCTCACTGCAGCCATGGAGAGTTGGGGGTCACATGGCACATGCTGAAGTGGGAGTGATCCTCACTGCTGTGGGGGATTGGGGGTCCCACAGCACTCGTTGAGGTTTGGGGGGGTCTCTGTCACCACAGAGGGGGATTGGGGGTCCTATGGCTCTTGCTGATGTGTGGGGGGTCCTTACTGCCATGGGGGATTGCGGGTCTCACCGCGCTCGTCGGGGTGTGGGGGGTCGCCATTGCTGCCATCGCAGGTGAGGGGGGGGTCCCACCTCCCTCGTTGGGTTGATGCTGTGGGGGGTCAGCACGGCCACCACTGTGGGGATCGGGGGTCCCGTGGCACCACCGGCTGGGGGGCAGCAGTTGGGGGCACAGGCCCAGTGATGGGCCAGGGATGGGAGTGGGGGGCTCGTGTTTGGGGCCTCCCCAGGAGGGGTGCTGCCTCTACAGCCAGGGGGGGCTGCCTGCGGAGAGGGTCCCCTCCATCCCCCCATGGCCCTGAGACCCCTCCTCAGCCCGGGGACCAGCTCCCCTTCCCCGAGACCCGGCCCTCTGGGGGTGCGGAGCCTGGGCCCCCTCATGAGGGCGGGCGGGGGGTCTAGGGCCGCCATGGACCCTACCGACCCCCGCAAGGACTACAACTCCCATCATGCCCGCCAAGCAGATCCCGGAAGTGGGGTGTTTCCCATCATGTCTCGCTCTATCGAGGCGGAAGTAAAGCGCTCTTCCCCCCCCCCTACCCCCCCCCCATCATACTCCGCTCTAGCGTGGCGGAAAGTGATGTCTCCTCCCATCATGCCCCGCTCTACCGAGGCGGAAGTACTCACATGTCAGCCCGAGGGACTTCATTTCCCGGCGTGCCCTGCGGCCAGGACCGGAAATCCGG